>JAKOGI010000024.1:610000-1210000 GCA_029747015.1 Carnegiea gigantea
ATTCCAGGGTAATTTTTGGTAAAAGAAGCTAAGGAGAGGAAAGAAGAAAGAAATCAACTGGCAAGCTAAGGAAAAAGGTACAACATGGGCTACGGTGCCAATCTGCACACCTATGGCGATAGTCAAAAGTTGAAAGGAACGATGCTGGGTGCCATGCGGAGTGACACAGGCATGTAGAACCCTGGAAATTTTAACAACCAATTCCGGATAGTCACTTGCCGTGTCATTGAGATCTGCACGTCCATGGTGCTATAGCCCTAGGAACCCAATTGTGTTCTCAATAGTATCTGCACGGAATCCCATGTTGTTTGGCATGGTTGTGCAACTCCTTAAGTCGCCTACTACTCTTATTTTAAATAATGTATGGTATTTTTATTTGAAGATCTTCTTTTGTTAGGCTTTCAATTAGCATTCTAAGTACATCCTAGCACATTAATACTCTAGTTAGACCTGGCAAATGGGTTATTCGGTTCAGGTCTGGGTCGGGTCAAGCTCGGGTTGGGTCATGTTCGGGTTAAATGACATTTCGGGTCGTTTCGGTTTGGGTCGGGTATGATTCGGTTCGGGTCGAGTTCGGGTCAATCAATTTTTGGTCAAATACGCTCATCATGCCAAAACAAGCAATTTTGTGGAAAATTTCGGGTACGGTATGGTTCGGGTCTGGTCAATTCGGGTTTCGGGTCCACTTTCGGGTGAGCATATTTCGGGTGTCGGGTCGGGTATGGGTCCGGGTCGTTCGGTTCGGATTTCAGGTCTCGGGTCAGTTTTGCCAGGTCTAACTCTAGTGCTTTGAAGATTATTATTGCTGGATTCAAGATTCACACTCCTTTGAATTATCAGTTCCTGAGTTTGTTTTCCCAAACCTCTCAATTCTTTATTATTTTAGTTCTTTAGAAGTTGTTAGTATGATGCTTTACGATTATTGCGTTGTGATTCCACTATATTTAGTGGCTAAATCTCCTATCTTGTGTTGAGATTGATGTCAATTATGCCAGATTGATGTCAATTATGCCAGGTTGAATCATGAATTAGCCCCATACCTTATTTGTTCCATACTTGTGTTATTGAATTCTACTTTGCTCACCACATGTTTGATGTACTGCTTGAAAGAGTGTTCATATGTTTTTATTCAAGTTTAGAGGAACGTTGAAAAATAAAACCTTTTACTAGCGTAACTTAGTAGACGGTTAGGATTTTGATATAAAATAATTGAAGTTCTAATTGGGATTTGGGATTGTGGATTTCGCAGTCCTTCGACTCTTAGTCCCATGATAATAAGAGACTATTATTTTAGGATCAGTCTTCAATCCTTGAAAGAGAGAGGAGACGGGCTAAATTGACGATCTATCCCTTCATGTTGCATGCTTGGGCCAGTTTAATGGGGTTAGTAACTAATTTGTTCGCATAATTATTTGTTAATTCCAACCTGAGTGTTTTAATCTTCTGATTTCTAGATTGTATTCTTAGCTATCGCCGTTTTCTTAGTCGATAATTGAATCTCCAAATTTGATTTGCCTAGATTCAGTAGTTTAATTAGCTTTGCTAATTGAAAGCATGTTCTTTGTGGGATCTTATTCTTAGTTATTATCGTTTCCTTAATGGTTATTTTCCTTACTCGGATATTTGCCTCCCATATAAACCATCATCTTCCATTTACCCAAGGTGAAGTACATAGCAAACGTGTTTATGACATCTAGAAATTTTATCATTGAAAACCAACAATGAACACATAGAAAAAGGATAATCAAGATGAAGAAAGTGGATGCCTAGAAGAAGCAACTCCAAAAGCAAAACCATCATTGAGCCTCAAACTACCAGTCCCATCTTCCACTTATATTAAGATGAATGACGATAGGGATTTGATGGAGAGATTCGAAAAACTATCATTTATGGATATATTGCAGGTTCCAGTAGGTGGTCCCCAATTGTCAAAGACTTGTTGAAATAATTACAAGAAAAAGCTAAGAAGCAGAGATGGATCTAGGAACTTCATACAAGGTTAAGTTTCAAAAGGAGAATTTGCAAAGATTAAGGGCTCCTTGGCCTAAAACACTTGTGGGTAAGATACTAGAAGCTTCTACATATATTAAATCCTAACCCAAAAAACTGTTGCTACTATGGAGACCAACAGGTAAGTTGGATATCATTGATTTTTGGGAAAGATGTATTCCCAATCAAATTTAAAAAGGTAAGAAGATATAGCAAGAGTTTTAATTAGAGGGCCTTGGTTAATATTTGGACAATATCTAATGTTAACAAAATGAAAGTCAAACTTTAAACCTTTAATGAATCGATTTAAGACTATGTCAATGTGCATTGGATTTCCTAAACTTCCAATAGAATATTATGATAAGAATTTCTTATTTGATGTATACAAGCACATATGCAAGAATGTACATTGAAATTGATATTGTCAAGGCAATCACTCCATACATTTAGGTTGAAAATGATTGGTAAAATGTGGAATATGAGAATTTACATGGTTTATGTTTAAATTGTGGAATGGCATGCTATGTTAGATAGGATTTGCAAGCAAATAAATCTTCAGATTCTAAGCATAATATTGTAGAAACCAACTAGACTATGGGAAGAAAAAAAGGAGAAGAAAAATAATGCAAATAAAGAATTAGGGGGAAATAGCAATAATTAAAAGGAAAACAATAATAATAATAAACTCTAAGGAATTAAAACTAATAAAGTTGAAGATAAATATGGTAAAGAAGATGGGCCCTGGATAGTAGTCATATCAAAAAGAACAAATAATAAAGGGAAAAAGAAAAAGGTCTACCCAAGTACCCGACACAACAAATGCTAGATGGATAAGCAGAGCATGAAAAAGGACATGAAAAAAGGAACCTACAAAACCCTTGAGATTTCTTGGGAGTAGATAATAACATTAGATGGTCATCGCACGCGTGAGGCAGCGGAAGCTACCCTAGAGGAGGATATCTTTACAATAGAAACAACTAATTGGAGAAGGAATTTGGGACATATAACAATAAGACCATCCCTAACCCAGAGACTCGCGTGGGACTATGGGGCCCGCAAGTGACACGCATTTCCAAGAGAAGCTGGCAGTTGGGAGAAACGAGGAGACACACGTGTGTGCATTCTGCCCTGCGTGATATTTTTTTGTCGTTTTTGGGGATAAAACGCAGCATTTTGAATGGTGCTGGAACATGTAGTAACGCGTTTTGAAGGCGCCAACAACAAAAAAAAAAAATCTTTTGTTACTGTTGGACTGAGCTCTTGAACATGGGAATTTGGGCCTAAAAATTAGCCGCTGAACTTTGAGCACGCACCCAACGACTATTTGGGTTTGATTTTTATTTTTTTTGGTTTCCTAAACTCCTCTATAAATACAAACATCAAAGGGTGAAAATTTTATCTCAATTTTAAACTCTCACTCATATCTGGTTTCCTCATTGCTATTTTAATTTTGAGTTTTGTGGGCTTTGAAAGAAATTAAAGTTCCAAGAGTGGGGGGAAAAAAACTAGGCAAGTAATACTTATTATGTACTTATGTTTAGTTTTTCTTGAAGTAAATATTTTGCGTAATATATTTGAACTAATAAATTTTATTTTGTGACTTTTTTTAGACATTTTTTTGGAGGTGTTCATAAAGTTGAAGAATCAAGGCTAATGTGAAGCAAAGGAAATTGTAATAAACTCTAAGTTTTTGTTATTCTTAATATGAAATTGTTAGAAAATTTTTTGAATTGGTAGAATGTAAAATATTTGTAGGTGAGTACGTTTAAGTTTATTCTAGAAATTTAAAAGGTTCAATTTATATGTTTGAGTGGTTAAACTTGTGAATTTTGAAATTATGAAATTTTGAATACGTGGAAATTCAAGTTGTAGTTATAATATATTAACATGTTAGAATGAAATAGTGTCGTAATGTAAATTCCTTAATTGCATGATTATGAAACTAAATATTGACATGGTTAATTTTAAAAGTAGTCAGAAATGCAATTTATAATTTACAATATTTATTAGTTTAGAATTAGTAATTGTTGATTATTTTTATGCTTTAGATTATTTTAGGGTTTTAAAAGTGTCTTTGTTTTATTACGATTAATTCTCAAATTTTCGGATTTTATCTAATAATTTTTCAGACTATATTTCTAAACTTGTTCTAGGTTTAAGTTGTAGAATTTTAGTTTCATAAATCTGAAAATTGAGTTTTTAACTTTATATTTTGTGTTTTTAGGATTTTTTTTTTTTTTAAGTGTAGTAAGTCAAGAAGTTTATTCTAGATATTTTTATTCTTGGTTTTCATTCCTCGATTAGTGTAGAATATTTTATTTTGATTTTCTGTTTTAGATTTCTGTAGGTTTTTGTTTAGGTTTTAATACATTTTTTTCATTTTCCAAATATTATTAATTGAATTATATGATAAGTATAGGCTAGGTTTATTAGTGATTTTTGTAGCTTTATTTTAATTTTTACTTACTCTTTAGCATTTTTAGGCAATTTTCTAGATATTTTGCAGTGTTTAATTTTCTATTTTGAACTTTCTACAATAGTTGGTTCTTAATCTGAGTGTTTTAGTATTTTTCTTACTTTTATCATACTTAGAAATATGTTTCCATCATTTTATATTTTATTTTTCTGAATGATATTTTCTATTTTGGGTTTTTCTTTGTTTTATGCACTGTTTTCTAATTTTATTGTTTACAAGAGTATAAACTGATTTTTATAGTTTTAGGAGCATATTTAGATTTAGAATATTAAATAATCTAAGGTAGTAATTTTTCAAATTTTTCTTAGCTTAATTTCAATTTATATAAATTAATTTGGTAAAATTTGAATTAGATATTAAGTAAACTTAAAAATTTGCATCTCTCTTCGTGGGATCGACACTTACTTGTGCTATATTACGTGCTAAATTTAGAGTAAGAAAGTTTTTAATTTGTCAAGTGCTACAACTAAAATTTCTAACAAGTCTTCTAATGTAAATTGTTTAATTACATTGGTTTAATTTGAACATGTGTTAGAGATCTAATTTGTAATGCACAATGTTTATAAGTTGGAATTTGACTTACATATATTTATGTAATAATTTGAACATGTGAATTGAAATTACATGTTTACATTGTTCTTTGAGCTTGGTTAATCTCGTATTAGTGTCTTTGTTTAAAGATGAATGTTAGAATTGAAAATTTAAAATCCAACATTGTTGATTAACATGTAGGTGTTTACCTAAAATGGATCCTAATTATCCACAATTCGAACTTACTAACTAGGGATAATTCACAATGAGAACCCAGTGCAAACATGAACATTCCCCCAAATCCTCCAAATTGGTAATACCACCTACAAACCATCAGCAATACCCACCTCAATATCCCACACAGTACCTAACACCACCAAACATCCCACCTCAAGGCCACAACTCCCGCAAATTCCCAATTTCAACTATGGTTTTATGCCCCCTCATTGTCAACCGCCACCACTTGATTATATGACCTCATCAGCACCTTGTCCTCCACCCAATCCCACCAACAATGAGGGTGATGGAGTGGCTTCCAAGTGGACATTGGAAGAGGACCTCCACTTGGTCAAGTCATGGATTAATGTGAGCACAAACCCCTTTATTGGAGCGGCCAAAAGAAATCGGGATTTTAGACTAAGGTCGCCCACGTCTACATATAGCATCCTCCTAATGGAGCTGCGAAGAGAACGTCCTAAGTTTGCAATGTACATTGGAACCGATCGAGCAGCTTCACTTGTCTCCAAGTGGTGCGCTTGTGTGGACCAGGCTTATCGGGCAAACCCAAGTGGGGCAAACGAGGATGACATTATCCAGAAAACCCAAGATCAATATGCTATGATGGTGGGCAAATCCTTCGGCCTAATGCATTGGTGAGTACTATTGAAGGACTAACCTAAATGGGAAGCTTGTTGCGATCAATCTGCAGAAGCGTCTTCTAAACGGTTGAGGATAAATGAGATTGGGGCATTCCCTAAGAGTGACACTCCCAACATCCCTGGCACCCTTAACACTCCTGGCACCCCAATAACTCTTGCTAGTGAAGGTACACCAACTGAAGAAGTTGGTGGGCTTATTCGCCCCATTGGAAGAAAAGTCGCCAAGAGAAAGGTCAAGGAGGAAGCATAGGGCCCGGTGCTAGAAGTTGTGACCAAGGAGCTATCAACCTTAGGGACAACGAATGTGAAGAACAGCACCATGTTTGAAAAGTATGTCCTAGCATAAAAAAAGAAGGCGGATGCAGCTCAGAAAGCTGTTCAACTAAGAGATCGGCATACAAAGCCTTAAAGAGATGAAGTATGAGGATAAGATTTTGGAAATGAACATTGCTGAGATGTGTCCCGAAGATCAAGCTCGATACGGTCCAATGCAAGAAGAAATTAGAAGCCAATACCGCCAAACATCATTCTCTTCTGATTTTGACCTTTCTTTAGATTGAAACCCATGTTGTAGTTTAAAGAATATGTTTATGTCATGTTTATGTTGTCTTTTCTTTTAAGAAATGTTTGTTGTAATGGAACCGCTTTTAACTTATGCAATGAAATATTTATTTTTTCCATGAGTGGAATGTTATGTTTACATTTTTAATTAGTTTAAATTTTAATTTTATATACAATTCTAAATTTCACTAACATTTACAAACTTAATTATTGGCACAGGTATTACATAATAAGTGATCCATCTTGTTCGTCCTTGTCCATCATCAACCGATGGCTTGAGCTTTACACTAGAATCCTCTAGTGATGGCTCACCGATGATGGAAACTATAGTCCATAATGAAATTGGGATGAAGGCATTAGAGTTAGTTCTAAATATTAGACAAATTAGACAAGAGAATAGAGTTTCATCATCATCGTGAAGGCCACGAAAGAAGAAAATATTTATAAGGAGAGATCGACAAGAAGCACACGGTCGTATGCACAAAGACTAGTTCGCAGACAACTCAATCTACAATGAAACCCATTTTCGGTGTAGATTCCATATGCAAAAACATTTGTTCCTTCGCAATGTTGACGTCCTTAGTAGTCGCTTTGAGTACTTTCAGTTGAGGTACGATGGTCTCGTTAGGTGTGGATTGTGTCAATGAGTACTTAAAGATTGCAAGGCCATGAAGTGCATGAAAAAATTTTCCGCCAAGATCATTCAAGTGTATGGGGAAGAGTACTTAAGAAAACCAACCCAAGCTGATGTTGATCGTCTATTACAAGTTGTGAAAGCCCATGATTTTCCCGGTATGCTAGCAAGCATTCACTGTGTGCACTAGAAATGGAAGAACTGTTCATCGGGTAGGAAAGGAGTGTTCATAAAAGGGATATATGGAGTCCCCACTTTGATTCTCGAAGCAGTTGCTTCGTATGACCGTTGGATATGACATACCTCCTTTGGGTGTCCAAGAAGCCTTAACGATTTAAATGTTTTTCACCGGTCTGATTTTTTCAATAGTTGCACGAGGATCGGGCTCCAAAATGTGAATATGTGATTAATGGTCACAAGTATAATATTAGATACTTTTTATCTAATGGTATTTATCCAAGATGGGCAACTTTTGTCAAAACTATCCCCCTTCCTCAAGGACCGAAGACAATATTACTCGCCGAGCATCAAGAATCTGTTAGGAAGGACGTGGAGAGAGCATTCGGGGTTCTACAAAGCTCGGATCACCATCATCCTTGACCCTACTCGGAACTTGAACAAGGCTGAATTGGGTGTGATCATAAAAGCATGTGTTATACTCCACAATATGATCATCGAGGACGAACATAATTTGTATGACCTTGCTTATGATTATGATGATATGGAAGACAACACTCCGTAACCTGATGCCCGACGGGACCATCATCCGTGCGACGCAGCCTACCTTCATAGAGCAGCACAAGTTCATAACCCATATTTGCATGCGCGTCTCCAATCGGACTTGGTTGAAGAAATATGGAACCGACGTACGGCATGACAAAGATCTCAATCGTAGTTGTTATGTATTATTTGTCGTTCTTCTGCATTGTACTTTCTTCAAAATGTCGGACTTTCGTTTTGTACTTTTGTTTTTAATGCTGAACCTTCGTATTGTAATTTTTAAAATTTCGATCCTTCATATTGTATTCGTTTTTAATTAAATTACTTTCGTCTTAATTTATCTTCATGCGCTCATTCAACCACTAAAGATTCAATATTTTTAGAGATGTTCAATGACAAAAAAATTAGTAATCAATTTTCAGGAAATTTAAAATAAAGTCACACATTTTTCCGGTAAAAAAAAAATATTCCTTCATTCCAAAAATGAAAAGTTATTCACACAAGTTATAAAGTTAACATACAATTACAATATTAAATTGATAAAAGTAATAAAATATGTTTAATGGTGGGCTACATAAGAAATATTTAATTCAATTATGCTGGAATGAGTTCCATTGATTGGAAAAGTGATGGAATGCAAGTTCCAAAAATGTGGAACTTTTGCTGACGTAACAGGCCTGAGTTTTGGAACTCAGACTAAGGATGACCTAAGGATGAGCCACGTGGTTACTTTTGTAGGAACCTTATGGGAGAGGGAAAGAACTGCGTATCAAAGAGCCAATTAAAAGCCCTAGAAACGGTTATTAAAAAGATGAGGATCAAATATTATTAGGCATAGCCAACAGCTTGCAAAACAAATCACTGAATCAAATAAACCATGAGAGGCCCATTTCAGCAAATCTTCGACAATAACAAGTAATTTATGGAGGAAACGTGAAGGATTCATTAGAATCTTCCCAATCTTTTAATCCTTTTTTCAACATGCCCCTTGAGAGGGAACAATCAACCCTCCCTTGCTCTATGGCAACTTCTAGCATTACCGGCCTTACAGGCTTATGCAACACAATAAGAAGAAGGTGAGAGAAAGTTGCTAGGGGACTTATATGCCAAGGACAAAATAAAAAATAAACTAGGACAAGCAAAAATTTGAGTCCAGTCAAACAGGGTTCAAACAGTGCGGATAATTAGACAAATTAACCAGACCTGAACCACCCTTTCCTAGTCATAAATTTGACGACTTGCAGTGACTAGATGTGAATTCGATTATTCAATATGAGACTAGAATGTCCAGATGTCCGAATATAGATGGGGTCTTTTTGCTAGCAAAATTGCAATTGTGCGATAACCGTTTAATTTTACAAAACTGATTGTTCCATTTATAACTAAAAGTCGCATCTCATTTTTCCTAATGCATGTTAACCCTGAGTCGTGACCCATGGATCTGCAAAATATTTATATAAAGAAGCAACTTTGAGATATAGAAGTACGAAAGTGAGAAATTTAAAATTGTTTGAACTAATGATGCATTAGAGATCTGAAGAAGCAAATATGAATAAACTACCATTCCAAGAAACACACCACAAAAAAGGAAAAAAAAAAATAGGGATTTGATAAAGCTCACTTAAAATCCGGAAGCTTGATCACTAAGGTCCTATTCGGCAAAACTAGCGGTTCAAGTAGCGGATAGCGGTTCAGGTAGAGGATTATTGTTTAGGAAGCGGATAGCATTTCTAATTTAGCTGTTAGCGGATAGCTGTTTAGATGAGCAGTTGAAATAAATGTGTTCGGTAAAAGTAGCTGTTGGGTTAGCTGATTAATGTAAATTGACATAAAAGGATATGGATAATTTCCAAATATAAAATTTCATAAGGATATTTTTTGGCAAAAAAATATGAAACGCTACTTTTAAATGCCAAACGTTAATACTATTAGCTTTTCAGAAACGCTGCTTAAAACGCTAAACGCTATTTGAAACGCTAGTCAAAATACTATGTTACTGAACATTAAAAATTACTTGACGAATGTATTGACTTAGTCAAAACGCTAAATGCTACTCAAAATGGTGTTGCTGAACACGCCCTAAAACTTGTACTAGCCATGGATTCTAGAAATGCTTCAACATCAATAACATTGAAAGCAAATTGATTATACTTCGTATTAAACCTGGATCCTCAAGTAATCGAATAGTTGGGTGTTTATCCATTGGAAAGCGTTTTCATCTTTTCAACCTAGAGCATTGACGATATTTGGAAAGTGGAAACGGTAATACAAAGGGTGAGATGAGAGAGATAAAGAGAGGCAGAGAGAAAAAAATCAAGGGAGGTGGACAATAGCATTCAAAACTTATATGATACACTCAGGTAAGCAAAACATGTATTAATAACCGCTCATATGGTGAAATACATATTAACATCATGATGGGATCCTAGAAATCAAGCTGAGTTCATCACTTATATATAGTAGAGATAACATGATGATGGATAAGGATCAAGGTAATGGAAGAAACAGAGGGGATAATAGGTTTATTATATGGAATGTGAGAAGTGATTTAGATACTCATGGATATGGTAGCAGAGCAGAAACCAAGTATTTTGATGATTATTAAGGCACCTAGGGTTATGAGTTGCCTCAGCAACACTATTCGTAAATGGGCTTTAAGGGTTTCAAGATAACTGAAGGCAAGAAAAGTAGAAGATATATATGGTGTTTATGTGAAAAGCTGGTGATTCAAATATTGATTTTATATCAGAAAACCTCACCTTTTGCTCTCCTTAGTTTAGTTCGACTATAATGAATCGAAGGTCCTTATTACTATTAGCCACGTGTGATGCAACATACAAGATAAACCTTAATTCTAGAATAGCCTTAGGAATGAGCTTCCCGTACACAATACGCCTTAGCTTCTGATTGAGGGCTTCAACATTGTAACTAGTTATAACGAGAAAAAAGGTGGTAAACATTTTACTCTCAGTCAATGTGTCGATTACCTTGATTGGGTTGGTAGTTCTAACTTGATTTGGTTTTTGTCGGGCCTAAGCTATACTTGAACGAATGGTACTCGATTTAGTCTCAGCCAATGTGCTGATTACCTTGGGACATAGTTACAAGGAATAAGAAGGATGGTGGGTTGGGTCCTTGGATTAAATTTTGAAAACTCAAAATCAATGGCCTTCATAGCTTAATTAGCCTAGCAGGTGATCTCCATGGGTTAAACTGATCTTTAAAGAGTATTTATCCAAACATTCTTTTGTACACTGTTGAAGCTGACCCTATCACTTCTCCACTTGGAGAATGATCTTTAACTATAGGTAGCTTGCCTTAGAGAATGGAATAGTAGCTATAAGTTAGGACAAGTCATGACAAGGACATATCATTTTCAAATAATAAATGGTGCTCTAAGGGCCCCCTTATTAAAATAGGCGACCCAAGTTGTAAGCCACGTTTTGAATATGCTACAGTCCTATAAAAATAGCAATGGAGGAAAAATATTTTTAAACAATATTGTGAGTAACGAGTCTCTAGACCAAATTAAGAAAGTAAAGCTTTGATAAATTAATTAATGACATGGAGGTATAGGCTCTGACTAGGCATGACATATTTACGGTCAACTATTAAACAAGATTATGAAGAGAAAGACGATCTCTAGATATATGGACAATAAAATAAAATGGGGAAATGTTTGGAAAATAAAAGCACAAGCGAAAAAAAATAGTTAATTTGGTGCGCCTTGCGTAAGGGGCTCCCTTTAGCTGGTAATTTCTGGCAATAGGTTAATGGCGTAAGCAACAAGTGTATTACGTGCGACAATAATTTTAAGGACAACTTAAATGCATTGGAGACTATCGTGTGGCAGGGAGTACATAGACTAAGTTTATCCCACTGCATAATAATGAAACAACACCACCTCCCAGTATGAATCCCGCTTTTACAGGGTTTGGGAAGATTTAAATATAGACAATCTTTCCTCTACTGGCATCCTTGCCTTGTCCGTAGAGAGATTGATTCTAAGAGACCACAAAATAGGGTTTTATGAAAACATTTGTATAAAAGAACTTTGTGAAAACATTCTATACAAGAAAGCTAAGGACCACTGCATAATAATGAACTAGTTATGAATTGTTTTAACCTTAGATGGGAAGACTGGATGTCATGAATTTGAAACACGATGGAAACTGCACTAAAAAGTTTTTAATAATATATTGGAATCTTCAACTAGAGAGAAATGAGTGTCTTCAGAAGTATTTGCATGAGAGTAAAGATCTCTTGGAATAGGATTAAGTTTAAGATTTTTGAATCTAACAAAATATGGGATTTGCAAGGGGAGCGGGTTTACTTTAAGAACACACTAGTGATCGTGTGGAAATTGCTAGAATTTCTAGCGTTTAAAATTTCATTGGATATGAAAGGGCATAAGGAGAAATATAGGATCATTAGAGCAGTAATGATAAGGATGTCACTTGTGAAATGGTACTTGGATATTACTCTAATAATACCGAGTTATTGCAAGCTAATTGCACTCTAATCATACTGAGAGAAGCTATGATCAAAGCATGGGACTGTGGGACCCTAAATCAGAAATTGGCATGCATATGGATTGGATTATGTTTATGATGCTGGAAGATCAAACAAAGGTTACTCCCACCATGGCTTGCGTAATCTGGACGATTAAGAGAATGATTCGGTAGGAATGGTGCATTCAGATCAATCATGCAACCAGAGAGGTGAATACGGCCTCGGCCGTATTAGGTTCAAGTAGCAAGGAGCAATAAGAACCACCAGCTATCCATCTTCTCATGCAGGTTCATGTCAAGATAGCTCTGGATCTAGACGGAGAAGCCATTAAGCTGAGCAAGAAAATGCTGAGTGAATTGGTAAGGAATTTATTGGATCATTGTGCCACTGTTTATGAGGCAAACTTATCTTTATCCTAATATCTGCTATATAGAACCGGAATCGGTTAGGGTTGTGGGCTCCCTTATGATAATTTTCAACTGTAAATCAGATGGCAATGTGTGCAAAACAACTATGTTATAATACTACCCTTCTTCCAGTTCTTAGATCGTGGGTCTAGGTCCATAGATTTGGCCGAAGTGCTTTTAACTTGGATGCCAACTTGAATGATCGGCCCATGAATGTCGCACTCTTGAACGACCCATGCCAGCTAAGTCCATCCTAAACGCACGAAACTTTGACCTTTTTTATTTTCATTTTATAACCCACAGTTACTCCTTCTCTAGGAAAAACACACTGATTCAAATGGAAATCAGAAATATCGACAAGCATTCAACGTTACTAAGGAGATATATCAAGCAAACAAGATGGAATAAAAATCGATCAACAATTGCTCCAATTTAAGAACATCAACGATACATCTAATGTTTAACACCAAAACTTCTCAAGTAATTGCACCACATAAAAAAAATCAAACTTAACACTCAAATTTAAATTCATGTTGATATTGAAAAGTTTTATATATTTGAAAAATTCATCAAACTTGAGCATAAACAACACACCATATAGAACTCCTAGACCAAGAAACTTGAGAAATTTAGCTAAGCAATCAGATCATTGATATTGAACAATCATGAGTGCAAACTTCAGTAATAAAGTCATTGATATTGAGCACAGGAGTATAAACGTAATCAGTTAACTTGTCTAATAAAACTTGAGCAATCATGTGTACAAACTTGAGCAATCATATGTACAAAACTGAGCAATTAACTTAAGCACTAAAAAGTTAAGCAAATGTATCATTGATATTGGACAATCAGGTATAGAGCCTTCAAATAATAACTTAGCCATCACTGAAGCATTTCTAAAAATTACTTAAGTACTAGAACATTTTAATGTGTAGAACTGAAACTTGAAGAATACCTGAGCAATTAGATTACACGCTCAGCATTTAGTTTAAGAAAACTTAAGCATTTAGTTTAAGCATTCGTATAAAAACAATTTTGGGCATGTTAGTCACTAGATCATTCGCACTAATAATCTGATGCTTCTTCATCAATCATGTTGAACATTTAATCGACAACATTCAACATAAAAAGCACATTAACATCTATGTTTTTAAATGATAAAGAAGATGAGATAGCTTTGGAAAATCCGCCAGACAACATAGTCATAGGAGAGTAAAATGAACCACAGTTGATGAGAAAATTTGTGAAATCAGAAAAAGAAGCATACGATTTATATAATGATTGAGCTTATCACATATGTTTTGCACATGACAACACAAAATAAGATATAGAAAATGCACAAGAGTAATGCGTACAATGGAATTTTGCTCTAAAGAGGGACAAAAGCAAAATGAAGGAGCAAATAGGAAAGACTACACAAAAATTGATACAAGAATCAATTAACAAGCAAAGATATACTTTAACATTGATCATAAGAAGCAATGGGCTATTGTGAAACATACAATAGGACACAACCACAAGTTTTACAGCTTGTAACAAAGAAACCTATTGAGATCACATAGAAATATAACACCAGGTTAGCTAGAATACTCGCAGCCACTGACGAAAGCCGGAGTGAAAACAACAGATGTCATAGGAGTGTTGAGAGCATAAATAGGGGATCTACCTATGTTGTGATTTACAGCAAGAGATAGATACAATGAACTAGCAAAAGAGAAGCAAAGGTCTCTACAAAGTAGTGATGCACACAGCTTATCGAACATTTTCAAACAAAGACATAAAAATGAAAAAGATTTCTACTTTGATCTCAATCTTGATGTTGACTATGCATTAGTTATTAGAGAGATAAGCGAATGGGAGAAGATAATGAGTTATTTGAAGATATGGTTGTTCATGATACAGTGTATAGAACAAGAAAATACGACATGATATGCACACCTTTTGTTGACATGAACAATCATAGCAATTATATCATGCCAAGTTGTGGCTTTATGTTGAATGAGAAAATAGTCCTTAGTCTGGTTATTTATGACTTTTTTGAACTCAATGGGTGATAAATATCCAACAACGATAATGATAGATCAGGCCTATTCTATGGTAGCTACTACAGAGCAAGTGTTCCCTAACACTTGTCATTGTCTATGTGTCTAGCACATTGGAGAGAACACTAGAGAGCAAATCAGAGCTTTGAGAAGCAACCAAAAATTTTTGAATAATTTCAATGCATTGAAGTTTTAAGACACAAAATAAGAATTCAAAATCCATTGACAAGGTGAAATAAATACATGGTTCACAGAGTTAATATCCAATAACAAATATAGCATTAAATTCAAAACAGTTTAGCATTGTGATCAGCAATATTGATCATTTACTTCTACACTTCTAAGACAACTCTATATATGACTAACATATGTTTAATGGAATAGTTTGCTAAACAAGTACGACTAATCGAGAAATGCTTAGTTGGAAAGATTCTACGTAATCAAGAAAAATTGGCGACCAACATTCAACAAGAGATGCTTTTCAAGAGGGATCTTATCCTCTCACAAGAGTGAATCAACAAATAGTGCCTTGTCAGACAAAGTTCACAAAACAACTAGCCTATGTAACTTCTACAAAACCTTTTCTAAGATTGTTTCAAAATGGATAAGAAATGAAAAGGAGGACAAATTGAAATGTTCAGAAGGACTCTTAAAATTCCATTTGGAAATATAAGCATACTAGTGCAAGCAATTAAGGTTTACACAATCACTCTATATAAGGTTTTTGAAGAGGAGTATAGAAGAAGTAATACATATAGCCAAAACAAAGCTAATAAGGATGAAAAACATAAAGTTTAATATGTGTGGCGTGAAAAAATTGAATCTTTTTGCACATGTTGTCTGCCAAAAGCAAGACTTCTCAATATAATGCACATGCAAGAGATTTGAAGAAGTAGAGTACTTATCCTATCATTGCTTAAGCATTTACAATATCAACTATGTGCAAAAGATTCTAGACAAGTACATGGTCAAGAAATGGACAAAAAAGATCAGGAAAAGTGATGAAGAGGTAGCTGAAGCAGCAAGACATCCACCTAAAATGTCATCATCAATTTGGAGAATACAAATGAAAGAGAAATTTGATGCACTTATCTCCACAAATGGAACACATCAGAAAGCAGAACAACATTGTGAAGAAGTATATACAAAAGCAAGGCAATTAGTAGAGTAAGAAACTGGTGGCCTTTATGAGTCTGAATCTAAAAACATCAAAAAAACCATTTTGAATCCTCCAAAGTCAAAAAAAAAAGGAGAATGAAATGTTCGAAAAAGGAGCACATTTGGGAAGAAAGGTAATCAAGCAAGAGCAAGGAAAAGACGCTTTCAAGAAACACCAACAATATATATCGCTGACATTCTACAGCCACGAATGTTGATAAAAGTAAGATATTTTCATTCCCATAGCAATATAAAATGAGATTAGTTGTTGACTTTTGTATTTCATATATGAACGACCAATAACAAGACTAAACAATGGCACCAGATTACCAAGTAAATCCTGAGCAACAAACTAATGTTAGCAATGTCTTACATGTATTTTAGCATATTCAAGTCACTCAAATTCTTCTTTCAGCAAATGCTACTCCCACTCAGATCCAAGTTATACAAATAAACGACCAGGCTTGTGCATCTCTACCTCCACCTCCTCCTCCTCCTCACTTCCTAACAGAAGCTAATAATCAAGTTCTTCTAACTAGTAGTCACTCCTAGGCACAACTCAATCAAGAAAACACAAACTCTTAGACATATTGGGAATTTAAGTGACATACTCAGTATTAAAAATATACATTTATGCTTGATTTTATCAACCCTACTACTCAAAAAATGTGATTATGGAACTATGTTTTTTGGCCATAAATTTTGTTCACCAAAATTTACGAAAGGGTTAATGCTCAACCTCTACATATATAAATGCGCAACCCCCATATAGATAAATGCTCAAGAACTAACTGCTCCATAATTAAGGAAAAAGGAGCAAAGTGATCGTTGAACATAAAAAAAATCGTACTCATAGAATGATCAATAATCATGAACTGTATGCCATATTATGACAAATGTTTGTGTAATTAGAATCTAATTCTGTTATGATGTCTATATCCTGAAAGCTGTCAAACAAAAGACAGATGGTGAGCATAGCATACCTAAAGCCATCACATATTATAAATCTTTCTGATAGCTTTATCATGAAATTCGTTAGTCTTATGTGTAAAAAAAATATATTAAAAATATTCTCAGTATAGTCCAAGGTCGTACAAAGGTACTTCACCTTTAGCAGCTTTAGCGTTTCAAGCTGAAAAAAGTGGAAAGAAAACAAATGTTAAAAGCTAAAATATAAAGCGACATATAAATAATAACAATAAACAAAACAACATATACATAAATTGAAAGAGACATACGTCATTTTGTTTCAAACCACATTCTCATTTCTCACTCTTTTTTATATAGGTCTCCATGTACCCCATTAGGAAGATGCCACAATCGACATAGTCATCGACTGTTTTTCAAAAATCTCCAGAAGCTAGGGATCCAAGGTCTTCACTTCACCACCCTATGGATGACATCTTTTAGACACCGAGAAACTCAAAGTTTTTCTCTACATGTCATCAAATATGGTCATTAAAAAAAAATCATAAATTAAAAAAAAGTTCACAACGCACCACTGCATTTGGAACATCACCATATCTAAGCTTAATTCTCTCCTCTAAGTAGAGATTATCAATGATTTCAAATGTCATCATCTGTAAATTGAAGCACGAAAGGAAGAAATGTTCTGATTTTCATATTAGAACAAACACCTACACATACATGTTCAAAGAAAGTGGAAAGCAAAATGCCAAAAACAAAAACAAACTTTTTTTGGGTAAGGAAATAACCAAATCAAGCTTCTTTAAGTTTATCTAAGGACAAGCATCTAAAGCACTGCCGAGAGCTTTATCAAAGTCATTCCATCCTTGGCAAGTGCTCTCCCTTGGCCCATATTCTTCAACAAAAGAATCTAAAAAAGATAACAATGATCCATTCAAACTAAAAGTAAACAAAGAGACAAATAAGGCCTCAACTCAAGGCAATTTCTTAACTTAAGCAATTATATTATTGATGTTGAGTAATTACAAGTACAAACTACGGCAATCAAGCATAGATCACAGAAATGTGAAATATGGAAAAAAAAATACGAAGAAGATGATGATGACATTTGACATCATTGAAATTAAAAAAAAAAAGAAAAAGTAAAAGAACTTACTTAAGCATTTACAGGTAGAAAGAGTTTTGGGCTATGTTCAGTAATAAAGGTTAGTAGTTTGTAGTAGTTAAAATGTTGTGAACCACCACTTAATAGTGTTCGATAAAGTAGTATATGAGGTAGTGGTTAGAGGTTTATGTAGTATTTTTTAAAAGCTAATGAAAGTAGCTTTTAAGAACATCTATCTAGTGGTTCCATTGCAAATTACACAATTCTTCTTTCTATTTACTAAAAACTTTTATTTATTGCATCCTTTTTAGTCATTTTACATAAATTTACTACTTCAATAGCTACATTCATCAAATACATTTATTTTAAATCATTAATTGAACAGCTAACCACTAAGCACTAGTGGGTCACAACTAATTACCAGTAAAACCACTAACAACTAATAAAACAGCTAACCATTACTAAAACAGCTACTTTTACTGAACACGTCCTTGAAGTGGAAACTTCGCTTTTTATGCTCTCAAGATCATTCAGAATGTAAGAACATATATTGATCACATCAGCCTTAATAAGATTACTAACTTTAAATGAAGCCATAATTTTTCTATTAGTTTGGAGACCAAATCCTTGAAAGAGCACCTCACTGAACGTTGAAAACAAACACAAAGAATGATTTGATTATATGTAAGCACATCAAAATATGTAAAAATAATCTAGTTCAAATACTTGATTGCTTAATAAAAAAATAAAAAAATATTGGCGTCACCCCAAAAGAAGACATAGTTTGCAATAATAACCTCCATAACAGTTGGTTTCTTTGACAGATTCACAAAGCACCAAATAAAAGGTGACCCAAAGTAGAAAGAAGAGACACCCTTTCCCTGGTTGATCGGTTCCTTGTACATTGATGCTCAACACCTTCTCCAGGAACTTTAGCAAATGTGTCATAAATAATATCATTGCAGACCTCAGCGTTGCCATCATACACCATATCAAAACTAGAAATTGTTCTCTCACTATCAGACATTATATTGTTAGAAGCAATTTGACATGATTTCCTCGCGTATGGGGGTGGCATAGCTTGAATTGCCAATTGTCTTTTCAAACCTCTCATCATTAGTTTCAGCAACTCCAACGCCACCCATCTATAGTAGTTGCATGACAATTCTCCCTT
This sequence comes from Carnegiea gigantea, assembly GCA_029747015.1. Taxonomy (NCBI): domain Eukaryota; kingdom Viridiplantae; phylum Streptophyta; class Magnoliopsida; order Caryophyllales; family Cactaceae; genus Carnegiea; species Carnegiea gigantea. Next base: position 629,115 of record JAKOGI010000024.1, read on the forward strand.
ATAATATTCTCATAGCGACTACCTTACCTTAGCTCCTTAGAACACAAAATAGGAGATAACACCTGTCTAAAGCTACCTGTATTATTATGAACTGCACATTTACTAGTACAATTATTAAAAGAGGCCATAACAATACATCTACAACCTCTATAACTCTAGGATCATTGAAATACTTAGTAGTAAGGCTTAAAGAAGGATCATTAATGTCACCAACTCAACCATCACAAATATCACCCTCAACTTGTTGACCATCTTGTTCGCAACCAATTACTATGGCATGTTCACCACAATGTTCTCCACCACTTGCTATAGCATAATCTGCACAATCATGTCCACTAACTTCCTTAACAATGTCCTCAACACCTTCATTATCCCGAGCATTAGAACATTCACAAATAATAAAAACATGCGACAAAGATGAGCCTCATAAAAATGAAAATCTTCCCCCACCTTGGATGAAGAACATTCATCATTATTGAAATTCTTGAACAATAGATGCAGCTTTGTTACACATAGAAGTCGCCCACAAAATAGCCTTTTACATTGATACGAAAAAAAGGAATTAAAAAAGAGGAAACAACAAAACCAAAAAGAACAAATAAAAAATAATATAACAAAATAATAGTATCTCAAGGTCAAAAACTTCAGCATCAAAATGTTTAATATCAACCTTCTCATCAGAACACTCATCACATGTTGTATCACTATAGTCAAACAATTATAGGGAAATATAATGACCTCCACTTTTTCCACACTAATAATTAATAGGCACATATGGCACATCAAGAAAAACTTACAAAATCCAAACTCTATCTCTTCATTAACCCTATCGTTCACCTTCTTAAAATCGATCCAACCATAGCTTGAAAAGTTCTTTTCACTAGCCTAATCTGAAAGATAAGTCTATCCAAATAGAACTTTTGAAATACACACACACGTGTGTGTGTGTGTGTGTGTGTGTGTGTGTTTCAGAAAACAAAATGCTCAAGTGATAAACAACAAAAGTACAAGTTGTCCAAATAGAATGCTTAGCATAAAACAAAAGAAATTATAATTAACACTAGAAACAAATCAAAACTAACAAACAAATTGACATCAATTCGACTTATAAACCTCATTAATGTCGACCAATTACTTTAAAATCCAAAGGTTTGCATACTTGTTCTCATTCCCTAGTAAAAACATTTAAAACAATGTATACAATAAAGTTCATTCTGAAAGAGGGGCTATCATCAACAAAATTCAAAAGCTTTGCGATCATTTCAATAAAAATTAGTGCTCTTTAGTTGCACTGAGACCCCACTCGGATATAAATTATGCCAAAAGAGAATGGTAGACCTCACTATCATCATTGTACTTACCACCAAGATCAACATCACTAACTCTAAGAGGTAGCCCCAAAGTGAAATGCACATCCTCATGGGTAAGCCTTACCATCTCGTCATTATCTAAAATAAGAGAACTACTGTAACAGTCAAGTGGTAAAGAATCCAATGATGCAATTTGAAAGGAACCTCATTCAGATAAAGCGAAAGAAAACCACTGAATCTCATATCACATATAGCCTTCTGTTGAACTTCAATGAAAAAAGAAACATAAGCATACTAAGCACCTAGAGTCATCTTACAAAAGAAAGCCTTTTCTTTTATCGGATCCCCAATAGTGGCATTCTTTGGACAAGGTTCAACAATAACTTGAACTTTATAAGAGTTATCGTGCCTTAACATGCTATGAGTAACTCTATAACAACCAACTATTTTTGCAATGCTACCAACATCTTCCTTTTAAGATTTACTAGTAAGAAGCTTCGAAGCATAAGCATCAGCAGCAACATCATCGCCCATATTTACCGCAAATTTTCTCCCTTCTCATGCTATGAGTTGTTCTAGAAGATGCAACCTTTTTTGCATACGTAGCTTTGCTGCTTTTAACACACGACTTGCCCCTACTTGAAAAAACACCTAAATCACATTCCTTGCGCACATACGCAACCATATTGCCAAATTCGAGTGCCTTCTCTTAATAGCGAATACAATGATAATAAACATCATAGTCCTCATTAGAAATCTCCTTACTATCATCTTCCCCACGAACACCAGACCCATCATTAGAAGAAACATTCGACAACATACCCAATTTCATTTAAAGCAGCATTTAAAATAGAGCAAAATTAGCCCCAGCAAAAAAACGAAAAAAATAAAAAATGTGCTCAAGCTAATGAAACTAAATGCTACACTATACAATACAAATGCTAAAACTTAACATTAAGATCATATTCAATACAAAAATACCTTTTGAAAAATCATTGTCAACAAAGGAGAGCTTTCTCTTCTTCAGATCTTCAACATGCATCTCAAATAACACTAAAACTACACAAAGAAAGTCATATCAACCTAAGGTATGCTTCCTTCAATCACGTATGAAGTGTAAAAATGAATGCCTCTAAAAACAGCTCAAATTTAAGAACTAAAAACCAAAAAAAAAAAAAAAAATAGACAAACATATCTCCCTGGTCCCTGCAAAATTCTTGGCTTTATAGTTAATTTTTTCCTTCTTGTGTAGGATGAACTTCCTTGTCTTTCCAACGCAAGTGTACATGCTCTACATCAATTCAATTGTTTTGATCCTATTGTAAATTACAATAAATCCATCTATCATCATTTGACACCAGAAATCATATTGGCATTTTTGTCTAGAAATTGGAGTCCCTTCATCCTTTTAAGAACTTCCTTATTCCATTATTTTATGGTTAAATGTGTTTATCATCAATGACATTTACTAGTAGTATTTCTGAATTCTTGAAGGACTAATTAAGCACTTTAAGAAAATGTAATCTAAAACTTAAATAGTAAATGTTGAGTATATATGCGCCTATGCTAGGTCAATGCATATGCAAGTCTCCAAAACATGATAATTGAACAAACAAGAAGCAAGTGCAAAGAGAGAGAAAAACCAACATGAACATGAGCCAAACTCACCAAAATTGAATCGAACATGACACTTTCAACAATTAACACAAAAATCAACACAAAACGAGCAAAAGAACCTAAGCATCCAAAGATAACAAGAATCAGGAATGAACATAGAGAAAATGAGATTGAAACAAAATAACTAAACAAAACACCAAAATATCTTCAATAACAACAAAGATTTTCATTCTTGCAACTAAAATTAGTGAAAATAGAGCAAAAAGAAGCTAAAAATCAAACAAAAAGGATTGAAAATGAAAACCAAAACACACCTCAATGATCAAACAAGTTTTGAACAAAATAATCACCAAATTGCACTAAAATGGAAAAGAAAATAACACTATCAAGTATCAACAATTGCATAGAAAATCAACACAAAATTAGTGACAAAAATGAAAAAAAAAATTAAATCTAAGACAGAAGAAGCTACAATGAACATAGAGCGAAATGAGCTTACAAGAGCAAAATCACAAAAAAAAAAAAAGGAACTCTAAATCAGACACAAAAATCACAAAATATCACCAAAGATCAAGCCAAAAAGACTCAAATCAGCAATAATCACGCGAAAAAAAGAGCTCAAAATCAAAGAGAGAAACTCGGGAATGATAAGAGAGAAGCTCAAGGATGATGGCAAAGAAGGAAGCTGAAGAGGATGTTAGACAAGTGAACAACACGTGAGCAGAGTAATTGAATGCTTTAATTTATAAGCAGGTCACCACAAGCATTAAAAGACCAATTTCAGTCGGGGGAAACAAATTAATTATGGCATTCCTGAGTGCATAGACCTGGACTGGTAGTATAATTCGCACCCTTTTTCTCAGAAAAATAACAAATGTATTTACGTTTGGAGGTGGCCATCCATGGAACCCTCCTTAAAAATAACAATTAATTAAAAAGCAAAAAACTTGGGTATCCCAAAAGCATCGCCTAGTGGGCATTCTGTTTGCATGCTCATGACGAGGTAATTGACTTTTTAATACCTTGATATAGGTGTTATTAATTTTTTCAGGCCTCACATTTTTGGCTTAATTTTTTAGTACCCTGTGGTATGGTGTTACGATTTTTTACTGCCTTTTGAACAACTATTTTAATTTTTTAATATCTCCCACACTATTTCTTTTCTCACTTTTGAGCCAAAACCTTTAGAAATTATGGAAAGACCCCAGAATTGGGGTAAAATGTGCAAATAAGTTATTTTCAGGGTATTTTTATGAAAATATGCTTGTTTTAAATGATTAAACTTCTTATAATGACTTTACTGCTACCAGTTATCACAATCTACTACTTATATCATAAATATTATGTTTTTGTAATTAGGGGTCCACCATACTTAGCAAAACAATTAAACCTTAACTAGAGAGTTTTGAGCATTACCTGAATTTAGTCAGCGTTGGACCCTGACGTTCCTCTAACTTCCAGTTTATAGAGATTACTAATCTCAACCATACCTTCCTTAGATCAGGTACAGTACAGATCCCTTTTGTTTTTAAGGATAGTGAGACTTTAATCAAGAAATCATAATATTGAAGACATAAGGTTTGATTGAATAACATTTCCTACTGAGAAACTTCCTTTACTGAAAGGTTGAAAGTGAAAATATTATAATAGAAAGATTTAAGAGGGATTTGAAATACTAAAATCGTGAGAGATGCTTGCTCATAGACAAATGGAGATTTCCGACTTCTCTTTTTGTTAAGTATGCTTAAATAGCCGTGTCCCTTCTCAATACTCAGCCTTTCTTTTTATAAAGCAGATGGAATACATAGGATGCCCTAATGGCTATAGTATATACAGTAATATTTTCAGCTACACTCACATGGGTACAGTAGACTGCATTATTTGACTGACTTGAACTCGATAAAATAGTACAATAACGGTGCAACAAATTTTCAAAGCCTTTAATACTAACAAGACTAGTCATCCATATTAAGATTCTGCATGCCTTCATCTCCAATAATGTCTTCTAGTTCATCATTATTCAGATAATTATCAAAATCTTCATCAAGTTGAAGATGCTCTAGATCCCATCTTTCGAATAATTCATGAAGATATCTTTTTTCATTTTCTAATAAGAATTTTTCAACTCCAATATCAAACAGATAATCAAAGACATCTTCTGAAGTAGCTTCTTCTAATTTCATGTATTTGCTGAAATCATTATGATAGAAGAAAGTAGTGTTCCTGCAATGCATCAATGTTCTTGCTTGTTCAATTAATGCCCATATTTGATGATAAAATGCTGTAAAAATCGATGGTGCTTGCTAAAGCAGGATCACTAACTGATTGTTATCGTTCTGAAAATCATTCTTGTTGTTGATAATTGGGATCATCTAAATTAACTAATTGAATAGGATAACAGGCTGGTTTGCCTTTTCATTTTCCTACTCAATTACTGTACAATGTACTTCGACATACAAACTTCTATTGTGTGGAACTTTTGTTAGGCCATTAGGAGATGTGAGAATCCAATGAATCCTTTTAAACATGCACTGTCGAAGCTTAATTAGCCTTGAGAAGAATGGGTACTTTGGATCTGGGACTTCCATGAGGTAAACTATCATTCCATATTCCTAGTCTTTCATGATCGGGTCATCCGAAGATATTGAATTTGCTGAGAGACTAGCACCACCAACTTCAGATTTGTTAAGAAAGAAGATCGTACTGCTCCATGATTCCCAAATATTATAAGAATAATTATGGTCGTAATATATGCAGGCTGCATACCATTCATTGAACTATTTTTCTTGAACATCGGAACTTTTTTTTTGCTTTAATATCATATGGGCACATTAGATTATTCATTTGTAACTCTGAAATGCTTAATCTTTGTACTATTGGGTAGGTAGAAGACAGCAGACCAGAGCATAATCTACTTTTTGTATGAAATTTCAAAAGATTCATATGCAGTTTACCAGAAAGAGAAGCCCATTTTAATAGTAATGGCATTTCATTTTGAATCTCCTATTTTTCAGGTAGGAGTTCTGCTCTGATGATCACGATTAGCGAGTTCACGAGTTAAACTATCTGCTAGATAATTCTTTGATCCCTGTATATATTCAATATAGAAGAAAAATTGGTTAAGCCATAACTGGTAACGCAGGAGTCACCCTTATGCTTGCATATTCGATAAATTCTTTTTCACAAAACCAAGTATTCCTTTGCAATTAGTTCAAATCAGAAAATATTTCGGGCTAAAAAGATTAAAAGCTTTTCAATTCTCCTTATGATTGCAAGGATTTCTTTTTCTATCGTCGGACAGTTGCATTATGCGTTATTAAAACTTTCACAACAATATTTGCAGAGTTTTTCTCCTTCCTTGATTTTGAGTACTGCACTCTAATGCTCATTGTTGGCGTCTGCCTCAATAATTAAATCATCTACTTCATTCGACAGATCAAGAATAGGAATATTTTTACAGGTCTTTCTGAAGTTTTGAACAATCTTTGAATCACTAGGAGTTTATGCCCAACTTACTTCTTTCTTGAGTTTTCACTGCAATGGTTTTCTTAATTTAGTTAGAGCTTTAATGAAATCTGAAGTATAGGTAAGACATCTAAGAAACCTTCCTAATTATTTTCTATCTTCAATCTTTTTAGGAAAATTTTCTATTTTTTCTACAATATCCTTTTGTAGGATGATTTATCTAGCTTTTATTTCTAGACCTAAAAACTCAATTTCTTGTTTAGCATAAATGCACTTGTTCTGACCACGAATAATATCATGATCAATGCTTTTTTGGGCGACAGCTAGGACATCATCCTTGTGATGTCTTATTGTCTTGGAAAAGAGAAGGATATCATCAATGTAAACTAGATAACAGTGATTAAGATTTTTGAAAATGTTATCCATTCTTCTTTGAAATATTTGAGGAGCATTTTTAGACCAAAAGGCATTACTATCCACCCACAAAGTTCTTGAGGGGCACCAAATGCTATTAAAGGATGCTTTCTTCATCCATTTTTATCTGCCAGTATCCGCTATTGCAATCAATTTTCGAGGACCAACAGGCTCTTTGAATTCTATTGAAAATGACTGTTTTGCTATGAATATAATAACCATCAAACACAGTATTGTCATTAAACTTTTTGTAATTTATTACCATTCTTGTTTTTTCTCTTTTTCCTTCAACATGATTTCTTACCATAAAAGTGAGACTAGTATAAGGACTCTCATTATTTTTGATTAACCCTTTATCTAATAGCTCTTTCTTTTGCTTATCAAATTCTTGGACATCCTAATGTGTATACACCATTGGTTTGACTTGGATAATAGCATTAGGATTTAACAAAGGAAACTTTGCAAATATCTTATCTTTTTCCCAAAATTTTAGAGGATTATAAAGGTACTGTTCTTCGCATAATTACTCTTGTTGTTCAGCAATCTGCTCTTTAATAGATAACTCAAGTAGTGAGATTGTTAGTACTATCTCATGTTGTGCAGGTATTACTTTCTCACCACACTAGCTGCGTGTAGACTCAATATTTTGATGAGTGTAAGCTTTATTTAATTTATCAATAGGAACTGAGTGATCAATTATTTTCAATATTATTTGGTTGATGGTCTGTGTGCATGGGGAATATATCCTCTAAAAATTGTTATGAATATCATATCATATGAAGGTTGGCCAATAGCCAATAGAACTAGAATAATGCATTGGACTCCTCCTATTTCTATGAATAGTCTATCTATGGCTTCGTTATGGCTCATAAGACTGTTATCAGCTATCCTTACTTGTAAAGGGTTCCTAGCTTTTTTCCACATAAATTTCGAAGACAATGATTTTTTTCTAAAACATATAAAATAATCACTATCGATATAGGCATATAATTCATATCTATTATACCCTTCTAAGCATACATTTATTGGAATATAGATGCTATTAGGATTTGTATTAGTGACTTCATAGCTTATTTTTATAGTCATATTTTTGACTAATTCATCCTCATAGATTCGCTCACTAGCAGTCCTTATTTTGTAGCCAATGACTTTCCTATCTAGACTCATACTTCAGTCTACATTGTATCTTGTGGGTTCAAAATCCATTCTACTCATTTCACTAGCCGTACTAATTATATCATCTTCTTTAAGCTCTTTTTAGCTTTTGGAGACCCTTATCTCTATTCTGATCTTACACTCATGCTTCTAAATAATTGGGGTTGAATGGTAATTTTACCATTTTCATCAATTTTTATTGCATTTTTCTTATTGATTCTTCTGGGGTTGGCAAAGCTAGATATCCAAGACCTACCGATTTTTATCTTCTAAGGATTGGACTTATCCTTTGGGTTTTTTTGCGTAGGAGTAGGACTTTTAAATTTTTCTGCCTTCATCATTATTACCTTAGTTTTTTGATCTATATTAATATCTAGTTTATAGATTATTTTTTAAAATATTCTTAGTGGGTGTCCTCCTCTTTTCATGTCTATCCCAACTATTTTTATCTTAAGAGATAGGAAGTTTTTAGCAAATTCTTCTTTTGGACTTATATAATATCTAGGTCGGCAATTGAATCCTACAGATCCATTCCATAAATTGGTCTTCATCCCTGTGATAATTGGATTATTAAATTTGGTATGCCAGATATTCCAGAACAAAGCATAAAGATCAATATCTTTGCCATAATACTATAAAGGAGTAATTTGTACTTGAACACTTCCAACATGGATGTACCTGTAGTTTCTTTGTTATGCTTATGGTTGTTTTCTCAATTAATGATATTAATTTCTCCCACATCATACTCATAGTCTTCTAACTCTAAATCTCCTTCCATCATTTCACATACATACTTGTTCTTTAATTGAAAGATGAATTTTTTTTATAAATCATGTCTTTTTGAATTATAGGGAGGACCCAATCTCCTTTGACATCTTCATTATCGTTATCTATAATAAATTTTTCTTCTGAAAGATCACCAATACTAATTGAGCTACTGTCCATCATATGACTACTTTCTTCATAATTACTTTCTTTATATTCATCTTCTAATACAATCTCAACAATTCCCTTCTGGTTTTTTAGGGCAAGATCTAGTACTTTTTCTTTGCTAAGTTCAAAATAATCTAGACTTTCCAAGGTTTCAATAAGCTTATTATCCCCCTTGTTTTTGCATTCGATTGTATAATGACCGACTTCTTTGTATGCCCAACATTTATAGTTATTTTTTGCCAGCAAGACAATAAGCGTTTTTTCTAAAAAATCTTCATTTTTTAGGGTTTGGTTTCTTATAATATTTGCTTTTATATTTCTCTCCTTTTTTCTTGTTAAAGCTCTTTTTCTTATAGAATTTTCCTTTTCTTCTCTTCTCCGATTCATTTTCCCCATTGGTGATCCCAATAGGCTCGAAAATTTTTAGAGATCGAGACATTGATCCTTGACTCATTTTATTAAACAAGGGATTCTTGTACCAGGGGTATCAATAATATCTGCTTTCTCAAGCTATGCAATGTATTTTTCATTGATTATAGAATTGATCAGATATGGTAATTTGTTATAAAATATACCAAGGTTGGTTTTATTATGTCCAATTTTGTAATAATATTAACTAAATTTAGCAATATAATTCTCCAAATATCTCATATCCCAAAGCTTTATGTTATTAATCTTTCTTTGTCATTCTCTAGCTTTTTCTTCGAAATCAAGTTTAGCTTCGATAAACTCAACTTTCATCTTCTTATATAAATTTTTGAACATTGTAGCTAGTGTTTCCATCATTATTAATGCATTTTTACTATCCTTATTTAATGAATCATACTAGTCAGCCACAATGCCAGAAAAGTTGTGCTCGATATAATTTAAGAAATTTTCAGCAGTCCATGTAGCATTCAAGTTTAGGACGCGATTCATACCTCTTTTCCAATGCCTAAATGTTTCTTCTCTATCATGAGCTCCATCGATGATTAACATGTATCCTATTTGGCTAATTGGGGTAAGATCAATTTTTTTAAAGGTCGTGGTTTTTCTTAGGATAAACCCAAAGGAAAAGTTAGTTGTACATCATGCTGAAACGTACGTAGATCTCATAAAATAAGTATTTCTTCTAGAATGTTCACCAAATTCTTCAGGTTCAGGAGCAACATTATTAACTCGATTGGACTCGATTTCATCTACGTTAAGTTCTTCCCCAATCCCTTTGATTTCATCGTCAAGTACTATTTTACCATATTTTTTATCCAGTTTCCTTCTAAATATTTTTAAAGGTACAATAGTAAGATCCTCTAATTTAATTAGGTTCATTTACTGATACATTTCTTCTTCGAATTAAACATTATTTGTCTCTTCATTATCAGCAGATAATACATCTTATTTATCAATTATTATGCTAATGATTTTGTTTAATTCTTTCGAATTTTCTTCTTTATCAAACATATTTTGTAATTTTTCAAGATTATATTTTTTATACTCCATTCTCTTCTTCTTTCTTTACCTTTTCAGGTAATATTTCCGTTGATTTTTCTTGTACTTCTTTTTGGACTTTTATATTATGCAAAGGAAATAAGTTTTTTTTTTTTGGATTTTGGAAAAGATACTTATGTTGAAATGGAGTACTAATAATTAAAGCAGATTTTTCACTATGTTTAATCTCGTTAACTAAAGAAAGATAGATTACACATAATTGCTTCTTAATCTCCTTAACTTCAGTCATAACTTTTGCTAGTTTGACTTTTAGTTCTAAAATTATATCAGTGATATAGTTTAATGGAGTTGCTAATGAAGTGGTTCCTTCTGGTGAATGGACAATATGTGAATAATTATGAGCAGGGCAAGTAGGTGATGATTCAAGTATTAAACACAATTAATTAACTTAATTAATCATCAATTAGCTTAATTATCTTAATTATTTTTTGTCACATAGCTCTGATACCAATTGAAAGAGGACCTCGCGTAATACTTATGAGAGAAATTACACATGCACAAAATTTAAATTTCAAAAGTAAGTTTTTAAATATTAAGGTTAAAAATAAAACTTTCAAAAGTTTAAGGGGTCAAAAAATGCAAATCATACCTAAAAATTAGGTTAGTAAGCTTCAAGGTACTAAAATATTCGCTCTAAAAACTCGTGCCTTGAATTATTAATGTCATATATGTCCAAGTACCTGAGGATTAACTTTCCACTCATGGCGACATCCTTCTCTCTTCCTTGTTTTCTCCTCATCCGGCAGTGCCACTCCCGCCCTCTCTCGCTCCTGCAGTCACTCTTCTCACACTCTTCTTGTTTCCGAACTACCCTCAAACACTTCCATAAATCCCCTCCTCCTCATTGCTCGTTGTCTTTCTTCCCCATTCTGTGTCAACTATATCAGCAAGTCCACCATCTCTTTCCACTCTGCCAATTTCTGCTCTCGTGTGGCACTAATGTCCAAGCAAATTGTAGCATCCATCGATGTCAACCTTGTTGACAATGCTCTTTTGAAAGATTTCTATTTCCCTCCCTTTGATGCTGTCAAACCCAACCATGCCCGACCTGAAATCTATTACAACAAGAAGAGTTAGTTAAGAGCTATTTAGCCATTTAAAGATGGTTAATAAGGTATATTTGAAGATTGTTAGAGGGCTTCCCCAAAACAGTTGGCTGTTATAACCAATTTCTTAATCAGTATATATACATAGCATTTACAATTGCAATAAGGATTCATTCAATATATCAACACAATGTTATTCTTTCTATATCTCCATTCTCTACCCTACTAAGTATTGTATAGTACATCTCGAAGCTCTTCTTTGCTATTAGCTTCCTAGCTACTATAACAATGGTATCAGAGCCATCAATCCTATGCCTTAACAGAGCTGATCCATCGGTTGTGTCCTTGGGTTTGCTCTGGAGTTGAGTCCGGCTTGGTAAAGAGGCTCGAGCCCTACTTAACGTTAATTGTAACAAGCCCACACTATCTGGCCAAGTCAACGGAAAGGGCTACCAAGGAGAGGGCTACCTATGCAATAAAGTGAAGCTGTCTCACAAAGTGAGAGGAAAGGGCTACCTAATTGTCCAAGTGAAGCTACCTAAAGTGAATCCGTCGATGATGAAGGTAGCGAAGCATGGTAGTTGTTACATAACCTTTATCCCACATCAACAAATAAGTACAAAGAGTGCTAGTTTATAGCTTAGGTGGGATACTCCACCCATGCCAACTGGTTTGGGTTGGAACCTCACTTGAGCTATACCAGAATCCTAGCGCTCTTAGACAACTTGGTACCTACTATCAATGAATGTCAATGATTATGAGTTTTCACTTTTATTGGAATTTGTTTTTAGGATGTCATTTGGGTATATGTTGATTTTTAAGGTTACATGTCTAATGGGCAAAATGAGGAGTTGGATGAATTGGAGAGAAGAGTGGGACCGCAATGGATAATCTGGTGGAGCCATTAGAGAAGATTGTTGATAGATTGTCGATTGTATGGGAAATAGTTAAGCATCTAAAGTCTATCAAAGGCTCACCTAAACTTCGCTCTGCTATTGAGGAAGCCTAGGTAAAATTTCATGTGTTCTTTAAATGTCTATTCCCTGTTGTGCTTATAGTCCTGAATGAAGTCCCTTTTTCTGGTTCTTTGTTGTATAACAATTTTGCTATGGTATAATGTCCTAGTTTTTGAGCCCTGATGTCTTATTGAATATGAGGCAGTTTACATTTTGTAACTGAATTGATAGTAAGTTCGCTTACTAGTAGCCATTGATTCCTTAATGATGTTAAATGTTTCTTGATATTGGGGGAATTTTAATCAAGAGAAAGTCTGTTCAATGTAGATAGTCCGAAGATTAGAGACATAATTGTCTAGAATAGAACTTTTGCATGCCCAAATTCACAATTCAATAACTCAAATATGAAAAAATTATAATATACAAGGGCTAGTCATTGGTGAAACATGCGGCTATGTAGACAACTTTGACAGTGAGAAAGGGACATGTGAATGAAAGCATATTCTAGTATGCTAACCTGATTCTCTCAAAGGTAAGGGAATTTAATGATTTCTCACATTATAGCGAAACAACAACAACGACGACGACAACAACAATGACAACAACAACAGCAGCAACCAGTAGGTACCTGAGAGCATTCCTATTAAAATTCTTACGAAATAAGAAATAAAAATCTCTTGCATATTTTAGAGTCCTAATTTTAAATGAAACACATTCAAATAATAATTTCTTACAGTATGATAAACCTTTCCCATTTTGCATCAAATATTGGATGTTCAAGTCATATTTAAGTTTTGACATTATCTTGTTGAATGAAAATGGTAGTTTTTTAAACCTGATCTTGAACTTGTTTAGTTTTCCTCTTGTTGGTAAGTTGGTAACACCCTCTCAATTAGCAGATATCTACAAACATTCTTTGAATGTGGTGTAATTAGCATTGTCTCCAATGTGCTAGTTGCTTCATATTACTTGCAACTCCATGGACGCGCCACGTATGGAGGGTAGGAGAATGTCTCATTATGAAACTTCTCAAAATGGCATACTCATAGCTATTGCGAGAAACATAATGTTATCAATAAAGGTTTTGGTTTTGAATATAAAAACAACTTATCTTCTTTTCAAACCAAGTAATAATTCTTGGACTATTACTTTTGGAGATTACACATGTTAATGAATTTAGGATGGGTGCATGCAACATTAAAAGACAAAACTTTTCACTTTTACATTCTTATTTAGCAAGTGATGCTTCAATGGATTGTTATGGTGTCATATAAATGCTTCCTTGAATTTTTGACACTACAAAGGTGTGCTGCGGCTATTTGGGCTGAGACAATGTATCAAAACCTTTACTTGCGGACCATCTTCTTCCTGTTTGATGGGGTGACTTTAGATATGGAAAGTATAAGAAGGGAAATGTGGATTTGTTACCACTATAACCTGTGTTTTCTAAGCTCTTTATTTCACCTTCTTGGCTTGTAGTATTCATGTTGAACACAAGACACTAGGACATGGTGACATCACTTTTGACATTTCAAATTAGGCTAAGGTCTAAAACTTCACAAAATTTGTTGAAAAGGCTAAAATAACATGAAGTTTGTTGAAAATAGTCTAATTTAATAGTTACACTCTTATTTGTATTGTACCCTTGTCTTGAGTTCAAGTAATATATTCTGGTTAAAGTCCTAATATGAACATAAAATTGGGAATTTTTTGTCATCACATGCGTACTCCTATCTATTATTTGTTATTTTGGATTTTCCTTTTGGAAAGGTGAGCAATAACTCATTGGGTTAATTGTCATTGATGTGGTAGCCATCAGGTCACTATGGCTAAGGTGAATTCATCTTAGCTAACTATTCTTTGATATGGGTGTGGGCGCTTAACTTGGACTTTGGATTAAAATACACAACATGTTAAGAAGTTAGCCAACTTTAAGATTCAGATCGTAATCGGTATCTACATAACTCTTCTCACATGGGTGTGGCTGAGTGCTAGTGATACTATCTTCGATCCCATTGTACTATTGGAAGAAGGGGAGACAGGATGATAGATAGAAGAGAAAGTTGGCATAACATATGGAAAACAAAGGTTAAAACCATGATTGAATTGCTTTACAAATGTAGATCTTTATATCTTAGCATTCTAAGGATTCTCTAGAGTTTTCTAGTTTAACATCACAAATTGGGAATAGGGGATGTTTATATTGCAACATTCTAAGGGCCTTCCAGAGTTTTCTAGTTTAACATCACAAATTGAGAATAGGGGATAACATTTGGAGAGGTATTTAAATTATTTAATGTTATGTATTGAGTATAGTGTCAAAGTCCGACAAATGTTTAAATATCTTCATGTCATTTAAAGTACTTTAAAAATTTTGATCTCATTTATAGAGCTCTTCCAAGTTGGACCTTTTTGATTGCTTCTATATGTTAAGATAACTATTACGTTGTTTGCTTCAAAATGTATCCTTAAATTAAAGGGCCAAACTTGCATCTCTACCCTAAAAAATTGTTGGGTGTTTTGCTAGAAAGTTCTTAATAGTCTTTGGAAATCAATGACAAAATGACAATTCATATTTTATATATAACTTTCTCCTTCATTGCACCTACTTTTATGTCTTTGAAATATATTTTTATGAAAAATAATGCATATTTTATATGATTTTCAGGTAGAAATAAAATGAAAGAATTTGGGAGGAGTTGTTCAATTTTACTTGGATTTTTCACAAGTGCAATGCCTAAAGTCCAAGTCCAAGAGCCCAAAAGAAGGAAAGAAGAAGAGCAAGGCAGCCATGCTTGGGCCTGTGCATCGCGGCCCATTGTCAAACTCCAACTCAGCCTCCTCTCTCTCTCTCTTTTTTTTTTCCCCCGCCTGGGCTTGGCCCAGCACCAGCTTTCTCCTCCTCATTCCCACACTTCTTCTCTCCCTCCGTTTGGGCCTGTTTTGACGGCCCAGTGGCTCTAGCTTGCCTCCCCCTTCATTTTTTCCTTCTCTCCTTTCTTTCCGTGTGGGCCTATGCTGCAGCCCAGTCGTGCCTCCTAGCAAGTCCAAGCCAACATCAACTCATCTACTCTTCATCTCTATTCTCCACATGATCAATTGTTTACCTAGTCAAAGCAATTAAGCAAATTAATATTATACTTATGACTAGCCATAACCATGCATGTAACATCCCAAATTAATTGGAATTAATTTCCATTAATTTTGGGGGTATCCTAAGGGGTGGATTTTCCACTATAAAAGGGGCCAAGGTTGAGGAAAAAAGGACACACACACATTCATCCACTCTCTTACTCAAGCATCTTCTTATTCTTCCATCTTTCATTTTTCTAGAGAGAATCTTTGGAAGACAAAACCATTTGGGTTGAGAGGTTTGGAAGAAAATAAGCTTCATTAGCTATTTTTCTCTTCTCTTCTCATCTCATTTGTGAGTCAACTTTGAGAGTTTACACTAAGTTTCATAATTTTGTGTAATTGAGTATAAGGTTTGGGCATAGGAAGTGAAATATACCAATTTCAATGGTGTTTTTGCTAACTATGGCCGGCTAAACTACTCATTCTAGGATTAGGATGGATCCTTAGTAATAATATTATTTTGCTAAATTCTTATGGGGTTGTTCTTTTCTCTTTTGCATAATCTTGAGTTTACATTTGATCATCATCTACTCATGCATTTTAATACTAATGTTTAATCATGTTGATGACACTAGTTTAATTTGCTATCTCAAATGAATATTAAATCTTGTAGGCTAATATGATGATTATGTAATTGGACTTAAAATTATAGTTGTTTAAATTGAATAATTTATGCTAGAAATTAGATGAGTTATGTCTAAAAAGAATAATTCATGCTAAACCACTAGATAAATTATGTCACTTTATAATTATAATCATCTTTTTAATTTATGACCTAATGCTTGTAGCTTAGGTTGAACAAGAGACAAATTGAATCCCCATTTGAATTAGTAATTAATATTGGCATCAAAGGTGAAATTCGAAGTCCTAGATTTTTCTCCTATTTGAATTCTTTCTACTTTGCTACTCACTTACTCTTCTTTTGTTCCTTAAATTATATTGATAATCGAACTCATAAAATTGTGATTATTCTTTATAATCGGAAAGGTTAAGTTTAAGAATCACTATTGTTCCCCGCGGGATCGACACCCCAATACTCGCTAGTCTACAATTAACCTTGTGCACTTGCAAGTAAAAAGGGTTTTAAAACATACATATAAAATCCACATCAAGTTTTCGGCGCCGTTGCCGGGGAACGAACAGTGATTTTTAAATTTTCTCTTCCTTTTATTTATTTCTTTTTTCCCTCTTCCCTGCTAATCTAACAATTTTATTTATTTCATTCTCCTTCCCCTTCCCTTTTCTTTTGTTGTTGCATTCCCCAATCCCTCCTAATCTAACCATTTTATTTTTGTTCTTCCCGCTCTTTTCTAATCTAACTATTTTCCCTATCCCTTCTAACCTAATCTATTTTTTAATTTATTTTTTCCCCTTTCCCTACTAATCTAACAACCTAATCTAACTTTTTTTTTTGGTTATTTTATTTATTGCACCTAATCTAACAATCCCTTCCCCTTTTATTTCCTTTGTTCTTTTTTTTAATTTATTTATTTTATTTTGCTTTATTATTTTTTGTTATTTTCCCCGTTCCCTTGGTTCTTTCTTTTATTTGTTTATTTTTTTATTTTTATTTTATTTTTCATTTCTCTCTTCTTATCTCTCTTTTCTTTTTTCTCTTTTATTTTGTTTGGTGGTTATTATTGTGGTGATTACATTCTTTTCTTTTTGTTGTTTGTTGGTATATACTTGGTAGACGTTCTTTATGCTTAGATCTTGAACCATATAATCCTGAAATTGAACGCTCTCTTCGTGAGATAAGAGCTAAGAAATCAGAATCTAAGAACAAAATGGCTGAAGAACAACCAACCCCACCACCTAAGCAACTTAAAGAATATTTCACTCCTGCCACTTATGACTCACCAACAAGAACCCGTATGCCCACTGTTACGGTGCCATTTGAGATTAAACATTCTCTTATCCAAATGCTTCCGTCGTTTTATGGGCTAGAGTCTGAAAATCCTTTCAAGCATGTTGATGCATTCTTAGAGATTTGCTCTACTGTGTTTTTAAATAATATCTCTGATGATGCTCTTCGCTTGCGGCTTTTTCCTTTTTGTTTAAAAGATAAAGCTAAAACTTGGTTGGACACTAAGACCAATATCACCACTTGGGATCAGCTGCAAAAGGAATTCTTGAAAAAGTTTTTCTCCATTGGTAAACTGACTGCCTTAAGACGTGCTATAATCACCTTCTCACATAATAAAAATGAGCAATTGCATGAAAGTTGGGAACGGTTTAAAGAATTATTGCGATGTTGTCCTCATCATGAGGTCCCTATGTGGCAACTTGTCCAGAGTTTTTACTCTGGCTTAGATGAGCATAATAGGCAGATGGTTGATGCATCATGTGGTGGTAGTTTTTTGTACAAAACTCCTGAAGAAGCTTGGGAGCTATTTGAACATTTGAGTGAAAATTCACACTTGCATGCTACTTCCTCACATTCTGATTTGCCTAGGCAATTAGGAAGTAAAGGGGGGATTTATGAGGTTTCACATTCAATTGACCTTTCTAGTAAAGTTGATGCTTTAGCTAAGAAATTTGATCAATTGTTGTGCATGAATAAAGTGTTTAATACCCCTTCTATGCAAGATGTGTGTTCGATTTGTGCTAGTCCCATGCATGCTTCTGCTGAATGTCCGTGTATTGGTAAGTCTGACTGTGTGACTGAACAAGTAAATGCTGCCCAAGGATTTCCTTCATCCAACAACCCTTATTCTAATACCTATAATCATGGTTGGAGGAATCATCCTAATTTTTCATGGAGGTCTCAAAATGTTGAGAATCCTCAGACCCAGTCTAGCAGACCTACCCCTCCTGGTTTCCAAAACCAGAGATATGCTCTTCCCTCTTCCCATCAAGCTCCATCTGGGAGCTCTGATATAGACAAGGTAATTTCTGCCCTTGGAACCTTGACCTCTGTTGTGCAAAATGTTGATTCTAAGGTCCAAGGCATTGAGTCTAAAATGCATATAGTTGACTCTCACTCACAATCTATAGCTAAATTAGAAACCCAACTTGGGCAACTAGCCATAGCTGTAGGTAAAAGAGAAGAAGGAAAACTTCCGAGTCATCCCATCCAGAACCCTAAAGGCCAGCAATTTGAACAATTGAAAGCTGTAATGGTTCTTAGGAGTGGTAAAGAAGTGGATAACAAGGTGAGTGAGAAGAAACATGATAAAGATGAAAGACTTAAGGCCATGGAGAGTGACCTTGAGATTGAAAAAGAGAATGACCTATCCCCCTCTCCTGTTATGTCTGACCCCATTGTGACATATGAGCCAAGGGTTCCTTACCCTCAAGCTTTAGATGCACCATTCCCTTCCAAGAAAGACAAGCAAAGAGATGACATCTTAGAGACTTTTAAGCAAGTTAAGGTCAATCTTCCCCTCTTAGAAGCAATTAGACAGATCCCAGCCTATGCTAAGTTCCTTAAAGACATGTGCACTTTTAAAAGAAAATCTAAAGATGACAAGTCTAAAAAGGTTCTTCTAAGTGAACAAGTAAGTTCAATTCTGAAATGTGATACTCCCCCTAAGTTCAAAGATCCTGATGTCCCTACCATTTCATGTTTTATTGGCAATCACAAAATTGAAAGGGCACTTTTGGATTTGGGTTCTAGTGTCAATTTGATACCATATTCTGTTTACTTAGAGTTGGAATTAGGTGAACTGCAACCTTCCAACTGTACCCTTCAGCTTGCTGATAGGTCGGTTAGGACTCCTAGGGGACGAATAGATGATGTCTTAGTGCAAATTGATAAAAGATTCTTTCCTGTTGACTTTGTTGTGTTGGATATGGACCCTAGTCATGCTTCTAAGCAGATCCCTCTTATTTTAGGACGTCCCTTCCTAGCCATAGCTAATGCTACCATTAACTGTAGGTCGGGAATCATGGATGTCTCGGTCATGAACATGAGGGTTAGGCTTAATATTTTTAAAGCTTCTGCTCAACCTGTGTTTGAAGATGAATCTGAATGCTTCTTTGTTGATATGATTGATGGTATGATTGAAGAAGTCTTGCCTGCTATTCTGAATAGTGATCCCTTGAGAACCTGTCTTTCTCATGGGGATTTGAGGTTATTTGAATTGGAAAGTACCATAAGTGAGATGAATTTTATTCTTAACTCCACCCCTTATCTTGAGTCTTCCTCTTGGGTGTCCACATATGAACCTCTTCCCCCCTTGGCTAGTTCTCCTATGCCACCTTCTATTGTATCTCCACCTAAACTTGAGTTAAAACCTCTCCCTGATTCACTCAAGTATGTGTTTTTAGGTCCCAAAGAGACCCTACCTGTTATTATATCTTCTCTTCTATCTTGTGATCAAGAGGAAGAGTTGATTCGTGTTTTGTCTGATCATAAAGGTGCTATTGGATGGTCGGTTGCTGATTTTAAAGGGATTAGTCCCACAATTTGTATGCACAGAGTTCATTTAGAGGATGATGTTAAACCTGTTAGGCAAATGCAACGTAGACTGAACCCCCACATGAAAGAAGTTGTCCAGAAAGAGGTAGTTAAGCTTTTAGATGCAGGTATTATCTACCCTATTTCTGATAGTCAATGGGTCAATCCAGTTCAAGTAGTCCCTAAGAAATCTGGCATAACAGTGGTTAAGAATAATGAAGGTGAACTAATTCCCACTAGACAGATCACGGGGTGGAGGGTGTGCATTGATTACAGAAAGCTGAATTCTGTCACTAGAAAAGACCATTTTCCCCTCCCATTCATTGATCAAATTTTGGAAAAGTTAGCTGGACAAAGTTTTTACTTCTTTTTAGATGGGTATTCTGGTTACAACCAAATACCTGTCTATCCTGAGGACCAAGAGAAAACCACATTTATATGCCCGTCAGGTACCTTTGCTTATCGGAGGATGCCTTTTGGGTTGTGTAATGCACCTTCCACATTCCAGAGATGTATGATGGCCATATTTTCTGATTATATTGATAATTTCATGGAAGTGTTTATGGATGATTTCTCTGTTTTCGGTTCTTCCTTTGATGTGTGCCTTGCTAATCTATCCATTGTGCTGAAAAGATGTGAAGAAGTGAATCTTGTTTTGAGTTGGGAAAAGAGTCATTTTATGGTCCAAGAAGGGATTGTTTTGGGACATAAAGTGTCCGAAAAAGGGATTGAGGTTGATAAAGCCAAGGTTGATCTAATTTCTAATTTGCCTGTACCTTCTTCTGTGAAGCAAGTCAGATCTTTCCTTGGTCATGCTAGTTTCTATAGGAGATTTATTAAGAATTTTAGCAAAGTGGCTCGTCCACTTACTAATCTTCTTACCAAAGATACTCCTTTTGTGATTAATGAGTCTTGTGTACAAGCTTTTGAAAAGCTTCGATCTTTGTTGGTGTCAGCCCCTATTGTGCAACCCCCTGATTTTTCTTTGCCATTCGAGATCATGTGTGATGCATCTGATTTTGCTATTGGGGCTGTTTTGGGTCAAAGGGTCAATAGAATGCCTCATGTCGTATACTATGCTAGTAGAACTCTCACTGATGCTCAAAAGAATTATTCTACTACTGAGAAAAAGTTGCTAGCTGTTGTATTTGCACTTGATAAATTTCGTCCGTATCTTTTGTGTTCTAAAGTGATTGTGTTTACTGATCATGCTGCATTAAAACACTTATTGGCTAAGAATGACACTAAGCCAAGACTCATTAGATGGATTTTGTTGCTCCAAGAGTTTGATATTGAAATAAAAGATAGGAAAGGTTCTGAAAATTCTATTGCAGACCACTTGTCTAGAATCATTACTGAGTATACTGATGACTCAGTTCGATTTTCTGACCACTTTCCTGATGAGCAACTATTTGCTGTGTCATGTGCCCCTCTCCCTTGGTTTGCTCACATTGTGAACTACCTCGTCACTAGGAAGATTCCTGCTCACTGGTCCAAACAAGAGAAAGATAGGTTCTTCTCACAGGTAAGACATTACTATTAGGGAGATCCTTATCTTTTCAAACATTGCCTTGACCAAGTGGTACGACGATGTGTCTCCGAGAGTGAAATCCATAGTATTCTCACATTTTGTCACTCCTATGCTTGTGGTGGTCACTTTGGAGGTCGTAGGACAGCTGTTAAAGTCCTACAAAGTGGGTTCTTTTAGCCCACTCTATTTAGAGATGCTCACAAATTCTGTCTTGCTTGTGCGCGTTGTTAACGTACGGGTGCCCAGTCCCATCGTGATATGATGCCCCTTTCCCTATTCTGATTGTTGAAATATTTGATGTGTGGGGTATTGATTTCATGGGTCCCTTTCCCCCATCTTTTGGCTTTGTATACATATTGGTTGCTGTTGATTATGTATCAAAGTGGGTGGAAGCTCAAGCTACTAGGACTAATGACCACAAGGTTGTGGTCAAGTTTGTGAAAGAGTATATTTTCTGTCGATGTAGAACCCCTAGAGCCCTTATTAGTGATGGAGGGAGTCACTTTTGTCATCGATCTTTTGAGGCCTTGCTTAGGAAGTATTCTGTGACTCATAAAGTAGCTACTCCTTATCATCCTCATACTAGTGGTCAAGTTGAGGTGTCAAATCGTGAAATTAAGTCTATCCTTGAAAAAATGGTTCAACCTGATAGAAAAGACTGGTCTTTGAGATTGCATGATGCTCTTTGGGCCTATCGTACTGCTTATAAGACTCTAATTGGGATGTCTCCTTACCGGCTTCTTTTTGGTAAGGCTTGTCACTTGCCGGTTCAGTTAGAACACCGTGCTTTTTGGGCTATTAAAACTTTCAATTTTGATATGAAACAAGCAGGTTCTAACCATAGGCTTCAATTAAATGAGTTGGAAGAGTTGCGTAATGAAGCCTATGAGAATGCTAAGATTTATAAAGCCAAAACCAAAGCTTTTCATGATAAAACGATTTCTCGTAAATCTTTTGAACCTAATCAAAAGGTTTGGCTTTTTAACTCTAAGCTTAAACTGTTTCCTGGCAAGTTGAGATCTAGATGGGATGGTCATTTTGTTGTCCAACAAGTGTTTCCCTCTGGGGCAGTTCAAATTTTGGATCCTCAAGATGGTAGAGTTCTTATGGTTAATGGTCAACGTTTGAAACCTGTTGTGACTCATGATATTAACCCTGGTTTGATTGAATCCATCAACTTGGTCGACCCTGTCTACTGTGATTAGAGGTGGGGCATTGTCTGGCTGAAGATATTAAACTTAGCGCTTGTTGGGAGGCAACCCAATCTTTTTAGGTGATTTTGAGTCTTTTATTTTTATTTTTATTTTTATTTTTTTTTAATCAAGGTGTGCTTGTGTTATTGAATGTGATTCTGTACTTGGTTTTTGGCTTTTGAGGTTGGTAATGGTTGTGAAGGCGCTTTGGGAGTGTGATTGCTTTACTTACATGGAAACAACTTTCCTCGTGTTATCAGGTTGTATTGCTCTTTTCTCCATTTTTCTTTATCTTATTATTTTCTACATTGAGGACAATGTGAGGTTTAGGTGTGGGGGGAAGGCAAAATGAAAATTTTGAGAAAGATTAAACTTGAAAATTTATGGGTGAATTTGATTTTGGGAAGAGATTGAGTGTCCTAATTGTGCATGTCTTATTCCTCTTATATGGATTTGATTCATGCGACCCATGCTCATTAGAGATTATTTCTAGCCTTGACTAGTTGAAGGCCAAAATTTTTGCTGTGCTAATGTCACTATGTAATCGATTTTGAGTATGAGATGTAACCCCATTTATAATATCGTGATGAGTATTCGTTAAGCATTGAGTTTCCCATTGACTTTTCAATCAAAAAAAAAAATCAAATAAATGAAATTAATTAAGTTCTGCTTTCGGTACCAATGTTCAGGTCCTATCTATATCCATATCTTTAATTGCCTGAATATGTACTAAGTGTTTCTCTAAGTGTTATCATTATTATGAAATCAAGTAACTTATGAAAATAGAAAAGCTCACAAAAAAAAAACAAAATAAAAAAATAATCATTTGATTTGGCATTGGGGACTCGATTTTGAAAAATGCTCTTGTGATTTTTGTTATGAGGGGTGAAATTTTGTGCTTATGGTTTACTACTTGGTTTCGTTGTGTGCTTAATTTGGATGAATTTTGGCCTATTGACTTGGTCGAAATTGGAAATCTTTGATAATGAGTTGTGGGTTGGTAGTGAATTGATATATGTGATTTGGAGTGGACATTCATAGTTAGATCACTTGATTTTCTTCCTTAATCTTGTTCTACTTGATGGTTTAAATGAATATATGCATTAATGATATTCTTTGCTCGAGGACTAGCAAAGTCTTGGTGTGGGGAGTTGACAATTCATATTTTATATATAACTTTCTCCTTCATTGCACCTACTTTTATGTCTTTGAAATATATTTTTATGGAAAATAATGCATATTTTATATGATTTTCAGGTAGAAATAAAATGAAAGAATTTAGGAGGAGTTGTTCAATTTTACTTGGATTTTTCACAAGTGCAATGTCTAAAGTCCAAGTCCAAGAGCCCAAAAGAAGGAAAGAAGAAGAGCAAGGCAGCCATGCTTGGGCCTGTGCATCGCGGCCCATTGTCAAACTCCAACTCAGCCTCCTCTCTCTCTCTCTCTTTTTTTTTCCCTCCGCCTGGGCCTGGCCCAGGCCCAACACCAGCTTTCTCCTCCTCATTCCCACACTTCTTCTCTCCCTCCGTTTGGGCCTGTTTTGACGGCCCAGTGGCTCTAGCTTGCCTCCCCCTTCATTTTTTCCTTCTCTCCTTTCTTTCCGTGTGGGCCTATGCTGCAGCCCAGTCGTGCCTCCCAGCAAGTCCAAGCCAACATCAACTCATCTACTCTTCATCTCTATTCTCCACATGATCAATTGTTTACCTAGTCAAAGTAATTAAGCAAATTAATATTATACTTATGACTAGCCATAACCATGCATGTAACATCCCAAATTAATTGAAATTAATTTCCATTAATTTTAGGGGTATCCTAAGGGGTGGATTTTCCACTATAAAAGGGGCCAAGGTTAAGGGAAAAAGGACACACACACATTCATCCACTCTCTTACTCAAGCATCTTCTTATTCTTCCATCTTTCATTTTTCTAGAGAGAATCTTTGGAAGACAAAACCATTTGGGTTGAGAGGTTTGGAAGAAAATAAGCTTCATTAGCTATTTTTCTCTTCTCTTCTCATCTCATTTGTGAGTCAACTTTGAGAGTTTACACTAAGTTTCATAATTTTATGTAATTGAGTATAAGGTTTGGGCATAGGAAGTGAAATATACCAATTTCAATGGTGTTTTTGCTATCTATGGCCGGCTAAACTACTCATTCTAGGATTAGGATGGATCCTTAGTAATAATATTATTTTGCTAAATTCTTATGGGGTTGTTCTTGTCTCTTTTGCATAATCTTGAGTTTACATTTGATCATCATCTACTCATGCATTTTAATACTAATGTTTAATCATGTTGATGACACTAGTTTAATTTGCTATCTCAAATGAATATTAGACCTTGTAGGCTAATATGATGATTATGTAATTGGACTTAAAATTATAGTTGTTTAAATTGAATAATTTATGCTAGAAATTAGATGAGTTATGTCTAAAAAGAATAATTCATGCTAAACCACTAGATAAATTATGTCACTTTATAATTATAATCATCTTTTTAATTTATGACCTAATGCTTGTAGCTTAGGTTGAACAAGAGACAAATTGAATCCCCATTTGAATTAGTAATTAATATTGGCATCAAAGGTGAAATCCGAAATCCTAGATTTTTCTCCTATTTGAATTCTCTCTACTTTGCTACTCACTTACTCTTCTTTTGTTCCTTAAATTATATTGATAATCGAACTCATAAAATTGTGATTATTCTTTATAATCGGAAAGGTTAAGTTTAAGAATCACTATTGTTCCCCGCGGGATCGACACCCCAATACTCGCTAGTCTACAATTAACCTTGTGCACTTGCAAGTAAAAAGGGTTTTAAAACATACATATAAAATCCACATCACAAAAGGGACATCTTTTCTATCTCTAATTACAGAGGTAAACTTCGTCATTTGGAAACCAAATGCTATTCTTTGGAAGCTATGGTCTATTCCCAGTTGTGAACATATGTAAACTATAGATTTAACACATGGAATTGGACCTTTATTTATTCTTAGTCCTTTTACAACTCTTATAGAGGCTAGCTCTCTTATACGCTTGCATTGGATTATTGGTAATGTTATTTAGGCCAATTTACACGCACATCACCTTCATTGTGCATAATTTTAGTACTAGCTGTGGATGTATTATTTGATTGCAATCAATACAAATTGTAATGTTCGTTTTTATTTGAATTTAAAGAAAGAGCATAAAATGTTAAATGCTTTTTGGTTCACTTTTATATACCAACAACTCCCAGTGTAAGTCCCATTTAAGCGGGGTCTAAGGAGATCCAAATGTAAGCAGCCTTATTTTTATAAGCATCTCTATCCACAAAAGATTAAATCCAATAGACCCTCAAAAGATTTGGAAAAAAAAAAACATTTGGAGTTAAAGAGACTTTTGATGCAAAGCAGAAAAAAGCCTAAACAAAAAACGAAAAACTTACAAGATGTAATAGTAAATACATAAAAGAGTTACCCTCCGAACCACCAATAACAATAAGTCAAAGTAACCACTGTGATCTAAAAGAAAATAATTACTAGCAAAGTCAAGTGCTGGAAACCCATATAACTACTAACCACTATGCATGAAAAGTAACAATTAGAACTGCGTACTAGCTAATGAGGAACCATGGAAGGGCAAGTAACTTGCTAAACAAAGATTGAAACCTTAATCCTAGACCTCCACAACCTCCTACCTTAAGCCATGTCCTTTGTTAAACCTAAAGTCGTCAAGTTATGTCTAATCACTTCATTCCAACTCTTCTTAGGTCTACCTCTTCCCCTTCTATATCTCCTCACTGGTGTACCCATACTCTTCCTCCTAATATGACCAAACCGTTTAAGTCTAACCTCTCTCACCTTATCCTCTATGGGTGCTACTTCTACTGTATCCATACTCTTCCTCCTAATATGACTAAACCGTCTAAGTCTAACCTCTCTCACCTTATCCTCTATGGGTGCTACTTCTACTTTGTCCCTAATCACTGCATTTCTATCTCTATCTAATCTCATGTGGCCACACATCCAATGAAGCATCCTCATCTCCGTAACCTTTATCATTTGGACTTAATATTTTCCTGATAGGCCAACACTCCGCCCCATACAATAATGCTGGTCTAACAACCATATGTTAAATTCTTGCCTTCAATCTTAACAAGATCCTCTGGTCGCACAATACTGCTAAGACATTCTTCCATTTATGGCATCCTGCCTTTAGTAGTTGGTTAATGTCCTCGCCAATACCTCCTTTTTCTTAAATGGTCGAGCCAAATGTCTAAACTTGACGACCCTTAATGAAACCATACCCCCAATGGTCACCTCATCCTCCATACCACATTCTCCCTTTACTGAATGGACATTGTAAGTATTCACTCTTTGACCTACTTAGCCTAAAACCTTTAGCTTCTAGGGTATCTCTCCACTGCTCCAACTTGTTCTTAACCTTCTTTCTAGACTCATCAATAAGAACTATGTCATTTGTAAATAGCATTACACCAATATACCTCTTCCTAAATCCCTTCAGCGAACTCCTCCAAGCAAAAAGAAAAGGACTCAGTGTGGACCCTTGATGAAGTCTAACGTATATAGGAAAGTGATACAGGACAAAAGTAAGGGAAGTAAATCCAAACATTGTATATTAAGAAATATTCTAAATTATCGTAAGTTTTATATTTTGATTCTGCTCATAGTTATTTTGTAGCATATCTTAGACTAGCCTGAATAAAAAGATTTGATAATCTTTTGAGGAAGATTAGGATTTTATTATAGCTTTTAATTTCCTAATTCATGTATGATTTTTGTCTATTTAAGCTCCTCATGTAATTGAGATTAGTAGACTTGAATGAATTGAAATATTGAGTATTCGAAAGTTCTTGTGTGAATTTTCTCAGTGTGGCAATTGCTTTTAGAGCGTCATACGTTAATTGTTTCCTTTGTAGGAATTGCTATTGGAGTGTCCTACATCAATTTGGTATCAGAGCTACACTGTCCCATCCATTGTCAATTTTCTATTTGCTTCCTATCCTTTGTTTCTCAAACCAGCAACACAAAAAAGGGAAAAAAAAAAGAAAGGCCTATGCTACACAAAACCCTAATTCATGAAGCTCTCTCCTTGCCTAAAATTGTTCATCATGTAGCCCAATTTTCTGATTTCCAATGCTACATTACTGCTAACATCCATTCATGACTGTTGCTGCAAGATAACTTCTCACCTACAATGACCATGAGTTGGTGTGAAAAACATCACTGAGCTTTATTCATGATCATTCACGATAAAGAACTCCCTGTTAGAACTAATATTCTATATCAGGTTTTCTACCCTCATGGGGAAGTTGAAAAGATTGCTAAATTCCAAACAAATGGTGATTTTCATGCTCGAGTGAATTTCTACTCGCATAGGGATGTTGTTCATGCTTTTTTCAAGTTTAAGGCCGTCAGAATTATGAAGGTTGTTGTGAGTTAGATCTTTACTTTCCTAGTGAGGTCATCTGTGGTTGTAAGCCTTACATCCCTTGGTATATGTTGGACTATAGACCTCTAGAGCTTCTTCAACACTTTGGAAAACTTCCACTAATGATTATGGAGTTCCATCTTCAAGGTTTTATAGGGGACTGCCGATTTGTTATTCGAATGAGGAACATCCCACCTACTTCAATACAGACTATAGGTGAGCATTCATCAAGGAGGATAAGGAGGAAGCTTTCGAAGAGGAGTCTAGCACAATAGCAGTCCAAAGTTACAGAACGCCATCAAGTTATAGACGACATTGTTTCATGCGATGTGCTATTTGATAATGCAAACCATCATCTTCCTTAGGTTGGCTCTCAATCTTATGTGGATGAGACACTTGAAAAGGAATCATCTACTCTAGATATTGCTAATGAAGCTCTTATAAGTCAGGCTAATAAAGAGGATGTACAAGCAAATGAAGAGCATGTATAAGTAGGGATTGACTTGGACCTTCTACCAGCAGACATTATAGTGACCCAAGGAGGAGCTCTTGCACAAGTTGACTTTTTCATTCCAGAAGGCTTCGTTGAGAAAACATCATCCGATGTTTACATGGGTAATAGCATTGGAGAATATTTTGAGGGGTAAAATTCAGAAAATCTATATTGAAGTCAAATTAATTCTAAGTTCTTCATCCTCAATTCTTTTGCATTTCAAAACTTGAGGTCGAGTTTTTTGTGACCGGGGGGGATGATACAGGACAAGAGTAATAGAAGTAAATCCAAATATTGTATATTAGGAAATATTTTGAATTATAGTAAGTTTAATGTTTTGATTATGTTCAAAGTTATTTTATAGCATATCTTAGACTAGCCTAAATAAAAAGATTTGATAATCCTTTAGGAAGATTAGCATTTTATTATATCTTTTAGTTTCCTAATTCATGTATGATTTTTGTCTATTTAAGCTCCTCATGTAATCGAGATTAGTACATTTCAATGAATTGAAATTTTGAGTATTTGAAAATTCTCATGTGAATTTTCTCAGTGTGAAAATTGCTCTTAAAGCATCCTACATCAATTATTTACTTTGTACGAATTGCTTTTAGAGCGTCCTACATGAGAAAGTCAATTTTCTCCACTACTCCATGTTAACCCCATCTCTAGACTCATCAATAAGAACTATGTCATCCGTGAATAGCACATACTAAGGTAAAAAGAAAAGGGTTCAGTGTAGACCCTTGATGAAGTCTAACGCCTATAGGAGAGTCAATTGTATTCCCCCTAAGGTCATAGCTTGTGGCCTCACCCCCTCGTTCATATCTTTAATAACTTGAATATACTTAATCGGCACCCCTTTCGTCTTTAAGCACCTCCAAAATACTTCTCGTGGTATACCATCATAAGCTTTCTCTAAGTCAATGAACACCATGTAAAGGTCTCTTTTTGTATCCCTATAAAACTGCATGGGCCTCCATATGAGATGAATAGCTTCCCTGATTGACCTACTTGGCATATAACCAAATTAGGTTTGCTTCCTGCATGTTTATAAGATTACTAAATAATTGAGACTTATTTCTGAGTTTCATCCAGTAATGTTTTGTTTCTTGCATATTCATAAGATTACTGATGATTAATATTGCTGGCTTATTGTAGACTTATTTGCTTGGATTCCATATTGTGTTAAATATTGTGTTTAAAGTAGAAGAATTCAGTTCCACTGTATGTGGTCAAGGTTTGGGTTCGGTTCTTCTCATCTATTTGGTGAAATAGTGCTTTGTGGCATTTCCATGAAGTTTGAACGCAAGTTGGAACAAAGTAAGCCCATCTACAATGCCTTCAAAGCCATTCGAGAATCTCCTGATTGGAAGCAGCTTAGTGAGGCTCGTAAAAGGATTGTCGAAAGTGAGTGTGCCGGTTTTCTATTTTATCTGCCTTAGTTTAGCTTCTCATAATAGGTGCAATGGGTTGTGAGTGATCGAGATGAGAATTAAGTGTAGATAAGGTTTCGAAATTAGGCATCAGCATAAATTTTTTTTGCCACGGTGTCTTGTTGATGGGAAATTGATTACTAGTATCTAGGATAGCAGTTTCAGATTTTCCAATGAAAGAGTTGATTTTTGAAGGAAATCATTATGCAACTCTTATGTGACTGTTAAGTGCCTTTCAAAACATATGATGTTCCTTACTCTGTTTTGTGTTGGCCTGTTCTTTTCATTGGTCTTTTCCAGTTTACCAACTTCAACCTACTTTAACCAATTTCAACCCACTTCAATAAAAAATATCAACTTTAACCTACTTCAACCAATTTCAACCTACTTCCTTCAAAGTTTTATTTTCACTATTTTAACCAATATAAAAAAAATATACCAATTTCAACCAACTTTAACCTACTTCGACAAAAAATACTAACTTCAATCCACTTCAACCTACCTCAATGAACTTCACCTTTTTATCACCCCAATTCTTTTTCTAAAACAACCGAAAGAGCAAGCGCTTAATGTATACAAGAGGGGGTGATTTGGGGATGTGGCAATTCTTTCTTATCCAACATTACTTTGGGTGTTTCTTGAACAATTGTCTATTACAAAATAATTTTCCTCCTCTACCCACACTGCCCCAGTGTAACAGTATGTTTGGATTGGGGGAAGAGAAGGGGAGGGGAGGGGAATGAAAGTTAATAAACAATTATTTTTCTTGTTTGGGAATATTAAATGAGGAGAAGGAGAATGGAGGGGAATATTTCACCCTTATCCCCCCAATTTTTCTTATTTTCATTCACACTAAAAATGAGGGGAAAAGAGGAGAAGTAAACATTTTAATATTTCTCCCCCTTCCCCCCATCTCCTTTTATAATAGATCCAGACAAGATGAGTATAATCACATTCCTTTTCTTCCTTCCCTCCATCACCTCCCCCTCTCTTCCTCCTCTCTATCTCAATCCAAACAATGTATAAACGGTTTTGTTTTAGAAGAAGTTATCTTTGCTTGTTTCAAATGTTGACATCAATTGATGAATAGACTGAGCATGAAAGAGGGAGACAAATTTATGGGCAACTCAAACAGACATATGTCTCCTCTACTTTGCGTTCATTACTAAGAAGATATATATACAAGTTACATGAGAAACTCAAAAGGTCTTTACTGGCTGTACATGCCTAAGCACTAAAGGAATAATAAAGTGAATCAATGAATACCTATGATACATAGAATGTAGTCCTAACACTCCCCCTCAAGATGGAGCATGAGGATCAATCATGCCCAGCTTGCCGCAAAGATACATGAACTGTTGCTTCCCAAGAGCTTTAGTGAAAATGTCTGGAGGTTGATGCTGCAAGGGACGATAAGACATGGTAAGATCACCAGATTTAAGTTTCTCATGGACAAAATGGCAATCGATTTCAATGTGCTTCATTCGCTCATGAAAAACGAGATTCTTGGCAATGTGAAGTGCAGCATGACTATCACAATACAAACGCATAGGTGTAGTCAGAAACTCGCCCAAAGATGCCAAGAGGGATTTCAGCCAAACCAATTCACTAGTAGTAGCTGCCATAGAACGATACTCAGCTTCAGTGGAGGATCGAGACACAGTGGTTTGCTTTTTAGTGTGCCAGGAAACGGGAGACCCACCAAGGCTAACAAGATAACCAGTGAGAGATCGACGAGTGAGAGGACAAGCTCTCCAGTCTACATCACAGTAGGAAATGACCTGAAGATCACTATTTGCTCGCAAAAGAATACCTTTCCCAGGAGTTTCTTCCAGACAACGCAAAACACGACGTGCGGCATGCATATGCTCTTCCCGAGGATTTTGCATGAACTGGGACAGGATATGAACAACATAGCATAACTGAGGTCAAGTAATAGTAAGTTAGATAAGACGCCCCACAAGGCGTCGATAACCGCTAGGATCAGTAAGACCCTGTCCTGTAGCCAAAGCGAGCTTATGGTTTTCCTTCATAGGAAAATCAATGGGTTAACCACCTAACAAAACGCATTCATCCACAATCTCAAGTGCATATTTCTGTTGGCATAAAAATAATCCAAGTGGTCCTCGTGCCACTTTAATGCCTAGAAAGGATTTAAGTGGTCCAAGATCTTTGATGTGAAAGTAAGAATGCAAGTAGGTTTTGAAAACACGGCAAGCTAAAGCATTATTACCAGCAAGGATAATATCATCCACATGAACTAGCAGTGCCAAAAAAACTTCCCTCTTATGATAAGTGAACAAAGAATAATCAGCGTAGGACTTGGTGAATCCATACTCACTCAACTTGGATGATAATTTGGCAAACCATTGACGGGGGGCTTGACGCAGACCATATAAAGATTTATGAAGCTTGCATACCTTATTGGGAGAAATAGTGGAGAAACCAACTGGTATACGCATATACACTTCTTCATCAAGATCACCATGCAGAAACGCATTATCAACATCCATCCGGTGCAACTCCCAACCTTTAGCAACAACCACAGATAAGAATATCCGTACACTGGTCATTTTGGCCACTGGTGTAAATGTTTCATTATAATCAAAACCTTCTAACTGGTGAT
Organism: Carnegiea gigantea; assembly: GCA_029747015.1. Taxonomy (NCBI): domain Eukaryota; kingdom Viridiplantae; phylum Streptophyta; class Magnoliopsida; order Caryophyllales; family Cactaceae; genus Carnegiea; species Carnegiea gigantea. The sequence goes on from JAKOGI010000024.1 coordinate 661,749, forward strand.
CACCACGGGCAACAAGTCTAGCTTTGTATCTCTTTATGGTACCGTCAGACTTGTATTTAACCTTGTAGACTCATTTGTAGTTAATGGGCTTCTTGCCAGGTGGAAGATCTACGATAGTCCAGGTGCAATTAGCTTCCAAAGCATGAACCTCTTTTGACATAGCCTGTCACCATCGAGGATGCTTTGTAGCTTCATAATAATATTTGGGTTTAGCAATTCTTGTGATAACAGCTAAGAAAGCCTTATGAGCACTAGAAAAATTATTGCATGTGATGTAATTAACCAAGGGATATGGCGTACCTGAGGGGCCTCGTTGGAGTGAATCATTGTAGAGAGAGGGGTCGTGAGTCTGAGCACTATAGCATTCATAGTCTTACAAATGCAATGGGCTATGCTGATCTCGCGTGGACCTGCGTATTGGGCCTAAATCACACCCGGTTACAGGATCAGTACTACGTAAACTCCCCCTTGCTTCAGTTGTAACCACAGGTACAATAGCAGACTCCAGCCCAATTTTGGCCCACGGACACATCATTGCTGAAAAAGGAGTTGGGCTTATGGCAACGCTATCCACAACAGGCCCAGACTGGGCCGAAATGGGCTCAGCAATAGGTCCCATTCTTGGATTCATGTGTTGCTCACCCAAACTTATGCGGATTGATTGCAAAAGGACTTCCTTCATCATCCATCATCATATGGTTTCTTTGCAAAGTACTCCACTCATCAATTTGATGATGACTAGTAGATGTTGGAGATGTGGATAAAGGGAAAATTTGTTCATGAAACACCACATCGCTACTCACAAAGATTTCATTGGTTTCCAAATCATACATCTTCCATCCTTTCTTCCCATAAGGATATCCAATAAATATACCCTTGTGACTTCTAGGTGCAAACTTGTCTTTTGGTTTAGGCCGCACATGAGCATAGCAAAGGCAACCAAACATCCTTAACTGATCATAGCTAGGTTTGACTCCAAAGAGCACTTCATAAGGAGTTCGTCCTTTAAGAAGCTTACTTGGGGTTCTATTAATCAAGTATCCTGCAGTTAGCACACATTCACCCCAAAACTGCCACGGGAGGTTAGCTTGAAAACGTAGTGCTCTAGCTACATTCAAAATATCACGATGTTTTCTCTCTACCCTTCCATTCTGCTGAGGTGTATCTACACAACTGGTTTGATGAATTATTCCCTTTGTAGAATAAAATCTAAGCATGGGCTAGGATTTGACTTCAAGTCCATTGTCACTTCGAAGAATCTTCACAATCTTTCCAAATTAATTTTTCACCATTGCTACAAAATTTTGCATAAGACTAGCAACCTTCCCTTTTCCCCTCATCAAATAAACCCAAACTGCTCTACTGGCATCATTGACAATGGTTAAAAAATAACGTGCGCCACAGAGTGAGGGAATTCGATAGGAGCCCAAATGTTACAATGAATTATTTCAAACAAATCACTTGCCTTGCTATCACTAACATTAAATGTACTACGAGTTTGCCTTGTACGAAAACACACATCACAAGAATTCAATTCAGTATTGCAATATCAAGAACACCTAAATGTGTAGGAAGTAAGGATAAAATAGTGTTGGATGGGTGCCTGAGATGATTATGCCATAGGTTGTGAGAGTCCACCGCATGAACTTGTACCTTCCTTGTTGCTGTTTGATTGAAGCAATAGACCCTTCTTCTCAATTCACCCACTCCAATCAGGCTCCTCGAGGTGCGGTCTTGTATCACACAAAGTTCGTCAGTAAACTCAACTGAGCAATAGATATCAAATTGCAATGAAAATTTGGGACATAGAGAACGTTGCTCAAAGTAATTCTTGAACCCAGATTAACTGCTCCTTGTAATTTGGCCAATATCATCATTCCATCTGGCAACTCTATAGGAATTGCTTTAACTTTTTCCAAATTTGTCAAGGCCTTTAAATTTCCCATCATGTGGCGGGATGCCTCAGAGTCCAGGATCCATTTTTCGTTACCTGAGAGCTTCTCATAACCCGGCTTAGACATCTCAATTATGCTGAGCAGCTTTTGTATTTGCTCAGCAGTAAACCCAGTCAGTGTTGCTTGACTTTTCTCATCAGAGGTCATACTCGAAGATGCTTGTGGATCCCTATTTGCAGCAACGACATATGCAGTTTCACAGCCAGTTCCTCGGCCTTGTCTGCCACCGGTACATCCACCTCGCCCACCACGAATGCGATCCCGCCCTCTGCCTCAGGTTCCCCAACCCGGTGGGTAACCGATGATCTCATAGTACGTGCCTTCATCATGTCCATAGTTGCCACAATGCCTACAGCTGCCCCGTTCGACCATGTTGTTCTGTGGCTTCTCCGCGTTTAATACTGTGAAGGCAGCCATCGTCTCTCCACGATCATCTTGGTCCCGCATTATCTTTCTATGATTTTCTTCTTGTAAAATCATGTTGAATATTCTGTCCAGAGAAGGAAACGGCTCAAGGGCAAGTATTTGGCTTCTTATCTGGGAATAGAGTTCATCGTTCAACCCCATTAAAATTTGGTGTGCCTTTTCCTCTTCGATCATCTTAAGCACCTTGCTTCCAACCCCACATGTGCATCCAGTACATGTGCAGCGAGGGATCTTCACATAATTTTCCAGTTCACTCCATAGATTTGATAGCTTGGAGTAGAATTCCACCACATCGAGTCCACCTTGTTTGCAATCGGCAATACCAGTCTTTAACTTGTGAATTTTGGGAACATTAGCAACACCATATCTCTTCTTTAATGCACTCCACATCGCATGGGCCGAATCCGCATAGGCTACACTCGAACATAATTTTGGATCAATTACGTTCAGAAGCCAGGATGAGACCATCGAATTGATGATCTCCCATGCTTGAAGTTCCATGGCATCTCGCCCTTGCATTATGTCCGGTCGAGTTAACGTGCCTTCGATAAACCTGAGTTTGTTCTTTGCCTTCATCGCTGTCATTACTGCCTTTTCCCATAGATCGTAATTCTTCTCATCAAATACAACAGCCATGATCAAGACTCTGGGACCATCAAATGGGTGCAGGTAATATGGTGACTGTTGGTTGATTACAAACCTTGCTTTGGGTTGTGTGGCTGCCATGGCTGAAGTGTTTGCTGGGTTCAAGATCTGTGCTCTGATACCATGAACAAACTGAGCATGAAAGAGGGAGACAAATTTGTGGGCAACTTAATCGGACATATGTCTCCTTTACTTTGCTTTCATTGCTACGAAGATATATATACAAGTTACATGAAAAACTCAAAAGGCTTTTAGTGGCTGTACATGCCTAAGCACTAAAGGAATAATAAAGTGAATCAATGAATACATATGATACATAGAATGTAGTCCTAATAATTGATGCCTACATTGGGTGTCCTGATGATCCCTTATTACCCAAAATTCAGCAGGTTAAGGGAAGAGCTCTTAACATCTGCTCGTTATAGGTATATAATCTGCAGACGAATTAAAGGATGCTTTTCTTAGTGGTGTTTCTCTTGAAGAAGACAAAAGAGAGCACTTTAATAAAATTCAGCAGTTATGTATCATCATTGTTTCGTGGGTGAAACTTGGGCAGAACCTGCTGCGAGACCCTTTATTAGATTGGCCTTGACTTTTTGAAAGGTTGATTGTCCAACATTTGTATACTTCTTCTGAGTGATCCTCGTTGTAATGTTTTCTTTGAATTAATTACAGGAATTGCAGAGACTTTCTCAAAGGTCGGGGAGAATGTTCTGGATGCAACAAAGAAATTTGAAAAATTGGTAATTGATACGTAACAAATTGAAGGATTGCCCCCCACTGCCTAGGGTTGGCTGCTCAAACAGCTGCATCCAAGGTATTTCACCTGGGGGGTGTAGTGCGTGAAAGTGCTGTTTAGTCTTTAGTTTTTTTTCTTTTTGGGGGGGGGGGGTAATCATCATCCTTAAGTGCGCTCAATAGGAAAACTTTTTTGTCATTGTTGACCAATCCTTGGTGTTTTCTGTTCACTTCTGTACGCGGACATGGGAATGCTACTGCTGAGAATGGCCCCTGGATTATAACATTAGATGCTCCGAGCTTTATGCAACATGCTCGAAATCGGTCTTTGCTTGAGGAAGTATACCGGGCTTATGTGACACGTGCTTCAAGTGGTGATCTTGATAACACTGAAATCATTAATTAGATTTTGAAGCTTCGATTGGAAAACGCACAGCTTCTTGGATACAACAACTATGCTGAGGTATGATTAATTCTGCCTCAAAAGAAGTACTATGATGTAGCTTTTGAACTCATTATGGTTTGTTCTGCTAGGAGAGCATGGCAAAGAAAATAGCGACTGTTGAGGAAGCAGAACATCTTCTAGAAAAGCTTTGTGCTGCATCATTGGATCCTGCTGTTCGAGGTAAACTTCCAAAATGGCTTCACATTAGAGGACCCAAGCCTTCTTTTTCATAATGTTATGTGACAGCCTGACTTCCAAAAATTGCCGTTTCTCTTTCATCTGTTTAAGTTTTATTTGTAAGTTCTACTTTTGCCATCTCAGTTCTACTTTTGCCATCTCTTCGGCATGGAGATGGTATTCATACCGCCTGTACTTCATTTTTGGCAGGGAAGGCATCAACTTCTGCTTCTGGTTTAAGTTGGACGACGCTCAATCTTGGCTTAACATTTTCAAATTAGGTCAACCCAATGGGTCAGGCAATTATTACCTTCGAGTAGTTATCTTTTAATTAGTTAATAGCTATGCAATCTTCGTGTATATAACTATCATTTTACCTTATTAGATTAATAATATTGGCATCAGAGAAGACTTAATATGATAGAGATACCAGAGATACGATTATGACAACATAGTGATGATGAAGGCCTAAAAAAATTGATAAGAAGCTTATTGCTATATAGTGCTAAGAAATCCTAGCATTATATTTCTTACATTTGTGTCACATATTTTCTGCTGAGATAGAGGTAAAGAGCTATACATCGGAGATTTCCAAAAGGGAAGATTAAGTTTGTTGCCTATTATCAAGTTCGTGATATAAGAGAAGGGGAACTGGAGTAATTGTTTGCTGAGAGAGAGGGAGAGACAGAGAGGGAGAAGAGATGAAGAAGACAAACAAAACAGAAACAAAGGGGTTGGCCGTTCAAGCAATAGTTAATACATCACATAACTATGATTCTAGGTGCGATGTCCCACTTGTACACCTTCCGCGAAGATGGGAAAGTCATTACAGGGCATCTTTTTCACTTTAGATCTATAATGGGATAATGACAAATCTGAAGCTATATTGTTCTCTATCTGTACGTGTTCTGATTTGGTCAGCGGGCAACGTGTCCAAAACAGCCTCCTGTCTCAAATGTGCAGGGAGTAAGACTGCTTATATCTTATGTAACACCCCACCCCCAACACATACCGTAGATGTGACTTTGGGTTCATAGCTTGTGTCTTGGTTTGGTTTGTCCGCTGTCACGGACACAATGGTCAACCTAGAAGAGGTCTGATTTTGACTTACTAATTTCGTACTTGTTCAAGCCTGGTGTTTTAGGCTGTTAAATGTACAATGAAAATGTAACTTGGTTGCAAGTATCCTCTGCCTAGACAGATTCATGTTTTCTTTTCCGAGACCCTGATGCCGATGTGTCCTATTTTCTAATATTCTTAATTTCTACGTGTTCTGTGGTACAAGTTTTTCTAGATTTCTGGATGTTCTTACTGATTTGTATATATTTCGACATTCATATATGTCTTATCTTGTCCTCTACAAATTTCAAATGCTTATGTTATTTTGGACATTTGTTTTCACAGGTTTCTATAGACTCTAACAGATTTCCATTAATTCTAACTTATTTTGTTTTATACCTATGTCTAATAAAAAACAAAATGTACAGACCCCCCCCCCAAGAAAAAGAGAAATCAAAAAATATATTAATGGGACACTAGGGGGTGACATCCATATGCAAAAGGCACAAGTACGAAACTCATCATGCCCTTAAGTTCTCATGCATAATTTTATCTACTAAATCTGAAAGTGACAAAATTTACAGATTCTTAAAAGGTGAAACAAACATGCGGAAAGGATTTTGTAAGCGTATTCCTGAGAGAGGGGGTATATTGCATATCAAATCAATTGTAGATTCTTGTCTGAGTGAGCTCAGGGACATGCTGGAGGATATAGCTTTGGTTCGGTATCTTCAGTATGCTTCTTGCAGATCAGAAGACTAAAACTTTCCCTGGTTAATTGTTCGGTAAACTTTGGCTACTGTCATTGGTGTTCTTTGATGTTGTTCATCATCCTTGACCACAATGTCATGACTTCCGATTTCTAGTTAAGTTCGAATGGTTTGGTATAGCTTCATTAAGATTACATGTTCTTGTTGACCTCACAGATTTGGAAGACCTTAATAATTTTGGCAAGCGGCAATGTGCCACTGAGGGTGACAACTTGACCCACTGGCATATCAGTTTTTGGAGTGAAAGGCTTCGCGAGTCCAAGTATGACATAAATGAGGTCATTTTTGCTCTCAGTCCTGCCTCCTCTTTCATGTGTCAGTAGAGTGGATATTCTCATATCTTGTGCTGTAGTTCGCATTCGATGTGATGTTGATGTTGAGCGCTCTTCTCTTTATTCTTGGTCTTCAGTGTGAGGGACTAGAATATTACTTGGCACCAAGCGTTCAGGTTTTACTGTTTCTGCAGATCAGCTTTTGCAGTCCTCTTTTAGATTGATTCGTTTGTTCTAAAAAGCATCTTTGTGCGAAGCCTTAGCATGCTCTCAAGTTCAGCTAGTTGCAATACTGTTTTGTATCACTGTGTAATGATCTGAATGGAAAAATTAATCCCTTTGCGACCTTCCAAGTCATTTATTCTATAATGAAGGATTCCTGTTATAAAGACAATGTTTATATCTAAGTGGATTCCTGTTATAAAGACAATGGTTATGTAGGTCCACAGACTTTTATGAATTGAAAGGGATAAGAAAGTTGCTTATTGTTCCAATTTTGCATTTGTGTAGGAGGAGCTATGTCCATACTTTTCGTTGTTGACGGTTATGGATGGCTTATTTTCCTTGGCGAAGAAGCTATTTGGAATCGCGGTTGAGCATGCTCGCGGTGTAGCTCCCATAAGATTTAGCTTGATTGCACCCACACTCAAGTCAAGCAAATGGTTTGCTTTTATGATATTTTTGCAATTTCTTTAGGTGTGGAACAACGATGTTAGATTCAGTGTTGTAAAGGATTCTTCTGAGGCTCCTATTGCATAGTTCTACTTTGATCCATACTCTGGTCTATCTGAAAAACGAGGTGGCGCATGAATGGATGAGGTGGTCTTTCACAGTTGTGTATTGTCATGTGATGGTGCCTCCACGAGGTTGCCTGTTGCTCATATGGTTTGCAATCAGACACCACCTGTTGGAGACAAGCCGAGCCTTATGATATTCCGTGAAGTAAGTGATAGCTGGACTATCTAGCTTTTGTTCTTCATCTGTCACCTAGTCACGTCTATGAATTTTCACTGCTTACTAATTTACTAACAGTGTGAAGTAATGAAATCAATGTCATGATTCGTGACCACAATGTGGTTAATTGGTGGCAAATATGTTTAAAGTCCTTTTACACTCCAAAATGACTCTAGAAAACAAAGATTCAACTCTCATGTTTCAACTTTAGAACAGTATGAAAACTTCTACAAAGGAACATCTTGGGCGTTCTGCATGCATAAATTATTTTGTATTTAAGTAACTAGAAGGCTCTGTATGCTGCTGTTTCAAATTTAGTGAACAGGTGAAGTAAAGTGGAAAAGCTGAGAGATCATTAGTTCAAACCACTTGCTGTGGCCTCTGAATGATTCAGATCAGGCTTGGCATATTTGGTTGAAAAATGGGGCTCGATGTGGTTGCTGTCTTTAATTTCTCGTGTATGAAATGTGGACCACTGCTAAAGTTTAGATGTTGGACCTGTTGTCATTGGACACAGGCAGATAGATCTATAATCAATTAATCACAACTGAAATCTAGTATCTATACTATTTATCTCTATTATGGTTTCTGGAACGAATTTGTGTGTTTTTTTAATTCCCAAGCTCAGGCATTAAATTAACTTGCCATTACTGGTTGGAACAATGTTATCCTCATGTATTCGTGGCCCCAGACATTTTGCATTGGACAACATCATTTCTCATGAGAAAATTGGCTCGAAGGTGTTGCTCTTGTATAGAGATGCAAGATTTGGAGAATTGCGCTGTTGATGTTAATTTTCACTAGGTTGAGGCAGTCTTCCATGAATTTGGTCATGCCCTTCAGCATGTGCTCACCACACAGGATGAGGGCCTTGTGGCTGGTATTCGAGGGATAGAGTGGGATGCTGTTTAGCTTCCTTCTCAGTTCATGGAGAATTGGCGTTACCATAGGTGATACTTATGGACAAAAGCCAGTAGCTGTTGGTGTTCAAATCATGACTTATAATTGCTCAATGTGGGTTACTACAGAGACACTTCAATGAGTATTGCCAAACAATATGAAACTGGACAGACTCTCCCCGAAGCTGTTAATGAGAAACTTCTAGCTGCTAGGACTTTCCGTGCTGGTCCTTAAGCCGCTAGGTTGGTATTGATTTTACCCTTTGCTAGGGTTTTCCCTGAAGGCTATTTATTTAGAGTAACAACAACCACCTCTCAGAATAGGTCCCATCTGCGCGGGGTCTGGGGAGATTCAGATGTAAGCGGCTTTACCTTTGAGGGTATCAGTACCCATAGCGAGGCCGATTCCAATAGACCTACTTCAAGTATGATTCAATTCTTGAAGGGACCTACTTCAAATATGATGCGTAATCCTGTAACTTGATTATTTTTGTGTTGCTCCGCTGTGTTTCTGTTTGTCACTCTCTCTTGGCCTCCTTATTTCTGTGATCACTTTTACTAATGGAGTTTCCCCTATCCAATGTTATATCTCATCACTTGTGTAGAGTAGGAGAAAACCCATGAAAATGTTGAACTATATATATTAAATGACTTAGGATTAATATATTTAGGGAGTTGGCCCTTTTGTCCGACAAAGTTTACATTTTTTTTTTAAATGACTTGTGCACAGTAGGAGAATCGCCATGAAAATGTCAAATTATATGTATTAAATGACTCAGGGCTATTACATTTAGGGATATGGCCCTTTCGTCCCACTAAGGTTTTTTTCCTTTTTTTAAATTTTTTACAAATTCACCCTTTTGTTTCAGTTGAGTCTTTCATAAATGCGAATCTATGTGAGTATTACACGAGCTTTTGATGTAGACATTGTAATGCTTATTTGAGCATTTTGATTTAGGGCCTTACCTACTGTTTGTCTCTCACTTGGAGCACTGTCATGCACAATTGCTCGCCCATAATGCATCTTTTGGGCCTAAAGTGGTTGGGTGTGTAGCTTATTTTGCTACCATTTGTGTATTGTGAATGATTTGTCCTCTTGAATTGTGTTTGGGAGTCATCTATCCTATCCAAATTGTATTATATATCTGTCAAGTACATGTCGGTGAAATATGTATCCCTACCTATTTGCATCAGTATGAAGTGGGCGCCATCTCATGGAAAACAACCAGCGCCATTTTCAGAATCCAAGCTTCCCCTTTCGAGCATGGTTCTATTCACAAAAAATCCCCTCTTTACGAAAGCTTCATAGAAGGAAGTAGAAAGAAGTTGAATCGGAAATTAAAGGTGGGTTAGTCACCTAGTGACATCCTAAATCCAAGCTAAAATAACCTTCTATGCATTGTTTCTGCAGTGAAAATGATAGGACAAAATTTCCCCAATGTGGTTCTTTTAGTTCGATGTGATAAAGTTGTAATCCAATGAAAATGGTTTGATATTCACAATGGGAACGTTGAAAGTAGGTTTTGTAGCGATCATTTGCATTTCGACTGTAATTACACCGCATGGAATGATACTTAGCTAGCTAGACCCAAATAATCCTGATTCCTAATAACCCTTTTTTCATATGCCTTCAGTGTCATAATCCCTACTTACCTCTCACTGGAGCTCCCTGCCCAGACTGCCGTCTCTGTCTCACCCCACACCTCTTTTGCCCTTAGCATTTCTTCCAACCCTTCTTCAAATCGTTGACTTTCTCTCTAAGTTGTGATTATTACTTTTGCATATTTATAGGTTAGACAATGATGCAATCAAATTTTTTTTTTCCCCATGATGTATCTGGCACTACCTGTATGTTCACTGATGAGGTAGTAAAATCTTTTTAGGTTTTGCTGTTTCATATTTGTGCAGAAGTATGTTGCATCTAGATACTGAATTGTGCTAACAATTCCAGAATCCTGGGTTTGATCAGGCTTCTGTAGCCATTGCATCATGGATTATATCCGTCTCTGTCTGAACCAATATAGTATGATATCGCCTTGATTTGGTTCTATGGTTGCATGAGCATTACACATTATTTACTTGTTATTTAATTCATTCTTGCATGCTCTACTGCTTGTTGATTTCGTCTCTCTCCAACCCTTTCCTCTCAGGCCCCGGGGCTGGGGATATGATGATGCTTTTTCATGGTGGCACCCTCATGGAGAAAAGACTTGGTAAGGAGAGATCAAGGGGAGGGAACGCACAGTCTGAAGTGTGATCCTTCTAGTGAGAGACAGGCATGTGCGATTGATGCATAATAGGATGTAATTTGTCAAGGCTTGATGGCCCCCCCCCCCTCCTGCAGCTAAAATTCGCTAGTCTTGATTTGGAGTTGCATACGCGGTATATACCTGGAGAGTCAGAATCCATTTACGATGTTGATCAAAGGATTAGCAAGCGGACATAAATTATTCCTCCATTGCCTGAGGACTGCTTCCTTTGCAGTTTCAGCCATAGATTTGCAGGTTCTATTCGAGTCGCTCATTACTCGCTGTGGGACGTTGAATGTGTGCTTGTTCGCATAAACTATTTACCTCTTCTGTTTTTTCTTTTTTTTTGGGGGGGGGGGGATTGGCAGGTGGATATGCGACTGGATACTACGATTGCAAGGTTCTTCGCTCATTCCCCTTCCCAAACCGCTGCATATGGTGTGTGTTATTCCATAGTTAGTTAGGGTGTCATTGTTTTATGTTCATCAATTTTCAGGCTTATATTGATGATCGTGTTCTGTTAAACTTTAAGCTATGTTTAGGCTTGAGCTAATATTGATGGTCGCATTCTGTTTAACTTTCAGCTATGTTCAGGCTTGATTTGACAAAGACACTCTTATAGATTGGACCTTCGAGATCCCATTTGATATCGGTTGACAGCCTGACGCTGACCTTTCCATTCACCTCTGACCTTCATCACCCCTTGCAGGCTAAATTATGTTTAGGTTTACATATTAAAAAATCTATAAGGATTTGGAGAGAGTGGTGTCACAACAAGTCTATTAGATGGACATTAAAGCTCTTTCTTTATATAGTGGACGTAGGAAGCAAGGGCAGAGTAACGTTGGGGCAAGAGGGGTCAATTGACTCTCCAGTTTTTTGGGAAAAAAAATTAAACGTGGGATATTTTTGTAGATAAGAAAAATAGATATATATTAATTAGTTCATAAGCATAGAACATAAGTGTGCATAGGAGGGTGGTGGCTACCTCTTGCTCCGTGTGGGAGGTTCCTGGTTCAACTCTTCGTTCCGCCTTTTCTGTAGTTTTTTTTTTGAAAGTGCCCTTTAATTTTCCCATTTTTTGTTTCAAAATTTTCGTAGGTAACTCCCAATAATTCTCAATTTTTGTTTTTAGTTTTGTTATTTTATAAATAATTATGTTTATTTTACTAATTTTAGTTAAATTCATTTTAAATAATTGATTAACTTAGTGAATTACTCATGATTCATGAATTGAAAAATGAGAATTTTTGCCTAATTGTCTTCTTGGTTAAAGATTTAAAGTTGCGCTAATTTTGTTTGCAATTGCTTGTTTTTGTTTAGTTTACTAATTGTTATTGAATTTGTGTTGAATAAGTGATTAATTTAGATATTTACCCATCAAGTAAAAATTTATGTTATGTGTACTATTAATTTCGCTCCCCTTGCTTTGAATTCTGGTTCCGCCCCTGGTAGGAAGGATTATAGTAAGTGTTCTGCTTTTCAGATTCCAACCGGAAAATGGGTCAATTTAGTTTGTCTGCTCTGGAACAAAAATTGGCAAACGTCAATGCTTCAACACTTGAAGACCTCGGGTTAATCAATCATTCAATCCCTTGACTGACCTTTTAGTCTTACATGAGGCTTCTCTAGATGTTTTGATTTCTTTAGGTATGGGAGCTGGTGTCTTTTTAGCAAATTCATGCCCACGACCCCGGGCATTTTATTTTACCAAAGAAAACTTGCTAATTCAAATGGGCTTGTTGTCATTGTCTATGTATCTCGTTGGAGGGAAGAGATGAAAATCCTTTGGCAAATTGTGGGGTTGCTTTTGGATCTCGCTTGGTGATTTTAAAAGCACATGCATGATTGAAAGGGAGAGGGAGAGGGTTGCTATGGTATGCATATCCACAGACATGATTTTCTTCAGCAGGTTATGTAGTCTTGGTGTAAAAAGTAGCTTACTCACATCTATTTTTGCTTAGAGGTGTGGGAGATTGCTAGACTTACAGATACCTCTTTGCTTTTGTAGCTGTGGGAGTTGCTAGCTGAATAACATCTATTTACATCTTTGGGAAGCATATTCTTGATTTTGATCATCTGATTTTCCCATTAGTTGCTGGCTTAAGAAAATCTATTTGTTGTAAAGAAAAGAAAGAAGGGGAGGGGGGATCAAGCACTGTATACCTCTTCTATTGTTACTGTTCCCATTGTAGCGTTCTCTTCGGTGGACATTGTATTATTGATTGGGACCTGGGACTCAAAACAAGCCAGTTCGATGGGGGGTTAAAAAAATAAATTCTTTGGTCTTTGAATTATTTTATGCTTCGGTGTAAAAGCATATTATTATATTACATGCAATTCTAGTCTCATATTGTTCCTTCATCTAATTGAAAAACACTATAAAAGTGCAGTGGGCTGAAGTATTATCTGCAGATGCTTTCTGCATTTGAGGATGCTGGACTTGAAAATGACAAGATATGATTTGTGAGTATGCTTTGAACTTGTGCTTATTGAGTGGGCGCCCAGTCTTGTCTCTTCCCTTCCGTCTCCCTTTGTTCAATTCTTATGCCACTTAGCTATGCCGTTTGTACTAGCCCTTGCAGTTGGATGTGGTTCAGAGTTGTGCAGTCATAGAAACTTTTCATTGGAAATGCTTTTCTGAATACGTTTTGAGGGGGAAGCTAATTGTGTTAGTTGTGAACACACGTAACTGTGAGGTTGGCTAGGATGAGTAAGCCCTCCACTTTACTAGGATGTATTTCACTTTCTTGGACATCCATTCATGGGGTTTTATCACTGGTGTGCTGGTTATTCACGTGCACTTTATCATGATCTGCTGTTTATGCACACTCCTTGCGAACGTGAAACCCTTTCTGCGTGCATTTGGTTTGTCAGGCTGTCATAGAAACTGGCCGCAAGTTCCGTGTAACCATTCTTGCTCTTGGTGGTGGCCAAGCACCACTGAAGGTAAGTTCATCAGTCAAGAAGATTTAATACGCCCTCGATTTGAATGGAATTGTCTCCTATTAATTTGGATGTTTTGGCCTCAGGTGTTTATGGAATTCCGTGGTCGTGAACCTTCTCCAGAAGCACTGCTTTCAACCTCAGCACTGGGGAGCTTTGAAATGAATGGTCAACTGTCCGTCAAATATTAGGTGCAGTTTCTGGTGTTTATGGCGGACATGGCCTAGTGAGAAAAGTTGCACTTTGAACTGTATGATACGGTGGCTAACTGAGAAGTTTGTTCCCATTGATTGTATTTGAAGTGATATAACCAGAAATGTGGATTTATAAACCCAATTTGTATAATACAAGGATTTATTTTCGCCTTACAAGGTCTCTCTTTGGTTTATCATTTCTCGACCAAAGAGACAGAACCACAGAAGTGAAATAACCCTCCGCCAGCCGTTGATTTCATAAACTACAAATTTACTTGAATTTTCTGGTGAGTGATAAGCTTTGCTGGTGCCGACGGTCTGAAACTCAATGAGGACAAGGCAGAGTCGCCTGTTAAATTCAGAAGTGAAATGACCCAACCGTATCAGTGAAGACTAATGTTCGTGAACTAGGAAACTATTTGGAACTTTCTAGTGTTTTCAAGCTACCCTAAATAGATTATGTCGGCGAAAGTTACTGTTCCATCAGCTTTTGGCCTTCTGCATATCGTTTCTGCTATAGACAGCAGTCTGTGCCCCGGGTCCAAGAAATCTGTTGATTCTTGCGCAAAATTAGCAGCTTAACCTAAATTTGTTCTATCATCTCAGAAGCAATAATAGTTGATGATCCAAAGGTGCCCTAAGTTTGTCAGACTCTTCACATCTGAACATACACTGCGATACTGAGCAATAGAAGGGGTTCTATTCTAGTTCGTTGAATAATATAACAAAAATACATTATTATTGTTCATTTTATATCATATGCTTTCACTAGTTCTTCATTGAATTTCTTTTTTTTTCTAAAAACACAAATAAAATATTAAAGACACAGTGTGAGACTTGAGAATAAACAAATTAGAGATACACAGAATACATCATTTGCAATGGTTGATGACCTTGTTCAAATTCTTGAGAGCCTTATCATAGGAAATAAACCCCATGAACCAAAACTCATGCCCATCCTTTGTCAATACCTGGATATACTTCTGTGCCGGATTTGCCAGATTGGCCGACGGATTCACCGCCATAATCTGATCCACCATCATCACCACCTTATAATACACCCACTCAACACCGGTCCGCACAGGATAATCGCTCCTGAACCCGACCCGCTTGTTCGAGATGTAAAGGGTTCCCATCACCGGTCCACCGGTGGTTGAGAGGTAACAAGCATACGTCTTCTTCAGCTTTTCCCCTGGAATGTTCCCGAACTCTCGCCGGAAGACATTTTCGCAGCCACCGTCGGCGATGACTCGGGCGGTCTGGTCGAGCCGGGTCATGGCCACGTCGATCAGACCGGGACCGGTTCTGAGGTGGGTATAGAGGTTGCCGGCGAAGGTCTCTGCCTTTTTCGCGGCCGATTCGAACTTCCGGCCAATGTTTTGTAGAGCGTGGGACGCCGAAGAAGCCGGCGGCGGTGGCGCCGGCGAGGCTTGGAGGTAGGGGTTGCCAGTGTTGCTGACGGCGACTGCGGAGGAGATGGTGCTGCTCATTGTTTTGTATGTGTGTGGGTGCTAGAGAGAGAGAGAAGATCTGGTTGTGAGATTGGAAACTGAGAATATGGCGTTCAATTTTAACGGAAATCTGCAGGGGTTAAATAATTAAGAATCGATGCTTTGCGGGGTCTGTGTGTGGTTGTGCCGGCATCGCAATGCGGAAAATGCAGGAGAACATATGCCGACATTGCAACGGTTACGAAACCCCTCTTTTTTTTTTTTTTCTTTCTTTTTTTATGTTTATTTTTTGGGCAACTTAACACCACTTGTTTTTGCGAGGGGTTATTTAGAATTTGTCTCTGTGCTAGTACTAGTAGCCATAACTATATCCCCCCTTTCTTCCAATTTGTATTATATATACTTCGAAGAATATATTGACAATTATGTTGGCACACAGCAACGAAAAACAAGGGAAAAAAAAAGAAATAACTGTCCCACCAAAATAAACACACGTCATTTTTTTTTTTGATTTTCTCTCTCTTCCTTGGTTTCTCTCTCTCCTTCTGTCTCTACACCCTCCTTCTTCCCTGCAAAATCAACCTTTAGAAAATAAATTGAACAAATCAAGAAGCTGAATATGTCAATTGCATAAGACTCCTCCCTACCCCCATAACCCTTTTTCATCATCTTCTTCTTCCTCCTATCTACTCTGCTTTTCCCCCTCAGTTTTTTTTTTTTTTAATGATATTCAACTCCAAAAAATGAACAAATTGTATGTCAAAGCTCACTACTTTCAACCACACCGTCTAACTTGATACTACAGTCTCACTAGACCAATTCATCGAAATTCTCCTTGCATTGTAGTTGTGGTCGAAAATGGAGAAGGATAGCGCAAATAAAGCACGAACAAGTAACTGTTGGTTCAAAAATGCCATGGATAAACATTCTTTTTCTCCCCCTCATCTTGCCTTACTACTTCCATGTTCTAGTTTAATAGTGAAGAATACTTGCCAACACAATAATTCAATGAACATACCCAAACTAGGCAATGAACATACCCATGCTAGATAATGAACAACTATGACTAACTCAATGAACAAAAAATACAGCTGGACAGAGAACAATCCTCAATCACCTGACGAACTAACCGAATTCTCACAGTGAACAATATTCCTTGTAGCAATAAACCAAGTGTGTTTTGTCATTATAACCAACCTCCATTAAGTAGTAAAAATTCTGATGAAAAGGGCAGTGAACAATGTTTAATGAGGTGATGAATAAGTAAAGGTTTTTGCAGTTTAAAACCCAGCAGAACACATGAACAAAGCTTATTTTATTAATGAACAAATATTAGTTAATTTTCACAGCACACAAACTCTATCGTTTACATTGAGAATTTTATAGAGAGAAAGTGACATAATTTGATTCATCTTCCATAACTGCTGAAGAGAGAGAGACCCCTAAAAAAAAGGTTTTTTTAAAAGGATTTAGTTATAAATTATTCACATAACCACTGGTGAAGAACGGTTTTATTTTATTTTATTTTATTTTGTTTTTTTTATTTTACTTTTCCATCATGGCATTGACATGGACAATGGGAGCTTATACTCTCAGGTATACCTAATAAATTGCACCTTTCTTCCTGCTGGGCGTAGTGGGAACTAAACCCTCCACCGTTTTTTTGTTGTTCTCTTTTAAGATATATTTTTTACAATGGTAAACAAATAAATAATAAAGAATGAATGTTAGGTACATCTTTTCACAAGAGTACGTCCAAATACATCATCCGTAAGAATTAATAGAAGAGAGAAGAACATGACTTCGAAGAGAAGGAATCTGTGATGGAGTGACTAAGTTTTGATAACCAGTCACCTGTCATATTTGCCTTCCGGAAGATGTTTTTGATGACAAATTGTGTATCTTGCCTCAACCATGCACGAACATCTTATGATAATATTAGGCATTTGGCAAGGAACATGGAACTTCCACCTTAGTGCTTGAATCACAATTAGATTGTCGCCTTCTAGATCAAATTTATTACAGTCAGCTTGAGTTGCGATCTTGACTGCATCTCTAAGAGCTCTTGCTTCTGCCACTAGTATAGAATCTTGTGCATAACTTGTTACCCCTATTTTAATAAGTTTGCGTGTCCAGTCTCATATAATGAATCTGCCTGCTGCTGAAGAGTTGATGAGTGATCCTTCAAAATTGATTTTGATGAATCTTGGAGAGGGGGGCATCTCACAAAATGGTTGGAGGTGGGGGGAGAAGACCCCGTGAAGTAATCATCGACTGATATACATGTTCGGATTCTTCATTCAGCACTTGCTTTTCTTGCTTTTATTAGGCACGCTAATGGATTGAAAAGTTCATTTTTTAAAACTGTAAATTTTGAGCTCTCCAAATGCTCTAGAGAAGGAAGGAAAGTTTCTGGAGTAGATGCTGGTTTCCGAAATGTTTAATCCTACTTAAACATTGACAGATCCCCTTATCTTTGCTGGGAATAGCGCCATATGTCAATCAACTATGTTTTTCTGCTAGATCCTAAGTTTTATTAACAATAAGATACTCCATGAAGAGGTGATCCATTGATTCAGCATGCTCATCACATAAAGGACAAGTGGAATCAACATCCTCAACTCGAACAAGTGGAATCAACTGGCAATGCATTATGGGTGATACTCTGAGAAAAAGGTAGAACTCACATTCAAGTATATGAACAAGCTTAATGGCATGTGGGGTGAAAAGGGTGGGGTGACTGGGAATGGTACGGGAAGAACAGGGAAAACAAGAACATCGGTAGAATTGAAACGATTCTCGGATACAGATTTCACCACCAAGAATTATCTCAGGGTTGGTTAGGATACAGATTTCACCACCTAACGTGGATCAAGACTCACTTGAACATCACCTTACTCGCCCAAGTAAGGATAAGTAAGCAGAGAATTTGAAGTAATAAACACTGAAGAGTTAAACTCAACTTCAGATTTCAATTCATCAACAACTGATCACAAAATAAGCTTCTTGGACTATTTATAATGTCTGTCCAAGGCCTTTTCCTCTTCACTAGGTAAGCATTAAGTGGTTATTTAATGATTAGGAAACCTCTTAAGCATACTTACTTAGCTAAATTACAATGCATGTCTTTAAACTAAGCTAAGCATAAATAATGAGCCTAGTAACTAACAAAATGATCTACAAAATTCATTCCTAATGATTCTAGGCAGCTTAGTCATGATTTCTTTGCCTACAGGGTTTGCTTTACACAGTTGCCACCTCAAAAGTATAGTCTTTACATGGCTGTCACCTCAAATGCATGGTCGACATTTACATGCTTGCAAAATGGCAACTCCTCCTTGACCCACATGGCGTTTTCTACTTTGATGAGTCATAGGATGAATAAGCTTCTCTAAACAGCTAAGGAAGTACATAGTTTGCTAAAGAAAACTGTCCTAAGAGGGTAAACCCTCTTGGCTAAGCAATCACCTACCGAGGTGCCGTGTGTCCTCGATTTCACTCCATGCCGTGCCACCTCAAATTGATGAGTAATATTGGTGTTTCCTTTTGTGGGGGGAAACCACAAGATATCAGCTATCACCCTTTATTTAGAAATCTACATTAACACATCATTAGGAGGCTCAAAAAGCATGATTAACCAAACCATGCAAAATCAGGTGCAAAACTGGCAGCTTGGCTTCTTGGGCTAGATTGGACGACGTGGCCTTCTTGTTGTGGCCTTTTCTTGACATGCTCGCTTACTAAAATTTTCAGCGAACTAACAAAAAAAGAATTGCATAGTTTAGATGTCATTAAGGCTATGAAACAACAAAAACAAGACCGGGTATATTTTGGCTCAACCGGGCAGTTTGGACAGTTTAGATTTAAAGACTAATTTGGATGGGCAAATGAAGTCCAAATGCAGTGAGACTTGTTTTGTTGGAATGATAACCTCGTGTACTTCAAACCTATGGAAAAATATTTGACTTAAACCTAAGAGAGGTCTAAATAATTAAGCTCACAAAAATCGGGTATGTTGCTCGCCTGAACTCGAGACCTTCTATTTCAAGTCCTTTGAAAGTTTGGACAAAAATACTTAATTCAAAACTAATTTAATTGCATAATTAAGTTTATTAGAATGTCAATAAATTCTCTTAGCAAATAAATCAAAGTTAAATTAAGTTTAACTTGATGAATCAATTTAAAACTGAAACAGGTTCAAAAATGGCCTAAACTGGAACGGTTTAGTTTAGGGTTTGGATTTTCCGTGCTAAACTCAACTTGACTTGACTCTTTTGGCATGGTTTGAAAGTTTAGGTTGTTAATTAACGTCCTAACAAAAGAAAAGGCTCTAAACCTCCTGGAGGTTTAGGAGATTAAATGCACAAAATCAGCTTGTGCATAGGTTTGAAATAATGATTAGGCCTAATTGAGGATTACATGGGCTGATATCCATCAATGGGCCAACTGCCATTAAAAAAAAAAATTAATTTTTGGCATGGTATTCATTTTCCATAATCATTTGTAGGTCCATTCAAGGGAATCATTAGTTTTTGATCCTTGAGCTAGGCAAGTAGTAGATTTTATACGAAACTCCCCTTAATTATTGAGTCCCCAATAGAAGGTATCATTAATATTATGGATTAGAATAGTAATACCTTGGATTTTCCTTATGACTTGGTGAATGTTAATAGTCTGCATAAGCTTAGGAAAGTCCTAGCTTGCGTCTTGTGGGATGAAGTCGCCACTTTTGGCGTTTGGATTGGGGATATTTTCTTCAGCCAAAGCCATCATAGTAGCTAATGTTGGGTTTTGTAACCCAAAATCCAAGAATCGGCATGGTGGGACCATGCTAGATGAAACGAATGTGTCAGGTCAAAGAAGCGGGATGTCGAAAGAGGGCAGAAAAATGGCATGGGTGTGCCGTCGTGCCACCCTAGCACAGGGTGACCGTGCCACATGGCATGGTCGGACCGCGCCCAGTTCGGGCGTGGGCTTTCTGGCAGCTAGAGTTTGCTTTGGCGTGCAGTCTTCTTGGTGGCTAGGGTTCTCTTCTAGGAAAAAACCCTGGACTTCTAGACCCTATATAAAGAGGCCTTGCCTAGGATCTAAAATCATCCCTGAATCCCTAAACACATTGAGAGGTAGAGAGATTTTGAGAGAGATTACAAGAGAGATTGTAATTCTACTATTGGATCGAATCTCTGTTGTGATTGTGATCGTTTTGTACTCTCCCTGCTCATATAATTGATTGATTGTGCTCGTCGCCGTCTGTAGTTTTTTTCTGCATTGGGTTTCCACTTAAATCTTGTGTGTTATTGCTTTGTTTTTGTTATCGTTCTTTAAGTTTCTGAATATCTATTTCATCCTATTACTTCCGCTATTAGTTTGCTCTAATTCCTAACAAGTAGTATCAGAGCTTTGGTTTAGGATATCTTCAATTATGAAGATTGATATTCAGAAATTTGATGGGGAGATTAGTTTTAATCTCTGAAAGGTACAGATGAGAGCAATTCTCATCCAACATGGGTTATGAAAGGTTATGCAAGGACCTCACGTGAAACCCGAGAAGATGGCTGATGAACAATGGGCAGCAGACCAAAAGAAGAGGCATGGATCGCTGACAGACCAGGAATAGGAAGAACTAGAGTTGAAAGCAGTTTCAGTCATTTAGTTGTGCTTGGCACCACATGTCCTGCGAAAGGTGCTCGATAAAGCAACTGTGGTGGATCTGTGGATTCGGCTGGAGGAACTCTACATGACGAAGATTCTAGCCAACAAGATCTGTTTGAAGGAAAGGTTGTATACCTTTCGTATGGCTGAAGGTACACCTGTTCAAAAACATCTAAATGAGTTTAACTCTATTCTTGTTGATTTGGAAAGTCTGGATGTAAAGATTGAGGATGAGGATAAAGCTATTCTGCTTGTTATGTCTCTACCCCCCTCCTATAAACACTTTAAGGAGATTATGCTATATAGTAATTCTGATAATATATCGTTTGAGGATGTCAAGTCTAATCTGCTGTCTGAGGAGAAATTTAACCATGATATCCATGCTGATTCGACTAAGGGATTAGTTGTTAGGGGTTAAACAACTGAGCAAAGGGGGAACGATAATAAGAAAAAGAACCGATCTAAGTCTAAGAATCCTCATTCCAATAAGACCTACAATTACTGTGGTAAATTGGGTCATATTCAGGCTAACTACTGGAAACTAAAGAAAAAGAAAGGGAAAGAGGAAAAGGAGAAAACTGCTACTATGTTTTTGGCCATTACCTCTGAGAAGGGGTTAGGTGATGATTGGGTTTTAGATTCTGATTGTACATATCACATGTGTCCTCGTACAGACTGGTTTATCACCTATGAGCCTGTTGATATTGGGGTTGTACTTATGCGCAACAATGCTGAGTGTAAGGTTACAAGAATAGGTACTCTGCAGATTAAAACCCATGATGGCATAGTTAGAACCTCGTCTAAAGTTCGTTACATACCTGATATGACTTGTTGTTTAATCTCCTTGGGCACTCTTGAGACTAATGGTTACAGGATTATTATGGAGAATGGTGTTCTAAAAGTGACAAAGGGAGCCATGGTAGTAATGAAGGGACTACGACAGGGCAGTCTCTACATCTTACAAGGAACTACAGTTACAGGAGTAGCTGCAGTTGGTACAACATCAGCAGATGTTAATGATACAAGATTATGGCACATGAGATGAGTGAGAAAGGGATGACCATTTTAAGCAAGAAAGGTTGTCTGGGTAGCGCTGGTACAGGTAAGCTTGATTTTTGTGATCACTGTATTTTTGAGAAACAGAAGAGGGTGAGTTTCTCTAAAGCGAAGCATCGTACTCAGGGGATCCTTGATTACATTCATTCTGATCTGTGGGGTCCTTCAAAGGTTCCTTCTCTTGGAGGTAAGCGGTATATGTTAACTTTTGTTGATGATTTCTCATGCAAAGTTTAGGCTTACTTCTTGAGATAGAAAAATGAGACATTCTCCATATTCAAGAAGTTCAAAGTTCTGATTGAGAACCAGACTGGGAGAAAGATCAAGAAACTCAGGACTAGTAATGGTCTTGAGTTTGTTGAGTCAAAATTTGATGACTTCTGCGTGGCGAATGGCATAGCTAGGCACAAGACTTTGGTTGGAAAGCCACAGCAAAATGAAGTTGCAGAACGAATCAATAGGACTCTACTAGAGAAAGCTCGATGTATGCTTTCCAATGCAGGGCTTTGGGATTGCAAAGCTTTATGGGCTGAGGCTATTTCTACAACCTGCTATTTGGTGAATCGTTCACCACACACCACCATTGATTTTCAGATTCAAGAAGAAGTATGGTCAGGTAATCCTGTTAATTATTCTAGTTTGAGAATATTTGGATGTCCTGTGCATGCCCATATAAATAATGGGAAGTTAACCCTTAGGGTTGTCAAATGCATGTTTCTTAGATATGCATATGAGTCTAAAGGATACCGCATATGGTGTCCTGAGTCTAAGAAAGTCCTTCAGAGCAGGGATGTAACTTTTAATGAGACTGCTATATTATCTTCTAGAACGGATTCTGTTGTTCCTTCTACTGGTGCAGGTGATAAGGAGGATACCAGTATGGAGATAGAAGTGGAGACCATTGCAGCTCAAGGTGGAACTGCTAATCAGCCCAACAGAGAGGCCTAGGTTACTGAACCTGGCGCTATCAGTTCTGATCAGTCTCAGGTGGAGGTTGCTCACTCTATAGCTCCTGATCGTCCTCACAGGGAGATCAGGAGGCCTGCTTGCTACAATGATGATGAGGAACTGATAGCATATGCACTTTCAGTTGCATGGGAGGTGCCAGAAGGTGCAGAACCTTTAACCTATACTGAAGCAATCTCCTGCCCAAGTTCACCTAATTGGATCCTAGCTATGCAAGAGGAAATGGAGAGTTTGCAAAAGAATCGGACTTGGAAACTACATGAGCTACCTAAAGTCTGGAGAGCCTTAACTGCCAAATGAATTTACAAGAAAAAGGAAGGCATTCCTGGAGTTGAAGATACAAGGTGGAAAGCACGCCTGGTTGTTCGTGACTGCAACCAGAAGGAAGGTATTGATTACAATGAGGTATTTTCACCTGTTATTAGACATACCTCTGCTGGAGTGCTTCTTGCATTTGTTGCGTTGTTTGATTTGGAGCTGGAGCAGCTTGATGTGAAGACTGCATTCCGTCATGGGGAGTTGGAGGAGGAGATCTACACGAGGTAACCCGAAGGTTTTATTGTTCTTGGGAAGGAATAACTGGTATGTAGATTGAAGAAGTCCTTATATAGACTTAAGCAGGCTCCTAGGCAGTGGTACAAAAGGTTTGACACCTTCATGATTGCACAAGAATACACACACAGTCGATATGATAATTATGTATATTTTAGATAGTATTCTGATGGTTCCTTCATTTACTTGCTATTGTATGTTGACGATATGTTGATTGCCTCTAAGGATAAGTCCTTGATCAGCAAATTAAAATCTCAACTCAGTGAGGAGTTTGAGATGAAGGACCTGGGTGCAGCAAAGAAAATTCTAGGCATGGAGATTCAGATGAATGGAAAGGCTGGTCAGCTGTACTTATCTCAAGGACACTACCTTGAAAAAGTACTAGGCAGATTTAATATGGGTAACTGTATGGCAGTTTTCACACCCCTTACTGCACATTTCAGATTGTCTATTGAGTGTTGTCCACAATCTGAGGAGGACATAGATAGAATGTCTAGTGTCCATTATTCTAGTATTGTTGGTAGTTTGATGTATTCTATGGTATGCACTAGGTCAGACTTATCACATGCTATGACTGTGGTAAGTAGGTATATGCATAATCCTGGAAAGGATCATTAGGAAGCTGTGAAGTGGATCCTTCGCTGTGCGAAGGGTACTGTTAATAAGGGGTTGGTGTTTGACAGAAACAAAGCTGCTAAATATGATGTTACAGATTTTGTTGATTCTAACTATGCCGGTGATCTTGATAGGAGAAGGTCCATTTCTGAGTATATCTTCATTATATGTGCAGGTGCTATCTCTTAGAAAGCATCGCTTCAGTCTATTACAACTCTATCTACTACAGAGGCTGAGTATGTTGCTGTTACTGAAGGAGTGAAGGAAGCTACTTGGTTGAGGGGCCTCGTTACTGAGCTTGGAGTTCCACAGGCTACCACTGTGGTGTTTTCTGATAGTCAGAGTGCAATCCATCTGACTAAGAATGATACCTGCTATTCAAAGACCAAGCACATCAGTGTCAAGTATCACTATATCAGAGATACATTTGCTGCAGGAGAAATAGTTGTGAGGAAGGTTCATACTTCAGAGAATCCTGCAGATATGTTGACGAAGCCTCTACCTATAGCTAAGTTCGAGCATTGCTTGGACTTAGTTGGCATTCACAGTATTTGAGCACCCTTCGGGGCATAGCCCCTTGGGGCATCACCCTTCGGGGTGCGATGACGGTGTTAGAGAGTTGATGATTGGAGATTTCGGTCCAAGGTGGAGATTGTTGAGTTTCGTGACCCAAAATCCAAGAATCGGCATGGTGGGACCATGTTAAACGACACGGACGTGTCAGGCCGAAGAAGCGGAACGTCGAAAGAGGGCAGAAAAATAGCACGGGTGTGCCGTGCCATGTGGCACGGTCATCCCACCCTGGCACGGTACGACCGTGCCACATGGCACAGTCGTGCCGCGCCCAGTTCGGGCGCGGGCTTTCTGGCGGTTAGGGTTTGCTTTGAAGTACAGTCTTTTTGGTGGCTAGGGTTCTCTTCTAATAGAAAACCCTAGGCTTCTAGACCCTATATAAAGAGACCTTGCCTAGGATCTAAAATCATTCCTGAATCTCTAAACATATTGAGAGGTAGAGATTTTGAGAGTGATTATAAGAGAGATTGTAATTTTTCTATTGGATCGAAACACTGTTGTGATTGTGATCGTTTTGTACTCTCCCTGCTCATATAGTGGATTGATTATGCTCATCGCCATCCGTGGTTATTTCCCGCATTGGGTTTCTACGTAAATCTTTTGTGTCATTACTTTGTTCTTTTTATCGTTCTTTAAGTTTCTGACTATCTGTTTCATCCTATTGCTTCCGCTATTAGTTTGCTCTAATTCGTAACAGCTAAGTTATTATTCTCTATCCAGTTGTCATACAAAAAGGATACTTTGCCCCGTTTCTCTCTTTTCCATACAATTCAACTGTTCTCTGTAGTTAAGAAGACTTTTTCATAGGGGAGAGTCGGTAGCTTCTCTCTTATAACTAAGAAATTTGACATTATGAAGATATTTATGTCTTATGGATTGTACCCATAGATTGGAGTCATCCGTGAGTATTTTCCAAGCCAGCTTACATTGAAATACTTTATTAATAGTTTCTATTCTACAGAAGACCAAGAGCTCCTTTGGTTTTTGGCATACAAATTTTATCCCAGGCTATAAGTGGCAGGCCTTTTTCTGTGTTAGATTTTTTCTTGAAAAACTCCCCGTTTAGTTTATCGAGCTGATTACTGGTGCCTTTTAGGAGTCGAAAGCATTGCATGTTATGTGCTGGCATTGACTTTAAATGTGATTGTATTAGTATTATTCTTCTTGCTTTGGATAGGCAATTGGCTTTTCACTATTCTAGTTTGGAAGTGGCTTTACTAATTATTTCTTGGAAGGTTGCCTTACCAGTTCTTCCTTGAAAGACAAGGCACCCTAAATATTTACCTAAGGATTCATCATGTGGGATATTAAGAATCCCTACCGCTGTTTGTTTTTGAGAGACAGAAGCATTTTGTGAAAAGATAAGTATTGATTTATGATAGTTAATAAGTTGACCTGAAATAGTGCTAAAATAATAGTCCATAATATTCTTGAATTTCACGCAACTATGATTGCTTGTTTCATAGAAAAGTAAACGCAAAAAGTAAGCATGGGATAGTTATAGCTTTTGGGCAGATCTTGATTCCTATTCCTGATTTATGGTTCATGGCTTCATTAAATAATGATTGATTAAGTGCCTCTATAAATAAGATAAAGATATTGGGGACAAAGGGTCACCTTGTATTATTCCCCTTGTAGGTGCAAACAACTCATTAGGTTTAACATTGACTATTACGGAATAAGAGAAAATTGACATACATTCTGTTATCCATTTGTTACAGGTAGGTTGAAACCCTAATTCTTGCAGACACTTTAATATGAAGTCTTATTCTAATCTATCATAAGCTTTTTCTGTTAGCTTCCTTAATCTTACAATATATTTTGATGAAATACATAAAGAGATTAATCAATTAACATATTCATTATGTTATATTTGAATTATCTTAATAATTATTATTGTTTAAATGTACTATATTTTTAAAGTAGATGTTGGAATATTAATATCGCTTAATTGATTTTATATAAGCTGTCACAATATCTTTGAAATTGTCTAATATTCAAATTTGAATACGTAATCTCTATGATCTTATATTGTGTGATTCAAATTTGCGTATGAGATTATAATTCTCTAAATATGGCCATATCTTTTGAAATTCAATTCTAGTTATTGGTTGGCCTAAAAATAACACTAATAGATTTGAAGCATCAATCAGTCGTTGCAAGAAATCAGTAAGGTAGCCGTTGAAGATTTGGAGTTGCTATTGCTGAAAATTAGTTGCAGTTCAAGGCCTTGAATCTGGACTCCACAGGCTTGAAGATCAGCTGAATATTTTCCTTCCCTAGTTAAAAGTAATGGCGACTTCAACTCCTTTTGTTATAAAAAGGAAGACTTTCCAGTTGAGGAGAACACAAGAAAGAGAGCACAAGCAATTGCCATACTCAATACTAACTTGCATACAGTGCGCTTTGACTTGCTTTACATTTATTCAAGTTGTATTATTCAAGTTATAAGTAGGGTGGGATTATAGAGTTGAAGGGCCAACTCTACCAATGACTTGTTGAAGGCTCAACTTGTAGCTTGGAACTTAGAGTTGGAGTACTCTAGAGCTGTGTAATCCCTCCTAATAAAATTGGATTAATCCTAGAGTTAGGGAACTCTAGGTGGGGACTACCTAGTTGAGGCTAATCTCATTTAAAAATTACTCGTATCTTGTCCACGTTTATCTTTCCGCTCTTTATTTTGATTAATTTGCAATATTGATCATCACCTTATTCACACTCCCTCTAAGGTGATTTAACTAGCCAAAACTGGGCCAACATTTTCCATATCTAATTTGATGGTGACCAATGCTGATTTGGATTTTTGGTTCTTAAACTTGCGCATGATTTCATGTGCTAACAACAATTCATCATGCATAGACCTTTCGGGGATGAACAAACTTTGGAAGGGTGATACTAATTTGTCTAGTGGAGGCTGAAGTCTACTAACTATGATCTTAGAAATGATTTTATAAATACTAGAACAGAGATTAATACGCCTAAAATGATGAGTCTGTGAAGGATTACTCACTTTGGGTATTAACAATATAAATATATGATTAATTTCTTTTAGAATGTTTCCATTATACAGTTAAACAAGTCTGTTTTTATAATACGTCAATATTTTTTGAAGAAAACTGTGCCAGCCCATCCAAACCAGGAGGTCTGTTGTAACCAAAGCTGAAAATTGCCTATCTCACTTCATCTATGTTACGGGTGTATCAGATTAGAATTCTGTGTCTGAGATTAATTTAAATAATTGTATTGCAGGCAAGGTTCTCTGGGTATTATTAGCAGATTTAAATCTTTGTTTGCAGTCAGCGACGAATTTTGCTACTCATCTATCCAGATGCCGCGCTTATCTTTAAGTTTCATAACCATCTTCGTTTTGTTTCTAGAATTTGCTTCTTCGAAAGAACTTCGTATTTCTGTCTCTATTAAGAAGACAATCCTTTCTACTAAGTTTACCTAATATTTCTGGCTATATAATGTTATTTTTTCTCTTTGCTTAAGAAGGCGTGTCATCCAAGAGTTAAATCTGTAACTATTAGGATCAAAAAGGGGCATATGCTTAACGTAGTCAATTTTCTGAGCATTTTTAGTTAGTCTTTGATACGAGTTACCAAAGTTATTTTTAGACTAATTTCTAATCTCATGTTTGGTAGCTCTTAAGTTCTTACAAAATTTAAAGATATTTGTACCTCTAGTATTGGTCTTCTAGGTTTTAGATGCAACATCATTAAGCTGTTGGTAGTTGCACCAAAAGTTCTAAAATAAAATGTAACAAAAAACTTTTGTTTTTTTTGTTTTTTTTTTTGGCTACAAACTAGATGATACAATGATTGGGCAGTGGTCACGACACATAGAGTTACCATGTTTTTCAAAAGCACTGGGGTAAACAACATACCAACCTTTTCTAGAGATCATCCTATTAAGTCTTTCATAAATTAGATGGGTAGAACTATTAATATTGACCTGGATTGATTGTGCATTAATTCTAGCAAGAAAGTCATTTAATTCCGATATTTATTGCCAGTTGGAAACTGCCCCCCTTTTTTCTCGCTAGGGGAAGCTAGTTCATTAAAATCCCCCAGTAGACATCATGGAACGTCAATAACATGATTTAATTTGACAAGGTGATTCCAAAAGTGTCCTTATCATAATTTTGTGTTGAGACTACCGAATTGTGTGTGTGTGTGTGTTTTTTTTTTTTTTTTTTTAAGATTATGAATCAGCATATAAATTGCTTTTGGTTTTTTAAGGAGAACAAAGACATGAATATTCCCGGTATTCCAAAGTACTGTTAAACCCCGTGTGCCTGGAAGGTAATACATAATTGAAGTGTTAACAGCCGATTGAGGGAAGTATATTTATGATGTTTTTCATTGACCATAGTTTCAAATAAAAAGCTCATATCGGCCTTACGTATTGCTAACAGGAGCTTCACTTCCTAGACTACTTGCAATTTTTTCGCAACATATACGTTCCAACAATCTTCATTAATATATATATATATATATATATATATATATATATATATGTATATGTATATATATATATATATAGAAATGGTAACGAACTATAGACGTTCTTGTTATAGTTGGTGAGCCATGAAATCATAATAAATATGGTCCATGACATGGACTTCATAAATAGATGGATCAAGTAATTCGTGGTTATCAGCATTTATCGTATGACCCGATAGGGGAGGGATAAGCACAAAAAATTCTGAGAAGAAACAAGCAGATCAGCCAAAGTTTTGAAGAATAAGAGAACTTCCTTGTTCAACTGTTCAAGGAAAATAATGATGGTGTTCGGTAACAGCGTTTTGGGTAGTTTTTAGTGTTTTGACCAAGTCAATACACTAATTAGTTAATTTTTAGTGTTCAGTAAACTAGTGCTTTGACTAGCATTTCAACTAGCGTTTGCCGTTTTAAGCAGCGTTTTTGAAAACCTAATAGTATTAGCGTTTGACATTTAAAAATAGCGTTTCATATTTTTTAACCAAAAAAATATCGTCTAAAAATTTTACCTTTGGAAATTATCCATATCCTTTTATGTCAATTTACATTAACCACCTAGCATAATTGCTACATTTACCTAACACATTAATTTCAACCGCTAATCTAAACAGCTATCTGCTAATAGCTAAATTAGAAACACTATCCGCTATCTAAACAGCTATCCACTACCTGACCCGTTATCCGCTACCTAAACAACCAATTTTATAGAACAGCGCTAAAAATTTACACATGTCATAAGGAATATACCCCAGAATAAAAGCAACAATGGGCGATGACCCGGAAAATTTCTTTATCTCATGAGTCAAATTAGAACACTAATTTCTTTATGCCATGAGTTAAATTAGAACTACTAGACACTTTAAAACGCACGGAGCGCAAATAAAAGAGGTGGATACAGCCCCTAAATAGTCTCTGTGGCATGCTTATTCACAACATATAGAGGGGGAGTTATGACCATGCTACAAGTAAATATAGGATCGATGGGACATATGGTCCATATAAATATATATATATATATATGTAGACTATAATTGTCAGGGAAACAATTTATTTTGAAGTTTTGTTGGTCTTCAGCGATAAAAATAATTGTTTAACAATTCCAAGTTGTGCTCGATACAAGAACTGTTGAAAACAGTAAATCATTAGAAACAAACTACAAAATGAAATTTTTTAAAAAAATGGAGATGTTCTGGACCCAAATGTAGTCTGAAAATGGGCCTTGGAATCGCCACGGTAGTAATTTCCTCAAGCTTTTCTATCGTCGTAAACAAAACATAGAAAATACTTAGGCTCCGTTTGGTCCTTGGAAAATTTTGTGGAAAGAAAAGTTGAAGGAAAAAGATATGAAGGAAAAAAAAGTAGGGAGAAAATGAGTTTTTTTCTCTTATTTAGATCAAGGAAAAATACAAGAATTTGGATGAGAAATTTGAATGTTGATAAACTATTTAAATCATTTTGATGCCATTTAAACAATACAATATTGGAGAAGGTTGGGAATTTTCCTCAAACTTTCCTCACAATTTTATGAGGAAAAGTTTGTCACTTGTTTCTAACAATTTTTTCACCAAACTTTCCTCCATATTTTTTTCTTTGAGATT
This sequence comes from Carnegiea gigantea, assembly GCA_029747015.1. Lineage (NCBI taxonomy): Eukaryota > Viridiplantae > Streptophyta > Magnoliopsida > Caryophyllales > Cactaceae > Carnegiea > Carnegiea gigantea. Next base: position 692,443 of record JAKOGI010000024.1, read on the forward strand.
TTTTCTAAATCAAACACAAGAAAAAAAAGTAACTTTCCTAAATTTTTTTCTTTCCACCAAATTTTTCAAGATCCAAACAGAGCCTTAGAGACCACCATACCATACTGTATGCTGTTAGAGAAATAATTGTAAATATTTTGTATGTTACCATGTTTCCATTTTAATGTGAAATTCTTATATTCCTGTGCTTCAAGCTAGGGGTAGAATTTGGTAAGTATGATGACTCTTTGTACCATAAATATGGGACGCATAGATGAGTCAGATATACCAAAAGCTTTGTGTACCCAATTTCGATTTTTTCATGGTATTAGAGCATCCTTGTCAAACCTTAAAAAAAGGAACCTAAACCCTAATCCATGGCTTGGGGAAGGATGATGAGACAAAGAACAAAGTTGACAGCTTTGTCATCACACCCCAATCACCTTACTATCTATCTTCATCTAATTCTCCTGGAGCTCTCATCACTGCCATCAAGTTCGGTGGGAAAAACTATGATCTTTGGGAGCAAGCTGTGAGAACAGCCTTGAGAGCTAAAAATAAGCTTGGTTTCATTGATGGAACGCTAACCAAGCCCGAGATGATAGAAGGAGACGAAAACTTGGCCATAGCTAACGCTCGGGAGATTGTCAATTCTATGATAACTTCTTGGATTATGAATGTGATTGACCCTGAACTCCATGCAAGCGTAGCTTATGCCAACTCGGCTCATGCAATGTGGAAGAATATTAGGAAACGATATTCAGTGCCCAATGTGTCAAGAATACACAAAACTGAAAGCTGAAATTGCGTCTTGCAAACAAGGTAATATGGAGGTAGTCGAATTTTTGTCTAAACTTATGAGTCTTTGTAACGAACTTGGAAATTACATTCGTGTACCGAGTGCAAGTGCACAGCTGCCGAAAAGATTCTCAAGATGGCGGAGAATGAAAAGGTTCATCAATTTTTAATAGGGTTGGACGACGATGCATACTCCATTGTTCGTAGTCAGATATTAGCTCTCGACACCTTGCCAACTCTAGACAAGGTCTTTAATATGGTGCAACAAGAAGAGACACACAAAAGGGTGATGCTCAATTGTGATAGGGCCACAGCCCGTGATGGAGTCACCGCCTTTGCCGTAAGTCACACCAGAACGGCCCAGCAGACTAGAGACAAGCAACATGCCGACACTACGGTAAATACGGGAATGAGGAGGCCAGATGCTTCAAATTAATAGGTTATCCACCTGGGTAGAGCTCTCGAGGAGGATGTGGTGGACGCGGTAGAGGGCACGGCTACAGAGGAGGAGGACACACAGCAGCTAGTTGAGGGCACGGGATGCCGAAGGAGGTGGCTCACATGATACAGAAGAGCCATGACACAGGAGGAACCGAGGATAGCAGCAACAGTCCTCGGCACTGGAGCAACAATATCACGGGATTTACTCCCAAACAGGTGCACAAAATTTTGAGCTTTATAGAACCATCCAAGTTGACCCATAAGAGGTTGTTAGGTAAGGATTCATGGTTACTCGATAGTGGCACATCATGCCACATGATTGGAAATATCAGTAAGCTATAAGAGGCGCATGACGTATTACCCATTGAAGTCGAATTGCGCAATGGAGCGTATACATTGGCAACCAAAAGAGAGCTTGTCTATTTGAACTCTAATATTACCCCAAAGGATATACTTTATGTGCTAAAACTAAATTGCAACCTCATATCAATTGGGCAATTGATTGAAGATTTATTTTGTACCGTCATATTTACTAATAAATTTTGTGTGATACAGGACCTTACTTCGAGGAGCCGATTGGAGTGGGTGAGCTGAAAAGAGGGGTTTACTACTTCAAGGACAAGCTAGTAGTAGGAATTTAAGTTAACAAGGCTTCTTCGTATGAGTTTTGACATCAACATTTGGGGCATCCTTCTAGACAGGCAGTTTCTAAACTTTCTAGTAGCATTAGTAAGAATTTTAGTAGTCACAAAGAAGATCTATGCGATGTATGCCTACGTGCAAAACAAACCCGATAATCTTTTCCAATTAGCAATAATATATCATTGAGTAAATTTGATCTTATTCACTGTGATATTTAGGAAGCCTATCATGTTAAAGCCTTTTGTGGTGCACATTATTTTTTGACCATTATTGATGATGCTAATGGAGGAGTTTGGGTATATTTAATGAAAGACAAAGGTGAAGTGTCTCAACTTGTCAGAAATTTTTGTCATATGATCAATAATCAATTTGATGCAAAGGTGAAAATTATCGAAGTGACAATGGTCGTGACTACACTTCGGGACCTATGAAAAATTTCTATAGTGAACACGGAATTGTTCATCAAACGAGTTGTGTCAATACTCCTTAACAAAATGGAAGAATCGAGAGGAAACATCGACATATTATTAATGTAGCACGAGCACTGCGGTTTCAAGCAAATGTTCCCATTGAATTTTGGGAAGAATATGTACTAACCGCAGCCCATAGGACACCCTCTGTAATTCTTCATGGAAAGACCTCCTATGAGGTTCTCTTTGGTACTAAGCCTATTTATGACCATATCAAAGTCTTTGAATGCCTATGCTATGCACACAACCTACAAAGACAAAAAGACAAGATTGGTCCTAGGAGTAGAAAGTGTGTATTCATTGGATATCTTCGTGGTAAAAAAGGGTGGAGACTATATGATGTTGAAAGTGGTGATATTTTTATTAGCCGAGATATAATTTTCTGTGAGGAGATTTTTCGTTTCTCAAAAGAAATTGAAGACCAAGGTAAAAACTTTCTTGACTTCCAAGAGTTGCTTATGAATGATATTGTGGAGAATGAGGAAATACAAGCTCTCGGCATAGTATCTCCTCTTGCAACGGACACAGCTAGAACTCAGCCCTAGCTAAACCCAAACTCAAATAGTGGGCCACCCAGCCCAAAAATTGAAGGCCCACGTGAAGAGGACTCTCATGGGCTCATAGCAAAAGGGCTGCCGAGGGACTCCACCGAGAAGGGGAGTGACCCAACCGGCCCAGCAACAAATTTCGGCCCAGCGCCAAATTTGCTAACTCAAGCTAGGCCCATGGTACCAAACATCTCGGCAGGCCCAGGATAAGCCCCAATGGGTCATGAACCAGCCACAGAATCCAAGGACATAGGACGGGAAAGGTGCAGCAGAAAGAAACCAAGCCATCTAATGGACTACGTTTGCTAGTCGGTGCAGTCCAAGAACCCCTCTTCATTAGAACAACCGCCTCAAACGGTCACCTCAGGTAAGCCTTGTCCTATTGTTAATTATGTTACATGTGATCGGTTTTTTAATACACATAAAGAATATCTTGCTACTATAACCAAAGTGGTGGAGCCCAGGTATGTCCATGAGGCGGTCAAAGATCCCAGATGGAGAGAAGCGATGGCAAAAGAAATTAAAGCCCTAGAACTAAACAAAACTTGGACCATAGAAGAGCTGCCTCCAGGCAAGAAGCCCATCAACTGCAAATGGGTTTACAAAGCTAAATACAAGTCTGATGGAAGTATCGAGCGATATAAAGCTCGCTTGGTTATTCGAGGGGATTGGCAAATAGAAGGATTTCACTATGGCGTGACCTTTGCTCCTATAGCAAAAACGACAAGTGTGAGATGTTTTCTAGCAGTTGCTGCTGCCATAATTTGGAGTCTGCATCAGATGGACGCGAACAATGCATTCTTACATGGGGGCCTAGATGAGGAAGTATATATGACCATACCTCCAGGCTTTAGGATGCAAGAGTCCAAAAATGTATGCCAGTTGCCAAAATAGCTTTATGGGTTGAAACAAGCTCCACGTCAGTTGTTCGCAAAATTATCCTCTAAACTGGTTGAATATTAGTTTATAAGATCCTATGTGGATTATTCATTGTTTACCTACAGGAAAGGTAATATATTCATGGCTCTTCTAGTTTATGTGGATGATCTTATATTTAAGGGTAGTGATGATGAAGCTTGCAATAAATTCAAGAGATATCTTAATGATTGTTTTCGTATTAAGGACCTAGGAGCTCTCAAATACTTCCTAGGCATTGAGGTCGCTAAAAACTCACAAGGGGTATTCCTAAGTTAAAGGAAGTACACTTTGGAGATTATACATGAGTGTGGACTTCTAGGTTCTAAACCCACTGGTTTTCCCATGGAAACAAACCATAAACTTGCATTAAATAACAACAAACCTTTAAGTGATGCCGCTCAATACAGAAGACTTATTGGCAAGTTGATTTATCTCACTATTATGCATCCTGGACTTGCCTATGCTGTCCATATTCTCTCTAAATTCATGCAAGAACCTAAGGTAGCACATATGGATGCTACTACATGGGTACCAAGGTATCTTAAGGGATGTGTAGGAAGAGGACTGTTGCTGAGAAGTAAATGTGATCTCTAGTTATATGCTTATTGTGACTCAGACTAGGGGGCCCGCCCTCTTACTCAAAGATCACTGATAGGTTATTTTGTCACTCTAGGAGGATCTCCTATATCATGGAAGACAAAGAAACAAACCACCATATTGAGATCCTCAGCTGAAGCAGAATATCGTGCCATGGCAACAGTAACTAGTAAATTGATTTGGATCAAATCTTTGCTCGCCTCACTTGGAGTATCTATGAAAGCCCCATACCGCTACACTGCGACAACCAGGTAGCTATACATATTGCAAAGAACCCTGTGTTTCATGAAAGAACCAAACATATTAAGATTAACTGTCACTTCGTGTGAGAACGTATACTGTCAGGTGAACTACTTCCATGATATTTACCGTCCAAGTATCAATTGGCAGACATATTCACCAAAGCCCTGGGGAAGCAACAGTTTCAATTCTTACTAGGCAAGTTGGGTATTGTCAACCCACATGCTCCAACTTGAGGGGGAGTGTTAGAGAAATAATTGTAAATATGTAGTATGTTATCATGTTTCCTGTTTCATGTAAAATTCTTATATTCTTGTGCTTCAAGCTAGAGGTAGAATTTGGTAAGTATGATGATTCTTTGTACCATAAATATGGGGCGCATGCCGTGAATGAAGATAAGTGAGATATAAAAAAAGCTTTGTGTATCCAATTTCGATTTCTTCATACGCCAATAATGGATCTACTACAATTATGCTACTAGAGAATTCCTCTATTCTTGACACGTCGGTAATAAAAAGCCAGTATCCCTTGTTAAATTTTTATATATTAATTGTGCAATTAACAAACAAGTCATGCATATAAGCTCAAATGAGGTTCCATCCTAAAACCAATTGGCAATGGGTGGAATAACTCATAAGCTTATATACATACTCAAACCCTTTGATTATATCAATGTGGGACAACACCCACTTTCATATCTTTGTATTGTATTTCATTAATATGGGACAATACCCACTTTTCATACCCCAACACGCTCCCTCATGTGTGGGATACTAATAAGGCACAATATGTACACACAATTTTAATCAAACAGGGACGGTGCCAAATCAATATCAAGCACCTGCTATATTACGATGTTAAGTTTTTATATATTGATTGGGCAAGTAACAAACAAGTCATGCATATAAGCTCAAATGAGGTTCCATCCCAAAACCAATTGGCAATGGGCAGAGTAACTCACATGCTCATGTACATGCTCAAGCCCGTTGATTCTATCAATGTGGGACAACACCCACTTTCATATCTTTGTATTGTATTTCATCAATGTGGGATAATACCCACTTTTCATACTCTAACAGCCCTCTACTGCCAAGCCATGATGCAGAATACGAGGGCTGTACAGAAATGATTGATCTCTTGGCATCAAAAACAACATAGATCCATAATGAAACAAAAGTAATATAAATGTCAGTAGATGTATGCCATACAAAGTAGACAAAGAATGTAGATGGTTTAAAGCCCAAAGACATTCTGGAAATAGGTCTTAGAAGAGGAAGAGAGAATACTCCGCACTTGATCTTCAATTCTCTTACAATAGTACTTTCATAAGATACTATATTGAAAAATTTACACAAAAGCATATTATAGTTTCGCAGGCAATAATTCATTATAACTATAAAATCAGGTTTTTAAAGGAAAAATCGTTATACCATATGTAATCTTTAACCATAAGATAATAGGTAATACTGATATGATAATGAAGTCCATAGAAGAGAAGGTGGCATATAGGTTAAATTGAGCAGTATAGATACATGAGGTGATGAGAATAGGGGCAGGTAACTTCATAGACAAGAAGGCAAGTGAAATAGGCATGAACATAGACATAAACAAAGACAAAGACACACCAAAACCAAAGACAAAAAGCGAAAACAAGGATAAAAACAAAGACAAAGTCTTAGAAATGTAGTATTTCATCATCGACCAAGTTCTAGATGGGGGACCATGCACATGCACTTGCAATATAGGTTGTTCCACTACGAGGAGTAACACTAGATGCCGTAGTACATACCACAATCCATCTCCCATATAATGTTCAGAAGCTACAATATATCTTATTAACAATCATAGTATGGTAACACAATAAAGGGCCAGGAATCATAGTTGAAAACATGTCCAAACCACGATGATCCAAGTAAGCTGCTTTGATTGAGATGACGACATGATTAATGATATAACAAAAGGGTCAACCCCATTTAGAATGAAGGGTACTGCCCAATGTCAACCAAAAAAAAAAAGGTATTTCTACCACAAGATAATAAAAAAGCAAGGCGCACCTCATAACAATTTTAGTATGGAGGCCAGTTCCCTCAGGAAGAGTAATATGCCTACGGTAAGACCCCTCGCCAGTCGATCATGGCTAAGCATGCCACTTTGCGTGTCTTGACTGGGTCTCGAAGAGAACGGGGTTGTTTACCCCTTGGTCATTCGTGCGGCTGACTTGCCAATCCCTTGTTCGTGACTGGGTCATGTGGGATAGCTCTTGGTTGTAACTGGGTCAAACGGAGCATTGTCGAGGTGGATTCCTGAACGGGACAACAAGTTAGTGTTTGTCACGAGGGCATGAATAAGATGAACATTGGTGTTGCGTGACGACACTAAGCACCTATGGTGGTGCTAGGCATGCCTGTAGCCTGGGCGTTGTGAGACAAAGTCCAGTACCTATGGTCGTACGAATGACTCGGGTGTTGTGCAACAACATCCAGCGCCTATGGTGGTGCGAATCATGCTAGTCGTACCCTCGGAGTGAACCGAGATAAAGTACGCAGCATACTGGGTTGAATTACTCGGTGAGACAAGGGTTCGACCCTTCGTCTATATCCACGTGGGATTGGACTTGGCTCACGGTGGATTCCATAAGCTATGCCGATGTGTTCAGTAAGCTATGGCATGTTAAAGTCATAGCTAAAGTTTCAGGGAGACTTCACTTAGCTCAGCTAAGGTGGACTTAGCTTGAATGAGCTAACAGGACTCAGCTTGAGTATATGCTCAGTTGGAAGTTCACGGTGGACTAATCGATCGAGCTATGGGAGCTCTTGACTAAGATAATCGAGCTGGCAGCGCAGGGAGCTACCTAGCAGGGCAACACCTCTACTGGATGTAGTGCCAGTTGGACAGCGATGGGCGGCCTGTTAGGCTCCTATCCCAGTTGGGTGGTTACACCCCCTGGAGGCGTCCCTTAACAAGGCACCTGCCCAGCAGGCACGTCCCTTGGCAGCCGCAAGAGGGCTGGCCGAAGGGACATGTCTCTTGGGCATGGCAGTTGCAAAGTGGCAGTTGAAAGGTGGTGGTTACTTGGCGGTTGGTGTGTCAAAAGACACACCGTTCACTTGTGCCTTTTCATGAATTACAAGTGCAGCGTGTGGGAGAAGAGGTGGCAGCCAGGCTTCTTGAAGAGATGCACCCATCGGGAAGAGACGCACCCCTTGGCAAGAAGACACGCCTTCTCACATGGATGTGAGGGGCGGACTTCTCCCCTTTTCCCTATAAATACATACCACTCCCTTGTGTTTTAGGAGGCACGCTTGCTTGAGAAGCGCATGTGAGTAATTTGTGGGTTTTACTTGTTGTAAATTCTAGTGAATTGCTTTGTAATCCTTAAAGTCCCGTGATCAATAAAAGAGTATTGCTTTTCCGGTTATTGTCTTTTGTTCTTTGCGTGAATTTAATTAAATCGTGTAAACCTCTTTCATCAGGCTGTGAGTAAGCTGGGTTGAGTCGTGGACTTGACCGCCGCACGGTGCAAATTCGGGCAAACAATTAGCTAAACTTTTACCCCTTGATAGTTGGTAACAGAGTAGGTTTCACTCTACAATTTAATTAAATGGCATAAAAAGTTACTAAGAACTCGGCATGACTTTGAAAGATTGAGGAACTTTTGGGGGTTACCGAGGAACTCGATGTTGTACTGGGTACATGGTGCTTAGCCGGTTAGCCACACTAACAGCCCAGGTTCATGAGATGAACCGAATGTTAGTCTCTTTGTTGGATAAAGAGAAGGGCACCCCTCCTCCTCGCATAGATAGTGAAGTTGATGACTCTCCCCGCATGAAGAGCCTCCGAGACGAATTGGAGGCCTTGAGGGAGAAAGTCGAGGGCGGATATGGGTTGAATCAAATGAGATTCAAGGTCCCTAATCCAAAACCCTTCGATGGCTCAAGGGATTTGCAGGCTCTCGAGAATTTTATATGGGATTTAAAGCCGTATTTCCTTGCTGCCCATATTAGGGACAAGGATAAAGTGGTCGTTGCCACCATGTTTCTTAGCGGCGACACTAAGATGTGGTGCAGATCACGGACGGTAGATGACAACGAGTCAGGTCGTGATGGCATCTCTACTTGGGATGAGATGAAAAAGGGAATGAGAAATCAGTTCCTCCCCTACCATGTGTCTTGGGTTGCCCGAGACAAGTTGAAGGACCTGAAGAAAATATGCTCTATTCGTGATTATGTGAAGACCTTCTCCTCACTCCTGCTGGATATAAAGGGTATGTTCGATAAGTACAAACTTTTTAATTTCGTAAGCAGCCTGAAGCCATGGGGGCAAAATGACTTACGATGGTAGAAGGTGACTGACTTACCATTAGCCATTGCTACGGCCAGGGCACTTGTGGACTTCAAACCCCCATAAGAAAAGCCAAAGAATATGAGGGATAAGGCTAAGAAGCCTAGTCCTACCAAGAAGAAGACTTTCAGGAAGCAAAAGTGGGATAAGTCCAAGTCCAAGAAGGGCACGAGCAAGGGGAAGTCAACTGACTACCCTAGCAAGAAGCCCCAGAATGACGAGTGCTTCATTTGCCGTGGGTTCATTTGGCTCGCAATTGTCCAAAGAAGCATCAAGTTGCCTATGTGATAGGGGAGGACAACGAAAGCAATCCCCAACAAGATAGGATCCCTATGAGGGTCAATCCTTTGTAACAACTTAATGCCTTAGTGGATGATGCGAAAAAGGTTGCTTTTTGTAAATGTTTGGTGTACATCCGCTGCATGATCAATAGTAGCCCTGTGATGGCCTTGGTTGACTCCGAGGCCACTCACAATTTTATTCGGGTGGAGATTGAAAAAAGGCTTGGCTTGCACCTTAGTCCAAATGGCTCCACCATGAAGACTGAACAATAAGGTTGTGGGTTCACAAGGGGCCGCTACAGGTGTAGACCTTTGGGTGGACAGTTGGATGGGATATGTGGACCTCATCGCTGTTCCATTGATGACGTCAAACGTTTCCTAGGGAACAAGTTCTTGAATCAAGCCAAGGTGATGATAATTCCTCACCTCAAAGGAATGCTCATCAGGGATGAGACATGTCCTTGCTTTGTGAATGCAATCTCTCTTAAAGGCTTCTAAGGGAGGTGGGCCTCTTTCTATATAGGTATATATCAACTCTTGTATAATCTATTAGACTTGGTGTTCTTTATTTAAGTTTCCTATTGTAATGCCTTAGGGCTGTACATGCCCTGCCACCATCTTTATTAATGCAATAAAAGAGGTCCCTTTAGTACCTTAATGATTATTGTGTAGTATACCTCGATAACATAGTGATTTATTCACAAAGTCTTGAGGATCATGTTGTCCACTTAAGTAAAGTCTTTCAAAATCTGAGACAACACAAGTTGTTTGTCAACAAGGAAAAATGTGACGTCGCCCAAACCGAGATATTGTTTCGCGGGCATAAGATCAGTAAAGGACTTGTGTGAATGGACGAAAGCAAAGTAAAGGCAATCATGGATTCGCCTAGACCCAAGTCAGTTTCTAAATTAAGGTCTTTCCTAGGGTTGGCCAATTATACCGAAAGTCCATCCAAGGCTACTCTAGGAGGTTAGCACCCTTGACTGATCTATTGAAAAAGGATTAAAAGTGGGCGATGCCACTTGTCAAGAGGCATTTGAGGAACTTAAGGCTAAGGTAGCCTCGGAGCCAGTCTTACGATTACCTGAGTTTGATAAACCGTTCGAGGTTCATACCGACGCTTCTGAGAAAGTGATCGGAGGGGTATTAGTCCTAGAAGGACACCTTACTGCCTTCGAGGGAAGGAAACTTCATAGAGCCGAATTGAGATATTGGACTCATGAAAAAGAAATATTGGCTGTAGTCCATTGTCTTCGAGTTTGGCAATACTACTTGCTGGGATCTAAGTCCGTTGTGAAAACGGACAATGTAGCTAACATCTACTTTCAAACCTAGAAGACGTTGTCTCCAAAACAGGCTCGTTGGTAGGAATTTCTTTAGGAATATGACTTCCTGTGGGAGCATAAACCTGGGTGGCATAACTTAGTCTCGGATGCAATCAGTCAGATGATCATAGCTTCGGTGATGATTATGTTAGCCTCATTGTCCCGAATTGAGACTGACTTTGTAGCAAAGGTGCTGGAGCAGTCTGAGGAGGACACTATGTACCAGCATTTGCGTCAGCAAGTGCTCGATGGTCCTATGTGACGATATCAGTTGGAGAATGACTTGCGTTTCGCATAGGGTCGTAGGTTTTACATACTCATTGGACAGGTACTTCTACAAGAAGTTCACAATGCCAGATGGGCTGGTCACTTAGGAAGGAAGATAACCCTAGCTTTGTTGGCTAGAAGTTACTACTGGCATAAGCCTATGTTAAGTCGTGAATGGTTTGTCGGCTTGACAAAACCGAGAGGAAGAATGAAGTGAGGCTTCTTCAACCTCTGTCGACTCCAAAGAGGCCTTGGCAATTAGCCTTGATGGACTTCATCTCGGAATTTCCAAGTGCTAATGGGTGTAAGTTGATCATGGCTTTCATTGATCGCTTCTCTAAGTACGTGGTGTTTCTAGGAGCACCAGGTGCTCGTCCTGCCGAAGTGGCAGTGAAGTTGTTCCACAATTACATGGTGAAGTGCTTCGACTTGTGTTGAATGTAAAATTTTAATAATTTAGATCAAGCAAAATTGATATTCATTAAATTTGAAATAGATCCATTAAAAAAAAAATGGGTACTATGACTAGATATGAGCAACGGAAACTAGGCAAATATGTGCATGTATTGACTTTTGGCCCGATCAATATCAGCCCAAATCATTCATATATATATATATATATATATATATATATATATGTATATATATATATGTATGTATGTATATATAATAAAGCGGGGGTAAAATGATTATGGCAACAAAGGTTGACGTGGGTTTGTAAAGTTTCAGATACAAAAAAGCAAGAGCAACATGCCTACTTTAAGTAGCTAGGGCCCTGCCTTTAATTTTCATTGTGGGGGTGTTGTGTGGTTAGAAATAAACCAACAAAAAAAAAAAGAAATAAAAACAAGGGGAGTTAAAGGGGTAGTGGGCTGCCCACGTTTCCCCTATCACTTGCCATTAACTGTTCAACCCCTTTTGATTATAAAAATGGAAGAAGAACAAAGCAGGAAACGGAGGACAGTGAAAATAGTGAGATTGAAGCAGGGGAAAAAAAAAAGAAGGAAGCAAAGGAACGTAGAGGGAGGTTACAAAGTGGGAGCAACAAAAATAGACACTGAGCAAGAAAAATGAAAAATCAAAGAACAGAGCAAAAAAAAGGGATTGCACGGAAGAAGAATGGAACAGAAGCAAGGCATTCATTCTTTCTTTGTATCAATTTTCTGGAGATTTTGAAGGTAATAGAAGAGTTAAGTTAATCTAACCTCTTCCATATCTCTTGTCTCTAAATTCTTCTTTTCTATGGCTATTTATAAGAGTCATACAAAATGTTATCGACACCGAAAGCAACGTAGCAATCGAAGCGAGTTGGTACTCTATTATGGATTCGAAAGGATCAATCAAGATAGGAAAAATCTCAAGCTTTAAATTTGAAGGGACTTACAAATTCGGATTCTTAAGGATCCTGGGTCTTTTAAAGCACGCATTAAAAAAAAAAAAAATCCTTGAAGAACACAGGTTCGAGAGGACCCAAAAGAAATTAGATTCGGGAGGATCCAAATTCATATTAACCCAGAATGTTCTATGTCCATGAACAAAATTAAGCAAAAAGAAAACGATGCAGTTTAGGTTCAAGTTTCTGCCTTCTGTAGGTTGGACGGAAGTTACCAACATTATAATGTTGCTAATCTAAGTCCTAGGCATTGAATTGAAAGAGACGTGATAATGAAATCATGAATGAGCATGGGGATCCTACTTCAGACTTTTCCGTCATTCACCCCTCCTTTTTGTTTTTTTGTTTTGTTTTTGGTTTTTTGTGGCTAAACCAGGGGGAAAAAAAAACCTTTGAACTGAATTAAGTTCATTAAAGACAAATGAAAATAATTTCTTATGACCATGATTCTAAGGCCTGCCCAAGTATTTTTAAAAAAATTTCAAGTTCTTGTAACCTGGTTGTGATTTGGGTTGTCCGATTCGAGTCAAATTTGCTTTCTTAATCCCACAAATTCATGAAAAGAGAAAGACTTAAATTACTGAGCGTAATCGGCCCATGTTAAAATGCAACAAATTGCACCTGTATTTTCTTTTTAGGGTCTTAAAAAATTTTTTTTTCTCTACGACCCACTCATCTCCAACCCTTATGAGTTTGTAAGATGTTGATCCTTGCGGATCTTGAGTCTTCGCGAGCTCACGAAATATAGATCCTTGCGGATCTTGGGTTGTTTCTGGAGTTCGTCAAACAAAAACAAGGAAAAGGATTTGATATGTTTATAGACATGACAAAGAGATTGCCACAGACGAACCTTTAATAAAGCGATGAAGAAGTTAGGCTCAGTAATACTCATGTTGAATCGAACAGATGTACTACTATAGTCCGCTATGGTGAGAGTCTAATTGATTTTAGGGGGTAGAAAACTGGTAGATGAATCAGTCGCTTTTATAGCTCTTTACAAGTTCACATCAACTAGGTTGTTTAACCTAAACATCTCCTATGGATGCCGGACTCTTTCGATTTTTTTTTAAATACAAAAAATCTGTTATAAATGATGATCAAGAGTCCACCAAAAAAAAAAAAAAAATAATGAAAAGGGGTTATTTTAGTGTTTATTGTGCCGTGGTTTCGCACTAATCAACTCCCTAAATAAAAGCAATTTTATGTGCATAGCCTACAAAGTCAAGTGACAATGACAAAAAATGAGGAAAACATAAATATTTGTTCAGGAGGTTGTGAGCGTGAGTTTGGGTGCTTTGGAATGAAATCAAAACATATTCAAACAAGTCAACAGATCTTGTAACCATAATTCCTCAGTGGATGTAAATAATGTTCATACATCTACTTGAACAAAATTTGTAAAAGGGAAAATAAAATATATGGCTAATCCAATATCGACTAGAACTACGGTGACTTGATTCCAATAAGGACAAGTAGGATGCTCGATATAAAATTTTTCAGGTTCAGTCTAAATTGAGGTCCTTAAATGGGCTTAAACTGACGCCCCCCTCTTCACGAAAAGTTAACTTTTTCAAGTTGATTGCACTTTGCCTGCATAAAACAACGAAAAACCAAGACTTACAAGATAGAAACCGGCCCCTTAAAATTTTCAGATCTAAGAACTGGACCAAAAACCATTACTGATTTCCCCTCTATTTAAGAAAAGGTTAAAGTCATAGTTTTGTGGCTTTTTGTTACACGTTACGTGACCAAAAAAATGTGTTTTTCAAAAATATCGAAGCCTTTTTTTCAAGTAATAAGTATGGCAAAATAGACCAAATCCAAGCCAAACATACAACATACCTTACTAAATTTTCCCCCTTCCCAGACGTAAGCCTAAATAAAATTTGGGCCAAGAATTATGTCAATTTGATCTCGGCAAGAGTGTGTAGGAAGCCCTCAAATAAATTTTGGGTTCAATCGGGAGTCAAAGAAAATTATATATAGGTATATATATATGGACCGATTTCGGGAAGGGCTAAATCGGCAAATGAAAATGGTCTTGAACTGGATAAAAAAATGCATAACTTAGCCGTCAAAGCCAAAGAAAATTAAACGACAAAATTAAGCCAAAAAATCGAGCGATAAAATTAAATCATAGTCCATATAAATAAAATCCAAAACTAAAATCAAATTAAATTATTGTTATTAACATAACAAAAGTTAAATACAAATTAAACCAAATTAAATTTTAAAGAATTACGGTTTGTTTGATCCTCTATAAAAGAGGTACGTAGGCAACTCACGACAAAGAGTGAGCGCAACGCAAATTCCAAGTCAAATAAAATTACTCGTTTCCCGATCTACACATGAAGAACATGTACGTATAGTACCCTTCCTAGAAGGTACCTATACAATCACTATCTAATGCAATTAAGTTTTGGATACGGGCGATTCGACATTAAAAATACAATAATTGTGATCCAAATTATATAGTCTTATTAACGCAAAACAAGACAAAGAACAAAAATAAAACAGAATGGGTCGGAATCAAATGGTGGTCTCCTAAGAGGGGGACGTAATTAAGGAGGTTCATCCTTTTGAATAGGGTCGTACTGAAAATAAACCGATGTACATTTTTGTTCGTCGAAAAGTTGTGTTGTGCATATCATTTATTTTTATTAAATTTTTGCTTAACATAATTTTTGGCACGCCTGGTGGGACCTTATTTTCCTTTTCATCTCCGATTTGTTTATGTTCACTAATATGCGGTATTTTCTGTCTTTTGTTTGTTTTGTGTGTTCCTTTGCAGGAAAGATGGCGGCTCAAGTAACTGTTAACTTCAATGAGCTTCCCGTCACCATCGTGGTTAAGCATGGGATGCCTACGGTAAGGAAAAATGACCAGTTGGTCTTCACAATAGGACCACGATCCATCCTTTCTGAATTCCCATTGTCAAACTCAATGGAACCTCTACGGAGCCTCAAAAGGTCAAGCAGGCCTGCCTTTATGACCGATAGACTGCTAACCAAGAAAGCAGTGAAGAACCTGAAGCGCGATAAGCGAAGAAGCGACAAGCGCCATGCTAAGTCTAGCACCCAAGCTAGCTCCGTTACCAGCCCTGGAGCTAGCCAAAACGACTTTGAGGAGGGCTTCTCAACAAAGGTCATCCTTCACAGCATGTCCGTTAATGGCTATGCCGTGCAATCCAGTGCCAGTTCCCCGCTATAGGCCTATTCCAACTTGGAGGAGAACCCTAATGAGGGAGGCATCAGCAAACCGAGCCACAACCCTACTAAGGTAGGTTCAGGTTTCTAACCTATCCCTGAGGCAAGGTCGGGTCCCCACCTTAGCCTTAAGGCAAGTTTGGGTTACTGTATGCACCAAGAAGTGGGCAAATCCAAGTAAAAAAGCCCCAACCTTGAAGAACCCCAATGAGCCATTTGGAAAAGGAATTTCAGGAGTTAAAAAGGCTCCTCAAGTCTGCTCGATGAGGTGGATCTTCATCGGGACTATCCCCATGGATATTCCCGTGGTTGAGGTGATGATGACCTCCTACTTATAGGAGGTAATAGCACCTATAACTCTGAAGGTAAAACTCGTTAAATCCTCAGCCTCAAGCACCCCTATTATGGTGCCTAGGACCCTACAGGTCAGGGAGGCTACTCTTCCTCCAATTCCTACAAAAGACAGGCGGATATCGCCTTCCAGGTCACAAAGCCAAAGTGACCTGACCTCAAAAGGGGTTGGATAATAGGTTTATAGTGACCCAATCACAAGATCAAGGGCTAAAGCCTTAAAATATGCTGAGGTGACTTTGTAATCTTCTTTCACCACGTAAGGACCAACCCGAAGAATAAGATGAGGTTACAAGTCCTGCCTTTTATGATCTCAGAACTCTTTTCCATGAAGAGAAATTGTCGGCTTTTATCCTATAAGGCTAAATTAACCAGGGTGATCAAGCCAACAACATGTCGGTCTTAGTGACCAGCATTCCAAGCCTCGAGGAACAAATGCAAGAGCTGCAAAGGAGCCTTGTAGAAAAAAAGGCTAAAATTGCTAATCTCACTATCCTTGAAAATAGGAAGCGTGGAAAAAAAAAATGAGGCTGATAGTAACAACACAGTTATCACTCCGCAAAATATGAAGGTTTTGACAGCCCAAGGGGTTAAAGAGCACCAAACAGCCATGAATCGCCCAGTGTTGGGGTACAGAAACCCGTATTCGAGTCATTACGACTCGATTCCATTCTCGAAAGGTTATCAAAAGCCAAACTTTAAAAAGTTTGATAGGATAATTGGGTCACCATAGGAACATTTGGCCCATTTTTACTCGTCGTGTGGTGAAACTGCCTTGAATGATGCATCGTTAATTCGGCAGTTCGTATAGTCCCTTAAAGGGGCAGCCTTTACATGGTATACTTAGTTTCAGCATGGGTGACTACACACTTAGCTTGACCTCCAGAAGGCATTCTTAGCTCAGTTCGTGAGTTCAAAGTGAAAGGTTTCTACAATAGACCTTGCTGATACACCCCAGAGGCCAAACAAGAGCGTGAATGACTTCATTACGAGATGGAGGAGTCTACGCTTGCAATGCCCAGAAAAGCTTAGCGAACAATTAGCAGTTCAAATGTGCGCTAACAATTTAGACCCTCAAATTGGCACATATGTTGGCATTGCTCAGCCTCAAAACTCAATGCCCTTGTATCTAAGGCAAGCAATATAGAAAGACAGCTTGCCCGTCAAAGAAGTACATAGTGCAAAAGAGAAGAAAAAAAAGGCCTATAAAAAAAAGGAGAGTCAATGGCCACCTTCGTCAAAACAAACTCAAGGCTAACCAATGGTGAAAATGTTTACAAAAACATCAAGCAAAAGGAAGAAGGCTGACGACTTACCCCTCAAGAAAGAAAGGAAAAGAAATATCCCTTCAATGATGATGATATTCAAGGGATGTTTGATGAACTTATAGCTGCAAACGCCCTTTCTCTCTCAGAACCAAAGCGACCTACTGAAGTCAAAAGGACAAATGATCTTAAGTATTGCCTATATCACAGGATCATCAGTCATCCCATAAAGGATTGTTATGTCTTCAAACACATAATCAAAGACATGATCAGAAGGGGAGAAATTGAGATAGAAGGAGCTCCAACCAAAGGACCCATTGCACCTTCAAATGCAACCTCAGTGGTTGAACAAAGGGATGAATCGTATTCATCATCTTTAGAAACTAATGAAGGGATCCCAATGATTACCACCTCATGCAGTCCCTATCAAGTTCATTGCTGATGATGATGTAGCAATAGTGTTGGCATATCCAGATATGCCTCCTCCCTCACCAGGAGCACCAACTTTGGGTGATTTCTACCTAAACTCGAGTTTAGAGGCATGGGCAACATTAGAAGATGATGATGATGGTGGCTTTGGGTGGCAAACCTACTTCAGCAGAAGATCATTTCGACAGGGAGTGGTTCGAGCTTCTTAGTCCCTAGGAGTTAAAATAAGAGGACAGAAGTTGCCACAAAAGAAAAACAAGAAAAACAACAAGAAGAAATCAAGGGCCAAAAAGAAGCCAGGCACATCTTCCGAAGAGGAGTATGTGCCACCGGTTAAGACACTTTTCACTTTAGGTGATTATGTCCCTAAAGGTTTTTTTGGCAATGACTCCTCGGATGATGACCCCGAAGAGGGTAAAGTAGCCCAATATTATATGATCTCATGGGCTGATGAATGTGAAGAGGTGAACGTCAAGCCCACAAATACCACTCAAGAAGTGGACCAAATAACTCTTCAGTCTTGTCATCAACTCCAACTGCCTGAACTGGCAAGAAAAGGAAAGGAGAAAGAAATAACACTAAAGGAATTGCCAACATTAGCGAATACTAAGGAGTAAAAGTGAAAAGAAGCACTCTCATTAAGGTCGAATAGCAAAAGTGTCACTAGAGACAAGGAGTTGACTAAAGACCCTAAGAAGGATCTCCCCATCCCGGTCCCTTTTTAAGTTCATCAAGGGTCCCCTAAAGAGAGGGTCTGTTATGATTTTATCTCCTGTCTCAAGCAAATTCTAGCATGGCTAAGTGTTTGTGATGCTCTACAAATGTCAAAGGAGCTAAGAAGGACACTTATACAGGCATTAATCGACCCTGATGATTATAAGGATCAAGTCGACCCTATTGAGATGGATGAGGTATTATCCTCTCCTTTAAACTAGTGTGCTGCATGCATAGCTTGCATAACGTTTATTGATGAGGACATGCAATTAGGGCCTGTGAATCATAATAGGCCTTTATATGTTACCGGCATGATCGGGGATAAAAGGGTAAATCGGATCCTACTCGATTGCAGTTCCGCAGTCAACCTTCTTCCATTAAGAATATTGAAAGCAATGGGCATAACACCCAATCAATTATCCTCGACTTTGCTCACGATATAGGGATTTAATCAGGTCGAGCAAAAAGCCGTGGGCATGGCTGCTTTAAAAGTTGAGCTGGATGACCTCTATACAGATGCTTTCTTTCATATGATAGATGCTGACACTTCATATAATGCCTTACTTGGCCGACCTTGGCTCCATACTAACAAGGCCATTACTTTAACTCTTCACCAGTGTTTGAAATACACTGATGAGCATTGCAATGAAAAGATGATTTTGGGGATACAAATCCTTTTTTCATGGAGAAGACATTAATTATGCATATGTCAAGTTCTGTAAGTCAGCAAACTTTGGAATATGCCAAGTGCCGTTGGACCCAAATGGGAGGAGCCAAGGAGAAAAGCCCAAGACTCGTACTTTGACTCAAAAGGTCATGCGTGTTGTCAATAGCTATGCTAATGAAGCGAAGGAGCCTCAATCCATGCAATCAAAGGTGTTGTTCAAATATACACCTAAGGACAAAAGAAAGGTTGGCCAAAAGGCATTAGCACCAGTGGGGGAAATTCTGAACTCTCTTGTCTGGAGTTATACTTTTCCCCTTAGGAGAATTGACCAATCAATGCCTAAAGAAAACTTAGTCATAAGAACACCACTCGGCAACAAAAGAGTGGTATTAAGAGGTAGCTCTTTAAATCCCCTGATGGGAGCGTCTACTTCAGGCGCTTCCCCTTCAGGAGGACCATCATCACCTCAAAGTAGGCGAGGAAAGAGCAATAAATGGAGATTTATTGTAACCGACAAGCAAGTGAACATCTCTCATGAAGGTGGAGTCCTGAAATGATCGTTTCAAGGAGATACCTCTGAAAATCTTCATGCATCACATGATGGGGGAGTTCTCAAAGCCTATACAATAAATGACTTGGTTTTCACACCCTGAGAACAAGAGTTATTCTCCCAGGAAAAACAGGTCCAACCTCGAGTCTCAGTTTTTCAAAGGGTTGGAAAAGTCAATGAACCCAAACAAAAGAACATCTGAGTCAGAAAGCAGAGGAAGTGGAAGTCGAACAAGAAAGGACAGCAGCCTAGACGTTTTCTTTGGGTTCGTGAACAAAATGAAGTCGAGCAAGCAGACCAAGTTAATGTTGTTTCTATAAAAGACAAGGATGACGCTTAATTTTTTAAACTTCCTTGTCAAGAATCTCCCAAACATCAAATGGTTGAAAAGAACATCCAAGTTAAAAAGCAGAGGAAGTGGAAGTTGAACAAGGGCAGCAGCCTAAAAGCTCTGTTTGGGTTCATGAACAAAATGGAGTAGAGGAAGTAGACTAAGTCAATGTTATATCTATCAAAGACAAGGATGATACTCAATTTTTTGAACTCCCTTCTCAAGAATCTCCTAAACATCAAAAGGTTGCCATGATAGACTCGAAAATGTGTGGTGAAGTTCAAGTTCAAGGTGACTCGCCTAAATGCCCAAAAGACGACTCAATTCCTATAGAACAAGAACCCTATTAGGATTTTGTTGAGGCTATTCAAGAAGTACCACCAGAAATGGAAGATAATGGTCTATCACAATCGATGAGCTACAGGAGATAAACTTAGTAACAACTAATGATCCCAAGCCAATGTTTGTGAGTGCTGTATTGAATGATAAAGAAATAGCACAATACGAACAACTCCTTCAGGAATGCAAAGATGTATTTGCTTGTGGATATCAAGATATGCTAGGTTTGGATCCAAGTGTCATTGTCTATAAGTTGGCCATTTCTGAAGGTGTAAAGCTAATAATGCAGCCTCAGCGGTGTTTTCATCCTGAATTGACGATCCAAATAAATGCTGAAGTGGACAAGCTCATAAAGTCTAAATTCATTCATGAAGTTCAATACCCAACTTGGTTGGCTAACATCATCCCTGTTCAAAAAAAGAGTGGCCAACTTCGGATATGTGTAGACTTTAGGGACTTAAACAATGCATGCCCCAAGGATGATTTTCCACTACCAATCACTGA
Organism: Carnegiea gigantea; assembly: GCA_029747015.1. Classification (NCBI taxonomy): domain Eukaryota; kingdom Viridiplantae; phylum Streptophyta; class Magnoliopsida; order Caryophyllales; family Cactaceae; genus Carnegiea; species Carnegiea gigantea. Next base: position 713,039 of record JAKOGI010000024.1, read on the forward strand.
GCTTCTTGTGGATGCCACTACAGGGTTTGGTGCTTTATCTTTTATGGATGGTTTCTCGGGGTACAATCAAATCAAAATGAACCCTGAAGATGAAAGGCTAACTACTTTTCGAACACCACATAGTATATACTGTTACACGGTAATGCCATTTGGTTTGAAAAATACTGGGGCCACTTAATAGTAACAATCATTTTTCATGACTTTCTCCACAACCTAGTTGAATGCTATGTTGAGGACTTACTTGTAAAAACCAAAAACAAAGGAAATCATCCACATGACCTAAGAAAGGTCTTAGAGAAACTACGCATGCATTAGCTCAAAATGAATCCCTTGAAATGTACATTCAGAGTTACTTCGGAGAAGTTCATAGGCTTTGTGGTTCAGAAAGAAGGGATTGAGATTGACCTAGACAAAGTCAAAGCCATAATCCAAATGACCCCTCCGAGAAACTTAAGAGAACTGTGGGGTTTACAAGGAAGATTGGCTTATATGCGATGCTTTATCACAAATTTGTCAGGAAGGTGTCAACCTTTCACAAGACTACAAAAAAAGGATGCGTCCCTCCGAGAAACTTAAGAGAACTGTGGGGTTTACAAGGAAGATTGGCTTACATGCGATGCTTTATCACAAATTTGTCAGGAAGGTGTCAACCTTTCACAAGACTACTAAAAAAGGACGCGTCTTTCATTTGGGATCAAGCATGTCAAAATGCTTTTGAAAGTATCAAGCAACACCTCACAAGACCATCAATTTTAATGGCTCTAATACAGGGAAGACCCCTGATCTTATACATAGCAGCCCTTGGACGATATTTAGGGGTTATGCTGGCCCAATGTAATGATGAGGGGAAAGAAAATGCCCTGTATTATATCAGCCGATCAATGGTAGGTGCAGAAGTAAATTATTCCTCTATGAAGAAAATTTGCCTTGCCTTAGTGTTTGCCGTTCAAAAGTTAAGGCATTACCTTATGTCCCATCATATCATTGTAATCTTAAAGGTAGAGGCATTAAGATGTATATTATCTAAGCCCTTACTATCAGGGAGATTGGCTAAGTGAGCTATGCTTTTGGCCCCTTTTGACATCAAGTTTGTGCCTCAAAAAGCAGTGAAGGGACAAGTTATAGCCGATTTCTTAGTAGTACATCCATGCCTAGATAATAAGGAGTTACCAGATGATCTGCCTGATGAGGGAGTTATACTTGTTGAAATGAAATCGTTGTAGTTATACTTTGATGGGGCAACAAGGAATAGGGGAGCTTGGGTAGGGATTGTGTTTGTCACACCATCAGGAGGACTTATCCCTTACTCATTTTCTTTGGTCAAGACATGTTCAAATAATGTGGCTGAATACGAGGCACTCATCATCGGCCTTGAATTGGCCATTGAAATGCATATTGACCATCTAAAAGTGTTTAGTGATTCCCAACTAATTATCCGACAAATAAATGGCCAGTATGAAGTAAGAAATGCTAAGTTGGTGCCTCTCTGCCAAAGGACAAAGAACCTTATGGTCCGATTCCTTCAAATAGAGGTTAACCACATGCCAAGGTTCGAAGATGATAAAGCAAGTGCCTTAGCAAAATTGGTTGCTTCAATGACACTCCCTGATGAAAGAGAAATTCAAATAATAATCAGGGAATGTCATTTGTTGGCCTCAACCTTGGATCGTTTTGATGAAACAGAAGAATCAAATGTGGTCTCCATTTTTGAGGTCAAAGAAGAGATAGACTGGAGGCAATCTCTTATTGAGTGCATTCAGTATGGGATTTTACCACTGATCCAAAGAAAAGGGTAGATATAAAACGACGACCACTAAGGTTTACACTTCAAAATGACACCTTATATCGAAAAGCTTTTGAAGGGGTGTTACTTAGATGCTTGTCAAGAAAGGAATAACTTACATCCTAAATGAAGTCCATGCTGGGATATGTGATGCTTATCAGGAAAGTCCAAAACTTGCTAACCAAATCAAAAGGTTGGACTATTATGGGCCAACTGTGGTTCAAGATGTCATAAAATTTGCTAAAGCATGCCAAGCTTCTCAAATACATGGAGATTTCATCCACCAACCACCACAATTACTCCGCCCAAGCATATTATCTTGGCCCCTCCATGCATGCGGGCTTGATGTGATAGGACCTTTCAAGCCATCCTCCTCTCGTGGCCATGTGTTTATTCTGGCAGCCATAGATTATTTTTTAAAGTGGGCTAAGGTTATTCCATTAAGAGAATAGGGGTAAAACAAGTCGCTGATTTCATCAGGACCCACCTGATTTATAGATATGGAGTCCCATACAAGATCATTTCAGATAATGCAATCTACTTTAAAAATCAAATGATGTTCAAGTAAGATTAGCCAAACTTGAAGCATTAGATGAGCGTTGGCTAATGGCTCAGCAAAGGCTTGAAATTTACCAAGCTCTAATGGCTGGGGCATTTAACAAGTGGGTCAAATTACGCTTATTTGATGTTGGTGACTTGGTTCTGACAAAAAGGAGGCAGATTGTCATTAATTGAAAGACACAAGGAAAACTTAAGCCCAAATAGGAAGGTAATTACGTAGTTACTAAGGTCTTCCGTAAGGCGGCGTATATGCTCTCAAATCATGATGGACACATTGTGTATGCCTGTGTCAATAGTAAATTTGTAAAGAAATTATTTACTTGAAATTAATGGACAGTTGAGTCCTATTGAACTACAGAAGGCTTGATCCCTCAAAAAGGGGTATGTAGGCCGTCTAGCTTTATGTTGGCACCAGCCATAAAACATGAAACCCCCTCTCCTCTTATATGCAAGATTCCTTGGTTCATGTCGTATTGTAAATTATCATATGAAATTCATAATGGAGACCAACTATTAGTTGTCATTTTTAGTGCAATTATGTTAATTTATGTTATTATAAAAGGGGGCAAAGGAAATGAAATGATGGCAATTAGCACCAAAAAAAATTAAAAAAACCAATGAAAAAGGTGTCACTGCATCATTAATGTCTCTATTTTATTCCAACATCCAATATAACTCGGCATAAGGAGTAAAGTCTAAACACAAACTGAAAACAATAGGAACCAAGGAATGAAACACAACAAGTAAAATAAAATAAAATAGATTTAATATTTATTAAAGGAGACAATAGAGTCAACCAAATTATTCAATTAGTGCTTCTCCTTTTCCAAATCCTACAGCTTGGTAACCCCCAGCCTCAACCAACTCCACTTGCAGACGTTCCTTTTCCTTTCTTTTGAAGTGAAGGGAGGCCCTCAGCTCCTCCTATGTAGTAATTAGTTTCTGTTTCTGATTCATAAGATCCTCTTGCATTTTTCGGAGTCATTCTTCTTCCTTCAAAATCTCCTACTCCCTAAGTTCAAGCTCCAAAGTTTCACTAGATAACTATTTAAGATTGTTTTCCATGTGAGCAATTTTAAATGTGTAAGCAGAATCTTGAGAAGATAGAAGATAGAGTCGTTGGATATCCACTAATCCTTCCATTTTTGCAATAATCTCAGCTTTGAATGCTTCTTCTACCTTAGAAGTAAGCCAAGAAACTTCTACAGTGCTAAGATGAGATTCTTTAACCAAGGAATGAAGGATTTTTAAAGATCAAAAAACCCACACCCTGTCGGCTAGTAAAGCTTAGGTAGAGTCCTAGTTGGAAATCATGTCCACAGCAGCCTTTACAACACTAAGAATACTCTCCTGGACGCAGTCTTCTATTGGGTTAACAAAAAGACTCCCTATTGTAGTGGGAACACTTTGAAGTGGAGTAACTTCCACTACATCATCTGGAGTGACTTATATAGGGATAATGACAGTCACAAGAGGATCTTGCTTCTCCTCCATAGCAGAGTCGGCTGTCATAATAGTTATATTTATGCTCTCTTATATAGGGGCATCCTATGGGCACCAAGCCTCTTGCTGAAGGTCAGATATGGATAAATCCTTAAACCCTGTATTATTTCCTCCGTCAGAATCATCGGAGTGATTAGGATGGTCATAACAAGCTCTCCTAAAATTGATGTCACTAGGAGACCGCTCACGAAAGGTTCTTTTTTGCTTTTGTGATTTATGGTCATTCTCGGAGAGTTTTCCATTCCCTTTTATTGAAGAAGCCCCTGCAAACTTCCCTTTGGCGGGGAAGCCCGTAGAGTGCTCTTTGGACCAGTAGCTTTTCCTTTAGGTAAAAGCTCTAGCGGGCTTCACTCTGGGAGATTTATTACCCACCATCTTTGAAACTCTAAGAGGTCCGCCAATAAGACTATGGATTTGGGCGAAGGCGATCAATGATGAAAATTTGCTCCCTTTAAATTGCCTTATCATTGACAGTAATCTGGTAGATTCTTTGGACAGATTGGCTCAAGTAAGGGGTGTTGGATCTAACCCACCAATTACAACAACTCCAAATACAATGTCTTTTAAAATAAACATTTGGAATGTAGAATTTAGCACCAGTGTCACGCCTATAGAGAATTGTCACTGCCTGAGTAAGGTCCATCATGTTTCTTTGTTGTCTAAGAGAGACTGCAAAACTCAGTGTGCTTGTAGAACACCTTGGTCAAATCCAAACTGGCGAGCAAATCGATTTGGATAATAGGGCTCCAGAAGCAATTCAAAACCAATTCGGATAGGAAGCATAGAAGATCTTATAGATAGTAAAAAATTTGAAGTCTTCGTCTGATAGTTTCATGTGGATTAAGTCCCGTCCTTTTGGTGGCTACTCCAAAAATGCGCTCGCACGAAAGGAGATGGGTTGCCCATTTCTAAATATGCTTCTTGCTTGTGCTGGTGTAAATCATTTGGTTGACATTCCAGCATTGCGAATCAGCACGGGATAATCTATCGGGCACTCAGAATCAGATCGTCGAGAACATAAGGTTAGAAAAAGCTCCGCTAACCAACCTACCACATAATGAATTGGAAGGCTAGGGTTAGCTTGACCCGGGTGGACAGGATGACTTGTGACTTGCTCCAAACCGTGGTAGATGTACCCCAGCACCATTGAAGCTAGAGAAATTTTTTGACCACTTGCCATTGAAGAGGCCATTACAAAAGTTTCTGGCCGTATCACTTCGCTCTGATATGGTAGCACAAAGTGACTCAACCAAAAAGCCAAGAAAGCAGCAAGTTCCCCAATAGTTGTGATGTTTAAAGCTAAAAGACGATCCCTTTGAGAGATTCATAGAGCGCTAGACGATGCCCTTCTTCCTGACTCTTTGCCAAAAGCACCCCAGGTCAACTCTCCTATATAAAAATGATGTAACCACCAATTCTAGTAGATATGATTGCTTTTATGAAAGCGGTAAAGTTTAGCATGAGTACGAAGCAACTCCAGAACTATTGGTAAAAATTTTTCGTCATCCATCAAATCTTCATTATGAGTTAGAAATTCTTCATATATGTCTCCTAGAATTGGGAGGCCACCAATTCTCTCTAGATCATAAAGAGAAATGTCAACTTCTCTTGCATCATGATGGAATGTATTTGTTAAAGGACCCCAAAGTTCACAAAATGCTCTCCATACATCGCTATCGCAATGATAGGGATAGCAAGATACACCAATAGCCCCATATATATTTGCTGATCTAAGAGTATGCTCGAAATGTTTCAAGATATACTCAGTCCATTCAATAGTACCAACCATAAAGTTGGATAACCCTAAAACTTAAAATCTACACGCTAATTTCTTCTTAGAGTGAGAAGTCTATGGAGAGCAGGATAAAATGACCATATGACTAGAAATTTTTCATCCCCATTGGATTCTCTGTTGACCTTCTCAAGAACCATGGCATAAAAAGGGTTCACATAACCCCTGCAGACATTGATGCAACTTTTCTCATCTTTGTATGAATACGAGAGGGTCCTCTTTTTGCACCTTTTCTTTTTGTACCCATGTGACCCTAGAGTCTGATGGAGGAGGAACAATAAGAGTTTTCAAAGAAAAGGAACGTCTCTAAATTGGATCATAGGTTGATTCATCACCATTTTCGAGGGGTGTCCTTTGAGAACAACAACTCCCATCCATTGCAGTCTATTCAAAAAAAAAAATTCAGTAAATTAATACAGCAATGTTCGTGTATCACCTGCACTCACAAGTGCTCACACAGATGGTACACGGGGGACAACTGTTGAATGTAAAATTTTAATAATTTAGATCAAGCAAAATTGATATTCATTAAATTCGAAATAAATCCATTAAAAAAAAGGGGACCATGACTAGATACGAGCTATGGAAACTAGGCAAATATGTGCATGTGTTGACTTCTGGCCCGATCAATATCAGCCCAAATCATATATATATATATATATATATATATATATGATATATAATATATATATATAGTATATATATATATATATATATATATATCTATGTATGGTATATGTATGTATTGTGTGGGTGTATATATATATATAGATATTATATATATATATATATATGATATATGTAATATATATATATATATATATATATATATTATATATATATCTATGTATATGTATGTAATATCTATATATTTATTATATATTTTATATATATTATCTATATATATATATATTATATATATATATATATATATTCTATATATATATGTATGTATGTATGTATGTGTGTGTGTATGTATGTATGTATGTATATATATATATATATATATATATGTATATATGTATATATATATAAAAAAACAAAAAAGGGAAGTAAAATGATTATAGCAGCAAAGGTTGACATGGGTTTGTAAAGTTTCAGATACAAAAAAGAGGAGCAACATGCCTACTTTAAGTAGTTAGGGCCTTGCCTTTAATTTTCATTATGGGGGTGTTGCGTGGCTAGAAATAAACCAACCAAAAAAAAAGTAATAAGAACAACGAGAGTTAAAGAGGTAGTGGGCTGCCAACATTTCCCCTATCACTTGCCATTTAACTGTTCAACCCCTTTTGATTATAAAAATGGAAGAAGAACAAAGCAGGAAAGGGAGGACAGTGAAAACAGTGAGATTGAAGCAGAAAAAGAAGGAAGCAGGGGAACGTAGAGGGAGGTTATAGAGTGAGAGCAACAAAAATAGACACTGAGTGAGGAAGAGAAAAAAGTAAAGAATAGAGCAAAAAAAAAAGGGATTGCAAAGAAGAAGAACCGGAACAAAAGGAAGGCATTTATTCTTTCTTTGTATCAATTTTCTGGAGATTTTGAAGATAATAGAAGAGTTGAGTTAAGATAATCTAAGTTCTTCTATATCCCTTGTCTCTAAATTCCTCTTTTCAATGGCTATTTATAAGAGTCATATACAATTTTATCGGCACCAACAGCAACGTAGCAATTGAAGAGAGTGGGTGCTCTATTACAGATTTGAAAGGATCAATCGCGATGGGAAAACACTCAAGCTTTAAATTTGAAAGGACTTACAAATTCGGATTTGCAAGGATCTTGGGTCTGCAAGGACTCATAAATTCGAATTCATAAGGAACCAGGGTTTGAAAGGACCCATAAAAAAAATCCTTGAAGAACTCAGGTTAAAATTACCAACCTTCTCAGTCATGCATTGCCAGCCGTGGGCATGCTTAAAAATACAAGGAATAATTAGGCTATTCCTAAACTTAGCTAACAAACTACCAAAAATAGTACACAAAATATATTTACCAAATATTACAATATTTATTCCGATTACTCCCCCTCAAGGTGTAGCACACGGATTGGCGATGCCCATCTTGCCCTGGAGAATTAAAAGTGATGCCTTCCAACAGCCTTAGTAAAAATGTCGACAACCTGATTTTTGGAAGAAATATCCTGTAGTAAGCTCACCAGAGAGAAGACGTTCTCTCACAAAGTGGCAATCGATCTCTATGTGCTTTGTTCTTTCATGAAAGACCAGGTTCTTGGCAATGTGAAGTGCAGCCTGATTATCGCAGAAAAGTTTCATAAGAGATGTATGAAAAATTCCCATTGCAACTAGAAAAGACTTAATCCAGACCAACTCACTAGTGACAGTAGCCATTGCTCTATATTCTGCTTCTGCCAAGGATCGAGAGACTATTCCTTGTTTCTTTGTTTTCCATAATATGGGCGAACCGCCTAGAGTAACTAGAAATCCAATCAGAGAGCGTCTGGTGAGGGGACAAGCTCCCCAGTCAGAATCACAGTAAGCAGATACTTGTAAATTGGAATCACTCTACAATAATATACCTTATTCGGGATGTCCTTTCAAGTATCGAAGGACTCGTCGAGCAGCTTCTAAATGATCCTCCTTAGGCTCTTTCATAAACTGAGACAGGATATGAACTGCATAAGAGAGCTCAAGACGAGTGATAGTGAGATAGATTAGTCATCCCACGAGCCGTCAATATTGCGTGGCATCATATAGAGAAGCACTTGTAGCCACTACAAGTTTATGGTTTACTTCCATGGGAGTACCGATCAGTTTGGACCCCAAAGTTTCACACTCATTAATGACGTCAAGAGCATATTTTCGTTGACATAAGAATAAGCCCTGTGCGTTTCTTGCAACTTCAATGTCGAGAAAAAATTTGAGGGCACCAAGATCCTTAATGTGAAAACATTGATTTAGGTATTGCTTAAATGAGGCACATAGATCCGAATCATTGCCAGTAAGGACCAAATCATTACATAAACAAGTAAGGCCATAAACTTTTCACCCTTCTTATAAGTAAAGAGGGAATACTCTGCATAGGTACGTACAAATCCATATTCCAGGAGCTTTGAGGAAAGCTTGGCAAACCATTGACATGGGGCTTGCTTCAAACCACATAAAGACTTGTGTAATCGACAGACCTTATTGGGATTAGATGTTCGAAATCCAGGAGGCATATTCATATATACCTCTTCGTCTAAATCTCCATGCAGGAATGCATTATGTACATCCATCTGATGTAACTCCCATCCCTTGGCTGCAGCAACAGCTAGGAAAGTTCGAGCACTCGTTATTTTAGCCACAGGAGCGAATGTCTCATTGTAGTCAAAGCCTTCTACCTGCTCATCGCCCGAATGACCAACCGAGCCTTGTATCGCTCAATGCTACCATTAGAGTTGTACTTTACCTTATATACGCATTTGCAATTAATGGGTTTCTTGCCGGGTGGCAACTCCTCAATACTCTAAGTGTTATTCACCTCAAGAGCATCAATCTCTTTGTTCATAGCCTCCTTCCAGTCAGCGTCTTTTACTGCTTCATGAAAGAATTTGAGCTCCACCACCTTAGCAATAGCTGCCAAATAACATATATGCGTAGAAGAAAATTGGTTACAAGTAACATAATTAATAATAGGATACGGTTTACCTGAGGAGACCTTAGGAGTAGAGTGTGAAGCCTTTGAGAGAAGAGAGGAGTCTTTAGGACAAGCCGAATAACACACATAATCTTGCAAGTGACTTGAAGGTTTACGAACTGTCTTTTCTCGCTCTGGTGCTAAACTTGCAAGGCTGTCGGTTGGAAGCGGGTCACTACTCCCCCTGTCTGGCTGGCCCACTGTTGCTTCTGGCCCACTATAATGCCCAGCCTACTGTGTTGCACTGTTGCTTTGAGCCTGCTGTGAGTCACAGGCTGGGTTGGCCGCAGCAGGCCCACTTGTAGCTGGAGTCTCTGCAAGGCTTAACTAAGAGATGGGTTGAGCGTGTGAGTGCCACCCATCAATACCATCATAAAAAATAGCCTCATTGAACTGTGAATTAGTGTTATGGAAACAATGCGTCTGATTTTCATCCTTGTGATCAATAAACGGAAAGCACATCTCGTTGAAAACCACATCGCGACTTGCAAATATATTTTCGGTTTCCAAATCATAAACCTTCCATCCCTTCTTACCATAAGGATAGCCCACAAATATGCATTTTCTACTTCTAGGTTCAAACTTATCTTTTAGCCTTTGATTATGGTAGGCGTGCAAAGACACCCAAAAATCCGTAAATGTGCATAGGAAAGTTGACTCTTGAATAATATTTCATAAGGGGTCTTTCCTTTTAAAATGGAGGAGGGGGTTCTATTAATGAGCTAACTCACGGCCAAAGCACACTTGCCCCAAAATTCAATAGGGAGGTTCGCTTGAAAACGTAAGGCCCAGGCCACATTTAGAATGTGATGATGTTTTCTCTCAACTCTCCCATTTTGTTGAGGCGTATCCGTGCAACTCGTCTGCTGAAGGATTCCTTGTTCACTATAGAACTTTTTCATGGAATTAGATGTAAACTCCATCCCATTGTCACTTCTAACAATCTTTACTTGGGCTCCAAATTGGGTTTTAGCCATTGTGCAAAAATCCCTCAAAAGTTGAGATGCCTCACTCTTTTCTTTCATGAGATAAATCCACACACCTCGGCTAGCATCATCCACAATACTTAGGAAGTAGTGAGCACCACAAAAAGATTTTACATGATAAGGATCCCATATTCATAGTGAATAAGATCAAAACAATTTAATGCTGTATTTTCACTAATCGGAAAAGACATACGAGTCTGTTTTGCATGCAAGCATACATCACATAAATCATTTTTATGGCTACTCCTAAAATTACTAGAAATGTAAGATAAAGCCTGACTTGATGGATGACCCAAACGACAATGCCATGTATCATAGGAAACGATCTTGTTGACTTGAACCTTTTCCGTTGTCGGCTATTTGAAGTAATAGACTCCTCTCTTAGGCTCACCTACTCTAATTGAGCTCTTCGTAGTAAGGTCCTGTATCACACAAAGCCATTTGTTAAATGTTACTTCACAAATATTATCGTCAACTAATTGCGCAATAGATATTAAGTTACAATTTAATCCAGGGACAAAGAGAACATTGTTCAAGATTAATTTCGAACTACGATGAACCACTCCTTTCTTAATAGCCAAAGTTCCAGACCCATTTGGCAATTCTACTGGAATAGGCTCCATATCTTGAACGTCCCTTAACAAGGACAACTCACGAGTCATGTAACAAGAGGCTCTCAAATCAAAAAGCCATATACTCTTACCCGATAACTTCTCGTGGCTAGATTTTGGGGTCTCGATGAGACTCAAAATCCGTTGTACCTGCTCTACTGTAAAACCAATCATGGCTGTCAGAGATTGTTGCTCCTCGACATGAGCTGCAGCCCATTCACCATAACTATAGGCTTGCACTTGATTGGCCATCTCTCTTCCATGTCCTCGTCCTGTGCTAGCTCGGCCCCCGCCGCGTCCTCCATGGCCTTGATTCCTTCTTCCTCTTCCTGCATGGGTGCTCCATCCCGGTGGATACCCAATGAGTTCGTAATAACTTGCTTCATCGTGGCCAGTTTTGCCGTAATGTTTACATGTGATCCGCTCATTGTGCATGGATCCCAGTCTCGTCAGGTGAGTGACGGCAAAAGCAGCCATACTTTCAAGTTTGTGTTCTCGATTCATCATCGTTGTCTTATAGTGTTCTTCTTGTTGAACCTTATTGAAAATTTTCTCCATTGGCGGTAAGGGATCCATGGCTAGAATTTGACTACGTACCGTTGAGTACGACTCATTATCGAGGCCCATCAAAAATTGATGAGCTTTATCATTCTCCATGATTTGGACAATTTGTTTCACTGACCCACACATACACGATGGTATTTTACGTCATTATTGAGTTTGTTCCAAAGACCCATGAGTCTTGAGAAGAACTCGACCATTTCTTGCTTGTTTTTCATACAAGAGGCAATCTCTGCCTTCAATGTATGGATCTTCGGAATGTTTGCCACAACATAACGTTTCCGAATATTTTCCCACGACTAGGCTGAATTGACATAAGCCACACTCTTGTGGAGCTTTGGATCGATGATGTTCTTGATCCATGACTGTACCATGGAATTCACCCTCGCCTAAGAATTAATCTCGGCTGCAGTTTTCCCATCCTGTACTGTCGGTTTCGTGATTGTTCCATCAATAAATCCAAGCTTGTTTTTGGATCTTAAAGGCGTTCAAACTGTGCTCTCCCATAGCTCATAATTTTTGGCATCAAATCTGATTGTTGTTATGATGGCACCAGGGGAGTCTGAGGGATGTAGAAAGTAAGGGCTTTGATTATCAATGATGAAGCTTTGTTCTTTGGCCATAGCTGATTCACAGCAGAATTAAGATGAGAGTTTTTTTTTTTTTTTTTCCCCGGTCCTTGGTGGCTCTGATACCGTGAAATTACCAACCTTCTCATTCATGCATTGCCAGCCGTGGGCATGCTTAAAACTACAAGGAAGAATTAGGCTATTCCTAAACTTAGCTAACAAACTACCAAAAATAGTGCACAAAGTATATTTACCAAATATTACAATATTTATTCCTATTACAGGTTTGAGAGGACCCAAAAGAAATCAAATTCAAGAGGATCCAAATTCATATTAACCTAGAATGTTCTATGTCCATAAACAAAAATAAGCAAAAAGAAAACGATGCAGTTTAGGTTCAAATTTCTGCCTTCTGTAGGCTGGACGGAAGTTACCAACATCATAATGTTGATAATCTAGGTCTTAGGCATTGAATTGAAAGAGATGTGATAATGAAATCATAAATGAACATGGCGATCCTACTACGCACTTTTCATTCCCTCACCCCTTCTTTTTGCTTTTTTGTTTTGTTTTTGGTTTTTTGTGGCTGAACCAGGGGGAAAAAAACCTATGAACTGAATTAAGTTCAATAAAGGCGAATGAAAATAATTTCCTTTGACCTTGATTCTAAGGCATGCCTAAGTATTTAAAAAAATTCAAGTTCTTGTAACCTGGTTGTGATTTGGGTTGTCTGATTCGAGTCAAATTTGCTTTCTTAATCCCACAAATTCAGGAAAAGCGAAGGAGTTAAATTACTAAGCGTATACAGTATATTTAATAATTTTTGATGGAAAATTTTGACGGGTATTTAGACTGTCAAAATATGCAACAGAAATTTTGACGGAAAGCAAACCCTTTCGGCAGAATTACAGGTGACACAGATCTCAAAAATATTTTTGACGAGTTTTAACATATTTTGACCGCTCCTGTCAAAAAAATCCATCAACTCTGACGGAAGCATGCTTCTCTGCCATGCCTGTCAAAGAAGCTGAAAAAGCTTTTTTTTTTGACCGGTCCGGTCAAACAAGCTGTCACACACTCAGCAAATCAGGCACGCCCCCCTCGTCCAATTCTCCATTCATCAATTCATCAGACTCTTCTCAACTCCTTCTTCGCTCACCGCGCCTCCATAAATGTCGACCTGCCATAATTCTCGCCCATCCTCTCCTTAACTCAAGCTCCTAGCTCCATAAATCTCACCTTCCTCTTCGTTGTATATTTACAAGTTCTTTCCTTGCTCAACTCCAGATCTAGGTGCCCTCTTACTCATGAATTCGCATCCAATTTGGGACAATTTCAGTTTGCTATGGTTCGTAGTCATGGTAGTTGTGGTGGGGTGAACATAGGCTGCGGTGGTGCCGGTGAGTACGTGACGGAGGTTGGTTGGCCGGCGGACGGCAAGGGATCAAGTTGTCGGGCTGTTGCCAGTAAGTAATTAGTCATTTGATTGAAAAGTTGAATTTGTTAATTTTGTTCTTGATTAGTTTATGAATGTCTAAGTGTGTGTTGAGCGTGAATTTGTAAATGAGTAATTGGTATTGTGGATGTGTACTGAAGACCTTTGACAGCGGTGTGTGAAGTAGTTTCCAAAAGGGGCTCAAACGTTGCAAATTTGGTTTAGGGAGACGATTTCATTTTGTGTTGGGAATATTATGTTAACTGAGAGATTTGGTTATTAACTTACCAGCATTAATGGGGACAGAGCTCTAGCAGCGATGGCCATGTTTAAGAATGTAATTTATCTGTTTTTCGTCTTCTTCAGAAGATCGTAAACCGTTTCAGTCCTTTTGTTGTGGCTTGCTAATTTTCTCTATTGAATTGCAGCCCATAATTTCAGCAACTAATAAAGAGATAATCAAATGATCAAATTAGAAATGAGTGTGGTTTGATTTGTGGGGTAATTAGTTAATAATTAACCTCTGCAAATGTATGTACGATTTTGAGCTATTGGTTTTTTTGTGAGAGAGAGAGAGGGAGGGGTGACGATGAAGGTAAGTTGTGGACAGCAATGGAAACAGCCGACTATGGCTTTGGAATTTAAAGATTAGTTGGACCTTTTTGTTTTATTTTTTCATAATAATGGAATAAATTCACTGTTGGGATTTTGTATTCAAGGTGTAATCACATGGAGGATTATCTTATCAGTTTTCATTGTAGTGTAGACAAAGATAGAAATGTATTATGTTGTAGTACTACTTTTTTAATTTGGAAGATTCTACCATAATTGAAAATTTACTTAACTATGGTAATAAAAAAATCATAATCACCATTGATTATGTCTTGACAAATCTCAGCCATTGTTTTGGTTTCTGTCAACCGGCTATAAGAGGTGATAAATAACGGCTTTCTAAAATTTTTGCTTTCAATTATAGTAGAATTTTGCTTGTAATTTATTCCACTACTGTGGTTTTTTGAGGATATGATTTCTAAAATTTTTGTTCCAAGAGATTGCTTGTGTACACATTTTCAATTTGTCTTCCTTTACTTCTATGTATGCTACAACCCTTGGTTCATTCTTAATAATTGTCCTAATTAATTTTTTATGTCTAAAAATTGTATTTTGACCTTCTCTGAATTTACATTTTAGGAGTTCAAAATGCTACTTAGCCTATCTTTTATCTTTTTTGGGAGTCCACTTGTTAAATAATGCATGTATGTTTGCCGAGCATGCGCATGAGAGAAGCTTGTCTGGCTGAGGTAATCAATTTTGGTCATGTTCCCACAGTGAACACTAAAGTTGTGTAGACACTAGGGGTAATGGAACCAAACACAATGACTTTTGAGAAATGTTGGTAATAATTTTTTGTGTTCTATATGTGGACAATTTACTTGAAGGTGGTGAGGTACCAAATATGTATATGAAATTCAGATCAGATAAGGGGGTGGGATTATAACACAAAGAGCAGCATTGTTTGTATGGCGTCTCTCCAAAGGAGTCGACTAGCCAAAAAAGATTTGCTGATTGCTTGCTCATTGATTTTGCTGTAACTGGTGTTGAAAGTGAAAAGTATAAATGAGGAAGACTGTCTCTGTATCTATTATCTTGTTTATTATTTTTGGTGTTACAGTGAGCTCTTCTTTTGCATGTGCTTATGCTCATTTTTGTGGGTGGAAGCAAAATAACAACATCTGGAGGAAATGAGACTGCTGTCAAAGCAGCGGAGGAGGCTCGTCAAGCGGAGGAGGCTCACCAAAAAGAGATTCAAGACCTTCGCAAACAGGTCGAGAAGGAAATGAGGGCAAAGGAAGATAAATTCCAACATAAGCTGGCCCAAGAAAAGGTTGCGAGGCAGTAAGATAAGGAGAAAGTTAAGAACAAGATAAGTAAGCTCTGGAGGTTCTTCAAGAGTCAGCAAGGTGGGTCCTTAACAGTACCGCTAGATACAACTCTTTCAGAAGATGATGATGAAGATGAGCCCGATCCATCCGACTTAGGTGATTCCTCCCATGATTAGTTACAATGTGTTTTAGTAGTTGAACAATTTTTGTTATGTTAGTTGATTACGCGTGTGGAACCTATGTACGTACATTTTCAATCCTTCTACTGGCACTGTATGTTATTTTGTGAATTTTATTATCTACATAATTTCACTTCGTTTGTTTCTTGACGTGCGATGACATTGATTAAAATTGGAAATGCTACATCTGGGAAAACATGTGAGTTCTTAATATTAGATTTTTAATCGCATTTGTAGAAATTTTTGACGGATGCACAACTTCCGTCAAAATTTTTGACGGACTCCGCCAAAATAGCCAGTCAAAAATATTGCCCACACCTTACATCCCATTTATGCAACAATTTTTGACGGACAGCTTAAGCGGTCAAAATTTCGGTCAAAATACTGGTTAGACGGGAAATGAGTCTGTCAAAAAAATCATTGAAATCGTACTGACGAGATGCCAGTCCGTCAAAAAGGTCTGTCAGAAAAACTTTGACGGCTTATCAGCTCGTCAAAAACTATCTGTCAAAATTTTTGACGGATCAGTCAAAAAAATCATTTCGACGAAGCTTTTTTTCACTGATATTCTTTCCATCAAAATTGCCGTCAAAAATTTCACTTTCCGTCAAAAACTCCACTTTTTCCTATCAAAAATTCCGTCAAAAAAATTAGGCTCGATAATACTCAAGTTGAATCGAACAGATGTACTACTATAGTCCGCTACGGTTAAAGTCTAACTGATTTTACAGGGTAGAAAAGTGGAGGATGAATAAGTTGCTTTTAGAGCTCTTTACAAGTTCACGTCAACTAGTTGCTTAACCTACACATCTCCTGTTGGGCGTTGGACTCCTTCATTTTTTTAAAAAATGAAAAAATCTATTATAAATGATAATCAAGAGTCCACAAAAAAAAAAAAAAAAAAAAAAGAAAAGGGTGATTTTAGTAGTTATTGCGTTGTGGTTTTGCACTGATCAACTTCCTAAATCTTTATATTACAAATGTTGAAATGGGTTACAGCTTGATTTTGCAGGAATCCTGATTTGCTATGATCTCTTGCACTCCCGCCAACTTCATATGCGAGTCACCATTCAAAATTTGCACTACAGTACCCACTACCCCTCAAACGGCCACCCATTGACACAACCCCCCTCAATTCACAAAACCCACTAACTCTCAAACTATTAAAAAAAAAAAAAAACTGAATCAGCTACCCACTCAAAAACTTCCCACGTTCTAGACCCTCAAGCTGTAATCAAAGGGAAAAAAAAAAATTGATATTTCACAAGACTACGTTGGATGTTGGGGAGAATAACCCACACTGCACAATTCCAGTAAATCACATCTACACCACAATCCCCATCCCCTACTTGCTGCTACCCCTTCGGCTCCTGTTCCCATACTGTGCAAATCAGTAGGTATAACATCTATACTTATGCATCTCATAGTAATCACGTCTTAAACAATGATTCATTGTACATATTCATATCTGTGCCCCTTCATTCCCAATGCAGATTGAGAGCATAACGAAGACACCTTAAACTGCCAACCATTGCGTGTTGAGGACACTTACAACGAGAAAGAGATCATAACCAGATTTGCCAGAAACAGTCCACCCATAACACCCTAGGTTTCACGACTTTCCTGCTTCTAATCATACTTAAATCATTGATTATGTGCACATAATAATAATTTACCCTATTAATTGATAATACAGGCTGAGCATAGTTGAAACAGCCAAACAATATTGGTTTCCTATCAGATTATACTGCCAACCAGTACATGTTGAAGACACTTACAATGAGACAGAGGCCATAACCAGATTTGCCAGAAATAGTTCCGCCCATAACACTCTAGGTTTCATGACTATCCCCTTTCTAATCATACTTAAATCATTAATTATGTGAACATAATAATACTTTACCCCATTGATTGATAATGCAGACTGAGCAACAGTGAAACAATAGGCAAACACTATTGGTTTCCTATTAAGATTACTACAGCTTTAACTGAATAGTTCCCTTTTGGTTTTTCCCCTTCTAATGATAATTAAATCATTAATTATGTGCACATAATAATACTTTACACCATTGATTGATAATTACAGACTGAGCAGGGTTAAAACAATAGCCGAACAATATTGGTTTCCTATTAGATTACTACAAGTTTGGTATAATTAGTACTCTTTTGATAGATTTGACTTTCTTATACCTACAAACAAAAGGGCTAACCAAGGCAATTACTTAGGTGAAACCAATGCACTAGGTGAAACAAGCAAATTTAATGTCTACTTAGGTGAAACAACAACTAAGTTGAAGAATTCCCAATCACACCAAATTGAACAAGACGATTATGAACAACAAGTGCATCCACACATCGTACAGATGACAAACATAAGATAAACAAAGATAGATATAGAAAGAGTCGAATATGCTTTCCTCTCACCCAGATAAGCAGCCACAAGCTGAGGCCTCTTAAGTTGAGGCACATATCTAATAATACCCCGTAACCAAAACAAAAATAATGACTACAATTGAAGATAATAACCAGATCACACAAACCAAGAATAACAAACAAGTAAACTTCTCTACATTATCACTTCACAATTAAGCAATGGTGATGATTGCTTAAAAACACAAAACTAGAGCAACATAATAAGGGCTGCCCAGCACTTTATTCCGAAAAATTAATGACTTTGGTTAGGAGCAGACCTCTACCATCAGATCTACAGTAGACGGGTGGTATATGTGCAACACGCGCCGCCAATGAAGGCGTCTATTGGCTGCCTTCTTCCTCCTTCTTCCTTCCCAACCCCCAACCTGCCTAAACTATGCCGGAAATGACAACACCACCATGAAAACGGATGCGCGTAGACTGACGCGCCTTTACCTTAGTAGAGCGTTGGCTGCGTGGGTGGCACCGCTGGACTCGGCTTTCACCGAGCTACAACTTGGTGGTGTTCTATTTTCCAGGAGGATGTGCGAAGGTGGTGGGCGGCGTGGCTTACATCACTTGGCCCTAGAGATATCAGAACTGTGGGAGCTTTCTAGAGTGCCTTGAGAGTATCAGATCCGAGGGAAAGATATAGGAGAGAGATGAGGGAGAGCATAGTGAGGATGGAGAGGAATACCGTATTGGTTGGTTCCTTACAAGTGTCATGCTAGCCCACATGAACTGCATCTCAAATATTAACACATAATCCATAATCAGCAACATTAAAACACAAAACACGCTTCCCAAATAGAATGTTAAAACACCCTACTAGCCAAGCATAAATATAACTCAATCCATGCTAAATTGCTAATAGAATCATAAGTCTACCATCTTACAAGAAACTGATTCAATAAACAGACAAATGGTGGTTCTGATTCTCCCAAGAGTAACAATAGATAAAGGTGAGCAATGCAATTCCACATACCCAACCACCAAAATTGAGAACCCCTCAAACTGGTTCCTCTCTTTAGGGAACTGGACCTACCGATTTCGGAATACTCACCTAGCTATACACTCTTTCAATTTTCCGTATCTGGTATTTATTATTGTCCCAAAAAAATCATAGCACAGCATGACTCTTTTTAAGCTATATAAGCTATAAAGCTTCACTTTATAGCCAATACCTGCCAACTAAGATTGCAAATAACATTAACTGAATTAATATGATGCAAGCTATGTCTATTGGGCAGAACTAAAATAATAATTTCAGGTAGTAAATTATAAATTTTGACTTGAAAATAACCATCAAACATAAATGTCTATGAGAGAGAAAATGCTTTTTATTCTTTTTGACATAATGGAAGAATGGGTCAGGATATTTATTTTATACAAAATTAATTGACAAATTGAGTTCACACCTTAGGCCATGACCTTTTTTATGTCGTAACATGTTTCCGGTTCTGGTTATAGGTTTCATTTTAGGAACTGAAATCAGAGACTTGTTTAACTAATTCCAGGATATTGGCCACCATGCTTACCCCTTCAGTAGAAACACAAGAGCTGCCCAACCCTATGTTACCCACATTCAAAATTTTAGTGCGCTCTTAAATCTTCAGATTGTCAATTTATTCTGATTTCAAAATAAACAAATATCCAACACTATATAGGACCCCTTGAATCTTAATTCTAATCAGGCAACTGAAAGCTTCACTTTATAGCCAATACCTACCACGTAAGGTTGCAAATAACATTAACTGAATTAATAAGATGCAAGCTATTTCTATTGCACAGAAGTGAAATAATAATTTTGGGTAGCAAATTATAAATTTTGACTTGAAAACAAGCATCAAACATAAATGTTTGTGGGAGAGAAAATGCTTTTTATTCTTACAGACATAATGGAAGAATGGATAAGAATATTTATTTTACATAAAATTAATTAACAAATTGGGCTCACACCTTAATTCCAGTCAGGCAGCTGAAAGCTTCACTTTATAGCCAATACCTACCAAGTAAGGTTGCAAATAGCATTAACTGAATTAATAAGAGGCAAGCTATTTCTATTGCACAGAAGTGAAATAATAATTTCAGGTAGCAAATTATAAATTTGGACTTGAAAACAACCATCAAACATAAAATGTCTGTGAGAGAGCAAATGCTTTTTATTCTTTTGGATATAATGGAAGAATGGGTCAGGATATTTATTTTATATAAAATTAATTGACAAATTGGGCTCACACCTTAATTCTAATCAGGCAACTAAAAGCTTCACTTTATAGCCAATACCTACTAAGTAAGGTTGTAAATAACATTAATTGAATAAATAAGATGCAAGCTATGTCTATTGCATAGAAGTGAAACAATAATTTTAGGTAGCAAATTATAAATTCGGACTTGAAAACAAGAATCAAACATGAATGTCTGCGAAGAATGGGTCAGGATGTTTATTTCATATAAAATTAATTGACAAATTGGCCTCACACCTTAATTCTAATAAGGCAACTGAAAGCTTCACCTTATAGCCAATACCTACTAAGTAAGGTTGCAAATAACATTAACTGAATTAACAAGATTCAAGCTATGTCTATTGCACAGAAGTGAAACAATAATTTTAGATAGCAAATTATAAATTTGGACTTGAAGTCAAGATCAAACATAAATGTCTGTGAGAGAGAAAATGCTTTTTATTTTTTTTGGGCATAATGGAAGAATGGGCCAGGATATTTATTTTGTATATAGTTAATTGTCAAATTGGGCTCACACCTTAATTCTAATCATACAACTGAAAGCTTCACTTCATAGCCAATACCTACCAACTAAGGTTGCAAATAACATTAACTGAATTAATAAGATGCAAGCTATGTCTATTGCACAGAAGTGAAACAACAATTTTAGGTAGCAAATTATAAATTTGGAGTTAAAAACAAGCATCAAACATAAATGCCTGTGAGAGAGAAAATGCTTTTTATTCTTTTGGACATAACGGAAGAATGGGTCAGGATATTTATCTTATATAAAATTAATTGACAAATTGGGCTCACATCTTAATTCTAATCAGGCAACTGAAGGCTTCACTTTAAAGCCAATACTTACCAATTAAGGTCGGAAATAATATTAATTGAATTAATAAGATGCAAGCTATGTCTATTGCATATATGTGAAACAATAATTACAGGTAGCAAATTATAAATTTGGACTTGAAAACATGCATCAAACATAAATGTCTGTGAGAGAGAAAATGCTTTTTATTCTTTTGGACATAATGGAAGAATGGGTCAGGATATTTATTTTAAATAAAATTAATTGTCAAATTGGGCTTACACCTTAATTCTAATCAGGCAACTGAAAGCTTCACTTTATAGCCAATACGTAACAAGTAAGGTGGCAAATAACATTAACTGAATTAATAAGATGCAAGCTATGTCTATTACACAGAAGTGAAACAATAATTTTAGGTAGCAAATTATAAATTTAGACTTGAAAACAAGCATCAAACATAAATGTCCGTGAGAGGAAAAATGCTTTTCATTCTTTTGGACATAATGGAAGAACGGGCCAGGGTATTTATTTTATATAAAATTAATTGAGAAATTGGGCTTTCACCTTAATTCTAATTAGGTAACTGAAGGCTTCACTTTATAGCCAATACCTACCAAGTAAGGTTGCAAATAACATTAACTGAATTAGTAAGATGCAAGCTATGTCTATTGCGCAAAAGTGAAACAATAATTTCAGGTAGTAAATTATAATTTGACTTGAAAACAAGTGTCAATGATAAATGTCTGTGAGAGAAAAAATGCTTTTTATTCTTTTGGACATAATGGAAGCATGGGTCAGGATATTTATTTTATATAAAATTAATTGACAAATTGGGCTCACACCTTAACTCTAATCAGGCAACTGAAAGCTTCACTTTATAGCCAATGCGTACCAAGTAAGGTTGCAAATAACATTAACTGAATTAATAAGATGCAAGCTATGTCTATTGCACAGAAGTGAAACAATAATTTCAGCTAGCAAGTTATAAATTTGGACCAGAAAACAATCATTAAACTTAAATGTCTGTGAGAGAGAAAATACTTTTTATTCTTTTGGACATAATGGAAGAATGGGCCAGGGTATTTATTTCATATAAAATTAATTGACAAATTAGGCTCACACCTTAATTCTAATCAGGCAACTGAAAGCTTCACTTTATAGTCAATGTCTACCAAGTAAGGTTGCAAATAACATTAACTAAGTTAATAAGATGCAAGCTATGTCTATTACACAGAAGTGAAACAATAATTTTAGGTAGCAAATTATAAATTGTGACTTGAAAACAAGCATCAAACATAAATGTCTGTGAGAGAGAAAATGCTTTTTATTGTTTTGCACATAATAGAAAAATGGGTCAGGATGTTTATTTTATATAATATTAATTGACAAATTGGGCTCACACCTTAATTCTAATCAGGCAACTGAAAGCTTTACTTTATAGCCAATACCTACCAAGTAAGGTTGCAAATAACATTAAATGAATTAATAAGATGCAAGCTATGTCTATTGCACAAAAGTGAAACAATAATTTCAGGTAGCAAATTATAAATTTAGACTTGAAAACAAGCATCAAACAGAAATGTTTGTGAGAGAGATATTGCTTTTTATTCTTTTGGACATAATAGAAGAATGGGCCAAGATATTTATTTTATATAAAATTAACTGACAAATTGGGCTCACACCTTAATTCTAATCAGGCAACTGAAAGCTTCACTTTATAGCCAATATGTACCAAGTATGGTTGCAAATAACACTAACTGAATTAATAGGATGCAATCTATGTCTATTGCACAGAAGTGAAATAATAATTAACATACAAACACATAGAGCAAGCAAACATGATACTTAGCACCAACGACATTAGTCTGTGATATTAGGTCAAAATCTGAATCATATCAGGAAAATTAAACTGTACAAATAAATAACAGATGAAAGGGAAACTTACATTGATTTCTCTGGCAGACCACAATGGCTGACAGATCCCAACAT
The DNA here is from genome assembly GCA_029747015.1 of Carnegiea gigantea. NCBI lineage: Eukaryota > Viridiplantae > Streptophyta > Magnoliopsida > Caryophyllales > Cactaceae > Carnegiea > Carnegiea gigantea. Next base: position 735,974 of record JAKOGI010000024.1, read on the forward strand.
ATCAACGGCAAACGTCCATAGGATCAGAGCCTCCAAAAGTTGCTCGCGATTGTTAGCAACATCTCCATGAACAAAAACGCATGGCTTTCCAACTTAGTAATCTAAAAACTGTAACCAATCCCCCTCCCAAAAAAAAAAACCCCAAATCGATGACTCAGATAGAATATTACAACGTGCATGAACAAAATCCCACATTATAAACAACAAATGCCCTAGATCTGAACATATAATTACATACAACATAACACCACGAAAGCTCCGACATATACATTAAAACTTAAGTAAAAGAAGGTGAGAAGGGCTAAAATGGCGACGATGGTAAGAAGAACACAATACCTATCAGATCCGATGTGGAGGGGTGGCGCGTGGACTACACGCGCCGCCGACGAAGGTGTCGTTCGACTCCCTTCTTCCTCTATCGTGTTTCCAAGCCCCCCATCTGACCAACCCTCACTGAAAAACCAAACTCCACCACATAAACGGCGGTGCATATACCCACGCGCCACCGCCTGAGTGGTGAACTCGGCTTCGGCCGATCTACATGATTGGTGGTGTTATATTTTTCAGGTGGCGGTGCAAGGGTGGTGTGCGAGACGGATTTCATTACTTAAGCACCTAAGAAAGGACGAACCGTGGGAGGATTCTAGACAGTATGTAAGAGGATTGTGACTAAGAGGGGAAGACGACATGTGAGCGGACAGAGAAGAGACAGAGGGAGGCGCCATTGGAGACGATGGTGGGGAGATAGAAGGATTCAGGTAGAAGACGTATGAGGATGGACAAAGGGACCGCTTTTGAGAGGGAGACAAAATGGGAGAGGTCGAATCAGATAGGGGAGAGGATAGAGATGACGAGCGATTTTTGAGGCTTACCGACATTTAAGAGCTGGAAATTTCTAGACTTCTTGGTGTCATTGAAGAATGTTAAGATATTCCCTACCAGCAGCGACCTCCTTTCGTGTCATTCATCGAGGTCCCTCGACGTCTACGAACATCTGATAATATTATTGGTACGTATTGTTCACACAGTCAAGTTTGCTTTCTACATTAATGCATGCATTTCTTCTGTGTTTTTTATAATGTTCTCATTCCCAATTATTCTATAGACATCATAGGCATGGTAGTAGCTATATATCATTTGGAAAGGACCAGAGATAGAGGCACTACACAATGGGAATTATTACTTTATGATATGTAGTATGTATTGTCATTTGTTAATATTTGTTCATATTTATTGTTACATTTCAATCATATAAAGATTAGTACATATAATATATTTGTGCAGGATGCACCCATCGAGAATGACTTCACGGGGAGATTTTGTAGAAGTTGAGGGCACCTATATTTAACAAAATTTGACTACTAAAAATATTCTTCTTGCTTCCAGAGTGCACATTAGACATTATGAAGGCAACTTTACGGCCACTTGATATAATTTCATTTACAAAACTATCTAATTTTCATTATTCTGATTGTATATTTCAGTAATATGTTTTCTCTCCTGCAATATAACTGTAGGAATATCAGTTTCTACTTTGCCCATGAGTAGATTATTGATAAATCTTGATATTGAAGCATCAGAAGACTTTGAAGGATGGTATACACAACATATAACATTAATATCGGTTTCCTAATTCCATACCGCTTATATACACTTTGTCTCACACGTGTTACTTTCCATATATGTGTTAGGTACTCTAGCACTTCAGGTGTGATGAAGCATTTTGATTTCATACGTATGAGAACATTACGCATGTGCCATCTAAAAAAATTGCTTGCAGCTAAATGGATTAGACTACATGAATATGCTGCTGTGCCAAATGTAATCTACACTTTTATTTAACAAATGTTCCTTATACTTACTTACATTCGTTCAATATCACATCATTTCCATATTTTATTATATCCAAGTTAGATATTTTCGGATTTTTGCATATATTGCTGAAATCCACCCACTGCTTTACAACGCTTGCACTAATTGCAACAGAAGTGTCCACACGTATATATTCGTGCTTAATGTACCGTACTGCACATGCTGATTACCAAGTTTGACTCAGAACATGTTTGCATCTATGATTCTCTATTATTCCATAGTTTGCTATGCTTTTGCAAATATATGTTTGCATTAGTGTAACCATCCCTTTTTAATTCAAAATTACAGGTTCATATTCAGAGTTGTGTTACAAGATATTACATGTTGTAAAGAGTTCACTGTTCTTCATGAGGATGCTCGAATTCTTTTACATATGACCGCTACACAGTTGGATATGTGTGCAGCACAGGTGTTCACATTGTCATTATTTATCACGTTCACCCATGTTATATTTCCACCGTTGCTTAACCTGTGTCACTATTGTCCACAGCCATATGGTCATCTATCGCTCTATGCGATTATAGATGATTACATAGGAAAACCTTGGGTTTTCATTCTAGAGTCTTCACACCTGCATAAAGTAGAAGCTCCTATCACTCTTATTGTGCCAGTCAATTGGGAGGAAGAGGTCCATTACATACGACATGCTAATGTTGGATACACCAGGTATATAATGTGTATATATAAATTTTTCCTTCTATCGTTGTTAATCAAATTATCACTAAATCTTGATGTTTGCTTCATGTACAAGAGAAGGATGTGGATTCTTCATTATTGGCGTCATAACTTAACTTATCATCATTCCATTTAGCGTGTTTTGTGCTAAGTTCACAACCTAATGTGTCAATCATACTTATATAGACTTATTTCACAATGATATAGTTTTCAATTATTAAAGACATCGTTTATGCATGAAGTTACTGTATATTTATTTTTTTTTTGGTTGGGTTTTTCCCTTCTCTTTACTGACTTATAGTTTTAATTATTTCGACACGAACTATCCATTTGTTTTTTTGATAACATAGCTATAAATTGTCCATTTAAGCATGCTCCGTGTTTTTGCACGGGCCCAGACTAGTTTAAAAAAAAAGAAGTATGTGCTTAGTCTACGAAGTCAAGAAAAATAGGAAAACATAAATATTTGTTCTGGAGGTTGTGTGCATGAGTTTGGGTGCCTTGGAATGAAATCAAAACATATTCAAAGTTAAACAAGTCAATAGAACCTGTAACCATAATTCCTCAGTGCATGCAAATTATGTTCATTCATTTACTTGAACAAAATTTGTAAAAGGGAAAATAAAATATATGGCAAATCCAATATCGACTAGAACTATAGTGACTTGATTCCAATAAGGATACGTAGGAGGCTCGATATAAAATTTTTCGAGTTTAGTCTAAATCGAGGTCCTCAAACGGGTTTAAACCGACACCTCCTCTTCACGAAAAGTTAATTTTTATGAGTTGATCGCACTTTACCTGCTTAAAACGACGAAAAATCAAGTCTGGCAAGATAGAAACCGACCCCCTCAAATTTTCAGGTCTAAGAAATGGACAAAAACATTATTCGTTTCCCCCTCTTTAATAAAATGTTAAAGTTACAGTTTTATGACCTTTTGTTACATGTTACATAACCCCAAAAAACAAAACAAGCTTTTCAAAAAAGTCGAAGCCTTTTTTTCAAATAATAAGTATGGTACACTAGAACAAACCAAGCCAACTACACAACATAGCTTACTAAATTTCCCCCCTTCTAAGACGTAAGCATAAATAAAATTTGGGCCAAGAATTACGTTAATTTGATCTCGCCAAGAGTACGTAGGAAGACCTCAAATAAATTTCAGGTTCAATAGGAAGCCAAAAATATATATATAGGGGTGGGTGTGTGTGTGTGTGTATATATATGGACTGATTCCAGGAATGGCTAAATCAGCAAATAAAAAATGGTCTTGAACTGGCTAAAAAAATGCATAACTTAGCTATCAAAGCCAAAGAAAATTAAACGATAAAATTAAGCCAAAAAATCGAGCAACAAAATTAAATCATAGTCCATATAAAGAAAATCTAAAACTAAAATCAAATTAAATTGTGGTTATTAACATTACCAAAGTAAAATACAAATTAAACCAAATTAAATTTTAAAGAACTATAGTAGGTTTGATCCTCTATAAAATAGGTACATAGCAAGTCACGACAAAAAGTGAGCGCTACCTAAAATTCCAAATCAAATAAAGTTACTCGTTTCCTGACGTACACATGAAGAACGCGTACATATAGTACCCTTCCTAGTAGTTGCCTATACAATCACTATATGATACAATTAAGTTTTGGATACCGACGATTCAACATTAAAAATATAATAATTATGATCCAAATTATATAAAATCTTATTAACGCAAAACAAGACAAAAAAATGAAACAGAATGAATCGGAATCAAAAGGTGCTCTTCTAAGAGGGTGATGTAATTAAGGAAGTTCATCCTCTTGAATAAGGTCATACTCAAAATAAACCAATGTACATTTTTGTAAGTCAGAAGGTTGTGTTGTGCATATCATTTATTTTTATTAAATTTTGCCTCACCACCTTGGCCGATGACATCATCAGTGATCGTGACACCCGCTTCATGGGTCGGTTTTGGATGATACTCTCTAATTATAATGGGATCCGAGTTAAAGTTTTCCATGGCTAATCACCCCTAGAGATAGTCAGACTGAGAGAATTAACTCCGTACTTGAGGAGTGTCAACGTCACTATGTGACAGGTTCTTTGCATAACTGGTTTAAATTCCTGGATACCGCCCAATTCTGCTATAATTGGTAGAAGAGTAGTGCTACTGGCTATAGTCCATTTAAGTTGGCCATGGGATGATAATTACTAACTCCACATGAGGTTGCTAAGCAAAACAAAGACGGTGTTTGCCTAGGGGCGCACTGCTTTGTCCTGAATAGGAAAGAAATGATGAAAGAGGCAAGGGATAGCCTAAAGAAGGCTATTCACCGCATGAAGAAATATGCAAACCTTAAGAGGATGGCTCTTGAGTTTGATGTGGGAGATCAAGTTTTGTTGAGACTAACACCCCAGATCTGGAAGCAGATCAGCAATACGAGTGCACATCGATCTTTAATCCCGAGATATGATGGACCTTTCAAAGTTTTTAAAAGGATATGTCAGGTGGCTTATTGCCTGGAATTGTCAGAAAGATTAAAGGTACACCCTACTTTCTATGTTAGTTTTCTTAAGCCGTACTTCCTTGACTTGGATGGGCTTCATCCACCTATGCATAGGAATCCTTCCACAGTCCATCATCATTATGACAAGGATATGGAATAGATCCTTAATAGGCGAGTGAAGGGCCAGAGTAAGATAAATCGAAGGGTTGAATTCTTGGTCCAGTGGAAGGGACAGACAGAGATTGAGGCTACTTGGGAGAGGGATATAAATCTTTAGCAGTTCGAGGAGCATATTCGGAATTACTTGACGAGTGCGTCAAGTTCTTCTAGTGGGGGTGGTTTGTAAGACCCCTCACCAGTTGATTATGGCTTGGCATGCCACTTTGCTTATCTTAACAGGGTCTTGACCAGAACGGGCTTGCTTACCCCTAGATCATTCGTGCGCTCAACTTGCCTATGCAATTGGCATTATCTGTGAGTCATGACTGGGTCACGCAAGACATATCCCTTGGTTGTGACTGGGTCACGCGGGATAGATCTCGGTTGTGACTGGGTCACACGGAGCATTGTCAATGTGGATTCCTCAACGGGACAACAAGTAAGCGTTTGTCCCAGGGGCATGAATAAGATGACCATTGGTGTTGTGTGATGAGACCAAGCACCTATGGTGGTGCTAGGCATGCCTATAGCCAGGACGTTGTGCAACAACGTCCATTATCTTCGGTGGTACAAATGACTCGGGTGCCGTGTAACAACATCCAGCGCCTGTGGTGGTGGTGCAAATCATGCTAGTCGTACTCTCAGAGTGAGCCGAGACAAAGTACGCTGCACACTGGGTTGAATTACTCGGTGAGACAAGGGTGCAACCCTTCGTTTATGTCCACGTGGGATTGGACTTGGCTCACGTGGATTCCGTAAGCTATGCCAATGTGTTCGGTAAGCTATGGAATGTTAAAGTCATAGCTAAAGTCTCGGGGGGACTTTGCTTAGCTCAGCTAAGGTGGACTTAGCTTGAATAAGCTAACGAGACTCAACTCGAGTATATGCTCAGCTGGAAGTTCACTGTGGACTAGTTGATCGAGCTATTGGAGCTCGTGACTAAGACGACCAAGCTGGGCAGCTCGGGACTACCTAGCAGGGCAACACCTCAGGTTGATGTAGCGCTAGCTGGTCAGCCGTGGGCTGCCTGCTGGGCGCCCATCCCAATTGGGTGGTTATGCCCCCTGGAGGTGTCCGTTAGCAAGGCACCTACCCAACAAGCGTGTCCCTTGGCAGCTGTGGCAGGGCTGGCTAAAGGGACATGTCCCTTGGGCATGGCGGTTGCAAACTGGCAGTTGAAGGGTGGCGGTTACTTGGCAATTGGTGCGTCAAAAGACACACCCATTCACTCATGCCTCTTCATGGATTACAAGTGCAGCATGTGGGAGAAGAGGTGGTAGCCGGGCTTCTTGAACAGATGCGCCCTTTGGGAAGAGGCGCACCCCTTGGCAAGAAGTCACGCCTCCTCACATGGATGTGAGGGGTGGCCCTCTCCCCCTTCCCCTATAAATACACGCCACTCCCTTGTGTTTTGTGACGTACGCTTGCTTGAGAAGCGCATGTGAGCAATTCGTGGGTTTTACTTGTTGTGAATTCTAGTGAATTGCTTTGTAATCCTTAAAGTATCGGGATCAATAAAAGAGTGTTGCTTTGCCGGTTATTGTGTTGTGTTCTTTGTGTGAATTTAATTAAATCGTGTGAACCTCTTTTATCATGCTGTGAGTAGGTTGGGTTGAGTCACAGACTTGACCGCCGCACGGTGTAAATCCGGGCAAAAAATTGGCCGAATATTTGCCCCGTGACACCTACCATAGTGAAAAAAACAACTGACATAGAAATAAAGCTTGACTGACTAGATGCACATGGACTAGGCAACATAACTCACGTAGTTGCAGCAAAAGAACCAAGCTAGATCCACCAAAAAAAGATACTTGACCAGCTCCAAAGTGTCAAGTTAGGTAGCCTGAGAGGTAGCTTCTTCTCCATCTTCACACCTTTTCTTTTAGTTGAGTCAGTAGACATCTCCATGTCCTCAATATTATGGAGATTGAGCTACATATCCACATTATCATTAGCCTCCATGCCAGAATGTAAAGCACCCAAGGGGTCCGACTAGGGTTGAGGCTCCTAGCAGTACCCATAACAACAATAGTGGCCAGAATAATGCCTTAAGGGACTGTAGGTTCAGGGTTAGGCCCCTGAGTAGCCGCATTTTTTTGAACAGGAGGGATATTCTCAGTAATGGGATTACTAACATTGATGATGATAGAAGGTCCAGGATTCAATCTCGATGATCTGGTATGCTTGGGACCAGTCATAGCTCTCATTCTTTTCTTTGGGGAGATAGTTACCCAATTGTCAGTGATGGGAGTGGGATTACTAGAGGAAGAAGAATTAATGATTTTGTTTGCCTGAGAGACACCTTGGGCATCAAATCTCTCCACTAGGATTTCAATCTTTTTATGAATATGTACTTTTGGATAAGACTCAAGCTGGTGAAAGTCCCTACCACACAATGGACAGACATCGTGTAAACGCTCATAGATAATGGGGACACGCAATGACATACCACCTTATTCAATTGTAATGCTTCCTGGGAAAGGTTGTATGATATCAATATTAACACAAACCTTGCGAACTTACCGCCAAGAATCTCAGCTATAGAAGTGAATAGGTCCTTAAGTGCTTCCCTTTCCCAGAATCCCCAATAGCAATGGGCGTTGGCCGGGTATGGGGCGGGTAAAGTTATATCCGCACTCATACCATTTTTAAAAGTCATCTCCATACCCATACCTATCGGATTTTCAAAATCTATCCCCATACCCATACCCATCGAATATTTCGGGTATTTCGGATTTTATTCGGGTATATACATATATTACAATAAAATACCCGTTGGATACGATAATTTCTTTTACCTAAAGAAATTCATAAAACTAAATTCAACTAGGCAAAATCTTCTAAAGAAATACAATATCCAATGGATTTAATAGTTCATGCGTAGCTCAAAAATAAAAAATTGCATTCTAGAAATGATTGAAATGAGAGAGTGAGGAACACAACAAGTGTGCTACAATTTTAGATTTGTGAATCATGAGTCATGTGACTTTATATATCGGTATAGTAAATGAGCGACACAAATGGATGCATTGCATAGTTGGGGATGGATTGCAATATGAAGTTTTTTTTAAATAAATTACCAATGTTCAAAGCTCAAAACTCTACTCAAAATTTATTTACCCCCCAAAAAAATCAGGTATGGGCGGGTAGGAGTATGGGGCAGGTGATGCCTATACTTGTACCCGTATCTATACGTATACACGTTTTCAGTGTATCCACCCCATACCCATTTTTTCCCAATTTTTTGTACTCATATCTGCTATAAATAGGGCAGGTTCGGGGTGACTTTTACGGGTTCAGCTACAACTCCCATCGCTAATGCCCAACATAGCTGAGGAATTCTAATCTACTGGTCCACTCCTCCTATAGTGGTTGCTAAGGGTCAAAGACTAACACCCAACACAAATAGGATTCCAGGTCGGGTAGGATGATGAGGACAGTAAACTTCGCCTAGGATGTTAGTACTAACATTGGAACTGTCTGAAAAAGACAGAGGGGTTTGGTGATGGTGAAGACTTATAATACTCAATTGAGATGAGGGAGTAGAGGTGTGGTGTTGCTGGGGAAACCAGAGGCCACGGGGTAGAAAGGCTAAGATTTCTGGGTTGGTATGCTGCAGTAAATATGGTGCTCACAGTCATTATATTAGAAAACATACAGAAATTAGAATAAAATAGAGCGACATACTCAGAAACGCAGACCTGTACTTGGCATTTAAGAAGATCAAAGAGAGAGATACGAAGGAATGCACCTGAATCCTTGTTAAATGGATTTCTTTTGCAATTTGAAAGGTACATAACCATTAACGAACTCATCTCCAAAATCTTTAAAAATCTTGCTCTTAAATGAAAACCATCAGTAGGATGACGATTCTATACATGGGGGGAGGTAGATCTCGCACCATTAGTCTTGTAAAACAAAAATCTCGCTGGATTTCCATAATTAATAGGCACAAGCTTGTCTATAAATGGATTAGACATGCTAGGGTTGAGCTTGCATAGGGCGGTGACGATCTGGTGTAAATACATGATTTGGGGACGGATATGCCCTTTGTTAGGTCTAAGTTGCGTAGGGTAGTGGTCGTAGATATCATAGATTGAAACGTCATGGCCGATTTTAGTGATGTGGTTAGATGTGAGGAACTGCTTGCAAAAGTTAGAGATATATCTAGCAAATACAATCAATGTTGATAGGATTGGGGGAAATACTTTGACAAATCTGGTTCACCAAGTTGAGAAGTAGTGGTTGACGCAAGTTAATGGCAACGGTGGGTGGGTTACACTGTCATGGGTCGTGAGGGAGGAGAAGAAGAGAGTTGAACTAGGGTCATGTTCGACAATAGCATTTTGGGTAGCGTTTGGCGTTTTGACTAAATCAATACACTTATCAGGTAATTTTTAGTGTTTGGTAATATAGTGTTTTAACTGGTATTTCAAGTAGCATTTAGCGTTCTAAGTAGCATTTCTGAAAAGTTAATAGTGTTAACATTTTACATTTAAAAGTAATATTTCATATTTTTTTTACCAAACAATATCATTTGGAAATGTTATCTTTGTAATTATTTATATCCTTTTATGTCAATTTACATTAATCAGCTAACCCAATAGCTAAATTTACTGAACACATTTATTTCAACTGCTCATCTAAACAGCTATCCGTTAACAGGTAAATTAGAAATGCTATCTACTACCTAAAGAGCTGTTCGCTTTGCGCTACTTGAACCGCTAATTTTGCTGAACAGCGCCTAGGTGGTTTGTTCAACTTTAGGGTCCGTTTGGGATAAGAGTAAGTTAGAGGAGTACACGTAAATAACAGTAAGGAGGAGTAAAAGCAAATAAGAGCAAGGAAAAGTAAGAGCAAAGGAGAGTAAATAAAAGCAAGTTGCTTAACCTTATTTGGGAGTTTATAGAGAATAAAGACTAACCATGTTTGGAAGAATAGGAAAGTAAGAAAGGATAAGCGAATTAATTGACATATATGCCCTCACTAAATAGATTAAAATATATTATATTCAATTTTGTGAGGGTAAATATATAAACTATTCATTCCTTACTCCTTCTTACACTCTATTTTGGATTGTAAGGAAATAGAGGGTTGAGGGGAATAAAAGGGAGTAAAAATTACGAGTCCTTAAAATACAATGCCACTGAGATTTTAAATTTTGTCAAATTTGCCACTGTACTATTTTCTTTATCATATATGTCATTGTAGTTTATGTTTTGGTCAAAAATTCCACTCTAAGTCTTTGATGACCGACTATTGTAAATTTTATTTCCTTTTGTTATGTATTTATTTTTCCTCCTTTTGCTTTAATGGTAAAATTCATTCCCCTCCACAGCTGATGAAAAGCTCAAGCCTTCGAACTCCACCTTCACACTCCTCTTTCTCCTTCTTCATGATCCTAAACATCACCATTTTCAAGGTCATCTCTCATGACTGCTTTTAAATTCTTGCTTCAAATTTGTTTTTAGAATCATATTGGGCTCTAGTTATGCAAAAATTATTCGATTGGAAGCTCCTTTCAGGAATAGCATGAAAAAAAAAAAAATACAGTTCACTAGAATTATGTATTTTGCTAAAAACGTCATAAAATTGCATAATGTTTCCTTAATCACACTATACTCAGGTCTAATATATTTTTTATTCAACTTTTTAGTTGATAAAAAATTGAGAATTTTTTAGTTTACCAGTTTTTGAGAGTATAAGGCACTTTCAAGTTTGAGTTGTAAATATATTTTAGTAGTGAAGGAAAGAACTAGAGTATGCAGATTGTGTGCTTGAGCTTCCATGAATTCTTTTTTCTTTTTTTGTCCATTCCTGGCTAATAAGCATTGAAAGAAAATAGGAAAATCAATTAAAATCATATCGCAAATTGATTAAAATTATGCATCAGCTACTGTCAACAGGAGCTTTCAATGACCCTTTTGATCAAAATCTATTTTATAGTGGCATGAATGGCAAAAACCAAAGTGTAGTGGCAAAATTGAACAAAAGTGGAAGTATAGTGGCATATCAATTCAAGAACTCTAAGAATTATTCTCCCTAACTCCTTACATCCAAACATGGGTAAAGGGAGTACTCACTTTCCCTTACTCCCCTTTACTCCTCCCTACTCCATATCTAAAAAGACCCTTAGTTGGGCTCACATTTCATCAGAAGATCAGTCTTTAGAGAATCCTTATTACGAGACAACCATAGGTCTCCTTTTTTTTACCTCCCATGTGAATCTTGATGGCTTATATCAATAACATTGTAGTCTAACCCATGCATTTTGTTTAGGTCATGAGTCTCTCATCTCTGCGTAAAGGTTATTGGTGTTGTGATCCTATCATTTATCGAATTTATGTGAGATGACATTAATTTTCACAAGAATAAAATTTTTCTTTTAGGATTTAGTACAACCGATGGCTTTGATTCACAATCCTAGCAAGAATTGACTTTTGGGGGCTCTTTAGTCTCCTTGACTGGTCCAAATGTGACCTTACCACCATAAATCACACTGAGAGTTTGTCCATTGGTGCAACCCAAAATTCTGCCTCATATATGATGTGCAACTAGCCTAATTTATAAAAAATTGGATTGCTGGGTCCATCTAGATTCGGATAGGTATTTATATGACACGTCAATTTTGGGTAAATAATTTTGGGGTCCACCTAAATTTGGTCAAATAGTTTTGAGAACCAATTTCAACGTGCAAACCTGGTAGACAAAAACCGAAGTGAAAGCTTGAAATTAGCTATGCCTCACTTAAGTGGCCTTCCCACATGAAGATTTTTGATTGTGAAATATAACCCAAAAAGTAGGCGAAGCCGTTTAATTTCCCTCCTACTAACTCAATAAATCTACTACTTCAACTAGTCAGGACCCGTGCGTTGCCCCGGGAATACATTGTTAAATAGTTATATGGTACATTAAAATTATCGTTGAATATTGAATAGATGGAAAGCAAAAAAAAAAAAAAATAATATGGGATAAGTAGTGAGAACTTGCTGGAAGCATAAGACTTAAAGGAAATAATTACATTGTCGTGTATAATATGTAATGAATCCCAAATAATGCATACCGAAGAGTTTACTGAAATATGTGTTCAAGTGTAGACTAAAATGAAAATAAGCATTAATTAAGTCATATGGCATGGGAGTGGAGCGAATGCAACGGTAGATTGATTCTTCTTCAGGCTGTGTTAAGCAAGAAAAAAAAAATACATACTTGGAATCTGAAACGTTTAAAAGCAAAGTTAGAATGAAATATATGTGCGTATATATTTGTTACCTAGAGAAATAATTGTCGCCGCGATGCCTCAAGAAAGAAACTTCTTCCTCCCAATCAACTGATGTAATGACATCGATGGAGGGTTCGATTTGACCTAATCGAGGAGGCTCCACGACAAACACCCATGGCTGTTCTAGGTGATCGTCTAATATGGCACATAATGTAAGCTCAGCTTCTGACTGCATGTATTGAAAATGGAATCTATCAATTAAAGTACACCCATATGTGAAGCACAAATAACAAAATACTAAAATAATGAGATCACCAATGCTGCATAGCCACTTAAGACGTCGGTGCTAGTATGGAGAAGAATTGCTGCAATATCTTGAAGAACGGTAAAAGTCCGAGTTCCCGACTTATCCCGAAGATCAATTTGGAAGAAGAATCTAAAAGGTGAAAGAAAATGTTACAGGGGAATCTCTATTATATAGTTGAGAATATCTTAATAATGTACATGGTAAATGATACTGACGGAAGCACAAAAAATATTTACCTTTGCGCGGTTGCATCTCGTGGATGAGAACAAATACAATACGGAATGTTGAGGTCGAAGACATGACAATGGGAACATAAAAGGCAAACAGGGCAAGAGGTATAGACAATCGGGAAGATACTTTTAACATACGCAAAGATGCGATAATACGAAACCTGCAATTGCATATGTATCATAGCACAATACACAATTTGGGTGAGTTGTTGTCAAAATGGCTTATATGTGTAATAGCACAAGAATCTAGCAGAATATTGTGATACATTATGCGATGGCGAGTATTCAGTAAGCGCGATTCGCCTGGCAACGAATAACTTTTCCAAATTGGGGATTCGCAACCTTCTCCGACGTATAAATTGTAATCGTCGTTGCGCATGTCCATCATCAGCCCACCTATGACATACATAAAATACAATTGAACATAGATATGCATTTGGAATAAAATTTTGTAAGTAATTGGGGATCACATATCAGAATAATGTGTACAAAATTGTGGGATTCACTATACCATGCCTCAAAGTCTGAAGTAGGTTCAAATGGTGGATTAATCAACAATCGGCTTCTAGGTGTTGTAGATAGCGTAATTCCTATGAAATATAATGCGACATTTTAATATGGTAAGGAAATGTACAAAGGAATGGAAGCGAAAATAGATTGTCAAAATGTAACGGTTGGAAATGATGAATGATGTACACATCTTTGTACCTTCTTGCAAGTACCCTAGATGCAAGCAGTATATTTTCAAATAATAAATTACGGGAAAGCTGGTTGCCTTCAATTTCAGCAAAATAAATAGGATGTACTACGCAGCGTAAAGTTTAAACATGAAGAACCATATAACAATGAGGACAATGTGTTATTAGTTGGAAGCACGTACTGCATATCACAAATGAGCACATCTCGTTTAAGGGTTCCTGTACGTGTCTTACCAGGGTCGGAAACTGCAACAACTAAACCAATGATGTCTGCATAACATAATTAGTAAGAGGCATGTACGGAGGTTTTGAATAATTTAGGAAATCGTACTATACTATAATTACCTATTGTTTGTGCAATGGGTTGTAAATGTGTATAGACATCAAGAAAAGGAACCAATGCTGGAAGGTGGTGGTATGGGACTGCATCGTACTCATCAATCAAATCAAGTAATTCGGTCTTGTGAGTAAAAAATAACTTAAGGTTGTTGTCCACGATTTCTTTATCCTTGTCTGTGGTGTAACTAACTGCGAAACCAGAGAGGCGATGTAGTCGACCCATTTTTAGAATAAACTTCCACCTGTCGATATCTTTGTCCATTATAACGCCTAAAATCTCGTTACGCTGTCAATGCATAAGGAAGAATGTTAGTATTATATTGAGAGAAACGGTGAAAGGCAAATAGTAGACAAATTTAAAATACCTCAGCGTCCATGAAGACAACCTTCCAAACATTACGATTGGTATATGTTCGAACACTTAGCGTTCTCATCAAGCATACAAAAATGCAGATTGATGTACTGTAATAAGAGATGCTACTGATTGACATACAATCAAATGAGATAGACGTCATCATGCCTGTACGTTTACATAATCAAATGTAAAATATAAGTGATGTACTTCATAAAATATGTAGATTTACTCGGTGAAGGTCGAACCATAACCTACGCGAGATATGCCATAGTATACATATGACATATAAGTACGCTACATGAATAACATATGCGATGTTTGCCCCATACAGCAAAATATGGAATGTGAGGATTTTTTTTGTAGAAAAAAAAAGATGCCATCACACAGCGAAATGACAATAATAAGGCATCATCACTAATGAGCTAAGGGGCGAAAAAACATAGAACAATGAAAAATTTACGCACTTCATAGTCCTCATACAATTGTGTATGCAAAATGTGCACACTGAACGAAACGATAAACGTAGAATGTACATCAAAATTAATCGCAGTGAGGTACGTCATTGAAGATTTCTCTATAAACAACATTCTTCGTGACATTGTCAGGGATGTCACTATTATTACAAATTAAAAATTTTAACCCAGATGGAGATGTGACGCGGGAAACAGCAACATAAAACTGTCCATGTGAGAACACTGGTTTGGGAATGTAGACCCCAACATGATTGAGTGTTTGCCCTTGACTTTTGTTGATTGTCATTGCGAACGCCAATTTAATTGGAAACTGACGTCTTTTCAATGCGAATGGTGTGTCATCTGAAGATGGTGTCAAGTCAATACGTGGAATAAGAACTTTTTGCCGAATACTATGACCAGTAATTATCCTTGCTTCCAAAACCTTACTCCCAAGACGCTCAACAATCAGGCGTGTCCCATTGCACAACCCCAAATGTGGATCAAGATTCCTCAACAAAACCACTGGTGCACCTATTTTCAAATGAATTTCATGGTTCGGTAGACCTGAGAAAGTTAACCCATGTAGTATTTTCGGTGGATGAATGTTATTGATGTCGGGATGGTCATTGCTCTCCTGAAATGTATCTGAACTCAAGTATGTGCGACAACTTCCAGGAAGCATTTCCAAAATTCGAGAGTTTAATTGATCGACATCGTTGTTTGTGGCAGCAAGTATGCAGCGTTCCTGCATGTAAGAGCCGTCATTGTATCTAGTAGATAACTCAGGGTAAATTTCTGATATTAGGTTGTCCAAACCATGATCGTCATTTCGAATGAGGAACTCAGAAGGGATTTGTATCCAGTTGGCTTCGCTCCCTTGTTGCAATGATATACCGGGTAATGTGCCATTACCGACACTCAAGATCTAATCAGCAAATTGTCGCAATCGCTCATATTCATCACGTTGTAAGCTTGGATCCCTAAGTCGCATGTTGATCCTTAAATGGATGACTTTGCAATAAAGCCAGAAACAGGACCTAGAAATTGATGCCGCAACTGTGTCTGCTCTTCCGCCTCTTGGTACAACGGGGAGGACTTGTCTGAAATCACCATCAAACACAATCAATTTTCCACCAAATGGTTGAAGTTCATCGCCACATATATCCCTTAATGTACGGTCA
This sequence comes from Carnegiea gigantea, assembly GCA_029747015.1. Lineage (NCBI taxonomy): Eukaryota > Viridiplantae > Streptophyta > Magnoliopsida > Caryophyllales > Cactaceae > Carnegiea > Carnegiea gigantea. The sequence continues at coordinate 751,960 of JAKOGI010000024.1, forward strand.
ACTGTCTCAAAAACACGACAGTGCGCCATGGGCGCCTCATCCCATATTACCAACGATGTTTGGCGGATCAACTCAGCCAACTCTGAATGCTTAGATATGAAGCAATATGATGTGTCCATCACATTAATAGGGATCTTGAACATTGAGTGAGCAGTTTTCCCTAATGGTAATAATAACGCTGCTATTCTGGATGATGCAACAGATAGAATAATTTTTCCTTTTGAACGAAGGGCAGCAATAATAGCTTTCCAAACATAGGTCTTGCCTGTCCCGCCACTACCATATACAAAGAAGCATCCTCCTTCATTGGTATCATCAGCAGTAATAACATTTTGAAACACTTGCATCTGGCAGGAGTTTAACGTAGGAAGCAACGAAGATAAAGTAGCAGCTTCTGTCGCAACGTCATAATCTAATTGCTCCCTAATTAGCCGATTCATAAGCTGTTGTGCAACATCAGAAGATGGCAATGGCATCGGAGGGAAGTCTTCCAAGGAACGACCGTTCCTAGCCAGAATAACTTGTAGTTAATATAATCCAAGATTCTTCCTCTGTTCAGTACTTAAACGGAAGTCATCATCATGATGTTGTCGTTGCAATCTTCGTTCCAAGTCATCTGTCAAGTCTCCCCAGTGACCTTCCCAGAGTACATTAGGTTGTGCAATCTCATTGTACATAAGCATAGAGCAAAACATACTTCGTAGTTGCGCCCCAGTCGCCCATGTCGCTGCTTCAGTTAGAGCATCATCCCATTCATTATTATCGCTTACCAATCCCCTTGCGCAGCAAGCTTTGCGGAATGTAGGGTACAATGTGCCATTAAATGTTTTCAAGTCATCAAAGCAAATGGCCCCATGAACAATAGTAAGCAGCATTCGCAAGTAAAATCGCTCTCCTGAATTTGGATTTGCAAATGGTAGTCTTCCAATACATACCCGCTGTTGACGTCTGCTCCACTTTTTCGAACTCCTATTCCAGACATAATACATTGGGAATTCAGCATATGTATATTGCCTTGCTTGAGGGTCATTCACATTTATGTAAAACCATGCCGTGAGCATACTAAGTCGTTGTCTATCCATATCAAGAACATCATCCAGGTCATCACCATCTCTGAAAAGAGTGTTATGCTGCCCCGGTAAATGGTACTGTAACATTTCCACAGATGGGTACCGATGTGTTATTTCGAACTCAAATATTCGCCACATTGCATCTATAGCGGATACGTATCTACCATCCAGGTATTGTGTAATCTCATCAACAACTGAATGTTGATTGTGGCCTCCTTCTCCATTAGGTTGGCCATTTTCCTCAAGGATAAATGTAGCTCGATCGGGACCTTTATGCATATACTTATGAAGATATTTGATAACCTTCTTTTGTGCACAACGCTCAACATTGATGTGAGCGTCATATTTCACACACAGATCACGATTATATGGAACAACCCACCGATTATCAATCTGGTTGCCATTAATAGTAATCATTCTGCCATCATCTCTACGCCGATATCTAACAAACCCATTTTCTTCAATAGTTGTGTGGCTGGTAAAGGCCTTTGGGTAGTGCTTTGTGCACATAGGTCCATCCATACAGGGGAGATAAGGATTGAGAACCCCACATGGGCCATGGATCATGTGCTTGGTAACAGTTTCATATGCAAGTGGGTCTTCGTCTTTATCAGGAAGCTCAGCGCAAATAAATGCATCGATATCCTCAGAGCAAGTAGGTTTATCATTAGTAGCAAGGGTCAAGAGGATATGAGCATGGGGTAACCCCGTTTTTGGAATTCAATAACATATATATCTACAAAATTGGAAACAAATAAAGTTACCAACAGTTGTTATAAGAAGATACAAAATGGAAACAATGTTGCACAAGTGCAAACGAACCTGCAACAACAATGCCGAAGAAGCTTTTCTCCTTAAAATCGCGCATCAACTCCTGTAGACGTAATCGAAAGACACGGGCTACAATGTCTGGCCTGTCATTCGCATATGGTCCGGGTTGTTGATCTAGTGCTTCTCGTATTTCAGGCCAATTCGGGTTACAGGTAAATGTGATAAAGAAATCTGGGTACCCAATATGTGTGCATATTGCCATCGCATGAAGGAAGTGTTTCCTCATATACCGTGGACCTCCAGTAAAAGAGGAAGGTAGGATGCACCTTCGACCAATGGTGCTGGCATTGGATTCGCCAGCAGTGATGGCATCTTCTAAACCAACAGACAGTTCAATACGTAACACATTTTGGTGGTCTCGTATGTAACGAAGACGTTCATGCTCAATAACAGTGTAACAGTCCACTATAAATTGTAGGAATAGTCTCCCCCCTTGAAGCAAAATATTTACTTTATTAACCCTGAACTGTATTCTGTATGCATAATATTGGAGCAAGGTAACACCTTCACGATGGTTAGTTGACCCTTCAGCTAGTGGAATGCCGCGCACCCATCCATCAGTTCCAAAGGGAAATAACAGTGGATATTGGAGGGCCATATATGAAGAATGGGTACCATATATTCGCCTTACATTTCCAGTAACTGTTCGCAAAATTATGTCAGCACCAACAGCCTCTGCACCTTCACCTCCCACAATAAGAGCAGCAACTTCATCAGCAGTTGGTCGTATATATTGGCCCTCTGGCCTTGCAGTAATGATGCGAATGCCCATATCATGAACATTACCAGTATTAATAATGTCTCTTGCCTGACGAAATACTTGGACATATGGATTGCATGCATTCAACATTTGTTGCAAACTATTTACGGTGGATGAGTCGACCCCATTTACATTGCCTCCCCTCCTAACAGCGTTGATTCTATTGCGAGACTCATGCTGCGTGTCGTAAATATATAGTTGTGCAAATCTTGGGGCATGGCCTTCAGGTGGCATTAACGACCCAATTCGATGATAGTTTGCTCCACTTATTCGAAATGTGTACGGCCCATGACCATCCATAAGAGAATAATCAATACTTGCACGCATCGAAGTGAAAGACATCATGGAGTTATAAATTGAATATTCTCCATAAATGTTCTGTCATTGAACAATGAAGCAAGAAGAGGTGGGGGTGCAGGTAATGGAGCCAATCTAACTTGACCGAAGTGGCAACATATTCTAAAGTGAGTTTCATGATTTCTGCCGCCTCGCACCTTCTCGTCATACCACATCGTTGCATTACAATGAATGCAAGTGGTCATTGTTCTAGTGAACGTCCAACGATGTGTGAATTTTCTCACAAGTGTGTTCCTTCCTGATCGTGACAAAGTGAAGTTCAACCTTCTGGCTTCTTCTTGATATCGCTGATATTGAGCGATATACGTAGGATGGTTGACATCTCTATTTCTCTTTGTGAACAACCTCCACCTAGCAATAAGCCGAGCTTGCTTGTGCTTCAGTTGCCTTCTTGTAGAATCCGGGGGCATATTGTTCTCCTAGGGGTCTATATATATATATATATATATATATATATATATATATATATATATATATATATACATACATACATATATATATGAAAGAAAATATAAGTTATTTGTGAATTGGAAAAGTCCATCTTTGTGGTATTATACGTAGTGACAGACGCATGGGGGATGACTTCTTTGTCAATGTGTAATGATTTTTCAGTTGTGTATGTCGTCGCTACATATGCACAAAGGTATGTGCACATGTATCCTACATAAGTGTTGAGCATGGGCCCCATTAAATGTTTGGAATGTTCATAGGTTTGTAATAGATGTCATTAGTTAGGTAGTGTATAAAATCTTTATAAATGTGAATTAGATGTTTGAGCTGCGTAGTTTTTAGCTGAATAAGATGTTCAACTACGTGGATACTGGGTGGATATTCACATCGGAAAAGAACATAATATATTTGTTTGATGTATTTATTGTATTAGTATTACTCAATTTTGTATTAGCTAAATATCTATATTCTAATTTCCAATATATTTGAGTTACAACCTTTTGTTTAATTTTGAAAGTGTGTGACTATGCTAACTATACGTTGTTCAAATAACTGTAGTTTCAAAGATAGGTATATATAAATATTTTTCTTGGAGTGGTCTCGTTCAATCTAAATCCCATTTTATAATAAATGTTTATATTTTTTACATCATTGATTTGAATATTCAAAATTAAAATGTTCCTTTTTATAGTGCTCTCAGTTTTTTAAGTGAACATCAATATTCTAATTTTCAATATATTTAAGTTACAACCTTTTTGCATAATTTCGAAAGTGTGTGACTGTTCCAGCTATACATTGTTCAAATAATTGTAAATACCTATATTCTAATTTTCAATATATTTAATTTACAATGTCGTTGTTTAATTTTGATAGTGTGTAACAATTGTAGCTATACATTGTTCAAATAATGTTATGTGTAAATCTGGGTATTTGTAAAGATTGTTTCTTGAGTGATGTGGTTCCATGTAAACAATTACAATAGAGAAATTCACACGCATCGATATTGGTTGGAGGTTTCAAGTCAGAAAAATAAGAGCGTGTCATATCTTTCCATTTATTATTTCCTTATATGATGCATTTATTGCATAAATGTTTATATTTTTGTGTCATTGGCTTTAAAATTCAAAATTAGAAATTTCGTTTTTATAGAGCTCTTACTTTTTAAGTGAATATCAATATTCTAATTTTCAATATGTTTAAGTTACAACATGTTTCTCTAATTTTGAAAGTGTGTGACTGTTCTAGCTATGCGTTTATCAAATAATTGTATCTCTAAAGCTAGGTATATGCAAATATCTTTCTTTGCGTGGTCTCGTTCTATCTAAATAATTACTATACGGTGTTCAAATAACATGTAAAACATATATTAGTGATGACATAGTGATCATAAGTAAAGATTTCAAACTACTTTAGAAAAAGAAAGGTAGATGAAAGACACTACCCCATGGAACGGAAAGAAATATTTTCTTTTTTTCACGTAGCTATTACTATATTAAATAAGACATATTTGCCTCATAATGTGGGCACATGGGAATTGCCTAAAAATTTAAAATTATTCCAAGTATTTTGTTTTATAATACTGCAAGTGGATTTGAATTATTATAAAATGGGACCTCTCACACATGCAGGCGGAAAGTTATACCACAATTATCAACTCCACTTCATATAATCATATTGTGTAAGTAAAAAACATTAAAAGGACAATAATTGAGGGGAACTATACTCCTTGAGAACATCACATTTCCACATTTTGATGTCTAACTTAAATAAAGAGTAAATACAATGAAATAGTTTAACTTAAAATAGAATACAATGGTTCCACTTAAAATAATACTATAAGGAAAGAACCACCCGTTGTTCAAATAATTGTATTTTTAAAGATAGGTATATATAAATATTTTTCTTCGAGTGGTCTCGCTCCATCTAAATCCCATTTTATAATAAATGTTTATATTTTTTGCATCATTGATTTGAATATTCAAAATTAAAATGTTCCCTTTTATAGTGCTCTCAGTTTTTTAAGTGAACATCAATATTCTAATTTTCAATATATTTAAGTTACAACTTTTTGCATAATTTCGAAAGTGTGTGACTGTGCTAGCAATACGTTGTTCAAATAATTGTAAATACCTATATTCTAATTTTCAATATATGTACTTTACAATGTTTTTGTTTAATTTTGATAGTGTGTAACAATTCCAGCTATACATTGTTCAAATAATGTTATGTATAAACCTAGGTATTCCAAAAAAATCTGGGCCCGTGCCTTTGCACGGAGCATGATCAAGTGGACATTTTCAAGGTATGTAGGGAAATAGTAAATAGAAAGCTGTTGTGGACATAATTAATGTGGTAATTACACTATTAGCATGCAAAATTTCAATGAATAAGTAATTCTGAAGCAATTTCGTCGATAGCTAATCAGTTACTCGGACAGAAACTATATGGTTATAGAAAATGTGTATATAAATATGAGGGAGAAATGACATAATAAGCTTGTTACGAAGAGTAAATACAATGGAACCGAACTGAACCGAACTGATTTTCTTTTGTAAAGAAAAAATAGGGGACATTATGTATGTATATAGTGAAATAATAAATAGAAAGTTATGGTAGATGTAATTAACATTACAATGAAACAAATAGAACGCGAAATTACAATGAAAAAAGGTAACTATGAAGCAAATTTGTCAATAAGTAATGGGTTAATCGCTTAAAAACTATATGGTTATAGAAAAGGTGTACATATATATGATGATGAAATGACATAATAAGCTTGGTACAAAGCATGATACATGTGAGGATGATAATACAATCTATGACGCCACCTACGATCAATCCACCTCCTCCTCTTGTGTCGGCACAGGAAATGAAGATGCACTGATAATTTGATTAAGAATGATATATTTGGCGGTTTGTCCGAAGGCTCTAATTTGATGTTTTAATTTTTCTTTCAATTGTAAGAACAGGTTTAAAAGCTGGCGAGCAAATTATTTTATATGTTGGAGAGTACATGCTCCTATGAGTCATCTTAATATATATTAAAAAATGTGCGGCATTTGTTTCACTTGTGGTTGATTTCATGTGTAGCTAATGTCTTCCGTAAAGTCTCACCCATTTAGAGTTTTTTGACCTATTTGGAGCTGCTTGACCCATTTAGAGTTTCTTCCTTTCATTCCTTACTGGAAATTATCAGCTCCACTATATGTTTAATTCTATCACTTTAGTAGGTGTGTTTCTTTTTTGAATTTGGTGTTGTCTGAGGTTATTAAAAATCTGTCCGTTAGTTGTTTATTGTTATAACGTTAGTCGGTGTGTGTTTTTTGAATTTGGTGTTGTCTAAGGCTATTGAAAATTTGTTTCTGGAGTAATAATGATCACAATAGAGTGACAATGTTTGAGATTAATCATAGCAATAATTACAGTAATAGTAGTAACAATAATATAAAACTCTCAATCATGCAACAGTAATGATAAGAATATTAGCAAATGTACATTACGTGTCAATCATGGTTCGAAACATATATTTTAATTCAACAATTGTAGGTAATTTAACAACTCAAGAACAGTCAGTAAATTCTTCAAAGAAGGATGTGATTTCTAGAAATTCTTGTTTGTGTGGTGGCCTTGGTGGGTTCATTTTCAGTGGGGCCACTGTGCAAGGAATACCAGAAACCAGCATCTGGTTTCTTTTTCTGTGGGCACCCATAGGAAATGTAGAAACATCATGCTTCTATTTAATGCTTGCCATACAAAGTTCTCTCATCGGTAATTTATTTGTGCTGATGCCTACTTGTTTCCCCCATCTATGTGTGAGCTCTCCACCTGCATCTCTTTTTTGCTCATATGGTTATGTGAACTCTTCATCATCATCAATCTATTTAGCCCCAACATAATGATCCTACACCGAAGTGGAAAGCTTTTTTTCCTGTATAGAGGCACTACTCAGATTTCAGAAGGTGAAGCTTCTTTGGGGTCTGGCTGGAATTGCATTAGTGGGCTACTCATCGCTTTAGCAATTCTCACTGCCGCATTTTCTCTCTGAAAGTTGTTGTGTTCTCTGTAAATCAACCTAGGGAAGAAGACACAAAAACAAAGGGGAACATACACGTAAGTGGTGCTATGTTTATATGCATTAATCCGGCCAATTTTCTGTTGTAACGTGAAAGTAGTTGGTAGTACTGTGTTCATATGCATTAAAAATTGTTTATCCTATTTAACGTGGCTCACACAATCTAATGTGCTGGCACTAATGAGGCGTGCTTCTATTGACTCAACTTGTTTCTTTTTGTCGCTGAGCGTTTGGTATGAGTGCATGGTGCTGGAGCATCTTGTCAAAAAGGGACATCTAGTGGTGGGTTTACTCATGTATTCCGTATTTCTCCCTCCCCCAAGTTGTCTCTCGTTCATTATATCTATTTTCTAATTTTGTTTATGTCAAACCAGAGGAAGAAGGGGGGCTTCCATGGCCAGTCTTGAGGATTTTGTTGTGTTATTGTGTTTCAAATTGTGTTGAAAGTTGAATGCGACATCAGCTACCAAAAACTATAACAGCCAGGAGGAAAACGCTGACATAACAGAAACATACCAGGCCTTATCTTGAACCTCCCTCGACACCTCTGAGAAGAAGCTCTCGTCTTCTGGGTTGTAGCAAAAGCCTACAGTGATTGAGAAAACTCAAACTCAATCCATGAAGGGGGAAAAAGTAGGAGGAAGAGGACAGGAAGCCAACTTACAATTCAACAATGATGTATACGTATGCTTCTCAGCAATGCTGAGGTGTAATCGGTTGTAAATGGATATGTAATTGCAGTGGAGTTTGGTAATGCAGAAACTTAGATTGGCAGTAATCTTTTAGGCGAACTTTAAGAGCTGTGGGACAGGAATTTTTTTAATGCAAAATATTATTATATGGATTTGCCAGTTGCGTAGAGGGGGGCGTGGGCTGAGGAGGTTACATAGGGGTGGAGACGTGAAGCTGGTGGAAACTGGAAACCGCATTGGTGGTTTTTAATTTTTTTTAAATCGGCTGAAATCAACCGATACAAAGAAAGAAGCTGCGTTAGAGGAGCGGTTACATTGATTCAGAAGCAGTCAGCAGGGTGTTTTTGTTTGCACGGTCATGATCGGGCTGTGGATGAAATCAAAGGTTGTGAATAAGTCAGACACCGCAAATCACTCTCCATGCAGTCAACCTAACATTTCTTTTATATTATAATAGATAAAAACCAATAACGCCCTAATATGTCACAACTTTAGATTACAATTTTGCCCTTATGCTTTTACACATCTTACTTCATGACAAACTTTTTGGCTTAGCTCAACAATCCAGATCACTACTTCCATTAGCAAGGGAATCATTATTCAGTGATGGATAAATCAATTGCTTTTGCAAATTAGGGCAACAAGTAATTGGCAGAGGTGGAACCAGGATTCAAAACAGGTGGAGAAGATTAGTAATAACACATAACATAAAATTTAATAGTTTTAAAAATGAAGTGCATAGCTAATACATTTAAGAAAGTTGCCATCGACGAGATCTCATGTTTTGAAAGTAAAGTATGATATCATCGTTCGACAGACTTTTAAAAAGATCAATCTCAAAATAAGTAATCATTTAAAAATTCATCTGATATTTTGTTGCGCAATTTGGTCTTGATGAACTTCATCACAAAGAACACTCTTTCAACGGTTTCCAATGTTAAGAAATAAAATGATGAACACTATATTTGACATTTTATATTAGTGGTCGATTTTATTGATGTTGGAAATGAAGATAAGTTTTATAGATTTGAATTGATACATATTATTTGTAATTTTTTTTCTTAAAAAGATGAAAACTACATGGAGATAAATAAATGAAGGAAGGAGGTGTGGATTTTCCTTTTTCCTCTTTTTTTTTTTAAAAAAACAAAACAAAAGCCTCATCATCATTCAATTCCTTCTGCCATAAAAAATGCAGCATATGGAAAGAAATTCGGGAATCTATCATCTCTACCCCACACCACATGCAGCTACGAATATTGAATATGATATGATATAATTTTATTTTAAGGAAATCATTTTTTCATATTTAATTGTGATAAACTTTGAATTGGGAATTAGGTAAACTTTAAATCACACCACACATAGCCGCAAAATATGATATGATATAGTTTTCATCAATAAACTTTAAATCTTCAACCAAAAAGATAATTAGTTAAAAATTCTCATTTTTTAATTCAGGAATCATGAGTAATTTACTAAGTTAATCAATTCTTTAACATGAATCTAACCAAAATCAATAAAATAAACATAATTATTTACAAAATATCATCACTAAAAAAAAATCAGAAATTTTTTGGAGTTACCACAAATTGGGAATTAGGAGGAGGACGGTGCGTAGACGCGTGGGCTGAAAAACAAAAATAGAAGAACTTAAAGGGCACTCGACAAAATTCAAAAAAAAAAAATACACAGAAGGTAGCACAAGGAGTTGAACCAACAACCTCCAACACAAAGCAAAAAATTGGCAACCAATCTACTATGCACATCTTTGTGGAATATCTAAGAACTAATTGGTATATATGAATTTTCTCTTTCCACTAGAATATTCCACATTTAATTTTTTCCTAGAAAGGTGGGGGGTCAATTGAACCCCTTGCCTCCCTTGGCAATTTAGATGATTGTCGATGTAACAGGGGGCTAATCCATCAATCATCGATCTCAATGACTCAGACACTGTTTGGCAATCAACTATTAGCTGTTAACTATTAGCTGATTGTATTAGTTATTTGATTTAGCTAATTACATTAGCTATTTTTAAAAAAAATGTTTAGTAAAATGAGCTGTTTTTAACAAGGCTACTTGATAAAATTTCACTTATACCCATAACATAATTTCATTATTTTTTTAACAATGCAATTATTTTTTGTGTGAATTAATTTTTTTCCGATATGAATTATGAGTTATATATTATGACTTATGAAATACGTAGAATTACATTTATATTTTCATCCTAATTTGATTTTTATTATCATAATATTTTTGTTTAACATTAACTTAATTTCTTTTTTTAGTAATAATTAAAATGTATATGACATAATAATATTTGGAATATTGTACATCTCAAAAGACTAATTAAACCACATTATTTATTCAAATAAAGAAAATATTTAAATTAAAATCATTAACTTCTTGGATACAAATCCTCATGGATGGTTTCGTCTCTGAGTTGTTAAGTTGAAAGAGGAGGGTAGTGGAGAAGAGAAAAAAGTTAGAACAAGCAAAATGAACGAATGAGTATCATATTAGTGGAAAAGTAGGGGTTGTGTTTTGAATATCATTGAATGTAATTTTTATAAAAAGAAATGGGCAATATGATAATTTTGGTATTAAATAGTAAAAAGCCCTTGCAAAAAGCTCATCCAAAGAGCTTTTTACAAATTAGTTTTTTGGATACAAAAAGCTAGTACAAAAAGCTATTTAACCAAATATCTCAAAGAGCTTTTTGACAAAGGTCAAATAGCTAATATCCTCAAAAAGTTATTTACCAAATAGGGCCTTAGTGTTATTGCATGTCAAGCATCTATTTAGCTTTCACACTTGTCGAATATTTGTTTGATATCTTGCATAATTTCATTATGAAGTGTCACTTGTACCTGGCCATTGTTTGCCATTATTCTCTTTAGATGAAGTCGTTATCCATTATGGATAAGTGAATTGCTTCTAATTGAGCCTACAAATTAGTGATTGCAACTACAAATTTGCACAAGAAATTGGGCAATTTAAAAGATGGTTGTTATAGTGGGTAAGTACATAGTCATTCAATAGTCTTATATATAGATTGATTTTGTTTCCGGAGAAACTGAAGTTGATGATAAGTCAGAAGAATGGGCTTACACATGACAATCTTCGAAGCCGACTCGGCCTAGAGCTCCAGACCTGCAAAAAAGGGCAGACCTCAGTTGTAGACCCAAGGAACACCCCTCCAATCATCAAGTTAGGTATCGGGAAGAATAAGTCAAGATTGAAACTTTAAAGTTGAGATCTTTGAGGGAAAAATGAGAGATAAATGTCAGACAGTATCATGGCATAAATGAAGAGAAATATGCTACACTATGACATCCTGGCCTTCCTAGAGATTGTGAGGGTCTCTATTTATAACCAAAGTAACTAAGGGGTAGTATGGTTAGTTTACTGTTTCCTTCATTCTAGCCTACTTGGGCCTCTTTCGCTGGCCCGGACTCATGTGTGAGTTTTCTGATTAAGCTTGCCTAGGCCCATTGTAGACGTAGATGTTGGCGGGCCCTAGGGCCTAAACTTTCCCGAATCATTTAGCCCCTCACATTCTACGTACCCGCATTCCGAGGCGAGTAGGTGGGATGTGAAATGAATATCTTTCCTATATATGCATTGAGGTTTGAAACTTGCTCATCATTCTTTCTCTTTGGTCAAAGGTATGAAAGAACTGCTGGAATGGAGGACACCCTACTCAAGGACGACCTAAGCCGCTTGGGGCCAAGGGCGCATAAGAACACTAGGCAAGATGATGCCCAGCTTAAGGACGTTTTATACCATCTTAGGGGTAAGGATGCACGTGGAGCGCTAGACGAAAGGACGCCCAGCTCAAGGGGTGTTGGACGGAAGGACGACTACCTCAAGGATAGCCTTCAAGTCGCTAAAGGAGCGATAGGCGAGAGGACGCCCAGCTCCAGTAGCGCTGGGTGGAAGCATGCCTAGCTCAAGGAGCGTTGGGCGGAAAGGCGCCCAACTCAAGGACAACCTCAACCCCTTAGGGACAAAGACGCCTAAAGAGCGATGGCCGAGAGGATGCCCAGCTCAAGGAGCATTGGGCGGAAGGACGCATAACTCAAGGACGACCTTAAAAATGCATATGGAGCAATGGATGAGAGGACGCTCAGCTCAAGAAGCACTGGGCAGAGAACGCTCACCTTAAGGACGGCCAAAAGGGTGCAGATAGAGCGATGAGTGAAAGGGCACCCAGCTCCAGGAATGCTAAATAAGAGGACGCCCTGGTCAAGGGGGACCTTGGCCCCTTGGGGCTAAAAATGCATGTGGAGTGATGGGCGATAGGATGTCTAGCTCGAGAAGTGTAGGGCGGAAGGATGCCCAACTTAAGGATGACCTTAAAGGCATAGAAGGAGCAACGGGCGAGAGGGCACCCCGCTCAAGGAGCGCTGGATGGGAGGACACCTAATTCAAGGGTGATGTAGCCCTTTAGGGCGAAAAACATGTGCTGAGTGACGGATAGCATTACGTCCAGCTCAAGTAGCGTTGGGCGGAAGGGCGCCCAATACAAGGACGACCTTTAATGTGGGGAAGGAACGACGGGCGAGAGGACGACCCACTCAAGGAGCGCTGGCGCGGGAGGACACCCAGCTCAAGGGGGACTTTATCCCCTTAGGCCCACCTAGCTCAAGGGCGACATTATCTCCTCAGGCCAAAGGCATAGTGTAGTAACTGGCCCTGGGCTATGCTTACTGGCGACCGACCAAGGGTCGTGTTTATCAGCGACAGGCCTTGGGCTGTGCTTACTAGTGACAGTGCAAGGGTCGTGCTTACTAGCGACCAACCCTTGAGCCATGCTTATCAGCCATGGGTCTTGGGCTGTGCTTAATAGCAACCAGACAAGGGTTGTGCTTACTAGCAACTGGCCAAGGGCCATGCTTACGAGCGACCGACTGAGGGTCATGCTTATCAGCGATGGGCCTTGGGTTGTGCTTACTAGCGACCGACTAAGGACCGTGCTTAGCAGCAACAGGCCTTGGGCCGTGCTTACGAGCAATCGGCCAAGGGCCATGCTTAGCAATCCTCAGCCCTTTTTGCTAAACATGTAGCAACCGGCCGAGGGACATGCTTATCAGTGATGGGCCTTGGGCTGTGCTTACTACCGACCGGCCAAGAGCCGTGCTTAATGATCCTCAGCCCCTTTAGGCTAAAGGTGTAGTGACCGACCGAGGGCCGTGCATATCAGCGACGGGCCTTGCGTCGTGCTTATCAGCAACCGGCCAAAGGCCCTGTTTACCAGCAACCGGCCTTTGGGCGGTGTTTATCAACGATAGACCACGGGTCGTGCTTATCAGTGACGAGCCTTGGGCCCTGCTTACCAGTGGCTGGCTAAGGGTGATGCTTACTAGCAACCAGCCAAGGGCCATGCATAGTGATCCCTAGCCCCTTAAGGGCTAGAGATGTAGCGATCGGCCAAGGGCCGCGCTTACCAGCGACGGGCCTTGGGCCGTGCTCACTAGCGACGGGGCAAGGGTCGTGCTTACCAGCGACGGGCCTTAGGCCATGCTCACTAGCGACCAGCCAAGGCCGTGCTTACTAGTGACTGGCCTGAAGTCATGCTTAATGATCATTTGCCCCTTGGGGGCTAAAGGTGTAGCGACCGACCAAGGGTCGTGCTTATCAGTGACGGGCCTTGGGCCATGCTTACTAGCGACCGGCCAAGGGTCGTGCTTGCATTCCTCAGCCCCTTGGCGGCTAAAGGCACGAAAGGAGCGTCAGGATGACCAACTAGCGGAGTGCTGGATGGGAGGCCTTTGAGACAAAGAGTCCATGTGACGACCGAGTGCTAAACTGGATGAGCATTGATCGAGTGCTGATGAAGGACGAGTGTATTGTCTTCACAAGTGTGGCCGAGCGTCTCTTATTATTTGGCAGGCCTTATGTAAAGGCACGTCTGGCCTTAAGAGGACTCAAGGCACAGGAAGGCACACCTAACTCTAGAAGGTGCAAGGTAGATGCCCATAGTAGGTGCACCTAGCTCCTCACTAGGTATGATTGGATGTCCTGAGGGCACTGCATGCGAGCTATGGGGTGGCCAAATGCCCTTGGCCGTCCTTTATCGTCGATTACCATCTTTTACCACCCTCCCTACAGGCAGCATCAACCTGCTTCTGGAAAAACTAAATTTGATAATGAGTCAAAAGAGTCGGCTTACGCGTGGCAATCTTCGAAATCGACTCGGCCTAGAGTGCGACACCTAAAAAAAAGGCAGACCTCGAATGTGGACCCGATGAATGCCCCTCCAATGATCAAGTTAGGTATCGAGAAGAATGAGCCAAGATTGAAACTTTAAATGTGAGATCTTTGAGGGAAAAATGAGAGATAAATGTCGTACAAAATCATAGAATAAATGAAGGGAAATATTCTCTGACAGCCTGACCTTCCCAGAGATTATGAGGGTCTCTATTTATATCCAAAGTAACTAAGGGGTGATATGGTCATTTTACTATTTTCCTGCATTCTAGCCTACCTGGGCCTCTTTCGCTTGCCCGGACTGATGTGTGATTGAGCCTGCCTGGGCCCATTGCAGATGTGGATGTTGATGGGGCCTAGGGCCTAAACTTTCCCGAATCAGATTTTAATTGGCTCCCCTTGCTACATGCAGTTAGATCCCTATATTCCCCTAATCTAAATGATATTCAATTGGCTGTAATGCAAAAGTTGCTCTTTTTTATCGTACTACTTTGTTGTTAATATTTGATAGATGGAGAAAAAAAGAGTTTCTCTGTCGGCCGGATTCTTTTTTGAGAAGATCAAAAGTTCATCAACACATTGTAAGAAGCATGTTCAGTTTTGATTTTTGTATATCTTCTGATCTCATTCTCTGCATTGTTTTGTTATGAAGATTAAGGGATGGGCGAGGCGCAGAGTGTAGTTAATTTCTTATCGAAAGAGTGGATTTAAATTAGGTTTCAAAAGTCACCAATGGCATTTTTTATATAAAAAGGGAAAAAGCTTCAAAAATTACTTAATTTTGCTCCAAAGTTCCTAAAAATCACCAAACTTTAAATAAGATTTAAAAATCACTAGTCTTTCATATTTTGTGTGAATAATCACCAAGCTTTGTGTTGCACAACATGCCTTGCCAAATAAAGAAATTTTTAGTTGTCTTTATTTTTCAATTGCAAATAATTTCTAAATTTTTGGAAAAAAAAGGAAGATAAAAAATTGGGAGGACAATTAAACTTGTAGACAATCGACAATATATTTAAATACAATTTTTGGTACATTCATAGTTGTGAGAGGGAATGTCAAATGAACAATAATACTACCAGAAACCAAAAGACAATAAAAGAAGCATTTCTTACTACCTTTAGTCATCAAATTGTCAATCATATATATTATCTGCTAGGAAGCATGTTGTCTTCTTCTTTTGGCCCAATTAAGAGGCCATATATATACAAATAACTGTTAAGGAATAGTTAGTTAGTTAGTTAATCTTTTCCTTCTTTTCGATTAATTGATTTGTATCATCAATTAATCCAGTTTCATCACTCAAACACATTCGTTCTTTCAACTTCGATCGATTGTTTTGTCTCAACAATTGATCTAGCCTACATCATCTTGATTCAGGACATTCGATTGTTGATAAGGTACTGTTTGATTCTTTTCTTCTGATCAATCATGACCTCGGTGGAAAACTCAGAGACAGGTGGTTCTAAAGCAAGAAGAAATCAAGGAAGACAGGAAGATGGTTATGATTCCAAAAGAAACTATGAGAGTTATAATAGCGATCCTCTCTATCTGTCGAGTTCTGATTTTCCAGGTATGCAACTTGTAAATGTGAAATTGAATGGTTCAAATTTCCAGAAATGGAGTAGAGCTGTAAAGATCGCCCTGAAAACCAAAACCAAGCTTGGTTTTATTGATGGATCATGTTCTAAACCTGAGTTGGATTCACCCTTTTACAATCAATGGATCTGCTATGATAATATGGTTTTTAGTTGGCTGTTAAATTCCATGGTTAATGATTTAGCTGAAGCTTTCTTGTATGTAAATTCTGCTAGACAACTCTGGGAGGAATTGACTGATCGGTTTGGTCAGAGTAATGGACCTCTTCTTTATCAACTAGAAAAAGAAGTATCAAAGTTGTATCAGGGAAATAACTTTGTGGCAGTGTATTATACCAAGTTGAAATGTCTTTGGGATGAACTAGATGATATCTCAGAAGTACCTGTATGTGTCTGTGACACCACATGTAAGGCCATTAAGAAAACCATGGAATTGGTTGAAAGGCAGAGGTTAATGCATTTTCTTATGCATCTGAATGAAAATTATGAAGCAATTAGAGGGCAGATACTACTCTTGGATCCATTACCAAATGTCAATAGAGCATATTCTATTATTCAGAGGGTTGAAACTCAGAGGAATGTGACTGGCCACATAACAGCAAGTAGAGAACTCGCAGCAAATGTAATGAGGATCAATACAAATAAATTGGAAGTTTCAGATCCTACAGCTAATGCACTGATTATAAGGGATGGCCAGAAAGGAAAAAAGGATTTCAAGAAAGCCAAAGCCAATAGATTCTATGATCATTGCCAGAGACTTGGTCACACTAGTGATCAGTGTTTCAAAATTATAGGGTATCCAGATTGGTACCAAGGCCCTAAGGACAATGCCAGGCCAAAAAGGAATATCAGAGGTGCAGCAAATCTAGCAAACAGTGACAATACTTATGACACTCCTTTTGACTATGCTTCTGGCTTTCAAGAAGGTGGTTCAGGCACATCTTCATCCATGGGTAAGCCTGAGCACAACTTGGTTCAAGCATTAGCTCAGGAAATGATGAAGCTGGTCAAAGAACAGCAACAGAAAATGGAGATGCAGCCTAACAATTCCAATGCCTTTGCCCACTTTGCAGGTATGGCTTCCAATGGCTCTCACTCTTATATTAGCTGTGCTGTGTTGAATGGTGCTCGAGGTTCATGGATTATAGACACAGGGGCCAGTGACCACATGACTTTTGATTCTGAACTCTTCTCTAACACAACATCATTATCCAACCCTGTCAATGTGATTTTACCAGATGGTTCCCTTAAACCTGTCACACTTGTGGGTGACATATAGCTTTCACCTACTCTGCTGTTACACAATGTTTTATTTGTGCCAAGTTTCAAATACAATTTACTCTCAGTAGCCAAATTTCTGATAGACAATTACTGTTGTACCACATTTTATCCCACTCATTGTGTTTTTCAGGACCTTTCAACTAAGTTGATAGTGGCTGTGGGAAAAAAGGCTGGTGGACTTTATACTTTTGACTCTTCTCAACATAGTGATAAAGCTTCTGCTTCACCTGCAAATGCCTCAGTAGTGCCTCCTAGCTCCTCTCTTAGACACAGTCAAGCCCCTACTCCCTGTAATCAACACACTTGCAAATCTCATGATGTAGATATACTACATGCAAGACTAGGTCATACTTCCTTTTCAAAGATGCAGTATATCAAAGATTGTAAACCACACTTAGCCAATGATTTTTTTTGTGGAACTTGTGTACTGGCAAAATTCCATGGATTGCCTTTCAATAAAAGCACTATTACATCAAAGGCCCCTTTTCAGCTCATCCATATGGATCTTTGGGGGCCCTATAGGGTTCCTAGTGTGACTGGTGCAAAGTATTTCCTTACTATTGTGGATGATTTCAGTAGATTTACCTGGACACACATGTTACAAGATAAAACACAGGTATTTTCTATCATTAGGCAGTTTTACAATATGATTGAAACTCAGTTCAATACCAAAATCTTAGTGATAAGATCAGATAATGGGACTGAATTTATACACGCAACCTGTTTGGATTTCTTTGCTTCAAAAGGCATTTTACACCAAAAATCCATCGTTAAAACCCCACAACAGAATGGAGTTGTGGAAAGAAAACATAGACACCTTTTGGATACTGCTAGAGCTCTTAGATTTCATGCAAATTTACCCAAAAGTTTTTGGAGTGAGTGTGTGTTATCATCTACTCACATCATTAACAGGTTACCTATGTCAAATCTATCCTGGAAAAGCCCTTTTGAAGTGCTTTACAATCAGACTCCTGATTACTCTAGTTTAAGGACAATAGGCTGTCTTTGTTATGCAGCTAACTTAGGGGAAAGAGATAAATTTGAACCTAAAGCTCACAAATGCATTTTACTAGGATATACCTTTGGATATAAAGGATACAAACTATTTGATTTACAAACAAAAAAAATCTTTCACAGCAGGGATGTCTTGTTTAAAGAAAATGTTTTTCCTTTTAAAAACAGCACAGTCACTCATCTTAGTGATCCTGATAAGGCTGCTAAAGATCCCATCTTTCCTTGTTTAGCTCCTTCCTTTGTTCCTAATTCCCCTCAGTTTCATGTATCTTCACCTCCTGTTCCTTTTACAGGACAACATAACCCTACAATTCTTCCATTGATAATGTTCCTTCTCCTCCATCCCCTTGGTCATCTGCACTCTGCAGCATATTGATGTAGTTCCTCAGCCCACATCCACATCTCCTTCTGACCATTCTTCTCTCAATAGAGCTGAAATATATGTTAGAAGATCAATAAGAACTAAAGGTCCACCAGCTTGGTTGAAGGACTATGTTTGTCCTCGGACCACCACTAATAATCCCATTGACCATTCTACACCTCACTCAGTTACTTCCACACCAGCACAGTCCTCTCTTTCTCATAGTTTTCATTCTATCACCTCTCGTCCCCTATTTCTTTCTTCCCATCTGGCACATTTGTCTTAAAATTATGTGGCTTCACTGGTCAGTGTTTTACATAAACCAGAACCAAAGTATTATTCACAGGCCAAGCAATATCCTGAGTGGGAAATGGCCATGAACTATGAACTTGCTGCACTGGAATAGAATCACACATGGGTTTTGACTTGTCTTCCTCCTGGAAAGAAGGCTCTTACAGCTAAATGGGTGTATAAAACTAAATACAAGCCTGATGGCTCGGTTGAGAGACACAAGGCCAGGTTGGTGATTAGAGGTTTTGAACAAGTCAAGGACAAAGACTATAAACACACTTTCTCTCCTGTAGCCAAGCTAACAACTGTAAGGGTTTTCATTGCTATGGCCACTGCTAAGGACTGGCCTCTTCACCAACTAGATATTAACAATGCCTTCTTGCATGGCTATCTTGATGAGGAGGTTTATATGTTACCTCCAGAAGGGTACACCAAGGCCAAACCTGGTCAAGTTTGCAAATTACAACGATCTCTTTATGGGTTAAAACAGGCTTCAAGACAATGGAATTTGGAGCTCACAAAATTTCTACAATCTAAAGGATTTGTACAGTCCAAGAGTGATTACTCTTTATTTTCCAGAAACACCAATGGGCTGCTAACCTTCATCCTAGTTTATGTGGATGATCTGTTGATATCAGGGTCTGATATTTCAGGTATTGCTCAGCTTAAGCAAGACCTGAATCAGGCTTTCACCATCAAAGACTTGGGAATGGCAAGATACTTCCTTGGCATTGAAATTGCAAGATCCAACACTGGTACTTTTTTGAACCAGAGAAAGTATGTTTTGGACATATTCTCTGATGCAGGGCTCACAGGAGCCAAACCTGCAAAGTTTCCCCTTCCTAAGGGCCTGAAACTGTCCACTGATACAGGTACCATTCTGGCAGATCCTGAACCATATAGAAGGGTAATTGGCAGACTATTGTATCTGACACTTACAAGACCAGACATTTCTTATGCTGTTCAACATCTGAGTCAATTCTTGCAACAACCAAATGACTCACACTATCAAGCAGCCGTGCATATATTGAGATATTTAAAGGGGACACCAAACAAAGGCCTATTTTTCCCAAAAACTAACAACTTTCAGATCACTACTTATAGTGATGCTGATTGGGGTACATGCAGAATGAGTTCTCGGTCCCTAACAGGCTATTGTGTGTTTTTGGGAAATTCTTTGGTATCTTGGAAAACAAAGAAACAGAATACTGTTGCTAAATCCAGTGCTGAGGCTGAGTACAGGGCAATGTCAGCAACCACCTCTGAACTTGAATGGATTACTCATCTTCTTCTGGATCTTCATTTACCTCTCCATCTCCCAGTTCTTATGCACTGTGACAACAAGGCTGCTCAGCACATTGCAGAAAATCCTGTTTTTCATGAGCGAACAACGCATCTCAACATTGATTGCCACTATACTCGTGACAAGGTCCTTGAAGGCTTTTTATAAACCACTCATGTTTCTTCACAGCAACAACTTGCAGATTTAATGACAAAGCCTCTAAGTGAAGCACAACACAACTACCTTTGTTCAAGGCTTGGTTTGTTGGATTCTCCTCCAATCTTGCCTTGAGGGGGGGATGTTAAGGAATAGTTAGTTAGTTATGTTGTTAGCTTAAATTCAGCTAATCAGTTATAACAACATAGCTAACCAAGTCTAGAATGATAGCATTAGTTGTATATAGTCAGCATCATGTTCAGACATTACTTAGTTTTTTTGCATTACCGTAATTGAACATCATGTAGTAAGAACACCCAGATTATTCATTCCCTCACTGCTCTTCACAGAATGCTAAAGCTTTTACAATAACGATACCAAACTTTTCTTTGATCCTATTTATGAATGATCTAACTGCATTTAACGTACTTTTTTGTGCGTCAT
The DNA here is from genome assembly GCA_029747015.1 of Carnegiea gigantea. Lineage (NCBI taxonomy): Eukaryota > Viridiplantae > Streptophyta > Magnoliopsida > Caryophyllales > Cactaceae > Carnegiea > Carnegiea gigantea. Next base: position 772,838 of record JAKOGI010000024.1, read on the forward strand.
TACTCGCAAGTAGTAATGTACAATCACTGTACATTGAAAATTGTTCTCTTTCAATGATGAATTAACCTAAAATAGCTTTAAATATCATATTAAATTATTCTAAGATAAAATTTTCTCTTTTTGGGTTTCCCAAAAAATTAGGAATTATTTAACTTAAGAAAAGTCAGTTAAAAGTTTCTTTACTTAGTGAGGTATGGATGCAATATAAATTTTGGTGATCATTTTTATCCAATATTAGAAGTTTAGTGATTTTTAAACCATTTTAAAATCAAGTGATTTTTCCAAACTTTGAGAGAAAGTTTAGTCATTTCTCAAACTTTTTTCCTTAAAAAAAGTCATCAATTATATTTGAATATGTAATAAGCCACTGTTTCATATTAACTTGTTAATATTAACTTATTGTGAGATGCATAAACCACATCAGCATCTATATTGTAAAACCCACATCGTTGATTGCACGTTTGAGCTGCGAATGCGCAGTAAAGCACTCCATCACCACTGGTTGTTCACTTTCCAGTCTCTCTCTCTCTCCCTGGTATCCATGCACCATTTCTTAACCATTACTCCATTATGTTGTACATGTCTTCTTTGGCCAACCACCACCATTGCATCAACCACCAAAAGGACGTTCATCCAGGCCATTCCTTCTTCATCACTCGTTTGTATGGATCAAGGTATGTAAATTGCATTTCAGCAAATCCATACGTAATTCACATGCATAAATTTGTTAAGATTTTTGTGCTTGGTTGTATGACTTTTTTAATTATTTCTTATGTTAATTGGGATTTGTTTCACATATTACATAACAGATGGAAGTGGTGGCAGTGGATGAAGCGCTCATTGGAAATATTGGTGGGGGATTTATGGTAAAAGAAGGTTAAAATGTTTAAATGCATTCTCGAAGAGTTTCGAATTATGATAGTAGCTGAAGTGATTTTTGTCTGTTTAATTGGTACGGTATGACTAAATATGTTTTGCACGCTATGTACTAGGAATTTGAGCTTTAAAACTGATTTGGTTCTTACAATTAGGTAAATATGACTGATAGTAATTTCAACAAGTGACAAATAATAGCTTATAAATATTGTTGCCTTGGACATGATATTATATGACTAATTATGTTTGGCATGTGTGACTATGTATGGTAAATTTATGTCTTAATACAAATGTGGTGGTTACAACTACATAAATATGTCTAATGATGTGTTAGAATGCCTTGAATCTGTTTTCTTTAGCCCCCTTTTGCAGACCTAGCACGGTGGTAATTATCAATTTGTTCATACTTTCTCGCATCCGTTATAACAAATTGGTATCAGAGCTTTAGGGTTTTCCGAATTCTGGCGAGAAAGATGTCCGCTTTGAATGTTAAAATTGACAAATTTACAGGGAAGAATAGTTTCAGTCTATGGCAAATCAATATGCGAGCCCTATTGAAGCAATAAGGGTTATAGGCGCCGCTGGCAAAGAAAGATCCAGGCGCCGACACTACAGAGATGTCCAGTCTGGAGGAAAGACACACACGACGATCATGCTGTGTCATCCAGATGATATCATCACTGCCGACACTACTGAGATGGCCAGTTTGGAGGAAAAACACACACGACGATCATGCTGTGTCATCCAGATGATATCATCACTGAAATCGTAGATCAGGATACTGCAGCTGGGCTGTGGTTAAAACTTGAGAGTCTATACATGACGAAGTCTTTAACCAACAAGTTGCTCTTGAAGCAATGTCTGTTTGGTCTACGAATGCAGGAAGGTATGCCTTTGAGAGATCACTTAGGTTAATTAAATACAATCCTATTAGACTTGCGTAATGTTGAGGTCAAAATTAAAGAGAAGGATGCTGCCCTAATTTTGTTAGTATCTCTCCCACCCTCATATGAAAATTTCGTACAATCTTTTATTGTTAGGAAAGATACTGTGTCTCTGGAAGAGGTTAGATCAGCTCTTCATAGCAGAGAGCTGCGTCATAGGGCGGCTAGCACAGATGGTGCTGGTACCGAGGCTGCTGGGTTGATAGCCAATAGGGGTAAAAGACCTGGGAATCCGGGGAAGAAGAAATCAAAGCCGTTGGGTTCTAAGGTCCTAAACCTAGTGATATCTGCAATTACTATAAGGAGACGGGACATTGGAAAACTTAGTGCCCTAAAAAGAAGAGGCAGCAACAACAACAAGAAGAGAAACAAGTAGGTACTGCTGCTGTCGCAGAAGGTGATAGTAGGTCCGAAGAAGATATAGCCCTAGTTGCTGATGAACCTATGCATCATACTAATGTATGGATCCTAGATTCAAGGGCATCTTACCATATATGTCCGTGTAGAGAATGGTTTATCACTTACGAGCAGGTAACTGGAGGTAATATTTCTATGGCTAACAGTGCTATTTGCAGAGTGGCCGGAATTGGTTCTATACAGATACGGACACATAATGGTAAATTCTATACATTGAATAATGTCAGGCATGTTCCACATATGGCAAAGAATCTAATATCATTGAGTCTGTTGGACACGAAAGGATTCAGTTTTCAAGGTAAAGGAGGAGTTCTATATGTCTGCAAGGGTTCAGATAGGGTTCTGGAGGGTGCCAAGCGAGGTACTTTGTATATACTACAGGGCACTACGTTATTTGTTTCAGCTGCTCTTGCATCTTTAGAAGTTCACGAGGATGATATAACCAAGTTATGGCATATGAGACTTGGTCATATGAGTGAAAGAGGGATGCAAATTCTGGCAAAAAGTGATCTCCTCTGTGGTCACAAGGTGGTAACGGATCTTGGGTTCTTTGAATATTGTGTTTTTGGAAAGCTACATTGTACCAAGTTTCCGAAAACAATTCACAGAACAAAAGGTACACTTGATTGTATTCATTCAGATTGTTGGGGTCCTTCTCGTGTTGAATCTTTAGGGGATCATAGGTACTTTCTGTCAATTATTGATGATTATTCCAGAATGCCTTGGGTGTTTATGATGAAACACAAAAATAAAGCTTTCAACAACTTCAAGCAGTGGAAGACATTAGTGGAAAATCAAACTGGGAAAAGGATCAAGCAGCTGCGCACTGACAATGGGCTGGAATTCTGTTCATCTGAGTTTGATGAGTTCTGTCATAGTGAAGGGATTGCTAGACATCGCATGGTCAGGGATACACCACAGCAGAACGGTGTCGCAGAACGTCTGAATCAAACACTTCTGGAGAGAGCTAGGTGTATGCTCTCCAATGCTAGGTTGGCTAGAAGGTTTTGGGCAGAAGCGGTTAATACAGCATGCTATTTGATCAATCGTAGACCTCACACCGGTATACATCTCAAAACTCCATGTGAGATGTGGTCTGGTAAGTCTGCAGATTACTCGAATCTGAAAGTTTTTGGTTATCCTATTTATTATCATGTAAATGAGGGTAAATTGGAACCTCGAGCCAGGAAGGGAGTATTTTTGGGCTACGGAGATGGAGTGAAATGTTATAGAATCTGGTCTCCATCAGAAAATAGGATTATTATTAGTGGAAATGTGGTTTTTGATGAAATTTCTATGTTTAACCCTACTGTGAAGTCTATTATTGTGTTAGAAACTGGTAGTGTTAAGAAACAGGTGGAGCACCAAGTCACTCATGATGAGAGTGAACCATAACAGGAAGAAGCTCAACATTCTTGTGCAGAAACCGAGCCCACATTGCTAGCTAGTCAACATAGCTTAGCTCTTGGTCGCTCTCAGAGGGCTAATTTCAGGAAGCCCCTTACGAAATATGGTTTCGAGGATATGGTGGCTTATGCACTATAGGTTGCTGAAGAGGTGGATCCTCACGAGCCGTCCACCTATAAAGAAGTAGTCACATGTTCCGAGTCTACCTAATGGATTGCAGCAATGAGAGATGAGATGGCGTCACTTCAAAAGAATACGATTTGGGAACTGGTGAAACGACCGTTGGACAGAAAGATCATCACCTGTAAATGGGTTTTTAAGAAGAAGGAAGGGATATCACCTACTAAGGGTATCAAATACAAAGCTCGAGTAGTTGCAAGAGGGTTCAGTCTGGAGAAGGGAGTAGCCTACACTGAGATTTTCTCACCAATGGTCAGACATACTTCTATCAGAGTACTATTAGCAATGGTGGCACATCAGGATCTTGAGCTTAAGCAACTAGATGTGAAGACAACTTTCTTACATGGAGAGCTAGAAGAAGATATATACACGGCTCAGCCAAATGGTTTCAAAGTTCCCGGGAAAGAAGAATATGTCTACCGTCTGAAGAAGTCCTTGTATGGACTAAAGCAGTCACCTAGGCAGTCGTACAAGAGGTTTGACACCTACATGATACAGCTCGGGTATAACAGGAGTCCATATGACTGTTGTGTATATCACAACAAGGCAACAAATGGTTTGTTTATCTATTTGGTACTATATGTTGATGATATGCTGATAGCTGCAGAGCACATATCTAATGTTCAGAAGCTGAAAGGTCTCCTAAGTGTTGAGTTTGAGATGAAGGATCTGGGTCCGGCAAAAAAATTTTTGGGCATGGAGATCTATAGGCATAGAAGTCAAAAGAAGCTTTTCTTATCATAGAAGGGCTGTATTCAGAAGATATTGTTAAGATTCGGCATGTCTACGGCAAAACCTATAGATACTCCAAGTGGAGATTTGTTAGAATGCCTTGAATCTGTTTTCTTTAGCCCCCTTTTGCAGACCTAGCACGGTGATCTCGCTAACCGATCAGCGAGTCGGGGTCTAGGGGCGACGTGCTCTGGTTTGGGGGTTCGGGGGTGCAACGTGGCCCCCGATAGAGGTTCGGGGGCAATGCCCCCAAAACTGACGGCGTACGTGATGTATGAGTTAGGGTTAACTCTAAAACCAAAACCCTATATATGTAATGCATATCTCTGTATTCTTATATCATTGGATGAATAAAACTATCCCTCTCTTCTGCCTGTGGATGTAACTAACACATTGTTAGTAAACCACATTAAATCTGTGTGTATTTTTCAATTTATTCATACTTTCTCGCATCTATTATAACATGGTGTTTACAAGAGGTTACTGAAAATAGTTTTTTTCCCTAATTAGTAGTGCTAAAATTGCCTGAAGTCCTCATTACAAAGGAGGACAAAATAGAAGTAAGATGTAAAAAATCATAAGCAACAAAACTGAAGACTAAGGAACAGAAACAGCAAAACTAAAAGAGAAAAACACATGATAAGGAACTAGAAGAACTAAACTAGAAGAGAGGCAGATCCCTGCACATGCTGCAGCAATCCCTACACCAACTGCACCAAGACAACATCAAAAACATTGGGCTAGAGGAGAGGGTTAAGGGAAAAGAAAATACAAGGATCCAAAATTTCTAACAAGTTTTGCTGAGTGGTATGGAGTAGGATCCTTCCAAGCTTTAGACGATAGGGCTATCCTTCATTTCATGGTCATACAGAGAGCATAAGCATCCAACTCTTGCTGTTTAAACACCACATCATTTCTTTTCATCCATAAGCTCCACTGATATTGCAAAGAAAGTAACAATCCACAACCTTTTCCTGGCCTTCTTATAGACCTGTTTGGCCATCCATACTTCATAAAATTGTCTGAAGGTACTCTGACATTGTACTAGGAGCTCAAAAGCTTGAGTGAACCTTCTTCATATACTCCAAGCAGTGTTATGCAATGCCCTTCTTCTTTCTGAGGATATAAGAACCTTAGTAAAATCTACTCGTAGTAGCAAGGCAACATTAATGTATATTTTCATGGATCTAAGTTGATTCCAAACTTGCAGTCTCCCCTGATGATCATTTGGTCCATAAAGTAGACAAATAGCACACAGAAATTGTTCTTTTAGAAATTCACCACAAACACAAATCCAACGTTGCCTTGATATGTAGCTTGTCTGCTGAAAGGAGTCCTTATGCCACTAGATTATTAGCCCTCCTGATCCATCATTTGCTGGAACATTAACGTAGTCCATTGTTTGGTGCCCCCATAACTTAACTATATCCCAATGAGATAAAGCTGAGTGTTTTGTTTCTATAAGCCCGATGAGGCCAAGATGTTCCTTTTTTAATCAAATTCTTCACCATGCACCTTTTATTGTCAGTGCCAATACCTCTGACATTCCATGTTGCTATCCTCATTACTTCTTGTTTGCAAGTTGTCCTGAACTTGTCTTGTTTTTCCTCAAGGTTGCTTTTATTCTGGATGTAGCTGCCCTTTCATTTTGTATCACTGAGATACCCAGTAATCTCCCTATTTACAATGATTCTCTTACAATTTATTCCAAGCTCTCTAAGTTTTGGCTTTTGGAGAGACTACCCTTAGATCCAGCACTTTTGGTTTTTCTAGTGCTCACTCTCTTCTTGTCAGCATTTTTGTTTCCTGGTACTTGGCTTTCAAAGCCTAGAGGAGGTTGTACTAACTCACTCTCTTGAGCCCAATATTCGCCTTCTTCCAATGCTTCCTCCCTAATATCCAGAGCTTTAGGGGGCAGTTAATTAGTAGATCATTGGCTTGTCTTAGAACCTTTGCTCGACTAAGGTGAGGATTCTCATAACCTGGTGGCTTCTCTTTTTCAAGGCTTCTTTAGTATGCTTATATTCCAAAGACTGTAACTGCTAATTTGTCTTTAAGAATTCTTCTGTATATCCATTTTGGTTGAATGAAATAGTCTTAGTTCTTGCTCTAGAATTAATGCTCTCTTGATTTATGGAGGCTGCTGGCCTTTCCATTTCTATTTTTGAATTTGAATTTGAACTGAGCTAATTTTCTGGAGGCTCTTAAACTACATCTCTCCCCTGATCTCTCAATGATCTATCATCAAGTTTTGTATTGCTTTGAGCTAAACCGTTTTCTACATCCAGATTCTCCATCAGATCCTCGAATCCTAAGACCTCATCATTTGAGTCCATCTCCTCCAAAGGAGGGCAGTTAAGAGGACCATGGTCATTATTTACTGTTTGAACTATAGGGCCTAATTCACGAATCATAAGTTTATAACCCTCACCTGCTAAAGTAAGGAGTATGTCATGGTCAATCCTTTTAAAAACATTAGTGACTATCATTAACTTCATGGACTCGAATGAATCAGTTCTAGCAATAGATTTCCATAGTGTCATTAGTCTGCCCCACAAGATTGCTATTTTATTGAAGTTTTCCCAGTACCATCCATGATGTGGAACTCCGAAGACTTCTAGCCAAACCTTTCTTGATTTGCTTGAATCATATATAGTCCATTTCTTTATGTGACTAAACCATAAATCAAGTTCTTCATGATTCGTAAAAGCCTCTTCCATTTTGTCCATTGTAGGGAATGTCAAAATGAACTTGAAACTGCTTAGTGCACAAATCTTAGAGCATAAGCCATATCCATTATTAACTGCTAGTGCTAGGGTTGCAATAACTCTAGGATCTTCCATTGTATATACTAGACCCCTACTTAGCCATTCTTCGAAGTCTTCTTCATTAATTTAACCTACTAAAGCTCTGTTGCACCACTGGCTTTCTAGACTGAGCCTATCCTCTATATCTTTATTATTAGGCTCCAATGGTTGCTTTTCTTTCCTTTTCCAAATGCGTTGCTTTTCTTTTCTTCTCCAAACTTGATTCTTTTTCCGAACCTTCCATTGCCAAACTTGCTTCTATTGCTGCTGCCTCTTTCTAGTAGTATTCGTGTTATATGGATGTTGACTCCTTCATTTTTCATTTGTTGCCCTTGATACTGAAATTCTGCTTCCCCGAATGTTTGCATTATTAAGCAGAATAATGCTTCTTCTAGCCTCATTTTCCTTCCTATATCGTACAAAGTTGAACCTGACATTACTCCTTCAAGTCGTTCTGTGCGGAATATATGTGTCGCTAACTCTTCCTGCTCGTTGAAAGATCCCTTTGAGGCCATGGCGGTCTAGCTCTGCCGGTAGGCTGTAGACGAAAACTGAGAACTCTCTTCTCTCTCCTGTTTTCTCTTCTCTCTCCTATTTCTGTCATCTGTTTTTAGTTACTTAGGTTACTGAAAATAGTTTGATAGTCTTTTCTATTTAAGATTGTACTTATGACTAATTATGTTTTTCCTGTATGACTCACCATGCTTTATAAGTCTGGGTCATAAGTGTTGCTGTTGCAACTACGTAAGTATAACTAATAATATTTATAATGGATGACTGAGAATAGTTGATAAGCTTTTTGCATTTAACATTGTATTATATGACCAATTATGTTTTGCATTTATGACTATGTACTATAAATTTGTACTCTAAAACTTATATGGCCGTTACAACTACATAAAATATTACTCATAATAATTTCAAAGGGTGATTAACAATCTTTAATGAATCATTTTCTTTTAATGTGGGTCTGTATGACTAATTATGCTTTGCATATATGATTATGTACGTGCGATAAGTTTGTGTTCTAATAATATTATCTATGTACAACTAAAAATATTGGACAACTCTTTAGGATTTAATATGCTACTATATGACTAATTATGTATTGTGTGCATGACTATGTATTATAAATGTGTTTTATAACAAATTAATACAGCTATCACGACCATGTAAATATGACTAATAATATTTTCAATGGGAGACTAATATTATTTATTTATTCTTCATTTTATATGAAAATGTGGCTAATTTATTGAATGGATAAAAACATATTAAGAAGGGGAGTTTATATGTGGGGTGGCTCATTACAGAGTATTAGTTGCCCATAAATATGGCATGAATTAACCTACACATTTGCATAATTTTGGTGTCATATTTTTGATGAATTGTGTGCTTGCATGTGACTAAGATTTTTGAAATATAGGAGCTGCTGATGGAATCATAACCCGATGACTTAAAAATACCACAATTGCACAACCTAGTTGTAGCTAGCAACCGGCAATTACGATCGCATCCACAGGGAGCTATGTTTCTAAGTACGAAGCAAACTAAAGCATCCCAAGTTAGGCAAATTAAAAAGGTGATAGAAGGAATGCCTAAACTACTAAAGCAAACAAACAAAAATGACTTCGATTGTGATAAAACCTAAGATAAACCAACTAATTAAGTTAAACCTTCACCTTTCCATGTTACGCCAGCATTTAGAGATAATCAATTGCACCATCAGAGCTCAGTCGATCCCTCTTTCAAGGGTGAAAGGCTAGTTTAAGTTTTCTAACCACCTGTTTTTCATGGGGCTAGTGTAATTAAACCGCAAGAATAGTAACCCTCGACCTAGTTGGGATTCATACTAGTTTCTCGTCTAAATGCTAGCTATTATTCCTACCCACATTAGACAATTAACCTCACCTTTCATCAGAACTCAATTTCCCCAAAATGTGGACGAAAGCTCTTTCAAGTATTTCACCTAATACTTGGCAGCTGTGAAGGAAAACTTTAAATTTAAGCATGAACAAAATAGGCTTAGACTTAAACAAGATCAACTAGCCACTAAAGGGTTGATCATAACCACATATCACAAATTTAATTACAATCAAACATCTAAACAGAAAGCAAACCCAATAGTAATTAAACAGCAAGTAAAATAAAAATCATGAAATTAAAGAGAGAAAGAGAAGAGAAACTTAGCCTTGAATAGCAAAAGCTACAATCTTGTACAAATTATACATAAACTAACCTAATCTAATATCCCCATAAAGGGGTTTTGAAGTGGCTAACTTAAACCTTAATCAAGCCTTAAAAGATCCAAACAAAAAGGTTCTCCCTAAAACAATTACTAAAATCATGCTTATATAATCTCAGAAAGTCAGTTGACAAGTTACACAGACAGCATATCACCTCATCATTGTCTATAATGGGTCCTCAAAGATTGTAGGATTCAGCACAACCATGCCATTCTGCATGGCACCCAGCGTCAATCCTTTCAACTTTTCCTTGCGAATATGGTCATGCACATTGGCATGATAAGGCGTGTTGTACTGTTTTGAGCTCAATTCCTGCCAACTCTGGGATAAATATTATTTCAGACAAAAGAAAAAAACCAAATTATTCCTAGAACTAAAATTTATTATGGTCAAAAGCCAAATTAATGAGAATATAAATTACGGTACTTTGGGACCGAACAAATACCTCCACACCTAACGTTTGCTCGTCCTTGAGCAAAATAAAGACAAACTAACATCAAGACCTAACTCACTTTCATAGGAATCACGGTTGCATTTAGCATATGCAGCAAGCTCTTTAAACCCCTTTGTTTTCCCAAGTAGACGAGTGAGGTCTCGGATGGGTTTGGGAAAGATATATGCACAAAATCTAAAAAAAATACAAATAAAAAAAGAAAGAAAAATAGAACAATCTTTTTAGTTTAACCAAAAAAAAACACAAATATATACAAATTAGGGAAAAACTGTACATAATTAAATCAACCTGATCACCCATGTAACTCAACTACAAGCATAATATACATATCGAGACTCTTCATGCCCATTAATGACATCCAAACACCAACTTTTCACCCCATAATGCATTGAAACTGTGAATCTATTCCAATGCTCACTGTGTAAGTGCACCATCATCCAAGGAGTTAGGCTTACTGGAATTCGACTCAATCTCACTTGATTGACAAAAACTACATTATTGACTTATTAACTTGAAAAGCAACCTTTCCCCGTATCAATACTTCCTCAAAGTGTAGCACCTTGTGGTGTATGCCACAAAGGAAAACTTTTCATTTTTGGTTTTTAGTTTTTTAAATACGGAATGAAAGTGAAAATAAAAGAGACTATGCACAAACACAAGTGGGAAAGCGAATCATGAAGACTAATATCCTAAGATAATGATGCAGTATAAATCAGGACTAGATTATGCAACTATGATATATTGTTGCGGTTAGAATTGGCGTCTAGAATGATGCACTTAGGACAGAGATCTATCATGTACTTCATGCTTATATACAAACTAATGGCTAATGTATAAGGGATCAAACCAATCAAAACAATACAAAATTCCCAAAACCACTAAAAGCATAAAATCTTTTTGACTTTTCAAAAAAAGAAAAAAAATTTCTCTTTTGTTCCTTTCTAAAAGTTTGAAGCATTCTTCTCTTCCCCTAAAGCTAGATCGTATAATGTCCTCATTGGGAGTCAAGAATCCTAAGCTAACAAAACACATATATACATAAAACAAACCAATAATAATGAATATAGAAAAATAAGAGACAAACTGGGGGGGAAAAAAAAAACTATGCAACAAAAAATTAAGAGAGAAAAGAGGGAATGAATTTACCAGCTTAGGTGTTGGATGCACCTAAACTGCCACCTCCTTAATATGGTGCTATGAGAGGTAGGAGGCGCATCAACCACTCCTCTGTATCACTTAAGACTAGGGTATTTAGCTTAGATGCCGTCAAAGCTCTCAAGAGCTTATCATATGCTTAAGTATGGGATAGAGCTTATCATGCTTGTGCATGCATCTCATAGCAGTGTAAGTAAGAAAACACTAGCAAAAATATATGAAATACAAGCAATGTCCTCTTAAACTCAGTGATAACCTTAACAAAATCAGTAAAATGATGGAATAACTATGAGCAGACGATTCCCCTAAGTATGTTCTCTAGGTATGCATAACAACAATCGAGGGATCATAACCCTTGAAATGTCCTAGGGTACATCTAATACATGCACATGAGAGGGATGATAAGGAGTAAGGGAGATGAGATGCAGACAAGGTTAAAAGCCTTAACAAGAATGGCATCCACAACCTAGAGACTAAGAGGGGGCACCAACAAACACATCATCGCTACACGACCCTTCTAAAGGGGTCTCCTCTAAATATTTCTCAAGCAAGATAAGTCCTTCTAACCAAGCAAGTGAATCATCCACAACACAAAGATTAGTGTCAATCGTAAAAGGCTTACCCATCTCGAGCCCCGTGCATTAAGGTAAAGGAAGGAGAGAAATAAGTAAGGTCAAGACAATGTCAGTAGTGTCTCTAGGTGTGCTAAGTGGGGATAGAGAAAAAAATAGCAATGAAGTTAAAGAGTGTCAATCCCTTCCTCTAGGTTAGTTATTATGTCGACAACAAAATTAGACTCTAAGGGAAAGGAATACTTATCGTCATCACACGAACTAACCTTGGTTTAGAAGAAGGTAGGCTAAGGCTAGTCTTATATGACAAGTGATGCTCCCATAAATAATCTTCAAACCTAGCATGTTGCTTATTTGTTGTCTCTATCATGTTATTTAATCTATCAAAGCCTTCATTAGAAATCACATAATATGGACAAGAATTCACATCATGATCAGAAGATTCACAATTGGAGCATACAACATGAGCATAATATGGATGGTGATGATGAGAATCCCTCCTTTGCTCAGCACATGGATATTGACCATTAAAATCATGGGGATGGGTAGAAGGGCACACAAAAGACTCAATAACATTTTTAGATTGCCATTAATGGCAAGCAAAAGATTCAAAAAAAAAAAAATCCCACATTGTACCAAAGTAAAAAAGCCACCACTCATGTACTCCAAGACATCTAATCATAACCACATATCACAAATTTAAGTACAATCAACATCAAAATATAAAGCAAACTCAACAAAAATTAAACTAGCAAGCAAAATAAAAATCATGAAATTAAAGAGGAGAGAAGAGAAACTTAGCCTTGAATAACAAAATTCATAATCTTGTACAAAGTATACATAAACTAACATAATCTAGTCTTCCCTTGATGGGGTTTTGAAGTAGCTAACAAAAACCATAATTGAGCCCTAAAATGCCCAAGCAAAAAGACTCCTCAAAACAATTGCAAAAGTCATGCTTAAATAATCTCAAAAAGTTAAACTGTAGGGTTCAGCACGACTGTGTCATTATGCACAACAACCAATGCGTTCCTTTCAACTTTTGCTTACCGGCATAGGAGTGTAAATTTGCATGCTAGGGCATGTAGTGCATTTTTTTCCTTAGATTTCTACTTAATTTTAACCATTTTGAAGCCAGTTCTCGCAAACTCTAGGATTAATAATATTTCCTACAAAATAAACAATAAACTAAATAAAAATCCCAGAAATTGCAGTTTTTTATGGGTAAAAACTGTCCATAAATGGGGATATAAATTATGATATTTTGGGACCGCAATAACCCAAAGTGCATGACTATTTCGATGGATTCATGATTTTCTGATGAAATTTCCATTGGAAATATGGGATTTCAAACATATTTTTCGATGAAAATCCGATGGGGTTGCTATTTCTATCAGACATAGTAGTTTTCCAGCAATGAAATGTTTAATGTTCAACGAATAATTTTCTGATAGGATTCCGCCAGAAATTTGGTCTGAGTAGGGATAAATTTTCTTGTATATTATAAGAGTTTTTAGTGGATCTTTGTGTACAGATTATCACATAGAAATGCAGGAACCATTTGTGATTGAGAATAATGAGTTGGATGATGATTCAAGATGATCCTTTCCTATGTTCATATATAGTCATTATTAAGCATAATAGTCATTGAGCTATATAAATACAAGTCATCCTATTTTTCTTTGTAATAGCAATGCCTGTTTAACCTATTGTAGCCATTATAGTTCTCTTATAATTCATAGCTATTACTTAATTGTTAAGTATAATAATCATTTCCAATTAGGTACAATTGTTACGCCTTGTCAAATATTGCTATCATTCTTTATCTTTCAAAACAGTCATCTTTTATGCAAATAATAGTTGTTGACTCTGTTAAAACCCTTATTTGAATTTTGAATGAAAGATAAATTTGAATTTGCTTAAATCATGTTAAAATTATAATTAAGTTGGTTACTCAGAAATCTTACCTAATTATATGCATATAATTTTAATCAATTTAGAGCTGCTAATAATATGAGATTATGATTCTTCATAAGCCAAGATTTGCCTAAAATTGTTAATATCTTTTGAGATTATATTTTGAAGATTATTGCTTGCTTAAAATCAACCACTAGATAACATGATCAGCAAGATCTTTAGCCTAAAATCAAGCAGGTAGCTGGTGGAAATCAAGAATATAGTCGTTGAGCAAACTGTAAGAATTTAAGGGCTTGAAAGCTACATCTCAAGGCCTTGAAATTAGATTGAAGATCACCTTTCCTTTTCCAAATGCAAAGGCCACTTTCCTTATTGACCTCTTAACCTCTCTAACATCATTGCCTATAAAGAGGGAGGCATTTGTAGTTGAAGATGATACAAAAGAGAGCACAAGCAACAACCTTACTTAATACTCACTTGCATAGCTTGAGCTTTAATATGCTTTTCATTAATTTGAGTTGTATTATTCAAAGTTGTAATTGAGTGGGATCGTAGAGTTGAAGGGTTAATTCTACCAAGCCTTATTAAGGGTATCAACTTTTGACTTGGAACTTACACTAGGTGTACTCTAGAGTTGTAACTATCCCTCCTAATAAAGTTAGGTTAATCCTAGATTTAGAAAACTCTAGGTGGTGATTAAGCCTTTTGAGGCCCAACCTCATTAACAAATACTTGTGTTTTATCCATCTTTATCTTTCCGGCTTTTATTTCGATTAATTTATGACATTGATCATCACCCTATTCACCCCCTATAGGGTGATTCAATAGCCCTTAAGTTTTCAATTGGCATTAGAGCTAGACCCACCTTATTTGACTTTACCGTCTAGTAGCCAACGATCATGGCCACCACCCGGGAAGGCTATTATGATCAAGGTCACTCCACTACTAGACCTCTCTTGTTCAAGGGCACTAACTTTTCTTATTGAAAAATTTTGATACAGATGTTTGTCGGGATCAAAGATTATGAGTTGTCGAAAATTATAATGAAAGGTCCATACATTCCAATGACTACCATCCATGGAAAGCTTGTTGAGAAAACTAAAGATCAATACATAAAAGAAGATTTTGTAATTAAAAAATTGTAAGGCTATGCATTTCCTATATTTTGTCCTAGATACTAAGAAAAACAACTGTATTTGTGCATGTGAAATAGCTAAGCAGACATGGGTCAAGCTAGTAGTAACATATGAGGGGACAAGTGAAGTACGAGAAACAGAGAATAATATGTTTGTCCATTAATATGAATTATGCAACCTGACGGGACTATCATGGAGATGTGTACACAATTCAACGACGTAACCAATAACCTCAAATCACTTGGTAAAACCTATACCAATGAGAAAGAATCCTTGCCCATGATAAAGTCATGAAGAAAACAATTCATGATTTGCCCTGTGAAAAAGAAGTTTCACAAAAATCAAATAATACATTTCACATAAGGATTGAAGCTCTTAAAAAAGAAAAGAAAGGGCTTCAATCCAAATATGAAGGCCTTGAAAAGGTGGTGTTGAAATTTCTAAAGGACTCGATAACTTGGACAATTATCAGGATCTCAAAGGATGTTCTTCAACAAAGAAGGTATTAGGTATAACCCTTTTAACAGAAAAGATACAAAAAGTTCTTTGTTTAAGAGACATCCCAAAACAAATCTCACACCATATACAATTATTGTCTAAGGAAAGGTCATATCTCTTATTCATTTCCTCTTAGAAAGCCAAATACCAAATTTATCCAAGTTTAGATACCAAAAGGGACAAGACCACAAAATATGGTCACAATCACATTGGACCCAAATTCACTGTCAAGGCTGGAAAGGTTGATCTATTATTTTGTAGATAAGCTTGAAAGTCAGTGATGAACTTTGGTATCTTGATAGCGGATGCTCAAGGCACATGACTGAAAATGAATCTCACTTTACCGAAATCAAGAAAAAGAAATATGGAAGTTTTACCTTCGGTGACAATAAAGTTGGTAAGATCATAGAAATTGGCAAGATCGGTAAGGATCCCTCTAAATCCTTCGAAAATGTATATTTGTTGAAGGATTAAAATTTAATCTTTTGAGAATATCCCAACATTGTGACAAAGGTGATAATGTTATCTTCAGTTATTCTCATTGTATTGTACAAAATATGCATGATTACAACACTATTTTATACGGTCCTAGAATAGATGACGTTTATGCCATTATAGCTTGAATAGCATCTCATCCAATAAACTGTCATGCTTTAAAGCCTCTCTTGATGGTACTTGGTTATGACATCATAGACTAGGTCATGCTAGCATGCACACTATAGAAAAGTTATCCAAGCTTGACTTAGTACGTGGCTTACCCTCATATAAGTTTAAAAAAGATCATATTTGTGATGCATTGTAAGAAAAGCAATTTCATAGTTCCTTTAAGCCCAAAAAATGCATTCGTGCATCTCGTGCATTAGAATTACTTCATATGGATATATGCGGTCAAATATCTATTCCTAGCTCAGAGATAGCTCATTTATAGTTGTTATTGTGAATGATTATTCACATTTTACTTGGGTTTCTTTTATAAACGAGAAAAATGAAGCATTTTATGAGTTCTCAAAACTTTGCAAACAATTACAAATTTACAAAAATTTACCTATTGTTTCTATACAAAGTGATTATGGTAGGGAGTTTGATGAAAAAGAATATATTAAATTTTGTGATGACTTTGGCATTTCACACAATTTTTCAGCATCTAGAACTCTTCAACAAAACGGCGTGGTTGAAAGGAAAAACTACACCTTAGAAGATATGGCTAGGACTATGCTTTGTGAAAGTAGTTTGCCAATAACTTTTTGGTAGAAGCGGTGAACACCGCAAACCATGTTTTAAATCATTGTTTAATTTGCCATATTTTGAAAAGACTTCCTACGAACATTTCAATGCTCAAAAATAAATATTTCTTATTTTTGTACATTTGGCTATAAATGTTTCTTTCACAACAATGTAAAAGAGGAGTTAGGTAAGTTTGATGCTAGAAGCAATACAGGTATTCTTATTGGTTATTCCATGCATTCTAAAGCTTATCGTGTTTATAATAAGTGTAATAGAATAATTGAAGAGAGCATTCACATTGTTTTTGACGAGTCTAATGATGGTAGGCTAAGCTTTTCTTCATTCCAAGAGTTGAAGCTGAGTAGATGTGATGGTGATGAGGCGGAAGAAGAAGCAAGAGCCAAGACAAATACAGAGCACAAAGAGCCACCTCAAGATTTAAATCTTAAAAACAATATACCTCATACAAGTGAAGAGCCACATACCATGAATGAGGAAGAACCATTATCCAGTGTTCCAAATGAAGAAGCTATGCGAACCAAGACAAGGCTACAAATGCAACTCATATCATCCACAAGAGAACTTACTTATCAGTATATCTACTAGTATAAAAACTAGATCCTCTCTTCGAATTTTTTCTCATTGAATCTAAGAATCATTCAAAGGCCTTCAGTGACCCTAATTAGGTTATTGCTATGCAAGAAGAATTTGATCAATTTGAAAGAAATCAAGTATGGTTTCTTACTCCCCAACCCAATGACCACCCTTATGTTGGGACAAAATGAGTGTTTCTTGATAAGTTAGATGAAAGTGGAAATGTGGTAAGAAATAAGGCTAGACTAGTTACAATAGGCTATAATCAAGAAGAAGATATAGACCGTGATGAGACCTTTATCCCTGTAGCTCACTTAGAAGCCATTCATATTCTCTCAGCATTTACATCGTACATGGGCATTAACTTTTTCAAATGGATGTTAAATATGATTTCTTGAACAGTTTCTTACAAGAAGAAGTTTACGTTAAACAACTCTCTGGTTGCAAAATCTCGATGTTCCTATTCACGTGTTCACACTTCAATAACCCCTTTATGGTTTGAAACAAGCCCTAGAGCTTGGTATGAGCAATTAAACAAATTCTTACTTGAAAATGATTTTAGTTGTGGTCAAATTGAGAAAACATTTTCATAGAAAACAAGGGGGAGGATTTCATCATCACATAGGTTTATATTGATGATATATTTTTCAGAGATACTAACGACTGCCTATGCAAGGAATTTTCTAATCTCATGAGTAGGGAATTTGAGATGAGCATGGTAGGAGAACTTATATTCTTCCTTGGTCTACAAATTAAATAACTCAAAGACAGTATTTTTGTGAATCAAGGTAAGTATGTAAATGAGTTGTTAAAGAAGTACAAAAAATGGCATCAAGTGCTAAACATGCTAGCACTCCCATGGCTTTAAGTGCAAATCTTGATCAAGATCCTAATCGTAAGCCAGTAAACGAATAAAGATATCAAGGTATGATTGGTTCCCTATTGTGTTTAACTGCTAGTTGTTCGGACATTATGTTTAGTGTGTGCTTGTGTGCTCGCTTTCAATCATCTCCCAAAGAATTCCATCTTATTGCTGCAAAACATATCTTTAGATACTTGGCGGGTACAAAAATTTTGAATTTTGGTATCCTAAAGGGGGAGATTTCTTTCTTGTTGGATATTTCAATGCATATTATGTAGGTTATAAGGTAGATAGAAAGAGCACATCGGGCATTTGTCAATCCCTTAGTCAATCACTTGTTTCATGGCACTCCAGGAAGCAAAATTCAGTCGCATTATCAATAGCAGAAGCTGAGTACATTGAAGCATGTTGTGCCCAACTCCTGTGGATTATACAACAATTGTACTACTTAGGAATTAATCTCAACAATGTTCTTATCCATTGTGGCAACATGAGTGCCATTAGTATAACGAAAAAGGCAATGTGTCCTTAGAATTTGTTGTGACAAAATCTCAACTTGCCGATGTTTTTACTAAACCCCTAAGTGAAGAAGAATTCAATTACATCCGTCAAGAAATTGGGATGATTAATATCAATGCATAAATTAAGGTGGAGCCATCTCTAAGTACTAATTCTATTCTTGCAGAGCTCAAATAATGAGCCATCAGTTCACCGTTGAGAAATTCACGGCCGTAAAGCACAGTTTAACGGCTTGAATTATAGGGAAAAATTGAAGATTTTTAATGTGGCTAAATCAAGGGCTTGAACTTACAATTTCGAAGCCTTAACAATAAGTCACCTATAAAAATAAGTAGAATGGTTCAACCAAAAGGAAGGCAATTCAAATTTGATTTAATTCCTCCCACTCTGGGCACGTGGAATAATTTTTCAAAAGCATTTATATAATTTATTTTAGGTTTTAAATTGTGGTACCAAAATTTCCAAATTTTGGGTTCTTGTTAGATTGGAAAATATCTGACCTTCTTTTCTTCTCAAAATCAAACTCCTTTCGAAATTCTTCCATCTCTCTCCTTCTTTACCCCGAGCCACCTTCTTCTCCAAGCTGTCTTTTGCCTCCTTCCTCATACGTGCACACTCCATGGCCGAATAAGCTTCTCATCTCCAAATTCTTGCTATTCACTCTCTTCTATCCCATTTCCCTTCTAAAATTTTCAAATATTAGCTCATTACATCACGTTGGCTTGAATTGGGGTTCTTGATACAACGAACCATAATCCGCCTCTCTTGAACTGAATTTGCACTCTTTTCTATCAAATTGATAACTATGGCCACCACTAGAGGGGGAAAGCTTCAAATCGCTCCAATCGAACCTTGAAAGCTAAGAATCCTGCCACCTCTGCTCAGCCCAAGTTCCAGTCAGACCACCTTGCCTCTGATCTAGCAAAATGCATATGCACACCTCGATTTAGGACCATGTTGAGCATCCCCGACACTACCTTCGAATCTAGCTAAGGCTCGAACCAGGCAGCCTCCACCAAGTTAACCTTTGGTCCATACCACCCGGAGCAAGGTCAGGCATCATCACCACCACCTGTTCTGACACAAACTCAGCTCCTTGACTCAATTACAGGTTATTGGCTTCCCACTCTTGATAGTCAACAACGATTTCAAGCATTTTGAAATAAATCCATATCAGTTTGTGAAAAATATGTTCCATTCTTCACTTATAAGAAATTTGGGTTCTTTGAGAAATTGATTAAGGACAAATGTTTGAGATTGCTTAATTTGGGTGATGTTGTGCACCCTCAACATGTTAGGTTGTTTTACTCCAATTCGGAGACAAAATCTAGTGCTAATGGTGTGTTCTTTATGAGTCTTCTAAAATCTATCAAAATTACCCTAGGCCACTCTATTCTTGAATAAATTTTTGGGCTGAAATTTGTTGACATAGCCCCTCCTAATCTAACCCTCAAACAAGCCAAATACCTATCCATAGCTCAATTTGCTTGCCCTCAAAAGATTACTGCCTACAAACGCTAGCACAAGGTACCCCCATGTCATGTTCTACAACCGGCACCTCACTTGCTGCATTATGTTTTCGTTCGCAGCCTTTATCCCAAAGATGACTCTAAAGAAGTTTGCAATAAACTTTCCGTTGAAGCTATATACCACCTCATGAATGGTTATTTAGTCGATTAGGCCTCGATTATTCTCAATCACATCTATCGAGTGGCTAGTATGAGTCGTACAACATCCCTTCCATATGATAACCTCTTGACTCGTATCCTTAATCACTTTAAGTTGTTGTTAGACCTTGAGGACTGTATTACTCAACTCGTACCTGTGATTTATGCTCACTCCCTTAAAACCCTTCGTTTCTACAAAACTTAGTCAAGAGAGTGGAAGCATTAATCTAACCCCTGAAGAAGCCTCCACTCTTAAGGTTCCACTTTGCAATCATCCTTCTTCCCTTAATCCTGCTGAGTTCTTGCTGGGTTGAAAGAGGATCAGGCTGAACTCAAGAACCAGTTGGATCATATTCAGTTGGAGATGGGATTGATGAATAGGGAAATTGATGATGGACTCGATTGACTAGCCTCATTCATCATGGTCTTAAGCTAGCCGTCCAGTTTCAGCCCACAAACTTAGAAGGGGCCATTCAATCTACTGATCAACTCATTCGCTTGACCTCCTCTGTGCCACGCTTTGGCTAGTATTGTGTTTTAATTAATTGCTTTTAGTTTTAGTTTTTTTATTTTTCTTGCCACTTTAAAATCCTACGTGTGTACCCAACATTATGTCTAGGTCATCCCCCTTATTTTTGATGAAAGCCAAACAGGGAGAATAGCCTTAAGGTTTTGGATAGTGATGTAAACAAAGCAGTGGTATGGTCACACTTTTGGACAGTGATGTGGTCACACTTTTGGACAGCGATATGCTCGCACTTTTGACCCAATTGGTAAGTATGATGTATGGATTATTCATGTATGATTGGCCCAGTTGGTAAGGTCAAAAATATTACAAATTTGTATTCATGATCTATACTCAATTGATCTACACTTGATTAAGGTATGTTATGGTTATGAATAGTGATTATGGTAAGCTTATGATATGTTATGGGTAAGAACAGTGAATATAATGTATGGTAAGCTTATGACATATGGCAGCTTGTGGTCAAGGTTGGCAGCACTAGACTCAATTGCAGTAAGGTTGCAAATATTGTAAAATTAATTATGATGCATGGTAAACATCTAAAAATTAATTATTTTGCAAGAATGATCTCATTCCTGTTATTCTTAATTACTTATTATTAATCAAAGTAAAACATCGCCTTTCATCAAAAAAGAGAAGATCGCTAACTCCCTTAAAACCCTTGCATGAATTTTGAATGAAAGACAAATTTTAATTTGATTAAATCATTTTAAGATAAGTTGGTTAGTCTGAAATCTTGCTTAACTATATGCATATTATTTTGATCTATATAGAGTTGCTAATAATATGAGATTATGATTCTCTTTATGCCGATACTTTTACAAAAGTTAAGATTTGTCTAAATTTGTTAATATCTTTTGAGATCATATTTTGAAGATTGTTGCTTGCATAAAACTAGCTACTAGATAGCATGGTTAGCAAGATCTTCAGCCTAAAATCAAGCTGGTAGCTGTTAGAATCAAGAATACAGTCGTTGAGCAAACTACAAGAATTCAAGGGCTTAGAAGCTGTATCTCAAGGCCTTGAAATCAATTTGAAGATCACCTTTTCTTCTTCAAATGCAACCATCATTTTCCTTAATAGCCTCCTAACCTCTACAACATTGTTGTCTATAAATGGGGAGGCATTTGCAGCTGAAGATGGTACAAGAGAGAGCACAAGCAATAAGCTTACTCAATGCTCACTTGCATAGCTTTAGCTATAATTTGTTTTTCATTCATTTGAGTTGTATTGTTCAAAGTTGTAATTGGGTGGGATTATAGAATTGAAGGGTCAACTCTACCAAACCTTTTGAGGGTGTAAACTTGTGACTTGGAACTTAGAGCAAGTATACTCTAGAGTTGTAACTATCCTTCCTAATAAAATTGGGTTAATCCTTGAGTTACGGAACTCTAGGCGGATATTAAACCTTTTGATACCCTTCTTCGTTAACAAATACTTGTGTTTTTTTCCACTTTTATCTTTCCGCTTTTTATTTCGATTAATTTGTGACATTGATCATTACCCTATTCACTCCCTTCCTAGGGTGATTCAATAGCCTCTAGCCACTTAAGTGATCAATGTTTATGAATGATTTGAATAGGTTGTCTAATGTGATTTAGCTTCATTGTTATGTAATTTGAAATTGTGGTTCGTCTCATTTGAACGTCATTGTAATCTGTTATGTAGTTAGTCCTAGTCTCATACTAAGATGGGTTACTATCACACATGGTGACTCTCGTAATAAAGATAGTGATTGAAATATTAAAAAAAGTGATATAGCAATTATATTATTTGTTTAAAAGCAAGCACTAAAATGAGACCATTTATTATAGTCAAAATAGGTTGAATATTGTAATCACATAGGGAGACTATCATAATAAAGATGGGTGATTAAGATATTTAAAATAATGGCCATTACTATATATTATGTACCGTTTGGTTGAAAGTAATGCAATCACTATACAATGGAATCAATCATATAATGCAATTGTTAGTGTAATGAAATAGAATAATAATTGCATTACAATATTTGGTTACGAAGTTTTTACAAGTACAATGGAATAAATTCATCTGCAAACAATACTTAATTTTACACATGACATGAAGTAGTTGGAATTCAATTCGCATTTTATATTTGCCTATTTTAATTATTTGTAGCTTTGTTAATAATTACCATCCAATATCATATCCTCATACTTCACTCTATTTCTTCTAAATTACAATAATGTAATATTGTTCAAGTTTACCAAGTAAAGAGAAGAAGAAGATGATGATGATGATGATGATAATGTGAGAGAGAGAGAGAGAGAGAAGGAGAGAGAGAGAGAGAGAGAGAGATGTGATATCTAGAACGTACAAAAATGCAGTTACAATAATGCAATTATGGTTTAGGTTAAACTTTATCTAATATGGAGAGGAGAGAGAAGGGTGAGGGGGCTTCAATCCTTTAAAAAAATAGTGTTAAAGTAATAAGAGAGGGGGAAGCAGAGGAGACACAATGGAGATAAGAGAAAGAAAGTTCCCAAATACAATAACTTGTAGTTGGGTAGACTTTGATTCAAAGGTATGCAATCATAATGTTTTAGAAAAAGTCAATAATTGTAGTTGCATAGATTGAGGTAAATGTGATTACAATGCAATCTTGATTACATTCCTTAATAGTAACCAAATATGACAATGGAATCACCATTATCATTTTGATTGCATTACCACTTTGATTAAATAGAACGAAATAAGCCATTAGTGTTAATTGTTATATAAGAATAGCAAGACTACTAAAATCACGAGGGATACAATAGAAGTTAAGAAACGATGACTTCATATATATATATGTGCACGCGCGCGCGCGCGTGTGTGTATATATATATATAATTATATATATATAATATATATATATATATATATATATATATATATATATATATTCTATATATATATATATATATATATATATAACAAGCTAATCAATAAGTACTATTTGTAAAAGTTACAACATAATAAACCAAAAGTAGTTCTTGATGACAAGGCAAACATTTAAAAAATATATTGTTGCCAACTACTAATATCTACTAATGCGATCAATGTAGATGTATAAAATGTAATATAAAATAATATAAACAGTCTTGGTAACATTGTCATTAAACTAATTGTAGTTTGATAGTAGCTGCCTCAACAACATTCAATTCAAGAATCATTCAGCCAAAAAAAAAAGGAAACAACAATAATGTCATTCAAAAATCAACTAAGCTAGCTTCAACTTCTTAGCATAATCTTTCTTATTTCTCTTCACAAGTTCACATAAGCAAATCCGTTGCACTAGCCTCTGAATACCAACATGCTCTATATATGCCTATTGAGTGCCTGTACTTCTTGAATAAGAAATAAAAACGTTGTAAGAATTAAATGGCCGGTTGAAAACACAAAATAGTTGTAAGAATTAAATGATTGATTGAAACTAGTAGTTAACATGGGAGTGCCTGTTAGAAGGGTGGGCAATCATAAAAATAACATATGCATGTACTATTTACAGAGGATAAATATTCGTAATGAAACAATATTGGAGGTGACTAGTAGTTTAGCAACGATGACTCTTATACTAAGAACATATGATTAACAATCTTCATAAGAGATAATCACTAGGTGACCACTAATGTTCGTTGGGGATGGTCAACAAATTTAGAGAAGGTGATTATTTTGTCTAATCGACAAGTGTGAGCAAATTACACCTCGTGAGGTTCATTGTAATGATTAACAAAGGATGATTATTACACTAATAACATACGACTACTAATTTTGGTATTAGATAACCCCAACATTTGATATAAAGAGAGTAACTTTTTATAAGCTAAGTGAAGTTACACTAAAGACGAAGCACTATCATAGCAATAATATACGCTATTACCATTAATGGAGGGTGACTAACAGGCTTATGAAAAGCATGGATGGATGTAGTTAAAAAGGTGATCATCAACCTTTCAATGGGGTGACTGCTGTAATATATGCTAGAATTTTTTAAGAATAAAATAAAAGTGACAGATTTTTCTAGTGCTTAGCCAAAAAGATGGATAAGCATAGTGCTTGTTCAAGTTTAACCGCCTCATCCGAAATGAAAAGGTGGATAATCAAGGTAGTTCTTTAGGTTTAACCATCTTATCCAATCCATTTCGGTGAAAAGGTGGATAATCAAGGTAGTTCTTCAGGTTTAACCATCTTATCCAATCCATTTCGGTGAAAAGGTGGATAAGTAAGATGCCTCTTCAAGTTTTACCCACCTTATCCTATCTTTTTTGGTGCCTCTTCAGCAGGATCATTCCTCTATATAAGGAGGAGTGAAACCACAATCATGAGAATTTTTTAATAATCTATGTGATTGACTGCAACACCCTTATCGATTAACATTCGAGAGAATCTGAAATACATACTTGTTCTTTCAAGTAAATTATCCCTAAGATTATTTGTGGTACAACAAATAAGTCTTAAAAAAAGTGTTTTATTTTATGATTTACTTAGCTTATCCAGTACCACATTCAACCCCAAATTCTTTAACAATCTTAAGGCTTATTTGTAAATGGTTTCAATTCGTGAAATGACTTCCAACTTTCAGAAGTTGGATAAGTTCGAGGGTGTTGGCTTCCGTCGTTGATAGAAGAAGATGCACTTTCTTCTTAAAACCTTGAAGGTCGTGTATGTGCTCAACACTCCCTACCCCATGAAGTTGGAAAACGACACTTCGGAGCAAGCCCACCGAAGATCCAAGTTCGAAACTGATGACTACATTTATCGAGGCCACATCCTAAATAACATGTCGGATGCCCTGGTCGATGTCTATCAAGGCATGGAATCGGCAAAAGAATTATGGGGGGTACTAAAGAATAAGTGCATGACAGATGATGCCTGTAGCAAGAACTTCCTTGTAAGTCAATTTAATGATTATAAGATGGTCGAAGGATGCTCTATTCTCGATCAATTGCATGAAATTCAATGAATCCTAAGTCACTTCAAGCAGCACAAAATGCACATGGATGAGACCATTATAGTTTCCTCTATAGTGGACAAACTTTTCTCCTCTTGGAAAGACACTAAAAGAACTTCAAAACATAAGAACGAAGAAATGTCACTTGACGAACTGGCTAATCATCTTTGAATAAAAGAAGTGTTACGTGTGTAGGATGAGTCAAAGGAGCATGTCTCTAAGATTCATATTATCGAAGATGGCGAGTCAAGTCAAGTGCCTAAAGGAAATAAGAAAAGGCCTAACAAGTACAACAACAATAAGGGCAACAAGAAGGCTAAAGTGGTTTGTTCGGAATGCAACAAACTGGACCACAAGAAAAGAGATTGTACCATTTGGAAGTGCAAGCATGTCTTGGACAACCAAAAGGCAAAAAAAAGGATAACTTTGTAGCCATGATCAATGATCAAATCAACATTGTCCAAAGTGATAATGATTGGTGGGTTGATTCGGGTGCTTCCAAGCATGTGTACAAGGACCTCTCTTTCTTCAAGACATTGGTGCCAGATGAAGATAGAAAAGTGCTCTACATGGGCAATACTTCTACCATTGATGTTAAAAGAATAGGCCAAGTAGAGTTAGTCTTCACTTCGGGAAAATCCTTACTTTAGTAACATATATTTTGTGTTGGAAGTTAGAAAGAATGTTGTTTCTCATTTTCCTCTTAATAAGTTTTGCTTCAAACAAGTGTATAAGACCGATAAGTTTATCCTGTCTAAGAGGAGTGTCTTTGTGGGGAAGGGTTATGCTAGTGGTGATAATAAGATGAATGATTCTGCTTACATGCTTTTATATTCTTTATCTTCTCTATGGCATAATCATCTTGGGCATGTTAATTATAAAAGATTAAAAGAGATGTCAAGACTTGAGTTAATTCCTGACTTAGATGGAAACATAGAGAAATGCAAGACATGCATGTTAACAAAGATCACTAGAAGTTCTTTTCCAACTATTCAAAGAATCACTAAATTACTTGAATCAATTCGTAGTGATTTAGGTGATTTTCATAGCACTCCCTCTTTTGGGGAAAAGAAATACCATGTCACTTTCATTGATGATTTTACAAGATATTGCCAAGTATACCTTTTACATGCTAAAAGTGAAGCACCAGACATGTTTAGGATATTTAAGAATAAATCTGAGTTGCATTGTGAAACCCTTATTAAAAGACTAAGATCGGATAGTGGTGGTGAATATGATAATCTAAGTTATTTCTAATCAACTGGTATAATCCATGAGGTCACAGTACCTTATACACCATAACAAAATGGTGTGGCAGAAATGAAAAATAGAACAGTAACTGAAATGATTAATGTTGTGCTTTCTAGATCTAGTTTAAGTGAAGGCTTTTGGGGTTAAGCGATGCTCACAGCATGCCACATCCTAAATAGAGTTCCTAATAAAAAGAATTCAATTACTCCTTATGAATTATGGAATAAGAAAAAGCCAAACCTGAGTTATTTCAGAGTTTGAGGGTGTAGGGCTACTGTAAGAGTCCTGAAACCCAAGAAATTAAAAGAAAATTGGGGGAGAGAGGAATTGGGTGCATCTTTATAGGCTATATTGAACGTAGCAAAGCCTATAAGTTTTTGGTTATAGAACTAAATGCTTCTATTATGGTTAACACCATGATAGAATCAACTGATACCATTTTTGATGAAACTAGATTCTCTTCAATTCCTAAACCAAATGATTTTATTCCAACCACTATGACTCCAAGTAATGATCAAGAACAAGGAGACATGGTGGAAGTAAGGAGAAGTAAACAGATTAGAAAAGAGAAATTATTTGGTTTTGATTTCTTTGTCTATTTGATAGCAGGAACAAGGGATTCCATTGAAAATGAAATACCCTATGTTATAGCATTGATTCGGATCCTAACTATTTTAAGGAAGCTATGGAATCTCAAGATACTTTCTTTTGGAAAAAAGCAGTCCAAAATTAAATGGACTCAATTATGGAAAATAATACATGGATCTTAGTTGATTTACCCCCGCGATGTAAGCCCATCACATCAAAGTGGATCTTTAAAAGCAAAAGGAAAGTAGATGGTACCATAGAAAGGTTTAAACCCCGGTTGGTCATAAGGGGCTTTAACCAAAGACATGGTATTGACTTCTTTGATATATATACACCGATGGCTAGGATTGCAACCATAAGAGTTGCTTTTGCTACAATACAAAAGCTAGTAATTCACCAAATGGATGTGAAAATAGCATTCTTAAATGGTGAATTAGAGGAAGAGGCGTACATGAAATAACTAGAAGGTTTTGTTGTTCCAGGCTAAGAAAACAGAGTATGCAAACTCATAAGATCATTGTATGGCCTAAAACAAGCACCTAAATAATGGCATCAAAAGTTTGATGAAGTAGTGCTATCTTATGGGTTTAGTATCAATGAATTTGACAAATGTGTACATTCCAAGTTTGAACATGGAAAAGGTGTGATTATATGCTTATATGTTGATGATATGCTAATTTTTAGCACTGACTTAGAGGAAATAGAGAAAATCAAGTGTTTTCTATCTTTCACGTTCTCTATAAAAGACATGGGGGAGGCTAATGTTACACTTGACATTAAGATCATTAGAAATAATTATAGAATCCACTTGTCTCATGTCATTATATTGAAAAAGTGCTTAGGAGGTTCAATTACAAAGATTGCTCCCCAATGACCACTCCTTTCGGTCCAATTTACAAGTTAAATCGTAATAGTGGGAAACCTATTGCACAAATTGAGTATGCAAAGGTCATAGGGTGCTTGATATATGCCATGACAAGCATGAGGCCAGACATTGCATCTGCTGTTAGAAAATTAAGCCGGTATACAAGTAATCCTAGTAAGTTTCATTGGCATGCAATATGTCGGGTGTTAAAATACCGAAAGAAAACTCAAGATTATGGCCTATGCTATTCAGGTTATCCTTAGGTCTTGAAAGGAATTTCATATGCAAGTTGGATAACTGACAAAGAGGATTATGCCTATCCATCAGGTTATATATACTTGCTTGGTGGAGGGGTAGTGTCTTGGACATCCAAGAAACAAGCTTGCATTGGTGAGTCCACCATAGCTACTGAGTTTGTAGCTTTGGCTGCAGTTAGTAAGGAGGCAGAGTGGCTGCGGAATTTGCTAGTAGAAGTGCCTTTATAGCCAAAATCAATGTCGTCACTCTCCATACTTTGTGACAGCAAGACCACACTGTCCAAGGTTTATAGTCATGTCTATAATGGAAAATCAAGTTACATTAGACTTAGACATGCCTATGTCTATTAGTTTATCAAAGATGAAGTGATCACAGTTAATTATGTACAAACAAATAAGAGTCTTACAAATCCTTTAACTAAGGGTCTAGTAAGAGACTTGGTATTGAGAACATCAAGGGGAATGGGACTTAAGTCCATATCTACAATTACTAGCAAGGAAGCCTCAACTTAATTCATGGTATGACATCACATTCTCAGTTGAATGAGTGACAACTTTGTATAGTGATTGAAAGCACTAACATATTTCATCCCAAGGTAAGAGTGGTTGTGTACTGTAGTGTTATAAAAGGGTTATTTTTATACTGTTAATAGATCTTAATTGACTGGCTTGTGTTACAGAAACATATTTCTAAGGTCTACCTAAGTGAGTGTGAAGCGTGGCTACTTCAAAGAGCAACAGGGCTTGGTTTGATGCAGTTATAATGGATATGGACACATAGCTAGATGATAGTGCCAAAAGTGTGTAATGAGATTTGTGTGTGAAATGTATCCAATTAATTAAAGAGGATGTATAGTTCAAAGACATGTTTACTATTTACATTTAGATTAATTAAAATTATATTTCACTAAATAGAAGTTCAAATCACGAGATACTTCTCTTATGCATAAATCTCCTTGTGTTCTCGGTTGTGATTGAGTGTTTGCTGGAATGGTGGGGGTTTGTTCTATATCTTAGAAAAGGTAGGGGATTGTTGGAATTTTCTAAGAATAAAATATAAGTGGCAGATTTTTCTTTTCCTAGTGTGTATCCGAAAAGATGGATAAGTATGGTGCCTCTTCAAGTTTAACCACCTTATTCAATCTATTTCGGTGAAAAGGTGGATAATCAAGGTGCCTCTTTAAGTTTAACTGTCTTATCCAATCTATTTTGTTGAAAAGGTGGATAAGCAAGGTGCCTCTTCAAGTTTTACCTGCCTTATCCGATCCTTTTTGGTGCCTCTTCAAGCAGGATCATTCCTCTATATAAGGAGTGAAACCACAATCACGAGAATTTTTTAATAATTTATATGAGTGACTGCAGCACACTCATCAATTAACATTCAAGAGAACCTTGAAATACACACTTGTTCTTCCAAGTAAATTATCCCTAAGATTATTTGTGGTGCAATAAATGAGTCTTCAAGAAAGTGTTCGATTTGACGATTTACTTGGCTTATCTAATACCACATTCAACCCCAAATTCTTCAACAATATAATCGTCTTTAGGTCAAATTTGCTTATTGTGCTGCGTTCTTCTCATCTGTTGTCATCGCAATAAGAGGCCCTACAATTTTCTGTTCTTTCAAAATTTGAATAATAATTCATTCAAATCAAACAATTTCAAACTTAATATTAAATCTTCTCATAAATTTAAATATAAACACTTAATTCTAAAGAGAAAATATCAAATCTTCTCACAAATAAGTGAAAAGCCAAACCAAACAAAAACTATATTCAAAATCATATCAAAAAAAAACCTTATTTATTATTCAAAGTCATTGTATACTCCATAAGAAATCGGCTCCCAAATTTTGTCTCCACTACCCAAAATCCTATTGAAGCTGGCAACAAGTTCGAAGGTCATAAGAGGATAAAAGATAGGTTTTGTGGGAGAAAGAGAAGGAGCAATTAAAGAAATAAGGGAACTGGAACTACTATGTCAAGTAGCTATTAGAACATCACTAGCAAATGAAGCTTTAAAAGCTCCATATCGGTAAGACTACATGGGGGGAGAGAGAGAAAGAAAGTAGGGAGGTGAGAGAGGTAGACAGCAAGGATTCTTAATCTACATCAATAATATCCCAGGGAAGCTAGATCAACATGAGCTTAAAGGCATTTTTCCAAAAGCGGGACGGGTATGTGATGAGTACATCCTCCAAAAAAGAACAAGAAGATTTAAATTGAGGTTTGGATTTGTAAGATTCTGGAGAAAAGAGGATGCACCTAGAAGCGTGAAGGTGTTGAATAATGCAAATATCAGGAGAAGGCAAATAGTAGTGGTATGGCAAAGTTCGAGAGGAGGTACATCAATAACATCCCAAAGGAGCTAGATCAACATGGGTTAAAAGGCATTTTTCTAAAAGCAGGACAGATATGTGATGTGTACGTCCTCCAAAAAGGAACAAGAAGATTTAAATTGAGGTTTGGATTTGTAAGATTCTGGAGAAAAGAGGATGCAGCTAGAAGCATGAAGATGTTTAATAATGCAAATATCAGGGGAAGGCGAATAGTAGTGGCTCTAGCAAATTTCGAGAAGGGCGAGATCACCTGGTGTAAACAGAGCATACACAGCAAAGGAAGACAGTAGAGCAAACATGTATGGAAAAGGAAAGAAAAACATTGTGTGAACAAGGAAGAGGGCTACCCTATGAGGCTGAACCAGGGAACTCATAGGTAGAAGAAGACATTGACAGGAGAAATTAACTCAAATTTTGAAGAGTGGCTTAAAGAAGTCTAGTGTGTATAACAGAGAAGCCTAAAAATCTAGCAACCATATCCTCGATGATCATCAATGGATATGACCAATGTATGAAGATTTACGCCTTAAGTAGCTATAAATACATATTGACATATCTGACTGAAGCATTGATGGAAGAAGCCCTTGACAATCATAAGGAATTGGATTTATTGTTTCATGACATCCAAAGGTCGAGTAGATACAATTCTTGCGAAACGTGCAAGGTATGGCTGGAGGTGTTTAGAGTTCCTCCTAGAGGATGGTGCTGGGATAATTTCCAGAGGGTTAGTGGA
The DNA here is from genome assembly GCA_029747015.1 of Carnegiea gigantea. Taxonomy (NCBI): domain Eukaryota; kingdom Viridiplantae; phylum Streptophyta; class Magnoliopsida; order Caryophyllales; family Cactaceae; genus Carnegiea; species Carnegiea gigantea. The sequence goes on from JAKOGI010000024.1 coordinate 804,557, forward strand.
TATAGGGAAGATCAATCACTCTGGGAAAGACCATATCACATACGGATAGCTTTTAGTTCATGAAGGTGTTAATTGCTACTAATTAATTTACCCGGATAGAGGAAGAGATCCCCTTGACATTAGAAGATAAAAGGTAACGAGTTATTGTGAGAAAAATAGGGTCAGCAATCCAACAGTACATATCAGGCCATAAAAGCACACTGCAGCGAATGAGTCCACTTGTGATCCCCCTTGTTTTGAGGGCATTGAGGATGACCATGTAGATGAATATTACAGCAACAGACATAACGACAGTCCTTACAGAGGGGCTGTGGAGAACGAAGCAGTTTCAGGAGACACCTGACATGGAACTCAGTTCAAATTTGAGTTGTGAAGATCAGAAGGCAGAAGCCATAATATAACAACAGTGCCTCCTTAGATGGAAGAACTAAAACTATAAATTTCAGCTATAATGGATACTCAGAAGTAGTGCTCAAAATCTCCCAACATTTAAAGCCATTGGAAGGCGCAATGATGTATCCACCTCCGGGCTTCAAAACCGATGGCATTATTAGTGCAAATGATTCAGAGGCTAAATACAATTCGGAGAGGTTGGAATAGGAAGTGTAACCATTGGAAGAACGCAAGTGTATAAGCCCATTTGTTAGTGAATTGGAACCACCACGAGGCTTTGAAAATGCAAATAAATTGATCAAAGCATCGGGTCAACTGGAAAATAAAAATCGAAAGCTGAACACAAATCTTAGGAGAATAGCCAAAAGTAACCACAGTACCAAATCCACCAACCATCCCTCTAAAAGTCTAGAATAACTTGTAAAGGAATCTTTGCAAGTTGGAAAGCTTTTAGGGCTAACAGTCACTACGAACGGGCAAGTGGCTACATTCAGAATTAACAGAACCTTAAAGCAGCCAATAAAGATGGTATTGACATCCAGCAACCAACATAGTAAGTAACTATTGCACTACATCCATGAAAATAGCTACTTGGAATGTTAGAGGGTTAGGGTCTGAGAATAAAAAGCAAATGGTCAAGAACTTAATAAGGGACGAAAATATGAAGCTTATGGGCCTTTTGGAAACTAAACATTCTAAGCTATCGAAATGGGATATTTGAAGTTATTAGGTCAACATTCAATGGATTACGTCTAAGAACCAGAACATGAGGGGTCGCGAGCACTCAATATCTCATGGAATAAGGGCTCCTCTAAGTACTCTAGATGCATCAAAACACAACACGACAGAGGCGGGGGGGATCTCAACCCAGCCTCACGACCCTAGCACCTAGAGAGAGGAAGAGAGAGAGATTGAGCAAAGGGAGAGAGAGAGGGAGGGTTCACCGGCGACGGCAGCGACTGAAGGCCGGTCAGGTGCGCCCCGTTCCTTAACTCCCCGTCGGCCACTGTAAAGAGAGATCGAGAGACCGAGGGATGAGAGGAGAGAGAAGGGTCGTAACCACAGCAGTCACGATAGTGAGACGCCGGCGAAGGCGAGCCAGAAGGAAAGACGACGACAGCCGTTCGTCACCGGCAAGCATGGAGGAAGGGAAAGGAAGCATCGTGGGTCGAGCCCTAAGCACTGTGACCACCACATTGACCACCACTGAGGTGGTATGTCCTGATCTAGATGGCTAGAGACTAAGATCGAGCGAGGGAAGAGGTAGAACGGAACAGCAATAGCAAGAAAACTGAGTGGCATGCATCCAAACCGAACCCTAGGACAGCTCATTAGCTTGGACTTCAGGTGGGTGTTTCTCACCTCTTAAGTTAATTTAGTTAGTTCACACGTGAAAAGCAGCTTTGAAATAATATAAGAATACTTCGAATTGAGGCTTGTTTACTTAGTTAGTTCGAGCTCGAGAAGTAACTCTGAATTGAAACAAATCTATGAATGTTTGAAATGAACCAAGAGCACCAAAAATTGAAGTAGGCTAATTTGATTAGTTCATGTTCAAAAATAGCCCTTGAATGATAAGCATGCTTTAAATCGACGCATATTGAGCTAGGTAATTCATGCTTAAGAGTACTCTTTGAAATGACCTGAGAACATTTTAAGCCAATGCATGTTTAGTCGGATAGTTATGCTTTGAAAATGGCATGTTAGTTGGTTAGCTATGTGTTGAAATGATATGAACTTGGTATGCTTCCCTCCTATTCACGAGTTATGAATGTACTAAGTTTCATGCTTTGTGAGTTTATTTCAGTTCGTTAAGTTCTTATTTCAAGTTAATGTAATATATACATATATATTTATGCTTATGTATGTTGTATCGAGCTGTTGGATGGTTGCTGCCCGCTCGGTAAGTTTATGTGTAGCTATTTCATATGACCTTTATGATAATATACTATGGTTATGGAATTGAACACCGAGTTGGTAGTCGAATGGCTTAAAGAAGAACTAATGAGAAATTTTGAGGTTCTTTGTGGTCGTGTTGTGTGAGGAGGGGACATAGGTTGTGGATTAACCACAATCGTGTGGATTACGAGGCTATGTGCAGCTTATGCTGAGATTGATTGATTATGAAGTGTTTGAATGTGTTACATGCAAACTCCCTTCCCTTTTATGCCACTTTCATCTTGCGAGTGAGAGTGAGTTTGAAGAAGAAAGTTTTCATGTTTGTAACTAATATCAGCTATGACTGTTAGCAATCAATATCCTATTTTAAATATACGAATATAGTTTGGAGTGAACTCGCTTGAACGGGGAAATCCCAAAAGAATTTAAATAAAAAGATAGTGCGATGTATGAAAAAGGATTTCGCTATGAGAGGCCGCAAAATTATTAGCCGTTATAGCCCATACGATTTAAATTGGCTAAGATAATGTGCTTCAGATAACATGATATGAATGATGTTAGCCTAGGGGATAAGTTCTGGTACTAGAAAACCCTAGAAGACCCTGACGAGGGTAATAGTCCGATATGTTATATGTAGTTGTCCTGGGGGTAAGAGTTTAAGCATGAGCGTTAGGTCTCACAATGGGGTTGAGAATAGATCTCGCCCAATCAGCACCCTGGAATGATCTTATGCCAGATGTATTTTCCTAATAAGCGAAGAACAGCAGTCAACATTGCGCAATTTCAAGTATTTAAAAAAGAAAATTTTTATGGGCCATTAATAGGCCAAATGAATGAAACGTGAAAAGCTTATAAGGGTCAATATGTGATTGATATGAAAGAGATCTCTTTTAAAGAATACGAGTCTTAAGAGGCTAAGAGAAGAGTTTTTATGAGCCTCAAGAGGCTAAATGAAGTACTTTCAGTAAAAAGAAAGAAAGCTTCCTATCCATGACATGTGCATACTACAAGTATAACTTATGAATGAGATACTAAGTAAGATACGATTATGAAAAATAAAGCCTTATGAGCATATTTCATGCATACCCTATGAATGAGATTTGAATGAGACTTGAAATGTGTGCGTCTTATACATATCATATGAATGAAATGCCAAGAAAAGTATGATTATGAAAAGAGATAACCTTATGTGCACATCATATGAATGAGGTTTCGTGCATAGTTTGAATAGAATGCTAAGAAGTAATATTTATGAAAAAGAAAGATTCCTATGCTTAGCCTTCGATGCTTGCTTATGTGCTTAAGTGCTTGTTAGTTAAGGAATTCAGTCACTCAGGGGCTTAAAGATGAGTTTGAATGGATAAAAATGAAGTTCATAGATAGTGATCCTTCCTTGAGGATTTAAGAATGCCTATATGATAGTGAAGTATGCATACATGATATGTGACTATTATGAGTATTATTGCCTACAACGGTTTTGGTTTTAAGGGGTCGGGGAATACTCACTGAGCGTGCGGTTGCTCATCCAATTACTCTTTCCCCTTTTTCCCCAGGTCTGTATTACGACAAGTAGGAGCCAAGTCGCTTATGTCAAGATGGAATCCATTCTTACTTGTAAGGTGTCATGTGCGCCCATTTGAAGGGATTTTACGTGTTCAACAAAGTCATGCAATGTATTCCTAGAATTATAAATGTTTGCAAACAAGTATTCTAGTTCATGTAGTCGCTCTGTATGGCTATGTGCGCTAACCATCTTATCAGCCAGTTGTCTTTTTAGTTGAAATCAGCTACGTTTTCGGATGTAAATCTCAGTACTCCGGTTGTATGAACCGTTGAGTTGCATCTTTCATATTTCCTGTATTAATGAACTATTTCGTTTCATGTACTCTGAGCGTGTAGCCGTTGAGCTTCTTTTAAAATGTGTGACGCTTCCGTTGATCTGCAGGGGTTTATTGTAAGGCTTTTAGCCTGAAACGGTCAGTTTTTAGGAGAAACTCTGTTCGTTTCGCCTTGAAATTTAAATAGAAAGTTAAGGAAACATAACGTTCCTGGCTCTAGGGGCTGGGGGTGTTACATAGCATTAGTGAAGTGGGAAGTTATAAAAAAACCAAAATGGGCAGGGGGTTTGTGGGTGGGAGATCTTATGCTTAAAAACACTACTCTTTTGTTCAAATGGTGGTGGAGATTTATGACGGAGGAGGGAGCATTATGGAGAAAAGTGATCACCTTCATCCACAACGAAGAAACACTCTCGTTCCAACTTCTATACTCTCTTGGTACCGAGCTATGAAGAGACATTAAGAGTCTGGCACAAGAAAATTCCCCCATTGCTTTGATTTTCCTTCAGCACCTAAATATGCATGTGGGAAGTGGCCAAAGATAAGATTTTTGGGAAGATTGATGGATATATGATAACCATGATATAACACTACTTTGTAGATTTCCAAATCTATACAAAATATCAAATCAAAGAAACGTGTTGGTTGCAAACCAGGGCTGGTTTGAAGGAGAATCATGGAGATGAACTCTCACTTGGAGCCAACAATTCAATCAGGAAAAGGTGTGCCAAGCATAGGAACTACAAAAGCTATTGACCCATCATTGTCCTAGAAGATAAGCAACTGACCAGGTCTTATGGGGATCATGTATTCTCACCCAAAGACTTATCCATTAAATTCCACAATGTAAACTACTAAGGTACCTTGTCTGACAAGCTGGTTGCCTCAGTGTGGATGCGCCTAACCCCACCCAAAGTGGAGTTCTTCATGTGGTTGGCTCTACTCGGCAAATTAACTACAAAGGACTTACTCCTCAAGAAAGGCATTCTCCCAATGCATGAAAATAGATGCACTTTCTGCTCATCTAGCTCCGAGGACTTGAGCCACCTGCTTGTACTTTGTCCCTTATCCCAGCCTATTTGGGTAAGTCTTGCCAGTGATCTCAGGCAGACCATTTCTAGACCATAGAGTTTCAGAAAGTTGAATGAAACTTGGATATTCACAAGGTTTAAAAATCACCGTAGGCAGAAGTTGTGGATCACAACCTTCTATACAATAGCCTGGAGTCATTGGATGAAGAGGAATGGTATGGTATTTGATCACCAAGACCTGGATAGTGCAGCCTTGTGTCACATTATTATGTGGAGGGCTGCCTTGTGGACCAAAGTCTGGAAAGAAGAATTGGCATATACCCCTGAGGAGTTGGCTCGAAACTTCAGCTCTATTCATGTTCCATTTTCATAACTAGCTTTGTGGCTTCTGTTCATTTGAGCTGAGTTGTGGGGCAATCTTGTTTTTGTTTCGCTAAGTGTTTGAGATGGTTGTATTCAATTACCATTGCCTTGAATTGCCTTTGGCACTAATTATCCAAAAAATAAATAAATAAGGAAACTGACCACGTGCACCACACACTTTTTTAGGGAAAACAAAATTTATTGAAGTACTAATCCAATGCCACGTCAACTGTATCACGAAAATCAATTGTAAGATAGTCACATACAAGAATTTATGCTGTGAATTTGAATTTGATTTGCACGTTTGACACATTTTCTTTTCCTCATGTTAAAATTTGATTTCAATATATCTAATATTACCCCTTCTCTGTTACTTTGCGATCAAATTTCTAATAATGTGCTTCCTAGATGGAACTGAAGAACTTCAACTTTTTAATTGTTTTTTTTCATTGCGAAGATTGAGGTTCCGGGGGCTCTCAAATTAGACACTTTGAATAGCTATTGTCCGGTTTGGAATTAAACTTTTCTTCTTATTTGTTTTTTTCATGCATTGTTGGATCTTTGGCTCTTTTATTTACTAGAAAGATATAAGGCAGTTAATTCTTTTTTGTTCTATTGTAGGTATTTTCTGGAGCTCTGATTTGCATGACATTCTATAATAGTTGTTGTGCACTGTAACGTTTCAAAATCCTTGAAAGTTATAAAGTACTTGTTAGAATTTGGACTCCAAATACAGCTCTCGTACTTAAATCTTCTTTGTTCATGTTTACAATTGTTTGTAATATGTATTTTTGTCTAAGGTTGATTGGGCATTGTTCATAATCAGGAATAGAGTATTTAATTAATTAACTAAGTGCATGAACTTTTAGGTCTATAAATTTAAGGTTCCTGAACTTTCATCATTGTTAATTCTAGTGCTTAAACTTTTTTCAAAAATTAATATACGTGCTAACTTATACAAAAAATTCTTTCTTAAATCAAAAGATATTATTAGCACTATTAACTTAGCCATTTTTCTTTTATCAAAAAACTTGGCGATTTTTTCTTTAAAAAACTTATGAATTGAAAAAAGGGAATTCTACTTTTTAGAAAACACATTATATGATAGTCTTTAAAGTTAAAAAAAAAAATGTGATTACACAATAATCGCTGATACCATTAAAAACCTAGCCTATTTTTGTCTATTTTTTTAGTTAATCACCTTCAATTTTTTTTCACAACCCTTTTTTTTAAAAAAAAGAGAAAAAGTTGCAACCATGACCCATAATGCTGTTACAAAATTGGCAACATTAACTTACCTATAATGATTAGAAAATTTCACTTTGCACATGCATCCCAAATGTTTTTAATACATTCAATTTTTACTCAAATCTAATGACATTGTAATTGTTTTTTTTTTTTTTTAAATCTTCATGCATCTAATTTTTCGTGATTCTCCAAGAAATGAGATAGAGATCAATTGCATGCTTTCTTCCAATGCAAAAAGTACTAGAGATATTTTTTTTAAAAAAAAACTAATAGTGATAAGAAAATCTAATGCACCAGTAACTTCGGCAAAGAAACTAGCGGTGACAAGGAAGCGGTGCCAGACTAACGAGTGGGAGTCATGATGGGTCAGTAGGGGACATCATCAATGGCAGGGGTCGGAGGGCAAAGTAAGCGTTGCGCAAAGTGATTGTGCTTTTTCCAGAGAAGATGGTTTTCTCATTGATTTATATCCCAAAAAAACACTGTTTTTAATGACTTTTTAAAGTCTTTTTCTTTTCTTTTCTTTTGGATGTATAATATTTTTTTGGTTTTTTTGGGCCATAAAATGACATTGGTAATATTTTTTGATTTAAAAATATATTTTTTTGGATAAAAGCATGGCACCTATATCATGTATTGAAGAATTAATGGTAAAAAGAGTTTAAGCATCTAAAGTTTATAAACCTAAAAGCTCAAGCACTTATTTGACTAGGAACTCAGTAGGCGTAATGTCATGTCAGAGATTTAAGCAATATTTTTAACATAATCATGACCATAACATAAGACGTATGAATTCTTATTTATTGTTGTTTAACTGTTAAAAATCTTTATACTATTTCAATTGTCATTTCACATCAATTTCTCATTACTAATCCAATATTAGGTAGATCTTTATTCCTCTTTTTCATTTTTAGTTTATTTATTCATTTTTGAAAAATAGCTTCATCTTTTTTTAATGGAAAATATAATGGTTTATTAATAAAAATGCCAAACAACACTTAGAATAAAAGAATGCGAAAGAACAATTGTAGTTCTACAACACAGACATGAAATTCAACTTTCAAAAAACTAATGCAAATCTTACCCATGGCATTTAAGTCCAAATGTATCACAATCTTGTCAAAAATAATTTTTGATGACTTGGCATTTTTAATGTTGAAGGAGGATCACAGAATCTACGGCATAGCAATTTGAAAGCTAATCTCCATTCAATGTACTAAACCAAACCAATCAAGCATACCTCCCATAAAAAGGGAGATATATATTCCCATAAAAGGTTTTTTTTAAATAAAAAAATCTTATAGATGAATAAACAAACTTCATTCATAAACAAAAAAATAATATTAAACTAATGATTGACATAGAAATTGTGAAATAATACGATGGAATGACTCACCAAACCTTAGGAGCCTTTCATAATGCAAATATGTTCCCATGCCTCTATTACACCCCTCAAACTGATCGCGCGGGGGGGACACATGGACAACTTGAACTTCAAAACTAGAAATTTTTGGGCAGACAAACCCTTTGTAAATACATCAGCAATTTGCAAACTGGTAGGGATATAATGAACTATAAGATCTCCATGAGCAACCCACTCTCTAACCAAGTAATAGTACTACCCAAGTGATAGTCCACAGCAATATGCTTGCTGCGGTTATACTGAACTGGATTAGCCGTCATATACGGAGGTAGCACTCACCTTATCACAATAGAGTCACATAGGAGTGATGACTATAAAGCCAGAGCAAGGAGAATCCTGTGGAGTTAGATTATCTTGGTAATAATATATCCAATAGCACGATATTCAGCTTTGGTAGAGGACTGAGAGACAGTAGGTCGCTTCTTGGAGTGCCAGACAATAAGGTTAGGGACAAAGTAAACTATATAGCCAGTGGTAAAGCGACAAGTGCCCTTATAACTAGCCCAATCCACATCTGAGTAGGCAATAATGATCAACGAATTAGTAGACGGATGACAAAGAGGACCATGTTTAAGCGTGCCTTGCAAACACTTTAAAAACACTTAACAACATGCAAATGAGTAGTAGGAGGAGTACACATATACTGGAAAACTACGTGAACTGCAAATGCAATCTTAGGTTGCGTCATGGTCAAATACTATAAGGCCCCTACCATACTACTATGCTAAGAGTGATCAATAAGACGTTCACCATCATGAAGGAAGAATGTGGTTCACATAGTAGAAGGAGTTCTAATAGGCTTAACAGTGTGAAGTTGAAATTTATGAAAAAGATCAACAATATATTTCTGCTATAAAAGAAAAAGACCAGAAGAAGAGCAAACCACCTACATACCCAAGAAATAATGAAGGTCACCTATATCCTTCATAGCAAATTGTTGTGAAAGTAGTTAGATAAAGGAAAGCAAGATTGTAGACCTATTACTGGTAAGAATAATATCATCAACATAGTAGTAGAACAACAATTTAAGTTCCATTGCGAGCAACAATCATGAAAGGATCAATAAAGCTGCAAGCAAAACCATGAGACAAGAGAAAACTGTTGAAATAATGAGACCAAGCCCAAAGAGCCTAGTTTGCACCGTAAATGGCCTTTTTAAGTTTATACACATGAGTGCGAAACTCAAGATGAACAAACTTATGAGGTTGTTTCATATAGACATCCTAGTGAGAATGCCATGTAAGAAGACATTTTTGACATCTGACTGATGAATGAGCCAACGAAAAGAAAGAACAAGAGAGAATAAGGTGAATAGTAGCAAGCTTAATAACAGAGCTAGAACTCTCATGGTAATCAATACCTTAAGCAACTAAATGACCTTTGTATCTCTTCGATCCACATTGCCATCAGAGCACTGCCAACAACATTTAAACCAGTTGAGCAAGCACCAAATCTCTTGTGTGGTTAGAAATTAAAGCATTATATTCCGTAGCCATAGTATCCTGCCAAGGTGAGAACTTGGATGCTTGAGAGAAAGACGTGGGCTCAACTTCACTAATAGTGGCAGATAAGGGCAATAACTTCTTAGGCGTAAAAATACCAGACTTAGCAAAGTTTGCATGGAAGGAGTGATGACCTTGTCAGACTGAGGAGAGGGAAAAGAAGGCATACAAGGGGAAGTCTTTAGTGATTCATCATAGCTTTATCAGGAGACAAAGAGGGACCCAAGGCAACTCACAACAACATCACTACTACTAGACTGCCAAGACATAGAGGGAGATAGTGGGACACTAGGCAAAGCACTAGGGAAGGGTTGAGTAGAGCTAGACACATGACCCTGACCTAAGGTAGACACATTAAAAACTGGACGTGATTGACATAGGGGGTCGAATTCAAACCTGAACGCATAGGAGAAGAATGAACACCACTAGAACCACGAGAATATGAACCAAGCATAATGGGCTTGGGAGTACGCACATCTAGCAGACTGGAAGAAAGAGCTGTGTAAGTAAGTTGTGCAGGTAAGTTGCACGACGGCATGAGGGTCAATGTAGGGTATGGGAAATGCATCTCATAAATCAAACATTGCAACTAATAAAGACACAGCCTAAACGAGGACCAAAACACTGATATCCCTTATAATGAGGGGTATACCCAAAAACACGCATTCAATACATCTTGGTTGAAGTTTGTTTACAGAAGATGCCATAAAATTTAGAACATAGGCACAACCAAATGGTTTTGGAAAGGAATAATTAGGCATTCGTAGAAGTAAGTCCTTATACGGAGATCTACCTTGCAACACATGAGTAGGCAGACGGTTAATAATAAAAACTGCCGAATAAATAGCATCAAGCCAAAAATTTGAAGGCATCATGGATCAATTAGAAACCACTTAATCATTTCTAAAAGATGTCAATGCTTACATTCAGCTACTCCATTTTGTTATTGTGTATTAAGACATGATTTTCTAAAATAAATGTCATTTTAAAGAAAACGTTCTTTCAGAGGTGTATTATACAAGTCCCGACCCTTATCAATTGGAAATTGCAAGATTTTTCAATTAAATAGATTCTCCACAAGAGACTGAAATTGCAAAACTAAATAAAAACTTTCGATTTTCGTTTCAAAGGGTAAATTCATGTAAAACAAGAAAAAATCATCAACAAAACATATATAATATTTAAAACCTTGATAAGACAAAACAGGAGATTACCAAACATTAGAATGAATCAATCCTAAAGGTAGAGTAGCATGATGTTCAACGAGATTAAATGGAAGTCTATGGGACTTATAAGCCCATCGGCAAGTCATAATAATGTCTTTAAAAGCAATTTTAAACTGAACAACACTATTTGTCTTACACAAACTTAACACCTTCTATCCACAATGTCCCGAGCGACGATGCTAGATGTTTCCAGAATCATTTAGGGTGAGGTTTGTAGGAGGATGCTCGAACTGTAAATGAACAGGATAGAAATTTACCCATACTGGAGGCCTGTAGAAGGACTTCATCCATGGCATTGTCTTTAATTACGACATAATTAGCATTGAATACAACTGGTAAACCTCTATTTTTACTATTTAGACCCTTCAATTCCACTAACCTCTTCCACATATTCCCTAGGATTTATGGAAGATTTGGTTAGAGTTGCTCATCTTGGCTCATAACTATTTTATTTAGATCACTTTTCCTTTTTGTAGGTGCGTTGGTCTCAATTCAAGGGATTTCAGCACTTATCAGATCAAAGGTGAGCAAGGAACAATGCTACGGGAAGCAACAAGGTTTGAGAATCAATTGGAAGGGTCAAAGGCTTCAAGAATTAAAGAGAAGGCACTTGCATAGCCAGTCGTGCATGTAAGCATGGCCATGCAAGTTAGAATTAAAGCCAGAAAAGTGCACAGCCGGGTGTGCAGATCAAGCATGGTCATGTGCTAGAGGCAGAAACCATCCAGCAGAAATGCGTGACCAGCCGCGCATCGCACGTTTTTTCACGGTTTAATTCTTTTTTGGGGCGGTTATGAGTTTTATCTTAGTTTTTATTTTTTAGAGAGCACTCAGAGACTCCTTGGTTTTCTTTCTGAGTATCTTATACATGAATCTAGACTTGATTTGAGAGTTTGAATTTCTTGTTCTAATTGTGAATTGTGAATTGCAATTGATTGAAGTGCATTTCTCTTCCCTTCTCTTTGTAATTTTCATCGAAGTTTGTTCCTTTAAACATGTTCTTCAGTTCCTTATTTGCGATTATGGTCACTGTGATGTTTGGAGGCTTAATTCCTTATCTTAAATTAGGATTCCTCCTATTATGTGATTTGGGATCATGTTCTAGGTTTTTGTGAATGCAAACCCATGGTAGTGCTTGAATTTTCGCTTAGTATGTCATGTGTTCGATGAATTGCCTGAGAGGGATGTATTCATGTTCTTAATTAGGGTTCAGGAGATTAACGAAAGTTGAATCCTTGACTTAGAGCTACTTTGTAAGCGATTGGCACCTTAACATGAGAATAGTTAGGGTTTCAATTGGGAATTATGGGTTGGTCAATCGTGTGACTTTGTAACTCTAGTTTCATAAAAATAGATAACTAGGATTGCTTAGCTAGTCTAATGACCTTCAGAAGTAGGCATAGACGTATTCTAATTTGTAATCATTCCATTTCATTCGACTGCATGGGTAGATTCATATGGTATAGTGTGTAACCCAAAGAGCATAATAGTGTGGTGAACCCCTAATCTAGAATCTTTGATTATTATTGAATTAAACAATTTAGTAGCATTTAGTTTTGTAAACCTGAATCATTTGCTACCTGAATTGAGTGTTGAAGTCAGTCTGGTGATTAGAACCAAGTTTTACATAGAATACGACCAGTACATGGCGTTGCTAATTACAATTGGTACCGTGCACTTGTAAGATTTTAAACGTAACAAGTTTTTAGCGTTGTTGTCAGGGACCCTGTTCCTTTCAATATAAGAACCGATTAAAGTACTCTGGACTAGGCTTTTATTTTTCTTTTTATAGTTTATAGCTCTTCTTTATTCTTGTAAGACACTATTTATGTTGTGGTAGTGTTTGTTGTGTATGCACAGGAGGAATGAAGGGAATCAAAACGTTACCCCATTCAATTATGAGATCGAGGCAACTGCAACACAGCGTGGCGAAGAAGCGAGAAGAAAGAAGAAGACGGAAGCCATGATGGCTCAGCGAGACAACAGAGTGCCGCGGGACTATGCCCTACCGCAAGCATCGAGCATTACTTCATCCATTGTTAGCCCCGCGATTAAGGCTAACAACTTTGAGGTTAGCCCCACCCTCGTAAGCTTTGTGGAGAGGGATCAGTTCGGTGGACACCCCTCAGACAACCCAATGTGCATCTTTGTAAATTCCTTTTGAAGTGGAATACTATCAAGCTTAACGGGGTGTCCACTGATGCCATTCGACTGTAGCTCTTTCCTGTCTCATTAAAGGATAGATCTAGTGATTGGTTGTAGAACGAGGAACCCAACTCATTCACTACTTCAGAATTTCTCTTCAAAGCCTTTCTCAGTAAATATTTCCCACCTGACAAGGCTGTAAAGCCGAGGACAAACATCACTTCCTTTGCTTAGCAGGATGGGGAGTCCCTATACGAGGCTTGGGAGAGGTTTAAGGACATTCAGTGGTAGTGCCCCATCATGGTGTTCCTAACTAGCTCTTAGTCTAAACATTCTATAATAGGCTGGAACAGTCAGTGAAGATATCAGTAGATGCTACAATGGGGGCCGCTCTCATGGGAAAGTCCATAGAAGCAGCAGAGGCTCTGTTGGAAGAGATGTCTTCCAACAATTACCACCTATCAAGTGAGAGAGCCATCCTAAAAAGGAGCGATAGTAGGTATGAACTCGATGCTGTGACACTTCTAGCCAGTAGGGTGGATGCCTTGGCATAGTGACTTGACAGAGTAGGTACTCCTCCCATTCTGGGCAGTTCTTGGGGCTCATCATAGGAGTTTATGCTGTTTGTGAGACCTGTGGTGTGCAGGGTCACACATCTGGTGAGTGCTATAATGTTCCCTCTAGCATTGAGCACGTTAATGCTCTGCATAGCTTTAACCCCCCACCACAGAATAAGTCTCACTCTACTACCTACAATCAAGGTTGGATGAGTCACCCTAATCCTCTCCATAAGAACCTCAACCCTCATCTACAAATTTCTATACAGTTGCTCGGTTTCCAGTATAGAGCTTCCTATAACCAGCCCCCTGTGCCTCCTCAACCTAAATTCAACTTGAAGAGCCTTATGGAGCATTTCATAGTGGCCTAGTCGATCAATTAATTGACCTCTAAGTTTGATGCTATGGCCTCCCAGCAGAAGGCAAAGGATACCCAAATCGCCAAGATGGCTCAGCAGGTCAGTCATTTGTCTCGACCTCAGGGGTATCTACTAGGTCAGCCTTAGACCAACCCCAAGGGTTATATGAATGCTATTTCTGCTATGGGAGAGGGGTTAGAGGAGGGCCCCATGATGGTTCTCCACGAGATAGTTTTAGTTTTTGATTCTGCAGGAACCGAGAGGAGGAGGGAAGAAGAGAGTTCGAGCTCTAATAGGAAGATTAGTCCTTCACCCCCAGTCCGCCCCTATCAGCCACCTATCCCTTTCCTTCAGAGGATAGCATGGTCTAAGCTATCGAAGCTTGAGGCCCGATTCGTGAGATTTCTCGATGTGCTGAGGAGAATCTATGTCAATGCCTCTTTCTTGGAGGCTCTCAAGGAAACTTCAACTTATTTAAAAATTTTGAGGGAGATTTTTTCCAACAATGGCAAGCCTGTGGATGCTTCAGTGGCTCCCATTGGAGAAGACTGCAGTGTAATCTTACAGAGCAGGTCACCTTCAAAGCTGTAGGATCTTGGTAGCTTTTTTATCCTATGCTGTATAAGGGATATGCAGATCGAGAGAGCTCCTTGTGATTTGGGAGCTAGTGTGAGCTGATGCCTTTTTCTCTCTCAGTCAGAAGCTTAAACTGTTGGACCTGACGCCCACGACCATAAGCATATAACTAACAAACCGCTCCATCAAGCAACCTGCAGGTCTTCTGGATGATGTTCTAGATCAGGTGGGTAAGTTCGTCATCTCATGTGATTTTATTGTTATGGATATGGATGAGAGCTCCTAGGCCCCCATCATTTTAAGGAGACCGTTTTTAGCTACTTCTAAGGCGGTTATTGACGTGCAGGCTGACACCATATCTTTTCAGTTGTGGGGGAGAGGGTAGATTTCTATTTCCCTCTACAGGCAACAACTATATCCTTGCTATTCACCCTTCTTCTACAAATTCTGTGCACTCTGCCCCCTGCAGCTGTTCCTGGAGTGAAGGTGTTTGATGGGGATTGAGGACCCCATTTGAGTTCAATAACCTTTCCTAATCTACCTCCACCTATCCCAGCTAGCTTTGTAGCACTTTTAATCACACTAGGGAGGGGGTGGACACTATAACAATACTCCATATCTCCATTTGTCCACCTCCCCAGTCGCTGTTGTCTATCGTCTGAGGTATAGGTCAAACTCAAGACCTAAAATGAGCACTTCTTGGGAGGCAACCCAAGCTTTATTGCTTTTCAAAAAAAGGAGAAAAAAAGAAAAATCGTAGAAAAATAAATAGGGTTGAAAAGGGAGCTACGAGAGTACAAAGGATGAAAGAATGAAAGGATTTTGATGTCAGGAAACGCATGGCTAGCCGTGTATAATCAGCACGGCCATGTGTCCAAGGCAAAAAGTCCCTACAGAGATACACAGATGTCCGTTCATTTTTGCACGACCGTACGCCCTCACTTTAAACACACGGCTGACCGTACGTCTTCCACATCACCGTGCATCTAGGTTTTTAACCCCCTAAATTGCCCGATACTCTCGTTCTTCCTTTTCCTTCTTCGCTCCTCTTCTCTCTCCTCTTCGGTCTCACTTCGCTATCCCTCTCTCTCCACCGCCAAGATCCGGCCGCCGAACACCCTCCTCGCTGGCTGTTGGCTGCCTATCGTTGGCAGAACCCACCCCCAGCTGCCACCCTCTCCCTTCTTCACTTTTCCAACTTAATTCTCTCTCTCTCTCTCTCTCTCTCTCTCTCTCTCTCGCGCCTCGCCATCCAGCACACTCTCGCTGGTCATCGCGCTTGCTGACCGCCTCTTCTCTCCCTCCTTCGATCCCCCAACCCATTTCTCTCTCTTTCTGTCTCTCCTGATTCTCTCTCTATTTCTCTCCTCGCCGTTCAGCACACCTACCCCACCCAAGGTTTTCGAATCTCTGGCTGCCACCTCACCAGTATCTAGCACTTTCATATTTCTTGGACATTCTAAGTCTAATTCCATGCTTTGGTGCTCAATTTGTTGCATTACTCCTTATCATGGCTCCCAAGAACAACGAAAAAGCCCCCTCTTTCTCCTCGGCTCCACCAAGGTCTTCGGAGGTGACCAATGCCTCCTTTAGCCACCCACTGGCTCTTTCTTGAGGTAATCACGCTCAATCCAATCTCCCTCATGTGATTAATAAGCATGGTATTGTGTTTGTGAATGATGTGCAACGTGAAAGATACAATGCTTTCGTTACTAGGAAGATTAGTGCACCTAAGTACATAGATGTTGAATTGTCGCAAGTATTGGGCCTGTGGGATGATATGAATACCCCACTTGGTCATTTGGGTTAGCGTGATTTTGTGCAATTGAAGTTTCCCATGTATGAGAAACTAGTGTACGAGTTCTTGAGCTCCTTCACTATTGATACCATGGGGGAATATCACAATAGGTGCTGTTACATTCATTTTCGATTGGGCTTTCTTACACATGAGATGAGTCTCCCCGATTTAGCGAATTGTTACAGCTCCCACTGAGCGATACAGCTGATCTCATTCATTGGGATTACAGTTGGAGCGACTTTTGGGAGAAGATCACATGTCATGGGCATCCCTATATCTCCCACTCCTCCAAAGCCACCTCCATATGCAACCCCATCCTTATGTATCTCCAATGCCTTACAACAAACATTATTTTCCCTCTGTTTGATAGCCAAGGGGTGCTTAGAAGAGGTTAATTGTTTATCTTATGGGCAGCTTTGCATAGGATCCGCCTCTACTACCTTCCACATCATGACTCAGCTTGAGGAGCAAGTTAAGAGTCCCACCTCCGTCAATGCCACCAGTGGCATTGTTACCGCTCTTGCCCATGGGTTGGGGCTTGGTCACTTTTTCCCTCTTATGCCTGTCCTTCATAAGGGTGTACATCTCAACCATGAAGCATGTGTGCACATAGAAATATTCAGAATGGTGGTCAACAAAGTTAGGGTTAGCCATCATGGTCGTGCCCTCTTCCCCTTACCCGATCCCTCCCACACTACGGTCATTAATGAGGCCAATTGGAGTTATAATTATGACCTTGATGGCTAGGGCGGTGATGGCGGTGCTCATGACGGCACTCAATCTCCCGATAGGGGCAGCATGGAAGGTACTTGTGGGTCGGCTCACCACCGACCACCACTCCCTTCCATTAGCACTACTCATGATGAGGCCCGCCCCTTCGGCCCACTTGGCTTCAAGGAGGTTCCCCTCCGCTAGTTCCTTTTTGATGAGTTTGCTCGCCCCCACCTGAGGTTCGATCATATGAGCTAGCAATACTCTCAGGACCATGCCGAGCTTATCCGTCGACATGATGAGTAGGACTGCCAATAGTGGAACTGATGTAAGTCTCAAGGGTAGGAACAACCCAAGCCAACTTACAACAAGAACACAACCAAAACAAGTGGAAAACTCATGAACCAAGGGAGGCACGGTCGTGCTTAAGGACACGGTGTGGCCGTGCCAAACTTCTGCCCTTCATGCCTAAAGTTTGTGATTTCTCACGGTTTGAAGTGGTTTTGTGTTTGGGCTAAAAAATGAATCAAAGCAAGAAGTCTTGGCCTTGATTAAGCTTGAAAAAGAGTATGAGAAAGGCTAGAAAATGTGTGGAATAAAAAGAATGAGAAGTTCACTGATTAGAACACACAAGAGAGCTTGTGGTTTAAGGAATCCAAAAGCTAGCTTTATGAACTTTAAGTGAATTCAATGTGTTTGGGATAGTTCTAAGCTTTGTGATTAGATAAGACACACCACCAATCACCTAGCTTAGGCCCTTAACCTTTGATTAGGATACAGATACACCACCTAATCAATGATTAAGACACACTTGAACACCACCTTAATCGGCCTAATTAAGGATAAGCAAGTTAAGTGTTTAAGAGGAACTCAAGACACAAAGTCTTTTCTCAATTTCAATACTCAAGCTTCTTATTTTACAAAAGAGCAGCAAAGGCATTTATAAGGCCTTTGAACACATGAAAAAAAGCTTTCCTTCTAGGCAAGGAAAGTCATTAAGCTAATCCTATGCTTAGTTACGCACGGTTTAAGCTTAAACATGCATAAGTTGAAAGTTTAAGCTACAAAACACAAGATTTCTTTCTTAAACTCTTTCCTAAGCATTAAGAAACCTTGTTGACTCAATTTTCCTTCAGGAAAGGTAAGGGATGCACGGCTGCCACCTCAAAAGGCTGATGAATGCATGGTTGCCAAGTTGTTTGAGTGTGGCCGGTCCATAGCTTGCCATGTGTTGCCTTCTTCATGCTTCCACATCTCATTCTCCTATGTGGCTGAGTGGCAGCTTACCAAGCAGCTCTAGGTGACCAAGTAGGCAAGCACACACCTCAAGCAAACCCATCTAGGAGGGAAATCCACCTTGCTAAGCAACTGGGTATCCAAATGCCCGTTTCTGCCGTGATTTGTGCTTCATGGTTGACACCTCAAATGCTGAGTAATCTTGGCTTTCCTTACATGAAAGTAACCCTCAAGATGTCTAGTTTACCCTCGTTTTTGAATCATAGCATTTGGACATCATTTACCCCTTGAATGAGCTTGATTTCCCAAACCGTGCAGATTGGACTCCAAAACAGCACAGGTTTACTAATTAGCTTAATTCACTAACCAATTGAACTCCAAATCTGGTAATTTCAATTGGAAATGAAAGCTAAGATCTTGGGGACCCAAAATATGTAAAAATACAACACTTAAACCAAACTATATCATAAGAAATAAAAAGAACAAAACCGGGTTCATCTTGGCCGTGCTGGGCAGTTTTGACACCTTGGGTTTAATTGCTGATTTGAACGACCAAATGAAGTCCAAATTGGATGAAACTTGATTTTTTGGAAAGCTAACATCTTTAACTTCAAATCCATCAAAACATATTAGACATAAACCCTTAGTATGTTTGAGAAATTAAGTACACAAGAACAGGTTAGCTGCTAGAATTAACCCTTGCCCTGTAGTTTCAATGCTTAATCAAAACTTGGATGATTTATTCATCCTTAAACCAGCATATTGAGCTTATCTAATTGATTTGATTCTTTTGAAACAAAAGGGATGGAGGGATTTCCATCAGGAACCTCGAGCACCACATGTATTATGCGTACAAGCAGTTCCAGTAGCTTTACCACCCACCTGATTGGAGGCCTAGTGGTTCTCCCAGACCCTACTGATGCATTGTGAGTATTTGCCCCCTTCCCCTTTGCATTACATGCCTTTTTCTTTCATTGAGGATAATAAACAGCTCAAGCATAGGGGTGTTTTGAGGTGCATCTTAGAGGATTGTGCTGATTTGAGAAGTATTTGGAGTTGTTTGGGCTATGGTCTGTGGGTTGCTGTGGTATGTACATATGTCCTTGCATTCATCATGCTGGCATTTAGCTCTTAGGTGCTTAGGTACATTTCTAGGGTGCATTAGTTTTAATTCCATTCTCTGTTTAGAAAAGCATACAGGATAGTGCATATAGATAGATGATGCATTGTATATATATATATATTATTCCTAACCATTGATCTCAAGTAGAAACATGTTGAGTAAGATTTTCTCATCACTGTGAGGTGATTCTTTCAACTCTTATCTTTATTTAACTACTTGATAATCACTTAAATGAAAAAAAGAAAAAAAAATTGAAAAATTGGGGTTTTGAAAACCCCTCCTGTAACGATGAGCCAAGACATTGGTAATCAGTTGGTTGACATGGTTGTGCATATATATGAGCTGTTCGTGGCAACTGCTTTTGCACGATGATTTTGAAAAGTGTTGACTGTATTGTTTGGTTGTGCATATTGTTTTCCCTTGAAGCGCCGTTATCAAAATTGATTATTCCTTTCAAGCGGGATATCTTCGGGGCCAGTTGTATGTTTGGTAATTTGACTCGTGAGATCTTTGTGCCTGATTAGACTATTCATTTACATAGTCTTACTGTTTTATTTCATGGGTGACCCTCCCCATGTGCATCCCTTCTAGAATTTAGTCAGTCTCTCTCTAAGGCTATACATATGCTATGCATTAGATGATATATAACAGAGGCATTCTTTGATTGATTAGTAGCCAAATAACCAAATTACCCTCCTAAAATTTATGTTACACCATTTGCTAGCCGTTTGTACCTTTACTTTGTTTTTCTTTTTGTAAACCTAATCACTTGTTTGGTTGGCTACCATTTGATGGATTGATCGAGGAGATGAGAATCGGTTATTCTGGTCCATTGTGCTTGTTGGATTGATAGTATGTAGGGAATGAGTTGATGTTGAGTCTGTAAATTGTTGCCCCATGCCAATCAGAAAAAGAAGAAAAAAAAAATAATAATGATCCAAAGAAAAGAAAAAGAAAAGATGAAATGAGAATAAAATGTTGGCATGGTTAGTTTTCTATGATTTATCTCAACTCACTTCCTAGGCCCATTCAACGGGGTTTGCATGTATGGTTAGTTAGGATGGTATGGCTGCATAATGTAATGTTTGGGATATGTGTGATACTTTTTAGTCTCCTGGCTTTAACTCCACATTCCCAAATTCATTTCCCCTCCGTACCTTTAGCCTGAGTCCCATTACAACCCATGACAAGTCCTCTGGATTGTCATTTGCATGTGTATTTTAATAGTGGAGGATCGAGAATATGATCAAGCCTATGGTAAAGGGGCTACATTCGGGAGGATGATTGAGAGGTGTACACCTTTTCAAACACATGGGAGGGAGTGCATTTGCTTTATTTCCTCCCTATGAGAGTTACTACTAGGCCTTCTAGCCCACGATTTGTTGGAGGCATCTTGATCGGGATAGGGGTGTGATATGGGATAATGAGATGCTGAGTTGAACATTGTGGTTTTTCAAGCGATTTTAAGTGAGTTTTGAAACTACGTGTTTATGCCTTGAATTATTACACTAGTTGTGCACGCTTATGCTTGATTCGACTGATTTTCCATTGGCCTTGCTTGATGAGGTGAGTAATTAGAGGTTTCGATCCCCTGTCAGTTTACTCATGTCCTAGTCTTGCTTAGGGACAAGCAACCGATAAGCATTGGGGAGTTAATAAACCTCTAATTTTACTATATAGACCCTTCAATTCCACCAGCCTCTTCCATATATTCCCTAGGATTTGTGGAAGATTTGGCACGAGTTGCTCATCTTTGCTCATAATTATTTTATTTGGATCACTTTTCTTTTTTGTAGGTATGTTGGTCTCAATTTGAAGGATTTCAGCACTTATTGGATCAAAAGTGGGCAAGGAGCAATATTACGGCAAGGAATGAGGTTCAAGAATCAATTGAGGGTCAAAGGCTTGAAAGATTAAGAAGGCATGTGCATGGTCAGCCATCCATGTAAGCATGGTCACACAAGTTAGAATTAAAGTCAAAAAAGAGCACAGTTGGTGTGCAGATAAAGCATCGCCATGTGCTGGAGGCAGAAACAATCTTGCAAAAGTGCACGGCCGGCCGTGCATTCCCCGATTTTTCACGATTTAGTTCTTTTTCGAGGTGGTTAGGAGTTTTATCTTAGTTACTATATTTTAGAGAGCACTTAGAAGGCAATTCCTAGGTTGTCTTTATGAGTATCTTATACATTAATTAGACTTGATTTGAGAGTTGAATTTCTTGTTCTAATTGTGAATTGTCGATTGTAATTGACTAAAGAACATTCCTCTTCCTTTCTCTTTCCGATTTTCATCAAAGTTTTTGCCTTTAAACATGTTCTTCAGTTCCTTAGCTAGATTCCTTATCTTAGATTGGGATTAGCTCCTATTATGTGTTTTGGGATCATGTTCTAGGTTTTTGTGAGTGCAAACCTATGGTTGTGCTTGGATTCTCGCTTAGTATACCATGTGTTCGATGAATTGCCTAAGAGAGATGTATTGATGTTCTTAATTAGGGTACAAGAGATCAACGAAAGTTGAATCCTTGACTTAGAGCAACTTTGTGTGCGATTGGCACCTTAACATGAGAATAGTTAGGTTTCAATTGGGAATTATGGGTTACTTAATCCTGTGCCCTTGTTGACTCTAGTTTCACGAAAATAGATAACTAGGATTGCTTAGTCAGTCTAATGACCTTCGAAAGTAGGCATAGATATATTTCAATTTATAATCATTGCGTTTCAGTCAGTTGTATGGGTAGATTCATACGGTCTAGTGTATAATCCAAAGAGCATAATAGTGTGGTGAACCCCCAATCTAGGATCTTTGATTGTTATTGAATCAAACATTTCATTAGCGTTCAGTTTTATAAACTTGAATTAGTTTCTGCCTGAATTGAGTGTTGAAGTCAGTTTGGCGACTAGAACCAAGTTCTCTATGGAATTCGACCCGTACTTGCCACTACCCTTCCTTGGAGGAGCCCGCTCATTGGACCAATAATAGTTCTTAGCTGCCAACATATTATGACGCATTTAAGGGACACAGCACACATTAGAGAGATGCAAAGGCCAAGTCAAAGTTTGCACATCATTGTACTAATATGAGATATTGGAAGCAAGGTGCCATTACCTACTCTCACTTTGTTCAAATCTAGATAAGGAGATTCTTACCATCATCTAGTGTCATAGAGGATTTCATAGCAGGGTACCAAAACTATTCACCAGCATTAATAGGATTGAAGGTAGCATATGCTGGGAGCACTGGTGACTGATACAATTGATAATAATGTGGGCATGCATTAGCAGAATGCCCTGGGGACAAGTGACATTGGGGTGAGGACCTAGAATCCCTTTAGTTTGGTTCATGCCTGCACTAGAAGTGTTAGTAACAAAAGTAGAAGGGCCAGTAGTATTAAACAATGAAACAACTAAATTCCACAAAACAAAACCTATAGGCATGCTCTTGGAAGAAGACTGAGCTTGCTGAGTTTGCTTATTGTTCCGATTATTGCGATTATTTTTCAAGCGGCCTTTGTTATTTTTGTTATTATGACCTTCTTTGTTCACATTATTGTTTCTATTCCCTGCTGACCGACCGTCCCCTAGATGTAGAGACCCAGATGTAGCAGTAAATGCTTGATGAACATCCAATTCTCTTCCTTTCTGAAATTGAATTCTACTCTTATAAAATAATAGCTTCGAGCATAAGGCATCAAAAGTAATAGGCCCAATTTTACAAGGGAAAGTATTGACAAACAGATCATAGTCAGAAGGTAAGCGAGTGGTTGTAAACTAAACAAGCTCCAAATTAGACATAGGAGATTGTACAGCAGTGACGGAGTCAAAAATAGACTTAATAACTCAAAAATACTCATCAATAGACTGATAATCCTGCCTATTTAAATTAGTCAACATATGCTTTAAATCTACAGCACAAGCAAGACAAGCTGCATTAAAACGAGATTCAAGTCTACGGTAAATATCCAAATAGTGTTGTACATCACGAACCTTATAAGTTTGTCCTTAGATAGAGTGGTAAACAACATGGCCTCTACTAACTGATCAATACCGACCCACAAATAATGTGCATGATTGGGTCGTTGCATACCAGAGCACACAACAATATACTCAGGAGGAACACGAATAGAATAATTGATCATACCTTTCAACTGATTCATAACAAGAACTGGCGTAAATTGAATCTCCCATGACAAATAATCATCAACTGAAGCGTGGACAGTGGTGACATATGTAGTGACATTGACAGTCCATATACTTGATGTGGTGGAAGACCGCCAAGGTGGCCAGCAATGTGAGGTGCACCGTGGGTGGTGCCATGCCCCAAGTAATGCCTGAAGGAGGTAGAAGATGACTATTGACTGAGATAACAGCGTGACCACCAGAAAAAAGGGTTAGACAGCTCAAGGTTGATTAGCAGGGAAGGTAGAGGGGGTGCGCTAGAGGAGATAGCACTGTTGACAGATGTCACATGATTTGGACTCTCCTCAGTTGTGACAAATAGTGAAGTGTAAGGAGATGACATGGAGTCAGCGGAAGAGTAGTAGAGAAACCACAGCTGTGGTGACTGCTCAGTTTACAGGTGGCAAGAGGAAGGAGAAGAAGCAGTCATAGGAAGAAGATAGCTTGTGAGAAGCAAGAAGCTAGGGTGAAGGCATCTCGACTGCAACAATTGTTTTTTGTGATGAATGACACAAGGGTGCAAAATCTTTCTAATCTTTTTCTAGGTTTTGCTTGTTGACCCCTTCATTATATGTCTCATTATCCATATCAATTCCCCCCCCCCCACCAAAAAATCCCCCTTCGTTAGGTGGAAATCCACTGTTCTTGCACTTGAATGGAACGGAACTCTTCCTCATAAATTTCTCCTATTTGTCATACGAGGTATTCTTCTAATTCTAACATTTGCATGGGTTTCATTGTACTTTTGCCCTACGGAATAGTATTTCTTCTGGTATCAATTCTGCAAAATCTGCTTAGATGTAGTATCGTTTAGCTTTCGTTCAACGCAATTAATATCTTACTAATCACAAGCACTTAGATCTACTCTCCCATCTTTATTATCTTTTGTATCTAGCTGCACTCGAATTGAACATTTTATTTCAATGTAATTGATTCCCTAATTCATATGTCTTGGTTTTAAGAAACAAGGGTTGCTTTTTGATTTTTTTAATGCACATGACTAATGTTCGAGCTATTTAGGGAAGAAAATGTTGGGCTTTTTGCTAGGTTAAAAGTGGTTGTAGCTTTTGAGGAGTGCATTCTAGATCTTCTTAATTGCAAAGATCAACCTTTAGGCCCCTTTCCCTAGAAAACAACAAGTCTTGTGTGAGACTATCTCACATAAATTATATCATGAAACATATATTTTTATGTTAGCTATTAATAATTAATTGGGATGACTGATACTTCATTTAGAGTGCCTGCTATTATAGTCACTCTTATGTAAGCTATTAGTCACCCCTTAATTTAAAAGTTACTCCAAAATATATTATTAGTCATTATAAAAGCTCAAAAAATCACTCCTGATAAAGTCCGTCTCACAATAACCCTTACATGATATGGTCTCATGCAAAAAGTTGTGCCCAAAAAAATCTCTATGGTTTTCCTATTTGACAAGGAGCATATATATGAGAAAAAGGAATGAGAGAAAGTTAGAAGAATACAATAAAACATTGACAAGAAAAAAAGTTCTCATGCTGTTCATAAGCAGTTGACTTTGTACATGGTTATAACCCGCTGGTTTGTGATAACTCATATTGAATTAAAGTGATATCTAAACCTCTAAATGCAGTAAATTGACTGGTCAAAATTCTTGGCTATTTTTGAAACTGCAACTAGATAATTCTGGGAATTTTTGTCATTTAATGACTTACTTGGACTTGTATCTTATATGATTCATATGAAGTAAATGGTGGAGATGTGAATTTAAAGAAATAATAGTAGTTGAATTCCTCCTCATTACATCTATCATTTGGGATGGGTGGGTTAGAATTGATGATATGCATATATCAATGTTAAGGATGAGGTTCCAATTAGGGATGAACAACGGGCTCGATACTCATTGGGTCAAGCGGGCCGATCCATTAAAGCATATTAACGGGTCAAGTCAATCCATTAACGGTCCATTTAGTATCCCGTTACTTTTTTAACCTAGCTACTTGTTTAATTAATTTACATGCTACAATTAGTTAAACTTACCACCAACCCTTTGTATATAACAATAGTTATTATACAGAGTTTTTTTAATGAAAGTTTATTACATTTTAAAACGGGTCAAAAGCGAGTCGCCACTAGGCCGATCTGACCTGACCCGACCCATTTATTTATATAAAAATTCTGACCTATCCAAATTGAACTGGTCATAACTTAACCCAATCCACTTTATAAATGGACCGACCCTACCCTAACCTAATCCGATCCATTGCCCACCCCATGTTCTGACAAATTGGACCATTTATATGTTGTCTTATTTTGCGTCATCTATCTTTCCTATTTTGTAGTATTATCATGTCCATTTTGCTTCTGTTCCCTATTTTAAGGCATATAATATGTCAAGACAAAAAGCTAAATATGCCAAAAACATTTTTGATGTGTATTAGTCAATGTTTTGCCATAGCCCATAAACAGATGGCTTGTGGAGAAATGTTTGTTTCTTGTGACAACTATTCCATTGATCAAAAGGTTGTTCACCTTTGTTAAGGCTTACAGTTTGCTCTGTCTAAGTTGGATTAGTGATTGATTTATGCCTTAATGCCTCTGCTATTGTATTTGGATGAATGGAGTTGTCATCCTTTGAAGATACATTTGATTGCATAGACCACTGAAGAACCAGATCAACGAAGTTCAACAAAAGCTAAAGATATTGAAAATCAGAACATTGTAACAAGGATGCATTCAAGCCGAAAATTCTCAAACACATATATGCGTTTCTTTTTGAGCTTATTAGTATGTGGGAAATCAATCAATGTGTTAGATTTCGAAGATTACAAAAATATGAAGTTTATCTCCGACACTGCTAAATGGGACTAAGAAAATTAGGAATTAATATACAAAGAGAGATGACAACTGCTCTCTAAATATAAGGAAAGATACAAGCATTAAGAACAATAGTAGAAGAAACTATATTTTCTCTCTCTAAGTCATTATGCTTCTCTGTCTTTCTCTCTATTAAAAATGAATTATTATTACAATTGAAAAACATAACAATTTACATGAAAATTTTCAAACTAAAAAAAGGAAACTTCTTTTCCTCCTCTTTTCTCATTTCTATAAATGTGACAAGCTATTTTATTTTAAAGCTAAAAATATAACTTTACCAATTTTAATAGTCTCCTACTTAAAGTCATCTTTTTGGCGAGTCTTGTATAGTTTACATTTATGATAGGCCACAGGAGGACTTGCACCATACAAATTTTGTCAATGTTAACTAGCTTCATCATAATATCTGCCAAGTTATCTCTTTTGTGAATCTTTAGCATATCCGCACTTCCTTCCTCTACTACTTCTCGAACAAAGTGACACTGAACATCAATATGTTCTGTCCTTTAATGAAAACCTAGATTTCTAGAAATGTGCAAAGCACTTTGACTATCGTAATACACATGCAAGTTCTCCCATTAATCTTTGTATCCAAATTGCTTCCTTGCATGCTTCAGTAGCTGCCATGTATTTAGCTTCTGTATTAGACAATGTTACAATAGTTGTAGCTTTTGATACTCAACTTAATGCACTACTTGCAAGACTAAACACATAACTTCTTGTGGATTTTATTTTGTCAAGGTCACTTATAAAATCTGAGTCGACATATTCGTTGGCAATAAATTTCAATCCTCCAAAACTTAATGTTGTATATGAGGTCCCTTTAATGTATCTTAGGATCCTTTTCACATCATTCCAATGCTCTCGACTAGCCACATAGCTTAAGCAATATCTGGTCTTGCTCAGATCATAGAATACATTAGACTTCCTACTGCCAATGCATATGGCACTCAAAACATTTTTATCCTTTCAATGTCACCGCTAGGGCTCATACTTGAGGATAGTTTACAATTGGCCGGAAGTGGGTAGGAATTGGCTTACAATCTTGCATATTGAAGCGTTACAAGATTTTCTTCAAGTAGTTCTTTTAGGAAAGCCATATCTTCTTATCTTTTTTATCTCGGCGTATTTGCATTCTTAAAATCTTGTTTGATTGTCACGAATCCTTCATATCAAACTCCGTAGCCAACTGTGCCTTTAATTCTTAGACTCGATCTTTGTGGGGGCTTACAACCAACATGTCATCCACATATAACTACAAAATGATGAAATCATAGTCCTCAAACATCTCGAAATACACACAACGGTGTGAATTAATTTTGTTGTATCTAAGGCTAATAATGACGAAATCAAATCTCTTGTACCAACACCTTGGCACCTGCTTCAAACCATAGAAATATTTGGTTAACCTGCAAATTGAGTTTCCTTTGCGTTTCTCTTGAAGCCCTTCTGGTTAGAGCATATATATCTCTTCTTCAAGTTCTCCATAAAGAAAAGTTGTCTCTAAATCCAACTGTAAATCCAATGTAGCACACATAACCAAGTCTACTCTTATAGTCATAAGTCCAACAACTAGAGAAAAATATCTCATTAAAGTCAATACCTTCTTTCTGAGCATGTCCTTTGTCCACTAGTCTTGCACGCTATCTCTCTATTTGATCATTTCTATATCATTTGATCTTATAGATCCATTTCTTACCAACGGCTTTCCGTTCTTGTGGAAGTGGAATAAGTTCTCATGTCTTGTTTCTATTTCAGGCTTCCATTTCTTCTTGCATTGCTACCATCCATGGAGAAACATCTGGACTAGTCAGAGCCCTTTGAAAAGTTGATGGCTATCCATCTTCTATTAAAAGATAGTACGCATCATGGTTAGCCATAACATAATCTAAGCGTTACCTCGCTTTCTTTGTTTGTCATGATGATCGTTAAACTTCTGTATCATTGGCCCTCTCTAGCTCTCGTTGCTCGAGTTCTGGTTCTGTTCTAGAGTTGTCATCCTTTTCAGATTCTTTATCTATATGAATTTTAGTAGTCTCCTTAGCACTATTATTGTTTTTACTTTGCAGTTCACAATCTACAGACATAACTTCTCTAAAACTTATGACCAGTGGGATGCCACACGCAATAGCTCTTGACACCATTATCATAATCCAAAAATATGCATCTTCTGGATTCCAGATCTAGTTATGATTTTTCTTGGGATTTGTACATTACATACATGGGATATCCAAAAACATGTGAGGAAGAATAATTAGCTGGCTTACTGTCCCATATCTCCATTGGAGTCTTTAAATCAATACAACGGTGACCGATTTATTATGTAGCTAGCAGTTCTAACTGCTTCTGCCGAGAAAGACTTTGGTAATCTTATAGTTTTCAACGTAACTCTTGTTCTTTCGAGGATAGTTCTATTCATCCACTTAACCACACTACTTTGCTGAGGAGTATCGACAACTATGAATTGCCTTTGAATACCTTCTAGTTTGCAAAATGTCATAAAATCACTGTTAATGTATTCTCTTCCATTATCTATCCTCAATGATGTATATGTGGGTGGTAAGTGAACCAAATCAAATTCAAATAAACCCAAATAAGAATTGAACCAAAGTAAAGAGAAAATGGAAGGTTGATTGAGATGGAATGAAAATAATAACAAAAAAGAACAAAGGATAAACAAGACCTTGCACTTGAGATAATCCTTCGCGGAGCCACTCAAGGACTTGATCTTGGGCAAATCTCTCGTCTTCACCAAGGAATCACTCCAATTGGAAAAGAAAAGAGAACCTAGAACACCACTTGAACTTGCCAAAATTCAAGATATAGAACTAGGGATTTGGAATACTTTTGAGAATCACACTCAAAGGTAATTGTATTTCACTTGGGAAAGCTTACAACTCTGAATTGAGAAACACTTCACACCCCCACTATATATAGGCAACAACAAGACAAGCAAAAGACACAAACTCCTAACAATTTAAAGCTAGAAAATTGAAAAGACTTAGGAAAAATAAAAAGACACACTTAAAGGAATGGGGGAGGTTACAATGAACATTCTAGACTTCCTATCAGCTGAAGAAATCCATCCAAGTCGTGCATGATGTCAGCAAGGTGATGTCATGTAACCTATGTCTCTTCATTTGCCCAGCATTAACTCCATGCAGTAGCCTTCACTTCAACTGAGCATAACTCTCAGCACACACGTCCAAATCAGGTGATTCTGGGCTTGTTGGAAAGCCCTGGAAATCTATTTTTCAGAATGGGCTCATTTGCTCAATTTGGATAAGTAGATCAAAAGTTATGGTCCGAATATTACACCTATATCAGAACTGGATTGGAGCAGGACAACTTCCCTTTGAGTGCTACTTTGCCCAATCAAATGACGTCCAAATTAAATAAAATTGGGCTTATTTTAAAGCTGACATCTTAAGCTTCAAAACCACGTGGCCCCTCAAGTTGTGGATCCACTTGAGCTAGTCCAAAAAAAATTACCTTCCGACGGGATGAATCGGGCACCAATTCTTCCGGACGGAATATGAGTCTTATCCAGATTTTCGCCACTTGCTTGACTTCTTCACGGTGTCTAAAGTCCTTGAACTCACATAATAAGAGAAAATATGAGAGTTCCATGCACGCTCTTGTTTGACACTTTTCTTCTTGGAAGTTGACCTTAAATAAAAATGATGCATATGGGAATATGCATCATACTCCCCGGGTGGTTTTGAGTTTGTCCTCAAACTCAAAGGGTTAGCAAGCCTCTCAAGAAAGGGGTCACGCTCACAATATGGGAGCTTTTGGGGAAGGAGGTCACAGGGCATCACCTCTAGAGAGATATAGAAGAGGGTGAGGGGAGGATGATAAAACGGGTCATACCTGGTGAGGAGAAGAGGCGGAAGTGAGAAATCTTCTTTGGGGGCAAGGGTTTGGGAAGGATGAATGAGGGTTAAGGCTTGTCGGTCCTTTTGTGGTTTGAGGGGTTGGGAAGGTTGAATGGGGGTTAAGGTGAATTCTTCTTGGGTCAAGAGTTGCTCAACTTCTTCAATAACCCCACATGCCTCCAACTCGGATGCTTGGAGTTCGGTAGGGCGTACTTCTTGAATCAAGAGTTGTTCAAACTCTTCAGCAACCCTACATGGCTTCATCACTTCAAGGTCTTTAACAACATACTCTTCAATTCTTGGGGTTATACTCAAATTCACCTCATTATCTTCTTGGCACCCTTCTTGGGTGAAGGATTGCTCAATTTCTTGCACAATCTCTTCTTGCTTCAACTCGGATCTTTGGGCCTCAAGTTCAAAGGTCGCTTCATCACCACAGTCACCAAAAACAAGAGGTAGGTCAACTAGGCCCGACCCTTTTTCTCCAAGGATCTCTTCATCTTTGTTGGAGTTAAATTTCTCAAAGGAAACAAATGGATGCTTGTGTAAGTAAGAGGTTGGAGCGAAAGTATCCATTAATTTTCTTCTTAACTTAACCCATGTTGTGATTTTGCTTTTTCCTCTCTTCTTCCTCTTATACTTGTACTTTTCCCACCATTCAAGCGCATGGCCTCGGAGCTTCTTGATAACCACTTTAAACTTCTCTTGCTCGTCAATATTGTAGCGAGTGAAAACTTGATCCACTTTGGAAATCCAGTAAGGGAAATCTTCTTTTTGGCCACGAAACTTTGGAGTTTCAAGGATGACCATCTCCTTTTCAATCAAAGCAATCTCTTTTCGCAAGTTCCCAAGAGAAATCATGATGGATGAATGCTTAAGGGTTCTTTGTGGATTATGTGTTGAGGCTAGAAAAAGGCTGTTTTGGAGAAGAGGAGGGAGGGCACGGTCGTGCAATGAGGCACTGGGGAACCGTGCTATGCTTCGACTTGAGGAAATGCAGAAAAGTAGGGTGGCACGGTCGTGCTGGTAGGCACGGGGGAACCGTGCTGCGTCTCGACTTGAAGATTTCTGGAAAATGAATATGGCACGGTCGTGTGGTATGGCACGGGGGCACCGTGTGAACTTTCTGGCCTGTGGACACTGGATGTTCACGGTTTTTTTTTTTTTTTTGTATTTGGGTGTGATGTGGGTCACTTTAAAACCTTGGCTCTGATACCAATTGATGTATATGTGGGTGGTAAGTGAACCAAATCAAACTCAAATAAACCCAAATAAGAATTGAACCAAAGTAAAGAGAAAATGGAAGGTTGATTGAGATGGAATGAAAATAATAACAAAAAAAGAACAAAGGATAAACAAGACCTTGCACTTGAGATAATCCTTCGCGGAGCCACTCAAGGACTTGATCTTGGGCAAATCCTCTCGTCTTCACCAAGGAATCACTCCAATTGGAAAAGAAAAGAGAACCTAGAACACCACTTGAACTTGCCAAAATTCAAGATATAGAACTAGGGATTTGGAATACTTTTGAGAATCACACTCAAAGGTAATTGTATTTCACTTGGGAAAGCTTACAACTCTGAATTGAGAAACACTTCACACCCCCACTATATATAGGCAACAACAAGACAAGCAAAAGACACAAACTCCTAACAATTTAAAGCTAGAAAATTGAAAAGACTTAGGAAAAATAAAAAGACACAACTTAAAGGAATGGGGGAGGTTACAATGAACATTCTAGACTTCCTATCAGCTGAAGAAATCCATCCAAGTCGTGCATGATGTCAGCAAGGTGATGTCATGTAACCTATGTCTCTTCATTTGCCCAGCATTAACTCCATGCAGTAGCCTTCACTTCAACTGAGCATAACTCTCAGCACACACGTCCAAATCAGGTGATTCTGGGCTTGTTGGAAAGCCCTGGAAATCTATTTTTCATAGTGGGCTCATTTGCTCAATTTGGATAAGTAGATCAAAAGTTATAGTCCGAATATTACACCTATATCAGAACTGGATTGGAGCAGGACAACTTCCCTTTGAGTGCTACTTTGCCCAATCAAATGACGTCCAAATTAAATAAAATTGGGCTTATTTTAAAGCTGACATCTTAAGCTTCAAAACCATGTGGCCCCTCAAGTTGTGGGTCCACTTGAGCTAGTCCAAAAAAAATTACCTTCCGACGGGATGAATCGGGCACCAATTCTTCCGGACGGAATATGAGTCTTATCCAGATTTTCGCCACTTGCTTGACTTCTTCACGGTGTCTAAAGTCCTTGAACTCACATAATAAGAGAAAATATGAGAGTTCCCATGCACGCCCTTGTTTGACACTTTTCTTCTTGGAAGTTGACCTTAAATAAAAATGATGCATATGGGAATATGCATCACTCAAGCACTTAATTGTTTTTTCCAGATTCAATTTCCACTTATGCTTTGAATTCCTTGCTAGAAACACATCTAATTTCTTCTTTATATGGTATACGCATATGTTTCGATGGTAATCATCAATAAATGACACAAAATACTTTGCTCCTCATATGGACATGATTGGTGGTTGCTACACATCAGAATGAACAAAGTATTGTATGTATTTGCTCTTGGCAATGGATCTCTCAAACTTTAATCTGCTTTGCTTACTTGCAGCACAATGCTCACAAAATAGCAAGTTCACCGGTGTTAATTTGGGCAAGAGATTACGTTCCATGAGAATCTTTAAACCACGTTCTGACATGTGGCCTAATTTATGATGCCATTTTATCACTGATTTTTCTTGATTGATGGAAGCAACAAATACATCTCCACATTTTAATGTATCTCCTTAAAGAAAGAATAGTTTCGATAAGGCCTTCTCTGCCTTCATCACAATGTGTGCACTTTGATAACTTTCATAATACTATTTCTAACTTGGGTATTGAGTCCAAGATCATCAAATTGCAAATAGATAATAAAATTTTCTTTAGGCCTTTCACATTTCATCCCTCTTGGGTAGTACGGATAATACCATCATGCATCATTAACTTGATGGTGCCAATATAACAATCTCCAAAGCATGGTCGTCTTCCATGAACACATATCCTTCAAGGATAGGTTTATATGATTGAAACCAATCTCATTCAGGTGTCATGTGCCATGTGGCTCCTGAATCCACTGCCCAAACATCAGTGAGCAAATTTACTCTAGAAATTGATTGATGCATCCGCGTATAAGATTTCTCTATCTAACAACTTATCCTTGAGAAGTTGTTGCTTCAGAAGCATTTTCTATACTCTTCTTATAATTCCAACAGTCCCTTTTTAGTATGTCCTAGAGTCGCATTTCATTGATCTTCTTTTTGCCATCAATAATGCTTCTATCTTTTGCAAAGAAAATAATCTATCTTTGTTTCTTTTGCACCTATATTTCTCTTGAAGGAGAGAAGCTATAACATCATTTAAAGTCTATAAGCATATTGTTTATCAAACTGATGATGAGCTGGTCATACAAGTTAGGTAGACTTTGAAATCGAAGGTTAGCATGCTCATTTTCTTGTATATTATAATCCATCACTGGGAATTTTGAAAATAGCGTATTTAGATTATTGATGTGATTTGATACTCATTCAAAGCGTATAAAGCTTTCTTTTAAAGAATATCTTATTATGGAGTGACTTTGGCTCATATAATCTAGTGAGTGCATCCTATATTTTCTTCATAATTGTTTTCTCTATGACGCTTGACAAGACTGAATCTAATAATGCCAGATCCAAATTAGCAATGATATTATTATCTCTCTCTTTCCATTTGTCGCCAGTTAGTCCTTCATGTTTGACCTCAATTGCTGTTATATAATGGTCTTTCCTCAATACAACCTCCATTTTCAATTTGCATAGGGAGAAATTGGTCCAACTTGATCAATCTCATATTTTGCCACCATAATATTGAATAGTAAACTCAATCTCGCTCTGATACCACTGTTAGATTCCAAAGGATGCAAAAATATGAAGTCTGTATCTTACACTGCTAAAATAGGATTGAGAAATTTTCTATTATAAGGAGAGATTACCAACATTAAGGACAATACTAGGAGAAAATATTAATATTTTATCTCTCTAAATCGTTATGCTTCTCTATCTTTCTCTCTCTTAAAACTGAGTTACTATTATAATTGAAAAACATAACAATTTATATAAAAATTTTCACACTAAAAAAGGACACGTCTTTTCCTCCTTTTTTCTCATTTCTATAAACATAATAAGCTATTTTGTTTTAAAGCGAAAAATATAGTTTTACTAATTTTAACGTATTGTTCTTCTTTCATTAACTAGGTTAGAGTATTACAAGCAAACTAGCTTGAGTTTGAACCAAAACCAAAATGTAAACACCTAACTCCCTTATCGCTTGATAAAGTGGAAAACCCAATAATATTAAGGTCTTGTTCCTTTTTGTGATAAGAAGCGATAAGCTTATCACTTATAAGTCCTTACAACTTGTTATAGCTCTTTATAAATTCTTACAACTCTAACAAATTCTTACATTTTCTTGAATCTTCTTACAACTCCTTATAACCCCTTATGACTTGTTATAGTTTTTTTATAATTCAAACAACTGCTTAAAGCTACCTTTACTGTTCTTACAGTGGCTTACATTTTCTTATAGCTCATTACACTTCTTACACCCCCTTACAGCTTGTTATATTTTCTTATAGCTTACTATTGCTACATATCGTGAAAAAAACCAGGGCCTAGTAATGTGATCACAATTGGGGATCCAAACAATTACATATGACTGCAAAGTAATGATAGAATCAATCCAAATACTAACAAGGATCAACAAAAATAGTAACATATCTATGTATAAAAATTTTAGCACAAAATCCACCTAGATCAGATCCTTGCATACCTCCATTCTCATTAATCAAACCTCTCCTTCCCCTCTCTCCTTCCCCTGTTGTATATATATTGTTCTATTTCAATGAAACCATGATTAGACAGATCGCTCTTCCTGTACAAATGCCCTGCTCTTGATCATCTTCTCTATCTCCTCACCAATGCAATCAACAATTTGGGTCTACAAGCTGTTCCCCAACCAGACAAACGAGGAGGGGGTGTCATATGTGGAGTGGGCGACGAGGTGCTACAACGAGGAAAATAAAATCAACCACGACAGATTCTTGATGCTTGTGTTCAAGAACCAACTCAGCCAAAAGCTTAAACTAAAAGTTGAAGGCCCCCAAGAATAGGTTTATCCTCTAACACGCTCCCTCACGCGAATGCCCTTTGGGCTTGAATTGTGGATGCTACAAAATCTCCCTCTACCATGTGCAATAAATTAATATGGGGGCTGCTAAGATTCAAACTTGAGATCTCTCGCTCAGAAAAGCTTTGATACCATGTTCAAGAACTAACTCAACCAAAAGCTTAAGCTAATAGTTGAAGGTCCGAGAATAGGTTTATTCTCTAATATCCTGAGGCCCGATACTGTCATAATAGGCTTGGTTTATATTACATGTTTTTAATCTCCACCATAAATGCAACACACAAAACTACAACCTCGAGATCCGTTGAGTAGTGTACCTATATCCATTCACCTCCTTTGCTTTGAGCCTTACCAGGGTTGCGTGATAGGGCATAAAACTACAAAAGCGACATTGCTGCAGTTCCGTTCTTTTAGGGTCATATTCTTTTTACATTTTTTAACTTCGTTATGTCTTCAATAATGTCTCTTCCTGCGGCTGGCATGAAATGTACCTTGCAGCAGTTGGCATGAAAAATCATGTCTTTCATAATTTAATCTACTATCAAATGCTTTTAAATTTTTTTGTGTCTTTAATATGTTTGTTAAATACATGACAAATATGAGGTTTTAACACAGACTGCTTCACAGTCAGGAATCCAAGTACATGATGATGTCGTGTTTCTTCGTGTTATTAGGGGTGTCAACAAAAAGAGTACTATCTATGGCCTCGAGTACGAATCAGAATCCTATTACGAGTGGTTCACTTCAGCTCATCAATCTTCGAGAACCATATCATATACCCCTTTGTGCGCTTTCCTAAATGGAAGCCTACTTGAAAAAGTTGGAAGATGAGCTTCATGTTGGAAGTGTTAGCTTCAAAAAAACAAGAGGAAGAGGTTCAAGCTATAAGAGAGGAGCTCAAAGCCCACCAAGGAAGAACTAAGCAAAAGGATTGCAAGTCTGGACGCTTTAATGAAAGCCTTATCTTCTCACCCCACCCCACCTCAACCTACACCCACCCCTTTCCACTTAGACTATGCATTAGGTGATTATTTTGGTATGCTCAGGATAAGGACCCAATAGTTGGGGTTGAGAACCTGATAGTTAGATGTGTAGATTTTGCTATGTTTAGACTTGGCACAATTATCTTTTGGAATGATGGCCTGCTTGGATTTCAGATTTGTATATTTTTAGGATGTAATTGGTTAAAGAAAGCACAAAGCAAACTAGGAGGAACTTGATAATGTGGTAGAAAATCGAACCACCAAGGTGGTGTAAGTACTATGTGGTTAATTTCTATCAGAAATGAAGTGGGGTATGAAACAAGGTGGTAATTATTAATTATTGGTTTAGGAAGTTTCATATGCATGCATGTCTTCTACTAGACAAAAGCTACTGACAAATTAGATTAGCAACAAACAAGAAAAACAAATATAGCTGCAATGAATCTTTTTTCCCCCCTTCAATTTGCCACTAAAAATCCTTTTATTTCATTACCGATTGAAACTATTACCAGATTATTAGCATATTAGCAGATTATTAGCAGCTCTCAATCTTCTAAATATATTCTAGTTTCCTTATGTATTTTGGATTGCACTAATTTAGCTGATAGTGAATCATTGCACTTGCCAAACTGTTGTGATTACTATATTTTGTATTCAACTTTGTACATATATATTTATCTAATTAATGAAATTAAAATAGTGAGGAGAGCACTGAGAATCAATTCTCTCCCAACTCCAAAATTTTCATAGTATCAGAGCATACAAGCAGTGAAACGCTTGTTAATTCAATTACTCAGTTATGAGTGGAGAAGACAAAAATAAAATCAACAATACTACACCTACTGTCAATATGAACGATCCACAGTCTCCCTATTACATGTGCAGTGCCGATCATCCGGGAAATATTATTTCCCCTGTAATCTTCAATGGAGAAAACTATGCAAACTGGAGTAGGATTGTGACAAATGCATTGAAATCAAAGAATAAGCCTTGCTTTGTCGATGGATCATTAAAGAAACTAGAAAACAACAACCTAGAAGTTCATGGCTGGGAAAAGTGTAATTCGATGGTTATTGCGTGGTTATCCAACATAATAGACAAAACCTTACATGGCTCGGTTGCTTATGTAGAGACAGCGACCGAGATGTGGACTGATTTGGAGGAACGCTATTTGCAAGGTAATGAAATCAGGGTGCAACAACTCAAAAGAGAAATTGCACTCACAACACAGAGAAATCTGAATGTCACGGCATATTTCACCAAACTGAAGGAATTATGGGATGAGTTAGGAGCTTACCAATAAATCCCGATTTTTCGCTACCTGAAGGATTTCAGCCTGAGCAAGTTTCAAGAAAGAGAGAAAGTTCACCAATTTCTTCTAGGACTTGATTCAGATCAGTTTGGAACAGTCAGATCCAATGTCCTTGCCATTGAACCTTTGCCCAACTTGAGCAAAGTGTATTTGATGGTATTAAGAGAAGAGCGGCAGCAGAGCATAAACAAAGGGACAGAGCCCCATGTGGTGGAAGCCCCAGCCTTCAAAGCATCGGCTACTGGCAGACCCAATCAAGTGACCTGTCCAAAGTGCAGCTATTGTCAGAAGCTCGGACATGAGAGACACTAGTGTTTTGAAATTGTTGGATATCCGGCCAATTGGCAGAACAAGCAGATGAATTGAGCAAACCCGGGGCCAAATTGTGCGCTGACTATTACAATTTCTCAACAGAGGGAGCTCGAACAGAACTAGGGGCACCTGTTACAACCCCATCGCTGTCGCTTCGTTTGCTAGAAGACACGGGGAGGCAAAGAATGAAGGCACAGAAGGTCACCGAGGAGGCATGGGGGTGTTTGGTAACAACAGTTATTTGGGGAAAAATAGCTGTTTTGGAAGATTTTGACTGTTTTGACCAAGTCAAATAGTTAAAGATTGTTTAGTAAAGAGTTGTTTGTAATGGCTGTTTGGCTCCAAAAATCTCTTTTTGAAAAAGCTATTCCCATTAGCCTTTTGAGAAGAGTTTTTTGTGAAAATGACATAATTGTCCATAAGTTTGGACAAATTGCACACATCTCATTAAAAAGTAATTCATAAATAAGGGCATAAATGAAATTTTATCAACATAGTTTTTAGAAACAGTTAATTTTTGCCAAACACTTTTTCTAGAAACAACTAATTCAAACAGCTAATATAAACAGCAAATTCAAATAGTTAACAGCTAGCAGCTAATACAAACAGCTAATTGTTGCAGAAAAAGTTTTAATATTTATAAACCCCAAGTGCAAGGTGTATCGTTGAGTACTTGGGGTGTCGTCCGCAGGGAATTGTGTTTCCAACTACCAGAGTTCACTAGAGCGTCTCAAGCTAGGCAGGATCGAAGGGTGAAGGAGTGGGGAGCTAAACTACGCTACAAACACAGAAACAAGCGACTTGGAGTTGTGATTTTACCAATGGATGAACCAACTAACCAAGACGAGTCCTAACCTACCCAAACCACACTACGAACTAGAGATGGTCGGTTGCACCATCAAAGGCCACCCAATCCCTCTCTCAAGGGTCATGAGCTAGTCTAACTCGCGTAACCACCTACTTTCGTGGGGTTAGTCGAATTAGACCACAAAACTAGCAACCCCGGACCTAACTCGATTCGGATACTACTTTCGTGTCCCAAACTCGGCTATTCCCTCTCCCACACTAGCAAATTGACCTCACCTCTCAGCATAAGTCAATCGCCTAAAAATATGGATGAAAACCCTCTCAGGCATTTCATCGAACACTTGGCGGGCATGAAGGAAAACTCTAGGTTCTAAGCATAGATTGGGTATGGTTAGGCCAAATACAAGATTAGTTAGCCATCAAAAGGCTAATCACAACCCAAGCCAACAAATTCTAACAACTAATCATTAACAAAACACAAAAACCTAAACCTAAACCTAAACTAACGAAGGACGTAATAAACATGAACTGAAGGAAAGAGAATGAAATCCAACAATCAAATAAAACATGAATTAACAATCAAAACTAAACACTTAAACTAATACAATCTAAACTAATAAGATTAAACAAGAACAAACAATAACAAAATTGAAATAATAAGAGAGGAAGAAGAAGACTTATGCTTGAATTGAATGAGTGAAGTGGAAATCCTCAAGCGTCAATCCCAAATCAATACAACTAAATCTTAATCTAGTCCCCTCAAAGGGGTTTTTATTGGCTACCATCTAATCTAAACTAACCTAGGAAAAAAAATAGAAGAAGAAGCCCCCGAACAACGTCGAGAAAAGAGGATTAAATAGAGGACAAGGCGGGCCGCGAATAACCGAAGGAAACAAGAGGAGGCACGACCGTGCCTAGGTGGCACGGTCGTGCCACGTGGCACGGGGTGGCCGTGCCACCTTGCTGGCCGGCTGCCCCGGCTGGCTCCCGTTTTTCCGCCTTTTCGCCTGTTTTGATCCTTTTCTGCCCTTTTTCGCGACATTTGCTTGGTTCAACTTATTACCTGTAAGAATAAACAAAACAAGTAAAAATCTCAAAGAATACTTAATAAAACAAGAAAAACTCTAAAGATTACGTTATTATACGAGCTAAGATTAGGTGAAAAGGGCATGTAAAATGCGACAAATTATCGTCTAACAAATACCCCCACACCTATCTTTTGCTCGTCCTCGAGCAAAACAAAAGAAAAAACTAATCTAGAAGCCTAACTCACTTTCGCAGGAATCGCGATTGCATTTAGCATATGCAATAAGCCCTTTAAACCCCTTGGTTACCCCAAGTGGACGAGTAAGGTCTCGTGAGGGTTTGCAGAAGATATACCCACAAAATCTCAAAAAGGAAAAACAAAGAAAAGAGAAACAAAAAATCGAAAAATAAAAGTAGCAAAACACAATATATACATGGGGATAAACTGTACACAATCGAATCAACCAAAACCACCTAGTAGCTCAAATATCAATCTGTACACAGGCATTATATGCATTTCAGAACACATCATCCTAAAGAATGGCATCCAGACATCAACTTTTCACCCCACGCCGCATGAAAATAGTGAATCCATCCTGGTGCCTGTGTGCAAGTGTATCATCACCCTAAAATTAAGCCTACCAAAACCAAACTCAATCCCACGCACCTGACACAAGCTACCTTTTCGAATGGCTAGCATGGAAAGCAAGCTTCCCCAGTAGCAGTATTGCCTCAAAGGGTAACACCCAGTAGCACATGCCTCAAAGGGGTGCTTGTCATTTCTAACTCTTTTCTTCCCCACTTTTTTTCTTTCCATTATTATTTTCAATACAAGCTCATGCCACGCCTCAAAGGGATATACCCAGTAGCGCTTGAATTTATTTATTTTTGCTTTTGTTTTGGAAAAAAGGGGGTGCTAGCACATATAAAGGGAACTGTGCAGTGGGCAATGGGAGAGTCGATCGTGGAAGACTAAGAATTCAGGATGATGACAATACATGAATTCAGGACTGGATTGCAAAATTACGATGGACTGTTGGGGTTAGAATTGAAGTCTAAAACGACAGATTGGGGATGAATATCTATCATGCACATTATACTTATATACGAGCTAATAGTCAAGGTATCAGGGATCAAGGCTGATCAAAATAATACAAAACTCCCCTAAATGCAAAAAGAAAAGAAAAATTTGTACAAAAAGGAGAAAAAATGAAAAAGTTATACAAAAATGAAAAATTTTCACAAAAATAAGAAGAAAAATGGGAGATGACCCCACCCCCACACCTAAATCTCACAATGTCCTCATTGGGAGCCGTGAGTCATCACCAACACACAAAAATAAAGAAAACAAAATCAAACATA
The DNA here is from genome assembly GCA_029747015.1 of Carnegiea gigantea. Taxonomy (NCBI): domain Eukaryota; kingdom Viridiplantae; phylum Streptophyta; class Magnoliopsida; order Caryophyllales; family Cactaceae; genus Carnegiea; species Carnegiea gigantea. Next base: position 845,933 of record JAKOGI010000024.1, read on the forward strand.
AGAAAAACAAAAGACGACAAAAATATACACAAGCTAACACACTCTCCCAAAAACACAATCTCACCCAAAACAGCAACACAATCACACATATATACAAACTAACACCACCAAAAACAAATATGAACAAATTCAACGACACCACCAAGCATAACACAATAAAAATCCACAAAAACACAAAAATGGTGATCATAGCCAAAAACGGCTCAACAACATCCAAATTTCACCACCAGATGATCACCAACAAAAACACAATCTTAATATTCACAACTAAACAAAAACAAAAAGAAAGAAAAGAAAAATAAAAAGAAAGGGGGAGAAGAGTGAGAACGAGTATACCAGGTCAGGTACTGAATGTACCCGAACTACACCTCGCTAGGACGAGGTTGGGGAAACGCGAGGAGCATCAGCCACTCCTCGGCGGTGTTCAGGACGCGCATCGCCAACTCAGATGCCGTTAACGCTCGCAGAAGTTTATCAAACACCTGAGCCTGCAACTCAGATGAGTGTAAGTAAGAGCACTTAAACAGGAATGTAGAAATAATAGTAAGTGCTCTCCTAAATTTATCAAATGCCTTAGAAAAATCAGTAGAATGATTGAATGCAATAGGAAAGATGATTTTTCCAGGCATGTCCTCTAGGTATAGACTATAAGGGTCAAGGGAGGGGTCATACCCTCTAAAGGCACCTAGGGACTCAGAACAGTCAACCACATTCCCCTCGAGCACCACAAGAGAATCGATCGGTGAGAGGTCACAATACTGAGGGGAAGGGGAGGGTAGTGAACATGAAGAAGCATGAGAAAAATCAAGGGGGTTGAGGGATACATGGTCAGTAAGATCAGGACTAGATGAAACTACAGCCACAGCATCCACACAGGACTCCCCCTCGAGAATCTCATCGAGATCCTGCACCTCACTACAAGTACCGTCTGACTCAAGACAGAAATCATCCCGACCGATACTAGCACCAACACAAAATGTCGCACCTACCTCGAACTCCGTCGACTGAGCTAAAGGGAAAGGTGGATCAGGATAGGTCATAGTGTTGTCCTTAAAGGTGCTAGGTAGGGATGGAACAACAAGAGGTAGAGTAGGTAAGGGAGGGTCAAGCACGTCCTCTAGTCCGGACTCTAGAGGAGGAAAAGAGGCACCATCATCACACAGATTGACATCAAGTCTAGGAGTACTAGAACTAGGGTCAGTCTCGGGTGATAAGTCATACTCCCGCAGTTTATTAACAAATGTCGCAAACTCACCTTGTTGCTTGTTCATGGCCTCTATCATACTAGAAATTCTAGCAAAACCATCAGCAGAAATACGATAGGGACAAGAAACACTGTCATCGTCAGAACAATGGCAGATCTCACATGCACGAGGTGTATAATTAGGAATGCAGGGGAATGGGGTGGATGAAGTAAATTGACTAGTCTCAAATTCATAAGTATTCCTAGCCAACCACTCAAGTAATTTCCAAACTTCATCAACATTTCGAGCATGGAAATCCCAATGCTCCAAAAGAGCACGGGTCTCACAAGTCACACCCTCATCGACAACATGCAATCTTTCCCATTTTCCATATAAACATCCACAAGAAGCACATTGAGCAAGATAAGCATGTAAACGATCCCAATAACGGTAAAATAATTCTTGCTCACATTGGGGAAAACAGAAAATTGCCATTGGAATTTTTTTTTTTGAATTTTTTTTTTTCAAAATAAAAGCCTAGTCTCGAATGCCTAAGTAAGCTCTAATATTGGAAAGCGCCAATTCCCCAGCAACGGCGCCAAAAACTTGTTGCAGAAAAAGTTTTAATACTTATAAACCCCAAGTGCAAGGTGTATCGTTGAGTACTTGAGGTGTTGTCCGCAGGGAATTGTGTTTCCAACTACCAGAGTTCACTAGAGCGTCTCAAGCTAGGCAGGATCGAAGGGTGAAGGAGTGGGGAGCTAAACTACGCTACAAACACAGAAACAAGCGACTTGGAGTTGTGATTTTACCAATGGATGAACCAACTAACCATGACGAGTCCTAACCTACCCAAACCACACTACGAACTAGAGATGGTCGGTTGCACCATCAAAGGCCACCCAAGCCCTCTCTCAAGGGTCATGAGCTAGTCTAACTCGCGTAACCACCTACTTTCGTGGGGTTAGTCGAATTAGACCACAAAACTAGCAACCCCGGACCTAACTCGATTCGGATACTACTTTCGTGTCCCAAACTCGGCTATTCCCTCTCCCACACTAGCAAATTGACCTCACCTCTCAGCATAAGTCAATCGCCTAAAAATATGGATGAAAACCCTCTCAGGTATTTCATCGAACACTTGGCGGGCGTGAAGGAAAACTCTAGGTTCTAGGCATAGATTGGGTATGGTTAGGCCAAATACAAGATTAGTTAGCCATCAAAAGGCTAATCACAACCCAAGCTAACAAATTCTAACAACTAATCATTAACAAAACACAAAAAACCTAAACCTAAACCTAAACTAACGAAGGACGTAATAAACATGAACTGAAGGAAAGAGAATGAAATCCAACAATCAAATAAAACATTAATTAACAATCAAAACTAAACACTTAAACTAATACAATCTAAACTAATAAGATTAAACAAGAACAAACAATAACAAAATTGAAATAATAAGAGAGGAAGAAGAAGACTTATGCTTGAATTGAATGAGTGAAGTGGAAATCCCCAAGCGTCAATCCCAAATCAATACAACTAAATCTTAATCTAGTCCCCTCAAAGGGGTTTTTATTGGCTACAATCTAATCTAAACTAACCTAGAAAAAATAGAAGAAGAAGCCCCAACAAGGTCGAGAAAAGAGGATTAAATAGAAGACAAGGCGGGCCGCGAATAACCGAAGGAAACAAGGGGGCACGACCGTGCCTAGGTGGCACGGTGCACCATGCCATGTGGCACGGCCGTGCCACGTGGCACGGGGTGGCCGTGCCACCTTGCTGGCCGGCTGCCCCGGCTGGCTCCCGTTTTTCCGCCTTTTCGCCTGTTTTGATCCTTTTCTGCCCTTTTTCGCGACATTTGCTTGGTTCAACTTATTACCTGCAAGAATAAACAAAACAAGTAAAAATCTCAAAGAATACTTAATAAAACAAGAAAAAACTCTAAAGATTACGTTATTATACGAGCTAAGATTAGGTGAAAAGGGCATGTAAAATGCGACAAATTATCGCCTAACACTAATAGCTAATAGCTAATAGTTGTTTACCATACAGGGCCATGGTCTGCACTGGAGAAGATGGCACGATTAACGAAGCAATGAGGTTGGCAGGTTTCACTCAATCTCAAATTGACATTTTTTATGCTATTTTTAAAGAAAAGGATACCCAAGCCAGGCTTAGTGGTAAGAATTTTTCTTCTACATCTTGTGAGTGGATTTTACACTCCGGTGCTTCCTATCATATGACTTCAAATATTACTGCTATTAATGATCGCTATGATTTGCTGCAAGCGATATATATTTTGATACCCAATGGTGTTGTCATAAAAGTCGAGCAAGCAAGGACGGTTGATCTTGGAAATAGTTTAGTTCTTAAAACGTGCTCTATTTGCCTAGAGTTTAAATGCAATCTCACTTCTGTTCAACAACTTATGATAAGAACTGTATTATCATTTATGGTTCACAGTGTTATCTTATTCAGGACCTCATCTCAAAAACGCTGATTGCAACGGATGAACAGAGGAATGGAGTGTACTATCTCATATTTGGTGTGGGAGGAAAGGCATTCATGACGGTCAGACTTAAAGACTGCAACCTTTGGCATCGACGTCTTAGGCACCCCTCCTTAGGTAACTTGTCTTCTCTATCGACAAATTTTTGTTTCAGGTTGAATAAGAGTATTGATCAATGTTGTAATATTTGTCATCATGCTAAACAAGCGCGGAGTCCATTTCCCTTTAGTAATACAAAAGCTTAACAACCTTATTCTTTAATACATTGCGATTTGTAGGGGCCATATCACACTCGCTCCCTAAGTGATTGTTATTATTTTTTGTGTATTATGGATGATTGCAGTCGTGTTGTTTGGGTATATTTGCTAAAAGATAAGACCAAGACCTATGAAAAGTTCATGACTTTCTATTCTATGATCAAAACCCGATCTAATAAACAAGTTAAAAGGGCGCACAGTGATAACGGGACTGAATTTACCAAAGCCCATCTCCAATTTTTCTCGCCAAAAATGGAATCCTACATGAGACGTCTTGCATGGATACACTGCAACGACATGATCATGTTGAAAGGAAAAATCGTGACCTTCTTGATATCGCTAGGGTGCTACGGTTTCAAGTGTAACTACCTTTAAAATTTTGGGGGGGATGTGTCTTACTGGCAACGTACCTCATAAATAGAACACACACCAAATTATTGAATTTTAAGACCCTTATGAGGCTTTATTTGGTGTTGTTCCTAGCTATGATCACTTATGGGTTTTTAGGTGTCTATGCTATGCACACAACCATAGCAAGTCACATGATAATTTTGACACAAGAGCCACCAAGTATTTTTGGGATATCCTCAAGGCCAAAAGGGATGGTTGCTATATGAATTGGAGAGTAAAAAGGTTGCTTATGTCTCGGGATGTTCACTTTTTATGAGGCAATCTTTCGATGTGCTCAACCACTAATTCCCAAGTGTTTGATCCAATAGAGTGCACTAATCTACACTAGCAGTCCGGCGTGATTTTTTCCTTGATGGATGACCTGGAATGTGTGGGGAAATGCCCACCTATTTCGGATGGATCGGGCGCAGACATAGTGGCCCAAACAAATTCAGCAGATAGGGAAGCGTCTTGTTCTGCATCTCCCTCCTATCCGCTTGATGAAAACCAGAGCCAAGATAACACAGCCCAAGTCAAAACTGCAGCCCGCGAGGCTCTGCAGGCTATGAGAGAGCCTGATTTGCCGTGCATACCATGCACTGATTTAGCCCAACCTGAACATGGGCCCAAATCAATTACTAACTTTACTCAGCCACGCCGTCCACGAAGACCTCCCGCACATCTGAAGGACCATATTTGTCTTGCCATTTAACATCTCACCTCACCGTCGTGTCACTCACTCTTTCATTTTATCTCCTATGATCGTTTTTCACCTAAGTATCGTGGATTTTTGGCTGCTATTACATCTAACAATGAATCTAAGAGTTTTTCCCAAGCTATCCACGATCCTAAGTGGCATGATGCAATGGTAGCGGAGATTTCATCCCTTGAGGATAATAAAACATGGGAGTTTGCCACTCTACCTCACAGGAAAAAGGTGCTTGGCTGTAAATGGGTTTATTAGACCAAGTATCATGCTGATGGATCTATTGAGCGACATAAAGCTCGTATGGTAGTTTTGGGCAATAATCAAGTTGAGGGAGAGGATTTTCATAAAACTTTTGCTCCTGTAGCGAAGATAGACACTGTTCGTTGCTTGTTGATTGTCGCAGCATCAAGGGTTGGGAACTTCATCAAATGGATGTGCATAATACATTTCTACATGGTGACCTACACGAAGATATCTATATGAAGCCTCCGCCGAGGTTTCACCCTCCTCGACCGAATATGGTTTGCAGGTAAGAAAAAGTCTTTATATGGACTTCGCCAAGCACCTCGACAATGGTATTTCAAAGTAGTTTTGCCCTTACTCCAGTATGGATTTTCTCCACCACCTTTGGATCATTCTTGGTTTATTTATCGATAAATGGTATATTTCTGGCACTGCTAATCTATGTTGATGATTTGGTCCTTGTGGGTAATAGTAATGCTCATTGTTGTAAATTCAAGAGGTATTTACAACAATGTTTTGAACTTAAAGTTTTGGGTCCCATAAAATATTTTTGGGTATCAAAGTGGCTCAGTCCCCGGAAGGGCATTTTTGTACCAGTGCAAATATGCCCTTGACATGCTTACCAAAACTGGGATGCTTGGTGTCAAGTTGTGTTCTTGTCCTATGGAGCAAAATACCAAGTTGACCAATGATTCCGGTGCACCTTTAGTCGATGCCTCTCAGTGTCGACGACTTATTGGACGCCTTCTTTATCTCACAACTACCAGAACAGACATCATGTATTCCATTTATATTCTCAGTCAATTTATGCAGGATCCTCGACAAGGACATTAGGATGCTGCTATCCGCATTCTACGCTACTTAAAATCTTCTCCTGGGCAAGGGATTTTGTTGCCCGTTAGTAATCCTTTTGATTTACATGTTTATTGCGACTCCGATTGGGCCAGCTGTTCAAGGACTCGACGTTCTATCACTGGTTATCTTGTTAAGTTAGGGAATGCTCCCATTGCTTGGAAGACCAATAAACAAGTTACGGGTTCTCGATCATCAGCTGAGGCTGAATATCGTGCTATGGCTAACGCTACAAGTGAACTTGTTTGGATACGTAACCTCCTTTTATTCTTGGGTTTTCCTGCCTCTTCTGCTCGCTTATATTGTGACAATCAGGCTGCTTTGCATATTGCCAACAACCCGGTTTTTCATGAATGTACCAAACATATAGTGGTTGATTGTCATTTCGTTCGAGAATGTATTCTCCCCTGGGTCCTTACACCTGAGTACACTCCTACTCATGAACAGATCACAGACATCTTTACCAAAGCACTTGGCCAGTGTCAATTTCACTACTTACTAGGCAAGTTGAGTGTCTCTCATCTGTACGCTTCAACTTGAGGGGGAGTATTAGTAGATTATTAGCATATTGGCAGATTATTAGCAGCTCTCAATCTTCTAAATATATTCTAGTTTCCTTATGTATTTTGGGTTGCACTAATTTAGCTGATTGTGAATCATTGTACTTACCAAACTGTTGTAATTACCATAATCTATATTCGACTTTGTACATATATATTTATCTAATTAATGAAATCAAAATAGTGAGGAGAGCACTGAGAATTAGTTCTCACCCAACTCCAAAATTTTCAGAAACCAAAAAAAAAAAAAAAAGTCAGCTACAAAATATTTTCATTGTGTCTGAAACAAACTAAACTATTAACTCTGTTTTCATTCATGACAGACACAAATAGCAAATCAGCTATAGAAATTTTTGTCTCAATCAGAAACTAAACTTGCTGTCATCTCACAGTTTTGCTTTTGATTTAGTCGAAATTGTCTACTAATAGAGATGAAAAACTTTTCATTTCCATCTGAAACAAAAATCTTTTGTGGCTAAATTCATTGGTAGTAGAGAAGAAGTTTTTTGTAGTTGATATCGCCTGCAATGACGGGTTTAGAAACGGAGCAAGAGTAGTCATGCATGGGATTAGGGTTTGTCTTGAAACCAGAACGTGTGTGCTTGGATAATTCTACGTGTTATAATGCAATAGTAAGAATGCAATGCTTTGTACTTAATTTAGTAAAACATTCCAACTACTTGAAATGTCATATGTACTTAATTTAGTAAAACATTCCCACTACTCGAAATGTCATATGTTCTGCTGAATATAAATGTGCAGGGAGTAGGGTGTACATTCAGTTTGCCTAGAAGTAACACTTTTGGAGTTGATATTAAAAGATATTTCACACTTAAAATCTCATTTTTGTAATATGCTAATTTTTAGAACTTTGGTTTAATTAACAAGGGGGAAAGAAGGAAAAGACTACAATAACAATTCAATTCAACCAAACGTGTAACGTTTCGGCAGGCATTTAAAAAGAACATTGAAAGCTAAATGTTTAAAGGTGAATTTTTTGCACCTATTGTATATGAGAGGTGGCGTGAAAGAAAAATGAGGGGGTTCCTACTTGATAAAGTAATCTTCTTTTGAAAAGGAATGAAATATATTGTGAATATTTTGTGATAATATTTTTGATATTTTCCTAACTTTATGGCTCGGAGGTTAAGCTAGGGCAACTCATGCTTATATGTATACTAGTGCTAAACCCATACTTCACATGGATTGGTACAGTTTTCTATTTTAATAAATTTCTATCTAATATGTCAATATATATGTAATAAATATATTATCTAGTAAAACCCTTTTTGTCATCCACCAAAATAAATTAAATATTTTGATAAATAATAGTCTAAAATTCCAACATAATTTTAAGTCAATAATTGAAGTGTGTAAAGCTAATATAGCCACTAATACACCTTTGTCCACAAATTATGAAATACAACTCCTAGATTCCATTATTGTCTAGCCCTATCACTCCTTGACTATAACTACACTACCTTTTAAAAGAGGAAAAATTTGTTTCAATTACTTAAGGTTAATATAATGAAATTAATCCAAACATAATAAGTTAAATGAAGAAGCCTTAGTTACAAATATCATTTAATTACAAAAGTTTGATTCAAAGAAAATTAAAATATCATTAATTAAATATACTTCCCTATGAAAATATGAAAAGTATCAAAGCATTAAGGAAAATTGGAGAGTTGAAAGGCATTTCATATATGCTTAATTAATATTATGACTACAACTAAAACCTGATTTTTTTAATTAAGTTGGCAAACCAAAATATTTGTAAAATATATATTATTGAAACTAAAATAATAATTTTAATTTAAGTCATAATGTTTCAAAATGATTTGTCTAGTATTATTGACCTATTATTTTACGATTATACTTATTATATTAAAACTACGAAAATAAAATTTACACAGATTTTTAGAAGATACTAACACTTAATTTAAAAAAAAAAACGAAAAGATGAAACATAAAATTGAAAACTTAATTTCCAATACAAAGTGAGATCTATAAATTAAATGCCCACATTAATGGGATCTAATTACTCTTGCTAATACATCTCAATTAATACCTAAAATCAACAATTTAGAAAAGAGAAAAGAAAGCAATATTCACATCCAATAAGTGATCGCTAAGTATCTAGTGAAGGTGTGATCACTCAATTTTAAGTATAGTTATATAGATATATCCCATATGCTGTAATCAAGAGAACTCAAGGAAATACACGGCAATTGGAGCCTCTTTAATTGACTTCCTTCACCAAAGTTCACATGGTATCAGAGCATCAACAAGCAAGACAATCATAACTCAACATCATCAAGGGCAATGGAGGCAAGAAATGGTTCATAGTTGAACCACACTCGCCCTACTTCTTGCACCCCACGAAAGGGCCCGGAGCCATGATCACAGCAGTGATCTTTGATGGCAAGAATTATGAGCTATGGGAAAGCGCCGTGACAACAGCCTTGAGGGTAAAGAACAAGCTTGCCTTCATAAATGGAACTCTGAAGCGACCGGCAAAAGAGGAGGGTGAAGATTTCTCTGAGTGCGATGCACGAGACATGGCAAACTTAATGCTATGTTCTTGGCTCCTTAACGTCATTGACGAAAAACTTCGGATGACGATCGCCTATTGTGACACTGCAGTAAGTATGTGGGCTGATCTGAAGAAGAGATACGGTATGGCAAATACACCCAAAATCCATCAACTAACGCAAGTATCATGAACTGCAAATAAGGGGATATGGACATTGGAGAGTTTTACTCAATACTAGTAAACTTGTGGAATGAGTTGAACAATCTAATGAAGGTCCCGGTTTGTACGTGCAGTAGGTGCAAATACAAAGCAACTAGCAAAATCGTGGCCATGTATGAAGAAGATAAGGCACACCAATTCCTCATGGGACTAAACAATGAGGCCTACTCGACCATCCGTAGCCAAATACTTGCAATGGATCTCTCCCATCCCTTGACAGGATTTTTAATATAACCCAGCAGGAAGAAAACGATAAGCAAGTAGTGATAAACCAAGATCAACGTGGAGACTCGGCCATGGCGTTTGCAGTCAAGGACCAATCGAAGATGGTGGAGAAAGGAACTTGCAAGGTCTGCGGGAGATTTGGTCATGAGGAGTCATCCTGCTACGAGGTGATCGGGTACCCGTGGTCGAGGAAGAGGACAGCGGGGTGGCCGAAATAACAGAGGAGGCAGAGGCACGTCTCGGGGCAGGGGGAGAAAAACTGCAACAGCTTTGTAGGAGAGTGGGCCGCATAATGTTTCTGGGAGCCCAGCATTTTTGGGCCAGTCTCGCGCAGCAGGCCAAACCGCAGGAGGCAACACACACGATAAATAGACCACGGCCCAAGTCAATATAATAGGCTTGACCCAGGACCAAGTCAAACGCTTGCTTAGTTTAATTGATGCCCCAAATTCAGGCTCTGAAAAATTGCCAGGTATAAAATCTTGGATGCTAGATATTGGTGCCTCATGTCATATGGTGGGAAATGTGTCCATAATGAACAACATCGAAAAGATTGCACCCGTTGCAATTGGACTTCCGAATGGCACATACATGTTGGCTCGTGAGAAAGGAACAGTGATTTTGGGAGAAGGCCTTACGTTAGATAATGTTGTGCATGCCTAAATTAAACTACAATCTTGTTTCAATTTCAAAATTGTGTAAACAGTTAAATTGTGCGGTGACATACTTTGACGTTTTTCGTGTGATACAGGACCGCACTTTGAGGATTCAGATTAGATCGGATGAGCAATGAGATGGTGTTTATTATTACAAGAACTCATCACCAAGCCAAGTAAACGTGGTTAAGGCAAGATGTTTGTGGCATAGGTGCCTCGGGAACCCCTCCAGTGAAGTTCGTTCCCTCCTTCGTCGAAGCTTAGGCATAGCATGTAGTAGAGGTGGAATTAAAGATGAAACTTGTGATATTTGTTTTCGAGCAAAACATACTTGTAATCAATTCCCTATTAGCAAGAATAATGCAAAAAGTATTTTTGATTTGATTCATTGTGATATATAAGGTCCTTACAGAGCCGCTTCTTTGAACAGGGCACATTACTTTCTCAGTGTTGTTGATGATACCAGTAGAGCCACCTGGGTATATTTAATAAAAAATCGAATAGAAGCAAGTAAGTTGTTGAAAGGATTCATAACCATGGTAAGGACCCAATTTGTTAAAAAGGTGAAAGTGGTTAGAAGTGACAATGGTTTAGAATTTACTTCAAGAGCTATGCAAGAGTTTTATTTCGAACATGGCATTTTGCAAGAAAGCAGTTGCGTAGATACACCCCAATAAAATGGAAGGGTGGAACGCAAGTATCATCACATTTTAAATGTGGCAAGGGCTCTTTGGTTCCAAGCATTTTTACCAATTCAATTTTGGGGGGATTGTGTGCTTACAGTGGCTTATTTGATGAACCGCACTCTAACGAAGTTACTAAATGGGAAATTGCCTTATGAGGTAATTTATGAATGTAAGCCATCATATAATGAAATACGAGTCTTTGGTAGTTTGTGTTATGCTCGAAATAACCTAACAATGAAGGACAAATTTGCATCCAATAGCAAAAAATGTGTCTTTCTTGGATCTCCATTTGGCAAAAAAGGATGGACGGTATGTGACTTAGAGAGAAATGAAACTTTCATAAGTTAGGATGTGATATTTTGTGAAAATCAGTTTCTATTTGCTCCAGCAAATCAGAAAATTACATCAGACCATGAACCTTTTTGGCAGCCGAATATGGTGTTCGAAGACGATTTTGGGCCCAATGAGAATCCTGTCAAAACGGGTCAGCATCAAGGCATGGAGGAAACTAGGGGGAGCATGGATGGAACACTGGGCCCTGTAGAAGGGCATGCCTAACATCTCTTACTGCAGACTGAAGACCATGAAGAGATGGGGAGTCCAAACTGTGACCCAGCAACATGTGAAGTGAGGGGGAGCCCAGTGGCCCAATAACAAGAAACAGGCCCGAGCAAGAGAGGCCGGACCGCAGCCCAGAACGGAGACCAGCCCAGTGTCCCCAATGCTACAAAAGGGCCAGTAAATGCCAAAGAGACACAGGCCTGAAAACCACTGGCCTGGCTTGATGACTACATTCGTTACACTGCACGTGCACAGGAACCCGTCTTGTTTGCCCACCTACTCAGAGAAGAATCCCCAGGTACGCCTTATCCAATTGCACATTATGTCACTTGTGCTAATTTCTCTGTTTCCCACAACAATTTTCTAGCTGCTATTAGTCAAGTGACAGAGCCAAGGCATTATCATGAAGCAGTTAAGGACCTCGATGGTGTGCAGCTATGGCTGAAGAGATACAAGCTTTAGAGAAAAATGAGACTTAGGTTTTGGAAGATTCACCACCTACAAAGAAGCCTAACAGCTAGAAATAGGTGTATCGGGTCAAGTACAACTCAGATGGGACAGTACACCGTGTCAAGGCAAGCCTAGTAATTCATGGTGACCACCAGGTTGAGGGGTTTGACTATAACGAGACCTTTACCCCACTTGTAAAAAAGGCTAGCATTCGATGTTTTCTATATGTGACAGTTTCCAAAGAAAGGGTGTTACACCAATTGGATGTGAATAACGCGTTCTTGCATGGTGATCTAAATGAAGAGGTTTACATGACATTACTGCTAGGGTTTACAGGTGCTACACCTGGGAAGGTATGTAGTCTTCAAAAATCTCTTTATGAGCTTCACCAGGCACCACAACAATAGTTTACCAAGTTATCTTCTAAGCTACGTGCATATGGCTTCATTCACTCTTTTGCGGACTACTCTCTTTTCACTTACAGAAAGGGATATACTTTCATGATTTTGTTAGTGTATGTGGACAACATTGTACTCGCTAGCAATGACTCCCAGGCTAGCACTGCTTTCAAGGCTTATCTACACTATTGCTTCAGTATAAAGGATCGTGGACCATTAAAATATTTTCTTGGCATAGAGGTAGCTTGTGGCCCCAAAGGATTATTTCTCAGTCAACGGAAGTATGCCTTGGAGATAGTTGATGAATGCGGGCTTCTGGGTGCAAAGCCTAGTAACACTCCCATAGAAGAAAATCATAAATTCGCACTCGCCACCGAATCTTGTTTGGATGATGCTGGCCGATATCGCTGCCTCGTTGGCAGTTTGATTTATCTGATTATCACGCGTCCAGACTTGTGTTATGTAGTGCATATCCTATCCCAATTCATGCAAGCACCGAGAAAGGAACACTTAGAAGCAGCATGCAAAGTATTGCACTATGTCAAGGGGTCCCCAGATTGCGAGATATTACTCCATGCTAATGCAGATCTTCACCTCACAGCATTCTGTGATTCAGATTGGGACGCTTGTCCACTGACCAGACGTTCCTTGATAGGTTATTTAGTCACTCTGGAGGGTCTCCTATGTCATGGAAGACTAAGAAGCAGACGACAGTTTCAAGATCCTCGGCTGAGGCAGAATATCGCTCTATGGCAGCAAGCACTAGGGAGCTGGTATGGATCAAGGCTCTACTTGCCTCATTGGGTGTGTTCCATATGCGATCTATACATCTCTTTTGTGATAGTCAGGTTATGCTTCATATAGCAAAGAACCCCATCTTTCATGAACGCACGAAACACATCGATATTGATTGTCACTTTGTTCGTGAAATATATCATTCTGGAGACCTAGATCTCTTTCATGTTCCTTCCAAGTTCCAACCTACAGATATATTCACAAAGGCGCTTGGGAAGCGGCAATTTCAATACCTACGTAGCAAGTTGGGCATGGTGAATTTGCATGCTCCAACTTGAGGGGGAGTGATAAGGAATGAAATATTTGTGAATATTTTGTGATAATATTTTTGATATTTTCCTAACTTTATGGCTTGGAGGTTAAGCTAGGGCAACTCATGCTTGTATGTATATATATCCCATATGTTGTAATCAAGAGAACTCAAGGAAATACACGGCCATTGGAGCCTCTTTAATTGACTTCCTTCACCAAAGTTCACATCTTTAACATTGTGGTTTACCAAATTCATTATGAAAGTCCGTCTCCTGTTCTGGTAGTGGACATGCATTTGATTCGATGGAATGCCGATTGAAATCAGAAGCCAATCAATGTCCATGCCTATATCTGATCTCTTTTTCTAGATTATGTAGGTATCTCTTCTTATTCCTGAGCTTATGTCATCAATATTCCAACCGTTGTATGGATTAGACCTTGAACTTTGATATAGGAAGCAGCAACTTGGTCGCGGGTGAACGACTGTATATGCATTAATTTTATATCACTATGATGATTCTTTTCCATAGCATGGATTCTTTAACCTTTCCTCAGCAAATTGACGAGCTAAACATGGGAGCTAGATCATATTCAATTCAATGAGTAGGAAGATTTTCAGTGGGAACGAAGGGGGTTGAGAGCCAAAATGGAGTAACAGTAACCTTTATTCTTCTTTAGGAATTAAAATACCATACTACAACAAGAATGCTACGGAGGTTACTACTGGAGCTTGCCAAAGTACGGTTTGGGAGATTCAAATATACTGCCTGACCCTGACTTACAATGAAGGTTTTTTACGAGCTAACCTAATTTACTTCCATGGAGGTTAACTGAGTTTACCCTGACTTACAAAATGTGAAGCTATATTTTTTCATGTTTGTTACATCCTTTGATTTGTTGGAGTGTACAGAAGTGCAATGTGTTTGGATTGGACATCAGACAACTTTGATGGCCCCGGGACTTGATTGAGATAAATTGGATTATCATCATTGGTGTGCCAGAACCGCAGCTCCAAATTATCAAATGCAGCAGGTGATGGTGCTTTTTGGTGCTGCTGGGCCTAGCCAAGTGACGGCTTGATACCTGGTGGGAGCCACTGGGCCTGAGCCACCCTCAAGATACCTGGACGTGTGAAGTTTTCCATAACGGATCCAGATGAGGATGAATGCAATATAACTGAATTGCAGCAAGCCATTATATGTCTTTCACGCTGATTTCCTCTCACATCCATCTGTTCCATACACAAAGGGATGAAGTGAGAATGAAAATTGAAGCAACTATTCCAAGTACACTAACAAAATAGATACCAAATTTACATTAAAACAATGTGCATCGTTTAACTAGATGCAATAGATCACCATCCAAATAAGGGGTTTTAATAACAAAAATTAAAATAGAATAATCACAATCACAATATGCACATATATATGCTCTCAAATTCAAATAGAGAAAGAAAACGCATGCAAACAATATATATGCATATAAAGGAATTTGCTATTTATTCTCTTTTTTGGGAAGGGAAGAACTAAGAAAGAGTGAGAGCGGCTCACACTTACTGCAGGTTGTTGAAGGGGGGTGTCAAAAACACTGCGTCGTCTTTTTTTCTTCTCATCAGGGGCTGCAAGCCTTAGGAAATATTTCTGGGCATGACTTGCCACTTGAGTTGATGTCCCTGTTCTCACATAATTCTCTGCAATGGCTTTCCATTCCCCTTTCCCGAGCTTCTCCAATCCCACCAAGAACAGTTGGTGCTCTTTCTTTGTCCATGGTTTCGCTGCATTGTATATTACAGCAATTCAAATAGAGAAAGAAAGTCTGTGCAAATAATATATATGTTATAAATTCACTACGGCGGTGAATTTTTTTGGATAGTAGTGAAAATTTTCTTACACTCCCCCGCCACCCCCCCAAAAAAAAAAAGAAAGAAAATTATCCTTCTTTCTAGCAGAATTATATAACATTAATGTAATTTGTACAATAGGCACGTAACATTAATAAGAAAAAAAAAATTGATAATCAATAAGAATTTTCAAACATATTCCCCAAACAATGAAAGAAAAGTTGATAATCAATATCAACATTTGTGAAAAATTTACAAATCCAAGAAAAGGAAATAAAGAAAGAAAATTACCCTTCTTTCTAGCATCAGAGTCAGAGACACACCCATCTGGAGGACAATGATGGGCAACACTTTCATGATTGTCATTACCGAGATTTGCAGTGCGCAAACTTTTCTTCATGGCCTCCTCTGAATCTCTCTTTCTTTCTATCCAGATCTCAACTCCAAACAACTTCAAAATCCCCTTGTCGTTTTTACTGCTGCTATTTTTCGCACAAGACGGCATCCTCAAATTACGATCAGTGTTAGTTTTCTTATTCTTAGTGCACCTGCTGGCTGTCTCCTTCACCATTGTACTGTCCTGACTGATCAAAGCGGAATAATGATCCTTATTTACACGTAATTATGAGCACAGCAATCAATTAGGGTTTTCGGATTCCATTAGATTCACTTGCCTTTTTTAGGTGCAGTCTTTGGAGCTTGCGACGAGATATAACTGCTGTCCACGTCATCGTGGCCAAGATTACTTTTTTCTTAACCAGCTATGGAAAGTGCAAAATAATGGATAAGAATCCATCTTGCAAGCCAAGTTTGAATACCTTTTTTTTTAAAAAAAAATGATTAATTGGAAATATTGTAAATGATTTTTTTTGCGGAATTAGGAAGCTCTAAGGACAGTATTTCATTAATTGTTTGCCGAATCTATGTACTACCTCATGTCTATTTATCTGGTTGTCACGACTTTCCTTAATTGCTTTGTTTCCTTTTTCATCCTCCTTGGGCTTTTGATTAGTAGCTTGCAATTCCAAACGTGTACAGTATTTCATTAATTGTTGGATAGTGTTATTGCCAATGCCCAATTATCAATAGAAACAGAAAAATTGAATTGACAAATTAAATGGCTACTTTTTTTGAGGGCTTTTCTATTTAGTGCCTTGGGGCTTGGATAAGAAACATTAAATACAAAATATGTTATCAAATATATATTAAATAACCAGATATAGCAGCAATAATTTAATTTCCTTTTTGCATACTACTGAAATATCTAAGACATCCTTTCTTTTATTCTTCTCTTGCATTCTGATGCAGCGCCTCCATGTTTTTGTCCACTAGATTAGATTTATTTTTCCTCCGTCTGTTGTCGTTCTTACACCTTTCTCTGCCCTCAAATCTATTGCCAACACCATTCGATTTCTTGCTAAATATAGAGGATATCCATCTAAATTATCTCCAAAAGTTCAATCTTTAGACTCAAAACATATTAATTTAGAAATCTGCCCCTTCCCTTTCAGAATAGGGGCTATGGACCTGCCATCTTGGTTGCGTAATCTTACGCCTCCATCCAAATATAACTCGTTCAAATTTCCTACAATGCATGGGGGCTTGTTATTTTGGGGAGATTGCAGGGAAGAATGGAAGAGAGAGTAGAGAAGTGGTCTCATTGGGTATATTACGTACTACGTCAAAGGAAATACTGAAGTTGTCGCTAATGTTTGATTATCAACAATATAATTGGGTAAGAAACATCTCATTCAGTTCCCCATGAAACCCGTTTTCGTTAATTATTGTAACATACTCTGCACCAAAAAGAAAATTGTGACAAATTACAATGTGACTTTAATCAATGTTTAAAGATTTCTATTAAAAACCCAAAATATATTTAAAGATTGGCAATTACTGTGTTTATGAATAATATGCTTTCACGATGAATCATCCCTAATTAGCTATTAATGGTTTTGATTTGTGCGTGAAATAATAACTCAACTAGTATGCTTTCTCCCATGTGATGTCATGTTATGTATGGGATAGTTTTTAAGTTTTTAACCTTAATAAATATCTTTATTGTAATCTAATTTTTTATATGGTTGATTTACTTGAACAGTATAATGTTAGAGTATTTGTAACATAATGCATTATTTTCTTTTGCTAAAAGTTAAATGCATGAATTTTTAGTGTAATGCCTTATTGAAATATAATAAATTATCTTCTACTGTCTTCTAATAATAAGTATGAATTTTTTTTAAAAAACCACAAATTGTGTAAGAGTGATGAGTCAAAGCATTAGGATTTTTTATTTTATTTTCTATAACCATGCAATGTATGAAAATTTTTGAATTTCCTAATTGTAACAACTACATTTAGAAAAAAATAGTATAATATATTCGTAATTCATGTTATTTGTGCGAAACTTGTTTGAGTCTTTGTAAAAAAAAGTACAATAATTTTTCTATAATTAAGTGAAAAAGCCCCTGCCTAGAATTATTTGTGGAGTAGACGAAACAGAAAAATCAATTTATAATCTTAAACTAATTGTTGATTTTGCATTGTTTTTTTAATTCATTAGGTTTAATACTTTTATGCAATTCATTAATTATTTATTATTCATGCAATAAATTATTTGCAATAAAGTCTCATGGCTGACGTCATAGTAGTAATAGTAATAACGATGATGATGATGATGATGATAATAGTAATAGTAGCAGTAGCAGTTGCAGCAGCAGCAGCAGTAGTAGTGGTAGTAGTAGTAGTAGTAGTAGTAGTAGTAATAATAATAATAATAATAATAATAAATTTCAGAAATCTTTTGTTATTCTGAATAATGTGCATTATAGTAAATACGATCCGTAACTATTATCATAATATATCTATATCTATAATATTACATATTTATAATAGTAATATCTTATATTCTTTGCTATAATTAAAAATAATACTTTATATGGTTTGAAGTTAGGTTAGCAAAAATTCAAACTTCTAAAAGTTCAACCCATGTTGCACGCTAACTTCAGAAGATTTTGTTTACATACATAGAAATATATTATAAAGTACATATATATATGATATATATATATATATATATATATATATATATATATATATATTATACACATGACACACACATATATATAATATATATAATGTACATATATAAAATATTACAGAGATATTATATATATATATATATATATATATATATAGATATATATATATATATATATATGATATCATAAACAATATTAAAGACAACTCAAAAATTTTGAGACTTTTGTTGGTTTTCCATATAATCTGCCAATGAGGATTATGCTACACTTGATAATTTGGGCCATTCACTTGATTATTTTGATCACTTCTACTAAAGCTAACTAATCTTTACACAATAAATGTAAAAATGTATAGAGGCTGAAAATCCTTCCCTCCCTCACTCCAGCTACGGGAGTAAATTTCAGGCCTTAAATTAATTAATACCATTGATAATTTAGTCCTATTCAATCGTGGTCATTGGATTGAAACAATATAATATTTTCAAGCAAAAAAAAGGCACCTTGGTAACCGCTTCTCCTTATCTTCCCACTATCTTCTCCACATTTACTATCCCATCTCTTCTGCCTTCAATTCAATGTATCTCTCTCCCTCTCTCCCTTTCTCTCTCTCTACTGCTCCTTATTCCCCCAACCAAATTAGGACTTTTGAATCTCTATTTCTCCATGAAAATTCGTTGATTGCCTCTTCCCATCGCTTTTATTTTGTTCTCATCACTCGATGCAACTATGCGTCTCCTCCAACTAGACTTTCAAAATACTTACAATGGAGATTCCGCTGAAGATTACTACAAAAATTCCAAAGCCGATGATTTTAGTGTGGGTGGTGGTGAACATGAGGACAACGACAATGATAACATTTGTTGATGTAATTTTTCTGACTATTCTCAAATTGTTTTGCGTTACTGTAGATTTTGTCAGAAAGTTACTCTACCTCCCACCGTGTCCAAGGGTATTTTGATTTTGGATCCTCAACTTCTGAGTTTACTTTTCAAGGAGAGATAAATGATAATTGCTAACCTCCTAATCTCTATTGGTTTTCAGTAATCTTTGGTATTTTTTTTGAATTAATAAGTTTAACTTCATTTTTGACTGTGGGTTTATAGAGGAATGGATCAAATTAGATAGAACGGTAGATCAAATTGGTGTTTTTTTTTTACTATGACAGAGACAGTACGAAGCTTCTCATGCATTCCCGTAGAAAACTATTACGAAAAAAGAAAATTTAACTTCAATTTTAAAAACTCTTCCTCTTTTTGACAGAGTTTAATTAGAATTCGAACTTTAATTTCAGACAAAAACTACCCATAATTGACTACTTGACATAACCGTCCCCATCTTCCACTCTCCCTCGAACACCCACTAACTTTTATTATCCAAACTAGCATAGATTATTCTAAATTTAAAGATTCCTCTGTCCCCTAAAATTTTCGTTAATGTTCTTTTGCCTATAACTGTCGCTGCAACAAGCACAATTTTCATATCTTAGTACTTTCTCCATCGTAAACAATATTCTTCTATAAAATTTGAACCTTTGATATAAATGATTTTTTGCTATCAAAAAAAAAAAAAAGATTTTTCTGATTAAAAAATCATCGATAACCATACCCCACTACATGGGGGGGCACGACTCTCCCACTTCACGCTATGCCCTCTCTTCCCCCATTAAACACGACTCTCTAGTTTCCTCTCTCTCTCTCCCCCCCCTCCCCTCAATTAAACCAATTCTTCTTTATTTGCCCACCGCCCACCATATGGAATCAATTGTGGCTCGCTTTCTCAATCTAGAGTTTAATCAACTTCCTCCATTAAAAGATAGAGCACAGAGTTCGCCACCGGTGGTGTGGGATAAGCAATCGGATATTGGGTATTGGGTTGGCATTTGCTCAGAAATACACAATTAGTTTTGCGCTCTATGGAGATGGTGCTGTCAATCAGGGGCAACTTTTCAAGGCTTTAAATATGGTTGCCCTTTGGGTTCTGCCTGCCATTTTGGTTTGCGAGAACAATCAGTGTAACTTATCCTTTGATATGTTGTTTATCTATATGGTTATATTGAATTTTTGGTGTGTGTAGTGTATTGTGATCTTTGATATTTAACTATATTCATGTGCAATGAAGGCGTTGTTAGCCAAAGTTTATTTGATGCATTAAGGATGGATTGTTACATGTGGTAGGAGTGCTCTCGATTTGGGCTATTTGTTAGACATAGCTAGGTTTTAGTTCTGTATTCATCCTTGATTGACCTAGTTTGTTGTTTTGCGATGTGATGGATTTTCACGCTGTTAATTTAATGGGTTTGCATGATTTGGATTCTTTTATGGTACTAATATTTGTCGTAGAACTGTAGACAGCATGGAAATTGAATTATTCAGTCACATATTGAAGAGTTGAAATTTTTTCCAAAAAAAACTAATTAGGAAAAAACCTATTTCCCAAAATTAGGCCCATCCAATCCAAATCCCAAGATAAGGCACATACCCCGGATAATGGGCCCTAAACACAACCCTAGCGGCTTCCCCAGGACCTTTCCTTGCCAGGACTGGTAGCCCATGCGGGGCGTTCTAGGTAAGATTACTGTTTTACCCTTTTTTCGAAAGGACTATAAATAGTCACCTACCTTCCTCGGAAAAAGGGTTGGCAGTCTGACGCACTGAATCGACATTACATCTCTCTCTCTTTATTGACCCTTGACTTGGACTTTGGGCTGATTTGAGCATCGGAGAGGCGTTTTTCGGTCCATAACCCAGGGGTGCCCTTTTTGCAGGTTAGGCCATTCGGAGAGAAGGACGCCAGGTGTTGCACGACAGCTATCAAATAAACCCATTCATTCATCCCACGTCATCATCAACCGTACCTCAGAGATTCTTTTTGAAATCAGGTTGTCGCCATATGTGGGGGAGGAGCAGTAGTGATGGTAGTAAGCGAAGCAACACGGGCACGGACTCACAGGGATAATGCCCCCACGGTTAATACCTCTGCGCCTCTTGAGGTGCATGATGCTTGGGAGGGTTCACGGGCAAATCCCCGAGCAGCTAGCCCGTCTCCTGCTGAACGAGAAGTGTACATCATGGTGGACGCCCTGAAAAACTTTATGTCCACCATGACGGATGCCATCACGTGCCAGGTTTCAGAATAGGTCAAAAGAGCTATGGAGGCGGCTAACTCGGCCAGGCCATTTCCCAACTTCGATTACATACCTACCCACGGAAGCAAGCCCTCACACTGGCTGGAGCGGATACCATCTCCCCATTACAAAGAGCAGGAGCGAGAAGTATCTCGGTCGGACAGAAGCGATCGGCCCTACACGGAGTAGCTAGGTCGACGTGCAGTAGCGAGACCCAATGGCCGCCCCATGCAGGGGGCAACGACTAAATCAATGACTGCTTCCACACCCTAAGCAACCCATTCGAGGGGGACTGCCTAGTTCGAGGAACAAGAGCAGACTTCCAAGCCTCGGCGAGAGATCTTGGGCAGGTGCCGGCCCAGCCTGGAGCGCTGTACCCATCGGGAACGCACC
This sequence comes from Carnegiea gigantea, assembly GCA_029747015.1. Classification (NCBI taxonomy): domain Eukaryota; kingdom Viridiplantae; phylum Streptophyta; class Magnoliopsida; order Caryophyllales; family Cactaceae; genus Carnegiea; species Carnegiea gigantea. The sequence continues at coordinate 867,813 of JAKOGI010000024.1, forward strand.
TGGAGCCCGCCCTCGCGGGGACACGTGGTCAGAAGCCACGCTGAGGAGACCGATCTCCTGCTAGAACTTCAAGGCACAGCCGGGAGAGGATGAGTGCTTTTTTTGTTGAGGTAGAGCGCTATCCTGAAACTCCTATCAAGGTGTCGAGAACGGCCACTCGGTCGACTGCTCTCTCCTTCTCTACCCCATTCAGCGCCGAAATCATCAATGCTCCGTACTAGGGGGAAGTCAAGATGCCTATGCTAGACCTTTATGATGGGACGGCAGACCCTGAAGAGCATCTGGGGGGACGGCAGAACCTGAAGAGCATCTGGGGGTCTATAAGGCACAGACGTATGTATAGGACGTATATGCCACTTATTATCGCTATTTTTCTGCTATCTTAAAAGGAGTGGCACAATCGTTGTTTAATGGTCTGCTACCGAGGAGCGTCACTTGTTTCCAAGACGTAGTGGATAAATTTGTCAGCCAATTCATTGCTAGTCGGAAGGAAAGGAGAACTAGTATCCACTTGTCAAAAATAAAGCAGGGGCCATAGGATTCCCTCGCCGAATTTATCAAGCGCTTCCATCAGGAGGCGGTGCTGATTCCAAACTTGGAGGACGGGGTGGCATACACCTCCTTCTTGGCAATTCCAACACCCCGAAGAAGGCTAGGGTTCCGGGGGATAAGAATTTCAACCACAGTGATGCAAATCCCGGCCCTCGGGAAAGGAGGCCGCAGTTCGAGGTCGTTGACTCTTGATTTACCACCGCACCAGAAGCATCCTCATGGAGGTTAGAGGAGATCCCATCCTCCAAAGACCGCCTCCTATGACCGTACCTCCTAAGCCGCAAAATGTCAGGAAGTGTTGCGAGTTCCACGAACAAAGCGGACACACCACAACTAAATGTCGAGAGCTAAAGAAAGCCCTTCGCAAACTGGCAGACAAGGGTATGATTGACCGATTTCTAAAGAGAGGATCGCGGTTCCTTCGACGAGAACAGGAGCACGCTTAACCCCAGCCGCGGGATGAGGAGTGCTCGACGGAGGTCGTGGCCATAATAGCTGGGGGCTATGCAGAAGAAATAACTCGGTCAGCTTGAAAAACTCAGCTCAGAAGTGCACAATAAGTGCATACCATGGAGCAATGAACCCGCATAACAGTACCCATAATTGTATTTGGCAGAACGAAAGTTCCACAATTCGCCTCCCCCATAAAACCCCCCGGTTATTGAGATGAAGATAGCAAGTGCGATTATGCGGCGAATTCTAATCGACACGGGTAACTCTGTTGACATCATAACCTGGGACTATTTGAAGAAACTCACGCACCCCGGACGTGACATCATCCCCTTGGTGCACCTAATCTTGGGCTTCGGTGGATAGGAAGTGAATCCCACGGGGATGATCTACCTCCCTGTTCGCTTTGGTGAGAAGCTTAAATCCAAAAACCTGGAGGTCGACTTTTTGGCCGTTGATGTTCCTACGGCCTACAATGTGATCCTAGGACGTCCAACCCATCACAAGATAAAAATCATCATCACCCCTACCTCCTTCAGCTTCAATTCGAGGCTGATGACGACAGCGCTGATGAAATGCGTGGGTACCAACAGACGGTCCGGGAGTGTTACTTGGTGAGCATCAGAGCCCTGGTAGAGCAAATGAGGGAGCACGGACGGGATGGGTTGTCCCAGGTGGAGAAGCATGCAAGGACTGGACCGGCCACCATGGTCCCAGAAGCCTTGGTCATCCACACCCTCACCTCAGCGGAACCCCTACGGCCTCGACCGTAGACTACGGGTGATGTGGAGCAAGTTCACTTAAAGAAGAATGGCCTGAGGGCACTGTTCAGCTGGGTTAAGATATGATAGCCCTTGATTAGCAATTACTACTCTCCTTCTTACAGGAGTATAAAGATGTCTTCACGTTCAAACCTGAAGAAATGTCCGGCCATCGCCTCAACTGTGATGAAACACCGGCTGAACATAGATCCTCATCACTGGCCGGTCATCCAGAAGAAGCGGCACATGGGCCCAAAGAGCGGTCGCTGCCAACGTTGAAGTAGAGAAGCTGTTAGAAGCTGGGTTCATTTAAGAATGCCACCACTATGAATGGATCTCGAATGTGGCGTTAGTAAAGAAACCCAATGGGACTTGGAGAATGTGTGCAGATTTCACATATTTGAACAAAGCTTGCCCAAAGAATAGCTACCTGCTGCCAAAAATTGACAAGTTGGTGAACGCTACGGCTGGACATACCTTACTGAGTTTCGTCCATGCATTCTCCGGGTACCACCAGATACCCCTCAGCCCGAAAGATTAGGAATAAACTACATTCATTACTGACTGCGGCCTCCATTGCTATAAGATGATACCTTTTGGATTAAAGAACGCAGGGGCCACTTACCAACGCCTGGTTAACAAGCTGTTCGAACCCATCATTGGCAATCATGGAAGTCTACATTGACGACATGATAGTAAAAAGTAAGGCCGATGGAGATCACGGCCATGATTTGAGGAAGACATTTGATATTCTACGGGCCTTCAGCTTGAAGCTTAACCCCAAGAAGTACGTATTTGGGGTACGATTGGGCAAATTTCCCGACTTTATGATCAGCAGCCACGAAATCGAGGCTAACCCGGACAAGATCCAGGCCGTACTCAACATGAAGCCACCACGAAATATAAGAGATGTGCAACGCCTAGCCGGCTATATCGCCGCCTTAGCCCGATTTATGTCTCGATCTGTAGACAAGTGCCAGCCATTCTTCCGCGTCCTGTGATAGGGGGCCAACTTCAATTGGGATGGGTAGGCGAATGAGGCGAACCAGACCTTGAAGACCTACTTGGCCCAACTACCCAAAATCGCTAGCCCCTTCGAAGGGGAGAGCATGCGGTCAACGCTGTCCTCATAGTAGAAAGGGCAAATGAGCAGATCCCTATATACTACGTAAGCCACGCCTTGGTGTTAGGTGATAATTTGTCGTATTTTACATGCCCCTTTTACCTAATTTTAGCTTGTATAATAATATAATCTTTAGAGTTTTTACTTGTTTTATTTACTTTTGCAGGTAATAAACTTCAAATCGAGCAAATGTCGCGAAAAGGAGCGAAAACAGACAAAAAAGAGCAAAAGCTGGCAAGAAGAGAGGATAGGGGGCCGAACCACCATGCCATAATTGTGGCACGGTGGGGTCATCCCACATGGCACGGTCGTTCCCCCCCCGCGTTCGCTCAGCTGCGCGATTTCCTATTTGAGGCTCCTTCAGGCGTTTTGTTCGGGAGTTCGCTCGGGGTTCTCTCTGGTGATTTTTAAGCTAGGTTTTACGTTAGTTTATCAAATAAAACCTCAATAGGATGATTAGATTAGGATGGAGGATTGTAATCTTGGATTCAACCTTTGGATTTCAAGTTCCTTCTATCAATTAAGCCTAAGTTTTCTTTCCTTTTCTCTCTTTAGTTCATATGTTGTTCTTGTTTACGTTTTGCTAGTTTAATTCTTGTATTAGTTCTGTTTAGTTTACATGTTTAGTTTTCATTATTAAGTCATGTTTATTTAGTTGTTTAGATTTTATTTATTTCATTCTCTTTCTTCTCTTGTTCAACTTCATGTTCTTGTTTGCTAGTTTAGGTTTTCATATGTTTGTGATGTTTAGTTGTTAGTTTGTGTTGGATTGGATTGTGGCTAGCCCTTGTGGCTAATTAACCTTGTTTAGGCCCTAACCCTACCTTATGTATGCCTAGAATTTAGAGTTTTCTTTCACGTCCGCCAAGTATTCGATGAAATGCTTGAAAGAGCATTCATCCGTATTTTAGGGCAATTGACTTATGCTGAAAGGTGAGGTCGATTGTCTAGCCTGAGTAGAAAGAATAATTGGGATTGGGATATGAAAATAGTCTCGTCGCTGGCTAGGTCAAGGGTTGTCAATCCTATAGTTTAATTGAACTAATCCCATAAAAATAGGAGGTTAGAACAATTAGACTAGCTCATGACCCTTGAGAGAGGGCTTGGGTGGTTTTAATGAAGCAACCGACCATCTCTGGATGCTAGCGTAACTTGGGAAGGTGAGAGCTTGACTTGATCACTTGGTTTATCTTAGGTCTAATCATAACCCTTTTGTTTTACTTTGGTAGTTTAGTTCTATTTTCTATTCCTTCAGTTTTGCCTAGTTTGAGACGCTTTAGTTAGCTCTGGTAGTTAGAAACCCAACTCTCTGTGGACAACACCCCGAGTACTCCATGATACACTTTGCAATTGGGGTTAATAAATATTAAAACCTTTTCCCTAACAAGTTTTTGGCACTGTTGCCAGGGAGTTGGTGCTTTCTAATATTAGAGCTTACTTGGGCATTCGAGACTAGGCTTTTATTTTGAAAAAAAAAATTTGAAAATTATTAAAAAAAATGTCTAGCTTCCACTTATCTCAATATGAACATGAACTGTTTTGGAGATATTACAAAAGATTACATGCTTTTATTGCTCGTTGTGACTATTGCTTGGAGAACTGAGAAATTTTGAATACAATTTATGAGGGTGTGAATTGTGAGACCTGTACTCTTTTAGAGTATTGGAATTTTTGTGCTAAAAATGTTGATGAAGTTTGGAATTTTCTTGATTGGTTGGCTTGGGATACTTATGAATATGAGATTAGTTGCACTACTTCATACATCCCACTCCCTTGCATCGCTGATTATGCTCCTTCTATGTGCGAAATTTGACATTATTCTCGTTTTCGTCCATAAAGGAAAGTCTGAAGTTCTGTTGAAATTACACCACCCTTTATAGAGAAGGGGACCGATGTTGGAGGGGGTGCAAGTCCCGCGGGGAGCAGCCAGCCACCCTAACCTCACCAGGTGGCTTCTACAACCTAAAATCTTGACTTAAAAGTAAACGCAAGCTTTCTTTAAAGCCAATCATTCAACACGGAGCGCCATCTAAGGCGGGAAAGAAACAATTCGTCATGTCAAAGAAATACCCTTTTATTATCAAAAGCGCCCACTAGGAGCGGCCTTAAAAAATAACTAAATAAAAATAAGAATAAAAATAAAAAAAGAGGAAAAAGAGAAGAAGAAAAAAATAGGGGGCGATACAAGAGAAGATTTGAAATAAAACTAAGGCTACTCCTCGTCATTAGAGCACTCTTCTTGATTGTCCAAGGGACCACAGATCTCTACTGCAACAGCCTGCTCCCGAAACTACGCTTCCCTCAGTTCGTGATCGACACAACTCATCCAAACCTCGAAACTTGACCACCTCAAACCCGCCAGGGCTGATGTCAGACCTTTGGCCATAAAACCACGTACCACGCCCAACTCGACGGCCTGATTTAACTGCATGGTGTAGAATGTCGCCTGCACCATTTCAAGGAGCTCAAAGTTGGCTGCCGCGCCCACGACTTCAGGTAATGAAAAGTATGGGCATATGGCGTGGAAATCTTCGGGGAGGGGACAAGGCGGACGCGAGGCTCTCCTCCAGCGCCAGACAAAGGACTCCCTCACATAATCAGCAATCTCCCTAGTGTTGTAAATAGGAGAAAATGCCATAATAAAAGGAAAACGGGTGTACCAATCACTGTTTATGCTCCCTTCTATTCCATTATACCACTTCCTCTAGAAGGATGGATACCCAAACGTCATATGTGGGAGTATGAAGTTGTATTTATGGAAGGGGCATAGGAAGAGCTAGAAGCAGGGAGATACTCCCAAGGACCTAATGGCCAATTCATCTCAGCCACGTGGCTATCTAGTCAACACAAATTGAGAATAGCACAAACGGAGTAATGACTACTTCAGAAGGTATGAAAACACGACCTTTTTATTACTGTCAATATGGCTAATTAAAAAAAAAAGAGCTGAAAAACTGATGGGGGAGAGGTCGTGCGCTCAGGGGCTTAATGGCCTCAACCCTACTTTTCATCGTCAGACAGGGAGGCCACCCCCTCTGTGGCTGAACCTTCGCCCTTCGGCTCTTCCTCCGAGCCGTGTCCCTGTTGACCGACCCCTGAGCCTTCCTTTGGTGCCGCCCTCGTCCGGAACCGGTGCTTCAAAGATACGGTCACCATACAACCACACCCACGACTCAAAGGTGATCCAATGAAGCTCGGTATGGGCTAACTCCAACATTCGAAGTGCTCGCCCATACAAGACCCTGAGCGTCTTGGCCTTATTTAGAAGCATTGCATAAAAGATCACCTGGGGCAACTCCTGGATCTCATGTCCTCGGTGGCCTCATCGGTAGCGGCCAGCTCATAGCCCGGACATAGAGCCTAGAAGTCCTTCCGAGGGGCCGATGGTGGAAAGGCAACCTCACGCCAATCCTATGCGAAATGATGGATAACGTACTCAGTCATCTCCTTAGTACTGAGTAAGCGTGAGAAGGCCATGGAGAGAACACCATGATTATTACTGAATAAGGAAGGATGAGACACCCTCCCCCCATCGGTTGCTTTTATATTAGAGGAACAGGCAGTTTCCTGAAACCGTCGTCCGAGCCTCGAAACTTGCGCCACTATAGTCAATGGCCATAGGACCGTCTGTTACCAGGGCCCGGTTCCCAATGCCCCCCAAATTTATACCGGTCATAAGCAGTCCTCCATATTCTACCTGACTGCTTGCTTGGCTCGACGTGCAGGTAAAATGTGAGGGGCTAAGTGATTGAGAAAAATCCTATTTTTCAAAATTAGGCCCATCCAATCCAAATCCCAAGATAAGGCCCATCCCGAATAATGGGCCCATCCAATCCAAATCCCAAGTAAGATTATTGTTTTATCCTTTTTTCGAAAGGACTATAAAAAGTCACCTACCTTCCTCAAGAAAAGGTTTGGCAATCTGACGCACTGAGTTGACATTACATCTCTCTCTCTCTCTATTAACCCTTGACTTGGACTTTGGCTGACATGAATGTTGGAGAGGCGTTCCCAGGTCCACAACCCGAGGGTGTGCTTTTTGCAGGTTAGGCCGTTTGGAGAGAAGGAAGCCAGGTGTTGCACGCGAGCTATCAGATAAACCCGTTCCTTCGTCCCACGTCATCATCAACAGTACCTCAGAGATTTCTTCCGGAATCAAAAATAATTTGTTATTCTTGTTGATGGATTCTCATGTGTGTTAATTAGGATTACTGACTATACTCCTTTGCATTGGGGCTATTGTTGGATGAACTGTACTTCTGTCTTATGTATGGGTTTGTTGTACGAGGTAGAGTGCTTGAGGTTTTGGTGTGTCTGCAATAGAAATAGCTAGGTTTTCATTTTGCCCCCATCCTTATTTGACCCAGTTTGTTGTATTGTGATGGTTTCTCACACTGATGATTGAACGAGGATGTTTCTTCCACTAAACTTATGCGGATGCAAAGTGTTGTTGAGTGTTTTGAATTGGTTCATGACTCTGAGATTTGGTGTAGATAGGATGGAAATCAAAATAAATTGAGTCAGACTTTGAAGATTTGAGATGGGTTTTTTTTTTTTTTTGTTTATTTTGTCATACAAGTGTGTATGCTTATGTTGGTTCTTATGTTGGATTGATGAGATATCATGTCAGCTGGGTGATATTAGTATACATATTAACTTTTTCTGGGTGGTCTGATTGATTACTTTTGAATTTGAAGTAGATGATATGGGCACTGCAGAACAGAGGGCTGCAAAGAGCCCAACCTATTACAAGTTTGGAGATTATATTCATAGATTGAAGGTATATTAATTTTGAATTTTCCAATATTTATGATTCCATTTCAATAGTTTTTGTGGCCATCTTTGCATCCTTATTTCAAATTATTTTTATGATTAATACTATCTACATTGTAAAAATTATTCTTGCACTGAATACGAACCGTTCATATAAATGACTTTTCTAATTTAAAAATCGTCTACAACCGTGCTCGAATCATAAAGGTCTATTATCTTTGAAAAACAAGGTGCACTAGTAGAACATGAATTCTTTGGGAAAAGTGAGATTGTCTATTGGGAAGATAAAATTCTAAGTGAGCATGAATTTTCTGATGAATTTTAGTCATCTAGAAGTAACAATGATGATTTATGGCTACCATTCATAAATACAATGATTCATTAAGTAGAGATGATGAGTTGATTCTGATTTTGATGAAATATTCTGTGATAAAAGTTTTGACGAGTTGGAACCTAAAACTCCCATGGATATCAGTGATAAAAGGTTGGATTATGATGAAGATAGTTCAAAGTCATAAGATGATATTCCTTTTGATCAAGGTAAATCACATTTGGGAGATGTTAATATTGAAAATGAGCAAGAACCAGCTGATACTCGTGACATTGAAATGGAGCCTTTTGTTGTAGTATTAGGTGGCTTTTTGTGAGTTTATTTATGTGACTTATTTTTTTTATTTAATCTAAGATCTAATTCGGTTAGATTTGATTGCATATTTTGCTTGAGTGCATCCTTTGTGGCCCTAATATAACTAATTCCCTGAATTAAGACTTGGTTCCATAGTCTAATAGTTAGTTGTTTATTCATTTTCCTTTTAGTTATAAGCTCTATGGCTCTAAAATCACTACATTGAGCCTCATCTCATACATGTCAGTTGGGTTAACTACTGATTATATTTTTGCTGGAGCTTATTTTAGTCCAAAATTGATGTCTACTTGAATGGATTTATTTTTCTGTATTCAATCTATGAGATAGGATCACGGAAGTGTTCTATGATATTATAATTTTGAATGACAATGCAACGCTAATTAAGGGAGTTAGAAGGGGGAAAGAGAGAAATCTAATAGTGGCCCATGGGTTCAAGCAAATACAATTCATGGAGGTCTCATTCTTTCTCACCTTATTTCTATCATAGAGGGTGTGGACAACTTAGACCCTAATATATTGGTCAGCTTCAAAAATCAAGCCGAACTAGACTGAGATTACATAAACAATCACAACTCAATTTGTGACTTCTACAAAAATAAAAAAAGATTAGTCTATTTCTAGCTACTTGTCGGAATTACAACATGTTATGATTATGTGCTACACAGTTTCTAATAATGTATCCGGTTGGGTTTGTAAACCTTCCTAATTTTTTCATTTTTGTTACAATCAATTTAATGGACAAGAAACTTCAATAGATTGCCATTTGTTCTCTAATTTTTCTAATTTTTATTTTACAGGACAAAGTGTTAAATCGCTTGCTTGCTTTCAGGAGAACTTTATGCCTGAAGGAGGAGAGTTAGTGATGTTCTTTGGTTGATGGGCTATAGATATCATTAGCGAAAGGGCTTCGTTTTGCTAAATGCACAAATGCAGAAATAGTTTTCAGTATTGTCCTTATCAAGTTATGGGGATCCTTAGTTTTGGACAAGAGCAATATCTATTAATTAAGATGTAGTTTTATATAACATGTTAACTTATATAATCTTGATTATGCAAATAGATATCGTGCGGATCAATATAGCAAAGGGAGTTGCATGGGAAGTTAAAGTACGTTACTTTAATGTTAACAATTAGCAAAAGCAAAGTTCAAGTCTATTATCATGAAGATTAAGGAAAAGGAACTTATGTTGAAGTCAATCATGGAATTTGGATGCTAAGGGTATACATGTAATCAAATTGCATAGACATTTCTTATAAGAATTATATATATATATATATATATATATATATATATATATATACACAGATATATATATATATATATATATATATATATGTATACACATATACATATATATATATAAAATTAATTATTCTATTTTTCTCCTAGTTTTATGTATTCACAAACATTAATGAAGTGAATATCTATGAATTAGTTTTTCATATATCTATAAATGAGAGTTATCATCATCCTATGCCATCAATTAACTTATTGAGTCATTTATCAAGATATAATGCCATTGAACTTTGTAGTTCATTACTTTTTATTGTAAAGTATGTTTAGATCATTTTTTTTTACCATAATAGGTTTTCTAAGTTATCAACCTCAATTATGCGCAAAGTGATAATCATTTAATTATTTTCCAACAATATTTTAAAGTTTATTTTATTAGATACCGTGCAAAGCACCGGTTCTTACTAGTGATATATTAAATAGAAAAGAGTTTTCTCTCTTTGGACAGGAAATGCTCCATCACCATGGAAAAAGGTAGGAGAGCGAGACTGCACGGAAATTCATCAATCTACATAGCTTGCAACATTCGAGTAGTAATAATTCACCGATTGTACCATTTGTTTCAATTGGAGAAAGGGTTTTGACTACTGAGGATCATCTGAGTGAGACCCACGAATGCCCTGTTTCACTCTAATATATTATAGATTAGGTCTATGCATAGAAAATGAACACAGTCAAATGGACAAAACATCAAGACATAAACAAATAGTTTTTTGGAGGCCTACGTTCTACCAAACGGAACTATTCCCATCAAACTTAACCCTAAATAAAATACAAAGGAAGGAGTTCGAACAATTTGGCTCTACTCAATGTTAGGCATAATGAGTATGAGGGCCTCGAAAGATCACTTTTTGTCCACTAAATATGTTGAATTCGAATAAGTGATTGTTGAATTCGTGTGGAGACATTATCTCAGTCTACAATGAGCGAAGCTACTATTTCTCCTAGGGTTTCTATGCCCACTTCGAGCTCGATTTGTTGAATATAAATGTGCAAAGCAATGAACTTTAGGGAACACCTGACCCAAAAGACTTGTGCGAGCATCATGGACAATGAGTAGGGTTTAGCTCTCTCTTTGCAACCTACCAGAATAATTGATGGCAAGAAATACGTGCAAGTTGAAAAATTGGATATTGTGCTGGAAATTGAATAGTGGCAATCTTCCATAATCTATTATGCTGTTGGGTGTGTGTAACCCCTTTATCCTATAAAGTCTGGTTTCTTGAATTGGATATTTAGGATTGTTATAATGTAAAGCAAACTTCAATTAAGCTGATAGAATGTTTCTTGTGAAATTTGGTGTGTTGAGAATAGAGATAAGGTTTTGAAAAGGACACTATTGTCTTTGATAAGTAGCATTTGCCTTCAAAAGCCTGAATTGAAGATTTGATGACAATAGATAAGGATTCAATTAAGCGATTACCTCTATGAGTGACACTGCCTAAACTGAATTTCAAGTCTAAACAAAATTGGCAATTTGATTGGGGTGCCTATTAACATAGACAAGAGAACAGTAGAGAAGATAATGCTCGGGTATGTTTGTATTTTGTTTGAAGTGCAGTTGGATAAACCGTTACTAGATTATGTGGAATTGTAAATAGAGAATGGCATTCATGTTAGGCAGGAGATTGAGTATCAATGGAGACATATTAAATGTAATCACTGCCACTTAATAGGTTATAAAGAGGAGGATTGCAGGAAAAAAAGAATAACATTGAAATGGTATGGATAACAAAAAGGATTTTATTTGAACCTATTCAAGAGGAAGTGCAGAATAATGCTAAATCTGGACCAAAGACCAATAGGCCATCCAGTGATGATGAGGATTTCAGAGAGTTGGGAATTCAAAAAGAACAAATCTGCAACAATCATTTGAGGTAGGAAAACTCGCTATGCCCAGTCCTTTTATAGTCATGCAACATTTGGAGGGTAATAATATGGAGGTAGCTGATGAAGGAGATCAAGTGGTGGGAGAACTCTTTACTACAGGATGAACATTGTAAGTTGGAATATCATAAACTTGACCAAGCCCTCCAAGTAGTAAGAGGTGAAGAACTTCACTACTGAAAATAAATTTAGGTTAATGGGTCTAATTGAGACAAATTAGACAATGTAATTTTCAGTACATCTCTAATAATGTTTTCCTAGGGTGGGGGTCTTTGGTCGACGATGATCCTTATCTAGTCATCTAAGGGGAAGAATTGGATTGTTTGGAGACAAATAGCATATAATGCACAGATCATTGAAGTATGTTGCGATTTCTAAATTTTGCTTAGTAAAAGAGAGATAAAGGTAGAGAGAGAGAGAGAGAGAGAAGGAGGAAAGACATCGCACTGTTTCATTGCAAGAGAGAATATTTTGATACAATACTTCTCAGCTCTAATGAGCTTTATTTATACTAAACATATTCCAACTATTCTCGCTAAGAGTTTGTTAGACTGTTATAACACACTGTATCAATTTAGTTGCAACAAGCTTTCTGGACATTATCTTGATATGTAGCTATAGGTGTGTGTATGTATCTCTAACACCCCCCTCAAATTGGTAGTTCCTTGAACTCCCAATTTGCTCAATAAATCATGATGCATCACTCTAGGTAGGGGTTTGGTGAGTATATCAGCAAGCTGAGCCTTGGTAGAAACATGATGGAGAGAAAATTAAGCCTGCCAATAGCTTTTCCCTGACAAAGTGGCATCCAAGTTCTATGTGCTTTGTTCGTTCATGGAACACAGGGCTTGTAGCGATATAGATAGCTGCTCGACTATCACATTTTACAGGTATAGAAGTAATATTTTCAATGCCCAGTTCATGAAACAATTTGCTAAGCCAAGCCAGTTCTGCCACGAGCCTTCGCAGACTCCTGCACTCTACTTTAGCAGAGGAAAGGGACACTGTACCTTGCTTCTTGGACTTCTAAGAAATGAGGCTATTGCCAAACAAAACCACATAGCCACCTGCTGACTTTCTTGTATGAGAGCAAGCTGCCCAATCAGAGTCACAAAAAGCCTCTAGATTGCAATGATCCTCTTTGGTAATAATAATGCCAAGATCTGGTTGTCCCTTCAAGTATCTTAGTACATGTATGACTGCCTAAAAATGGTGTGCCTTGGGTTCTTGCATGAACTGACTAAGGTGCTGAACTGCAAATGCAAGGTCAGGCCTTATGTTGGTTAAGAAATTAAGCTTCCCAACAATCTTCCTATAAAGTCCTGGGTTGCTAAAGGGATCTCCTTTATCTGCTGTAAGTTTAAAATTACAGTCTAAGGGGCAGACCACAGGTGTAAGTTCCTTGCTGCCAAACGCTTCAACAACTCTTTTACAAACCTTCTCTGAGTCAAAACAAGACCTTTTGAAGTGGGTAAGGTCTCCATTCCTGAAAAATAATGTGCCTCTCCCAAATCTTTGATTTTGAAGATATCATCCAAGTAAACCTTGAGATTGTGAATTTCTGCCTCATCATCCCCAGTTAAGAGGATATCATCCACATACACCCCCAGAAAGGTCTTTACATCCTTGGTCCTTTTGTAAAATAAGGAGTAGTCGTTGTCAGAGTGCTTATATCCTTTAGCATACAAGACCTCAGCCAACTTAGCATACCACTGCCTAGATGCTTGCTTCAAACCATAGAGTGACCTCTTTACTTTGCAAACTGCATTTGGTATTTGTGTATGAAACCCTTGGGAAACTTTCATATAAATTTTCTCATGCAAATCACCATAAAGAAATGCGTTGTTCACATCAAGTTGGTGCAATTTCCAGTTTTTCTTCACTGCCACAGCAATCAAGGCCCTTGTGGTTGTCATTTTAATAACAGGAGAGAAAGTCTCAACATAGACTATTCCCTCCTTTTGTGTAAAACCTCTAACTACCAATCTGGCCTTGAACCTTTCCAGGCTTCCATCTGCCTTATATTCAGCTTTGTAGACCCACTTGCAGTTAATTGGTTTCTTTCCTGCTAGTAGAGGCACAATCTCCCAGGTTTCATTAGCTATCAATGCTTCTATTTCTTTATCCATTGTTGCCCGCCATCCTAGATGTTGAGATGCTTCTAAATAAGTCTGAGGTTCCATTATCAAGTCCTCTGTATCCAAATCATGTACCTTAACTGCTCCTGCATTTAGAATACACATATTTGTGAGAGTAGAGAGGCAGAAATGTTCTACTTTGCTGCTTGAGCTATAACATACATAATCTTGTGGATAACTTGGTCTATTGTGTGTTCTGACAGATCTTCTCTGCTGAGGAGATGGTGCTGTTAGTCTTTGTGCTGTGTCCTCATCTTCCACCCTCTGATTTTCTAAAGTAGTTGTGTGTTCTGTAGTTGGTATGTCTTCTTCAATATAATCATATACGTTTCCCTTGAATAAGGAGCTCTTCCTTTGTGGATTACCAAAAGGAAAAACCCTTTCATGAAAAATTACTTCTCTTGAAACATGGAACTTATTGGTCTCTAAATCCATGACTTTATAGCCTTTTTGACCAAAAGGATAACCCATGAAAACACAAGCCTTGGCCCTGGGTTAGAATTTGTCCAGACCTTCTTTTGCTATGGTCATGAAACCTAAGCATCCAAACACCTTTAGATGGCTGTAAGATGGTGGAGTATTATACAGCATTTCATAAGGTGTCTTTCCTTTCAATAGTTTAGTAGGCATTCTATTAATCAAGTGTGTGGCTGTCAAAACACGCTCACCCCAATACTTTAGAGGCAAACTTGCCTGAAACATTAAGGCCCTGGAAACTTCCAACAAGTGTTTGTGTTTCCTTTCCACTATACCATTCTGCTGTGGTGTATGTACACAGCTAGTTTGGTGATTTATACCATATTCAGCAAAGAACTCTAGTATTTCATGACTCTTTACTCAACTCTAGAGCATTGTCTGACCTCATAATCTTTACTACCTTGTCAAACTGAGTTTTGACCATTCTGACAAACGCCTTGAGTAGTGCAGCAGCCTCATCTTTTGTCACCATGAGATGTGTCTAAGTGGCTCTAGTATAATCATCCACTATGGTCAAGAAATATCTATGACCTGTATATGTTTTAGTGTGATATGATCCCCCAAGTATCTGCATGAATTAATTCAAAGGCATAAGTAGTAACACTCTGCCTGACTGGAAAGGGCGACCTGTGTTGTTTTGCTTTGGGGCAAACTTCACAAACAGAATTTTTCATTTCATTGTCAGCCAACACCAAATCAGGTATAACCTTCATCTTATTACAAGACATATGTCCTAATCTTTGATGCCAAACAGAAAAATGAACTGAACTTGATGCACTATTACATTCATAGAATTATATACTAGATGAATCCTCTTTCATAGTGTGTCCAACACTAGGCTTCTTATTGATCCCCAGCCTTTCAAAGACTTCTTTGTCCAAGATATATAGACCTTTATGATCTTTACCAATTGCCACTGGCATCCTCAGAGAAGGAGCCTGCAATATACACAGATTTTCTGTAAACTGAAACGTGCTATAATTGCTCACACAGCCTCGTAACAGAGAGTAGATTGAACTTAAAATTTAGTACCATTAACACATCATTTAGTACCAAATCCTCTGTTATAGCCAAACTCCCTTTTTGTGTAACCTTTACCTGTGTTCCATTAGGTAAACTTACCAATATAGGGTATTTTAACAGAGATAATTTCTACAGCAAACTCTGCTTTGAACACATATGTTCACTAGCTCCACTGTTTATAATCCACACTTCTTGATTCAATACACAAAAGGAATGAACTGTATTCAAGGTCTATGTTATACATGCCATATAAGCTGTAGATGCCACAGTTTTAGAATTCGTTTGTTTATGGTTCCCTTCACTAGTAAGGTTTGTTAGAAATTGTAATAGCTATTTGGATTGCTCTTGGTTCAATCCTAGTAGAACAGAACTTGTAGCATGTTCTGCCTTGTCACCTTGCTCTCCCCAAGCATTGCAGGCACCTTTGAACGTTATCCTGCCCCTTCCTCCTTGTCTACCAGGATAGCCATGTAATTTGTAACACTTCTCCATTGTGCGTCCAGTTCTCTTACATTGGTCGTAAAACAACTGTGATTTTCTGCCTTCTATCTTTCTGGTTAGAAAATTGTTTCTTGGAGGATTCTTTATGAAGTTTGTGTCTGAATTTGAGGTGTTTGTAGCAAAGGATGCCCCTCAATCTGAAAATCATTGCCTGTCCTCACTTGCCTCTGTCGTTCCTCTTGCACCAACAATGAATAAATCTGATTTAGTGTGGGTAATGGAGTTATCATGAGGATGTTTCCTCTTACTGAGGTGTAGCTCTCATTCAGTCCCATAAGAAGCTGAATTAGCTTTTGCTCTTGATCATGATGCTGTAATCTTTCATTAACCTCACATTCACATTTCTTGCAAGTGTACTTTGGAGTGGCTCCTACAGCAGTCAGCGCATCCTAAGCCTTCTTAGCTTTGCTGAAGTAACTTGCTATGTCCAAATCTCCCTGTGAAATACACGATACTTGTTTTTGTGCTTGAAACAGTCTGGCCTTATTTGACTGGCCATATCTCTCATTCAGCTCTTTCCACATTTCGCTTGCTGTGCTGCAAAATAGCACACTATCTCTGATGCTTTTATGAAGAGAATTCAAGAGCCACGAAATGACCATATCATTGCATCGTTGCCAGTAAGGGAGCAAAAGGAGAACTAGCATCAGGCCTTGTATTCGATCCATCGATGAAAGATATCTTCTGCTTCGCTGAAAGAGCTATTGTTACTGATCTCTTCCAGTTTTCAAAATCATTCCCATCGAAGACATCAGCAACTAGACTTTGTCCTGGTTGATCTGAAGGATGCAAGAACAATGGATCTGAAGCATCTACTGGACTCTACTGCTTCCAGCTGCTGCCATGGCATAAGTTCTCATATAAGAAGCTTCAAGAAATGGAGAAGAAATCATTCCTCAAGAGTTTTAGAAGACAAGAATAAGGATCTGAATCAAAGGAAAATTCATGATAGATCTATTAGTGAATTAAACCAATTGATCACAGAAAGAAGACGAACGAACAAGATGCTGAACAGATGATGCTAGATCGATTGATGAAACAAATCAAACGATCAAGAAAGGAAAAATCAAATAGAGAGTTTCATATCCAGGATCTCGAAGCTCTGCTCTGATACCATGTTGTGATTTCTGAATTTTGCTTAGTAAAAGAGAGATAGAGATAGAGAGAGAGAGAGAGAGAGAGAGAGAAGGAGAGAAGAGATCGCACTGTTTCATTGCAAGAGAGAATATTTTGATATAATACTTCTCAGCTCTAATGAGCTTTATTTATACTAAACATATTCTAGCTATTCCCACTAAGAGGTTGTTACACTATTATAACAAGCTGCATCAATTTAGTTGTAACAAGCTTTCTAGACATTATCTTGATATGTAGCTATAGGTGTGTGTATGTATCTCCAACAAAGTAACAGTGCAAATGGTTCATTGTGTTGTTAAAAAAGGCATAGACATTCATTTTAACATCTATTTTATCTATGCATATAATGATATTGATATAAGGCAAACCTTTTGGTCTAGTATCAAAGCATTTGCTGCCAATGTTGTACCTTAGATCCTTTTCGGATACTTGAATGCCATTGCTAATGATAAAGATAGGATTATAATAGTAACTATGTGCAGGAAATTGAAGATTTTAAAGATTATCTTGAACCATGTGAGCTTGTTGATAAGAAATTTATACGTAGTTTCTACACTTGATCTAATAGGCATGAGCCTCGAGCAAGAATTTCTTCCAAGTTGGACATGAGCTTGGTTAATCATGAAGCAATTTTATCTTGGGCAGATACACAAATTGAGTTCTTTCCTGAAGGTGTCTCAGAGCATTCTCTAGCTTTTATCACACACATTTCATGATAGGATCATTGGAAAGTTATAGTTTAGGTTTTGTGACATGTGGATAGATCACCCTGATTCTCAGGTTATCCTCTATAAGACTTGAAATAAGTGAGTAATTGGATGCTATGCGTATTAATTTACATAAAAGTTGAAGGAACTTAAGAAGCATTTGAAGCCCTTGCACATAACTAAATTTGGAAACTGTTAGGATGACAATCATAGCTGCTGCATAACCTATAAAAGGGAGGTTTAGGGGTTAGCTAGGTGCACGGTTGAAATAGAACTTTCTCACAATCTCTTCCCTTCCCCCTCACAACTGCCTTACCATTACCATTAGGCTTCGGGTCTAAGACGTGGACAACCCAAGGTGACTCTGGTGGTCGCACTTTATCACTACAGACGTGGACCATCTCCGACAGTTAATTCTGCATTCTAAATCAGTCCTATTTGTTTAACAGTGGTATCAAAGTCTAGACTGATCAGATTAGTCTCGTTTAAAGCGTTTAATAGTTTGAGTACTAAGCATGCTTGTTTTAAGACTATGACTATATGATTAATTGCTTAATTTTCGTAATTATGTAAGTTAATAGCATGCCTCTGTGTCTGCTTGCCCAGAATCAACAACAGATTGAGTTTTTAATGAATCAGATTCATGAATGTTTATGCCTTGTGAAATCCGTGCGCCTAGTTAGTCATCTATTACCAAAAAGGATCAATTTTTTGACTGATAACTCATTATTCAAATTGGCCAGATTCATGCTTAAATGTGTTATTATTCTACAAGTATGATTATTTAGATTTCAACAACGTAAACATGCCTTATGCTATTATGATGTTTGAACAATCATAATATATTTTGCATGCTAAATCGTGAAAAGCATGGTTGAAAAATTCCCAACCCCACTCGACTGCAAAGCCCTAATCACCGAGACTCAAAACCCTAACTCTAATCCCCCTTTGCCTGAAACCCAACCTAGGAAACCTCAGTGGTTTCCAAGGAAATCTCGACCTCACTCAAAAAAAAAAAAAAAAGAGGGTAGGGAAAAAGGGTAGAAGAGTCTCGGATCTAGCATTACCTATTAGAACCACCGGGCAAGGGTGGCGCTTGTGACGCACGCGCCGCCAACAAAGCCTTAGTTGGCTCTTCTCTCCCTCCAACCTCGCCTTTGCATGCCGATCTATACAACTCGAAGGGGAATTTGCAAAACCACCATTACTAGAGGCACATGTGCCCACGCGCCGCCACCACAGTCGTACATTGGCTGCGTGGACCACTTCCTCATACTCGGTTTCAGCCGATCTACATAGTGGTAGCATTTCTTCTCGAAAAGCTGGCTTAGATTGAAAGCGAAGCGAGGCGGTGGCTTCACATCACATGGGTTGTTTTTTTGTGAGAACCAAAACAGCAGCAGTGGCTGCCGTAGTCGTGGCATCAAAAGCTTGGGAGAAGAGCTTGGTGCCTCATTTCTCTGGCCATGGCATCGGGAAGCCGAGAGGGTTTCCTTTTCGGGGTCGAGAGGAGGAGAGAAGGCAGAGAAGCAGAGGGAGAGATTGGGGTAGAGGATAAGTGAGTAAAGAGGCGGAGAGTGAGAGACTACGATTAGAGGAGTGTATGTCGCTCACTTCTATATATAGGCCTAGTGTTTGGGCCATTTTTTATGGGCCATTTTTTTGGGGGGTCAACCTTTAATTGTTATTTTTATTTGCTTCTATTTTGGGCCAAAATGCATCTGTTAGATTGAATGCTGATAATTATTTTGACCTAGTATATATATGTTATATTATTGATGTTGGCATGAATGTGATACAATTCATATTATTTATTTTTCCATGTTATTGTATAGATAAGTTCTAAAAATAATATGAAACCTTTGAAGTTGAACATATAACTTTGTGTTATATATTAAAGAAAAATAGAAATTTATTTTAGTAACATGTTATATGAATTAGTTTTATAAAACATAAGCTCATGTAAAAATTTTTTGTATAATTAAAATTGAATATCTTTGTGATAGTCACTAAATTAAAACGTTAATTAGTTGAACAAACCTTTAAGGAAATTTATGAAGTTACGTTAAATAATTAAATTAAAGAAGCTCCAAAATTCATATCTATACGTGATGATTATGAGCTTAGCGAAATTTTCGAATGTATATTATGAATGATGGGGTTTTCTTGATAATTTAATTATTAAAACGATATGTCTAACAAATAAAATATACTTTTAGATATGACGGCTAAGAACATGATAGGTTGTATGCAATCTACAGATAAACTGGATGGCACAAACTACGATGTATGGCATATGAAGGTCTAGTGTGCCTTAAATGACAGCGATATGGTTGACCTCTTGACTTCCTCTATGCCTGCTCAGGCTGAAAAAGATGAACAAGGTAGGGATATTATTGCTACTAAGCAGTACCAAGCGAACCTAAAGGCGTACCAAGCATGGTTCAAACACGATCGTTCTGCACGCTACACTATACTGTCTTGCACGCAGGACAATCTCCTGGGTGAGTTTGAACGATTTCCCACTGCCAATGACATGTCGGCACAGCTTAAGATTAGGTTCAGGCAGACATCTGTTATGAGTTTGCGTACCTAGCAGCTGAAATGTATGTAATATACTATTGACTCTAGTCGTAGCATTTCCGAACACCTTCGAACCATGAGTGCTGTGGTTCGAGATCTAAAAGCTGCAGGGTAAGAAGTTTCTGAGGAAGAACAGGTCCTAAATATGATTAGGGCTCTTGCCAATGATAATGAACATTGGAAGAGTTTTACGGTAATCATGACACACAGTGAGCGCATCAAGACCTTCGAGGCAATCTCCAAACACCTTGAAATGGAGGAAGAGTGTATAAAGATATATGCGCCTCCTAGTGTCACATTCATTGCCAAAGGATCAGGGCCTAGGGGCAGGAAGCCTTACCGTGGCAAGAAACCCAAGAAGGGTCCCCATCCTGCTTAGAACTTTCGCTCCAATGGTGGTACTATCAAGAAGCATAAGGCTAAGGGCAATGGAGTTAAGGATATGACATATGTGAAGTGCTATAATTGTGGAAAGAAGGGCTATTTTGCTTGGGATTGTCCCGAGCCAGCCAAGGTACCTCTTTCCACTAAAACTGCTGAATTATATGTTTATTCCCATGCATTCATCGCTAACTCTCTTCCTCAATGGATTGTAGGCATGCGGACAACAAAGCACATAGTTTAGGATAAGGCTAGATTTGTGGAGTTCAATAGCTACCCGGTGGGTTCACGAACTGTCATACTGGGGAGCAACAGCGAAGAAGATGTCCTTGGAGTAGGAATATACCAACTCAAACTCCATGGAGGAAACAAGCTGGTTCTTCTTGACGCCCTTTATGAACCTAGGGTGTGATGCTCCTTGGTTTCTTATGTTTCTTTAATAAGATTAAGCTTTACTTTTGGTTTTCGTCTACAGGGCTTAGATTTGTTCTACCATGGTAATTTATTTGGCCAAGCAACTTTGAAAGGATATTTCATTATTTTAGATTTGGATGATTCCTTGATAATATATCCTCTATTTTCGTTTCATATTTTGTCTCCAATTCTGAATCTATTAAAAGGCATACTAGACTTGGCCATGTGGGCCAAGACAGGATAAACAAGCTCACTAAAGAAGGTCTTCTAGATCGATTCACTAGGGAGGTGTGAGTCATGTCTAGCTGGTAAGGCAACAATGAAGCATTTCGGTAAGCCTCGAGAGCATCTAGTCCCTCAGAACTAATCCACTTAGTCATATGCGAACCCATGAATGTTAAAGCACAACATGGGGCCATCTATTCATTACTCTCATAGACGATTATTCACGATATGGGTATGTATACCTACTATCTCATTGCTACGAAGCACTCGATGTGTTCAAACGCTTCGTAGTAAAAGTAGAGACTCAATTGGAACGTAGGGTTCAGATCCTTCGGACTGATGGAGGTCGTGAATACCTCTGTAATTATTTAAGGAGTTTTGTGAGGCAAATAGTATACAAAGACAGCAAACGATTCCATGCACCCCACAACAGAACGGTGTTACGGAATGTAGGAATCGTACATTGCTCAACATGGTCAGGTCAATGATGGCGCATGCTAACCTCCCAATCAGTTTCTTGGGGGATGCGTTACTTACAACAACCTATATTCTTGACCGTGTGCCAAGTAAGAATGTACCTGCCACACTATATAAGTTATGGTTTGGTAAGAAGCCATCTTTGGACCATTTATGCCCATGGGGGTCAGCTAGCTATGTGCATAGCCCAACCCATAAACATGAAAAACTTGGTCCAAGAGCCACCAAAATGGTGCTCATTGGATATCTCACATAATCTAAAGGATATATGATGTACAAGGAACATCCTAATGGTCGCATGGCAGAGATAGATTCTCGTAGTGTCGATTTTCTCGAGGATGAGTTCCCAACCATTGGTGAAATCATGAAGGATGTCGAACTGTTTGAGTTACAGCAAGACATCCAACCATCTTTTGGTGAGGGTGAGAATTTGAACTCTAACCAAGTCACTGAAGATTGTATGCCTTTCCTATCCGAAAGGAATGGGGGAGACTTGTCTACTCAGGAGAATGAGATTCATCCTCAATCTCCTATACATGAAGAGAGTTAACCTGCGAGTGAGGTCCGCCATCAATCTCCTGTTCCCAAACATGTAGTTAATCCACATGTTCAGGATCCCACGCCCCAAAGAGATAGCGGAAGTGACTCTCCAAATGCTCAAGGTCCCACACCTCTTAGAGAAAGGGAGAGGGATGCTTCACCCAGGCAGACAAACAATAAGGTCCCAAGATCCGAAGGAGTGAGCAGGGAAGAATTCCTCGATGATATTTTCAAATTGAAGACGAAATATTCTTATGCACTTCCTTAGAAGTTAAGGAACCTACCTATTATCAAGAGGTGATTGACTCACCAAACCATAAAGAGTGGATGGACACCATGAGGGATGAGATGGACTCGAAGGTGAGAAACAAGGTTTGGTAACTTATTGATCTTCCACCTTAGCATAAGCCTATTAGAAACAAGTGGGTTTTCAATATAAAACATTGAGTAGATGGTTTAATCGATAAGTTAAAAATCTATTTAGTGGCGAAAGGGTTTAAACAAATTGAGGGTGTGGACTATAAAGAGACATTTTCTTCTGTGGTGAGATTTGCTTCTATTCGCCTACTCCTGGCTATGGTTGTCCATTTGGACATAGAGTTGTTTCAAATGGATTTAAAGACTGCTTCCCTCAACATTAGCCTTGAGGAAGAGATCTATATGGACCAACCAATTGGTTTTGTATCAAATGGACAAGAGGACAAGGCGTGTCACCTTAAAAGGTTCATATATAGTCTTAAGCAATCTTTCAGATCTTAGTACTTAAGATTCCATGAAGTTATAACTTTGTTTGGCTGATCCATGGTTTTAGAAGACCACTGTGTGTATGTTAAAGGATCAACTGAGTAGATTATGCTTCTTACCCTATACGTTGATGACATACTACAGGCTGGGAACAACTTGACATTGATCGAAGCCACTAAGAAGTGGCTGTCCTCCGTCTTTGAGATGAAGGAAATAGGCGAAGTCAGGTATGTCCTAGGCATGGAAATAATCAAAAATCATCCTAAGAACCTTTTAGGTATGAGCCATCAAGCATATATCAAGAAAGTCTTAGAACGATTCTGTATGCATTATTCCAAACCCGCAGACACTCCAATTGAGAAGGGTTCAACCTTAAGCCTCGACCAATGTCCAAATAGACAAAGAGAAGGAGGTCATGAATAATGTCCCTTACGCTACTGCCGTAGGAAGCTTAGTGTACGCCATGTTATGTACACGGCCTTACATTTACTTTGCGGTTGGTTTGGTAAATCATTACCAAAACAACCTAGGACTTGCTCATTGGCAAGCTGTCAAGAGAATTAGGCACTACCTTTGTAGTACAACTGACTTGATCTTATACTATCAGGGCGGGGACCTTAAATTAAGAGAATATTCAAATGCGGATTGGGATAGTGACCCGGATGAGTCCAGGCCAAGCTCAGGGTATGTCTTTACCCTAGGTGGGGGAGCTATATCATGGTGCAGTAAGAAGCATGACTGTATAGTTCTGCCGACCATGGAGGTAGGGTACGTCACACGTAGCCTAGCCATGCAGGAGGCAATGTGGCTCAGGAGTTTTCTCCAGGATCTTAACCTCACTCCTAGAGTTGATGATTCTATAGAGATGTTATGTGACAACACAGTGGCCATCCAGTTCGCTAAAGATCCGAAGTTCCATCAGAAGACCAAGCACATAAAGAGGCGTTGTCACTTCGTGCTAGATGCCATAAAGACAAAGGAGGTTGTCATCAAGTATTTACCCATTAATAAGATGATCGCTGATCCATTAACTAAGCCGATTCCTAGAGATGCTTTTAAAGCACATTCGTTGAGTCTAGGACTTCGTACAGTTTAATTTTTGGATGAAATCTTGTTATGTATGACAGATACATTCTTCTTATAATGAGCATGTATGAAATAATAATTGAAGGTTCTTTTTCTAAATGCTTTGTGATTTATTTGTTAGATATGTTGAAATGTCACAAGCTTCTGAGTGGCCTAGTCACACAGGCTATCTCCTTCATCCTTAAGCAGCGGGTAGGATGAGACTGAATCATATTGGCAATATGTGTGCAATATTAATTACTCATACTGGAAATGTAGGAATGTGACATAGTCACCTTAGTAAGTCTAAAATGAGACTCGAAGGAGTCGAATATAAGATATGATTTCGTATTGGAGCCTTAAAAGCCGAATCTTAATTGTTAAGATTAGCATTTAGTACGTTAATCTAGTGGCTCAGGTTAGATTTCTGGTGAAAATCTAGACTAGCAATTCGCATGGCATATTGAGTGACGATCCCAAGTAAGTAGGAGCTATGTCATGACATACATCTCATATTGTGTATGCTTAAAAGACGACCATACATGGAGTGACAATTGACCTCTCTATCTCTTGTCACTATGTGACCCTATAGACGATGACCCTTTGGCTTAAAGCTATGGCATGAAGTCAAAGCTTGATGTCGCTACTTTAATGTGTCTTTCAAGGGCCACAATGTGTACAGTTTGACGAGAGCACATTACGAAAGTAGTTGAGCTAGCATGTAACACCATAAGTGTTTAAGGAAAAATCTATTCATCATCACGAATATCAGCCCGAGCGATTATGTTAAGAATATAATCATGTGATATACCAAGGTATGAGGGATTGGAGATACCATTAGTGATGCTTCGGATGATTTAGGGTATCGTATTTCGTGAAAGTTTTATGTTAGTTAGATGGTAACTTAATATAACACTACTTGTTACTTTTTGGTCGCACGCCCTATTCCCGATATGAAGCGTGAGGAGTTGTGATTCATGGACAGCGTGTATTTGCGGCTTCTGTGGCCGAGTGGGGGTTGTTGGCCGGGCTTATTTCATTAGGCTCGACGGCCATAAGGTGTCGCCTAGGATGACAATCCTAGCTGCTCCATAACCTATAAAAAGGAGGTTCAGGGGTTAGCTAGGTACATGGTTGAAACATAACTCTCTCACAGTCCCTCCCCTTCCCCCCTCATGACTGCCCTGCCATCACCGTTGGGCTTCGGGTTCAGGACGTGGATAACCTACGGCAACGCTGGTAGCCGCCCTTCATCACTATAGACATGAACTATCTCCAACAGTTAATTTCACATTCCAGATCAGTCCTATTTATCTAACAAAAACATACAAGAGAGGGTGGATGTGCTTAGAGCTTAATTGTTTGATTTTATGAGGGAATTACAGGTTGATCATCTTAATCCTATTTTGCAAGCAAAGGAGGAACAAGCTAGATTTGACTTCATTACTACCCTTGAGGCATCTATGAAACTACTACGACAACAGTGTAAAAGTGATTGGGCTAGACATGGAGATCAGTGTTCTAGACACTTTTTCGCAGCATTATTATGAAGTAGAGGAAATAGTTAAATACCTATACAATGGGGGATCTATATAACTATATATTAAATTGAGCGATAGTTTATGCAATTGTCATGTGGATAGCTTAGATGGCGTTGAAAGTGGATATGATGGTGAGCTATTATTGGTTTATTTTGTCCATCATTCATTCATAAATTTTATTAGTGATTATATTCATATTAAAGTGTCCATTATTACTTGCATTTATATGAAAAAAATTATTTTTTTATTTAAAAAACTAACTTTCATACCCAACTTTCTTCTATTTTTCTAATCGGTAGAGCACTACTGAAGCTAGGAATCAAGGAGCAAGATAAGGTTTTTTTAGGGGGGCCAGGAGGGAGGGGCCAATTTTATCATATGGATACAAAAAGAGTGAGATCAATGGGTGATATCTTCACGTGGAATTTCAAGTTGTGGCAGCGCAGTATTATCGGTTAATTTTTATTTTTTAATTCTACGCCTATACTTATTATTTATGATTTAAAGTTAAACTTTTTTTAAATTTTGCTATTTCAATTTTTTCTTCAACATTTTGTTTGGGGATTTTAGTTCTGTTTGAGTTTTTCTAATTGGGTAGACCATAATAGTTTCTAAAGCATATGAGTTACAATTGTCATCTTAATTCCTTAGTCAATGCTTTATGGTTTTAAAGTTATTATTGATTGATTGGATTTCAAGTCTTAAACTTGTGTAATAAAATATTATTTGAATTAGTCCTTTTGTTGGTGTTATAAAAGAACAAGCCATGTAGCATTTCTATGGCATGGATTGGAAAAGATATATTTACATCTTATAATATTAGTAAAATATAATCGCTTTTAGAGAGATATTTGGTTCTCCATTTATATCTTTATAACCTCATACCTTGAGCATTGAGTAAGATATTGGCTAAAGGTCCTTTTACTTCATTTGAAGAGGAACAACAATGTATAGTTAAATACTATTGCATATTAATATTTTAAATATTTGATATTAGTCTGTATTCTCTTTGTAGTTATTCTGTAATCTCTCTCTTTTTTATATTTTATTGCTCTCATTATTTTTTATTTGTATGATATATTTTTAAAAAATTTTAATTTATAATCACTCATTCTTTTTCCATTTTTATTGTTCTTACCCTCTTGGATTTTCATGCTAAAACTTTTACTTTGAAAAAATTTAATTATTGATAAAACATAGTTGTTTTAAATATAGCTTTTGAAATATTCAAACATGTTTAGCTATAATGCAAATTTTTTTAAAAGAGTTATTATATTCCATGATTAAGATATTATATATTTCTACAAGCCTATAATTTTTTAAACAATCCAATATTTATAGAAGAAAATTTTTAAATAATTGAAAAAATGAAACACTAAACTCTCTATTGTATTGTACAGGATAAAGAGGTTACACACATAATTTGGAGAGGTCGAATTATTATCTTATGTGCAAACTTTTCCTACTAAGATTGATGTTAAATTCACTATTCTTCTTATTCTCTTGTATTTTTATTCACTTCATTTTAATTAGCAAAAGAATTATCTAACACAAGTATATCAATTGATAAGAGAGGTTTAAACCCATTTGGACCTCATGTATCTTTGGAAATATTTGATAAACAATAAAAATATATAGATAAATAGAATAAATGGTGAATTATACAAACACAGTACCCATTGAAAATATATCAACCCCTGCATCGTAGAGGTGTAACACTAGTGAGAATGATAATTGGCTGAAAGGGAAGCAAGATGTAGCCCTTTCTATGATGGAATTTTACAAACATTTGTTGGGTGTACAATCAATATCCACACAACAAATATAGGTAAGGACCTTTTGATGTTGGTCCAAGGTGATCGCAAGAGCAGCAAATTATTCATCCTATATAAGGATGCTAATAGACATCAATGCAACTATGTTTTGCATAGCTAGTAATAAGTCACTGGACCCCAATGGCTTTATTAGTGGCTTCTTCAACAAAATTGGATTACTGTTAGCGAATTGATTATGGATGCAGTATAAGAGTTTTTCCAGAACAGCTAAATTGCTCTCCTCTGTAGATACTATAAATCTAGTACTGATTCACAGGATTGATTGCCTTAGTTCTGGCGAAGATTTCAATCCTATCTCCTGTATAATGTTTTGTGTAAATGTATTCCCAAGTTCCTTTGTGTTAGACTAAAAAATTCTCCCTGAAATTGTCATTCCTAGCCAATGTGCTTTTATTAAAGGAAGAGCGCTTGTCCATAATGCTATGGTGCGCTACGATATCATAAAGGGCCATACAAGGAAATATATAAGCCCTGGATGTGTGATGAAGACTGACTTGAAGAAAGCTTATGACTCAATTTATTGGGATTAGTTAGATAAAGTGCTCAGATTATTACAGTTTTATAAGAGATTTAGATGATGCTCCATGAAGTGTATTACTTCGCCAACATTCTCAATTATGTTGAATGGGGTAACTTACATTCTTTCAAAGGGTTGGAAAAGGGTGGTCCCATGTTTTCCCTCTTATTTGCTTTGGCAATGGAAGGGTTGTCTAGGATAAACAGATGGCTGCTAATATTAAATCTTTCAATCTACACCAATGATGCAACACTATGAGTCTATGCCATTTATCATTTGCAAATGACCTAGAGATCTATAAGGCTGACAAGAAATCTATGAGATGCATAAAGGATATTTTTTAGCATTCACAAATGTTTCAGGCTGGGTATAAATGAGATTTAATCATAGATGGTTTTGGCAGGGGTTAGTGAAGAAAGGAAAGAGCAATTACTTAGGGCCTGTTCTTTTCGTTGGTAAATTGGGTTTGGTAAAAAGGTGAACTTAGTTGAGTTAGCTTCAAGTGGATTGAAGTTGGTATAGTTTTTGAAGTTGGTTAAAATAGTAAGAATAAAATTTTGTAGGAGGTGAATTGAAGTTAGTTGAAGCGGGTTAAAGTAGCTTGAAATTAGTTGAAGTGGATTGAAATTGATATTTTTTTACTGAAACGGGTTAAAGTTAATTAAAGTAAGTTAAAGTGGGCTGAAGTAGGTTATAGCTGACAAATTAAAAAAGACCAACGAAAAGAACAAGCCTTTAAACTATCTGAGTTTCTGATGGGTGAACTTTCTTTTCAATATCTTGGGGTCCCTATATATGCTTCTAAGCTGTCATACAAGTGTTAGGAAAGTTGTGGCTAAATCAATGGTAGAAGGAGAGGAACAACACTGTGTCATGGTATGCCACTACCTAGAAAGCGATTTCGGCTTGATCGAGATACAATCAAATTAGCAGATCACTCCCCAAGGTTAACACAGTGATTTTCTGAATGTGTGCCCTCGAGGCTAGAGACTTGGAACACACAGTATGTCAATTGCTTAAGAAAAGGAGAGAGAACAGTACAAGAGAAGATGAGAAGAGCGATGATGTTTGGTGTGTTTTCTGCAACTGAAGAGAGCCTGTATTTGCAAGTGCGGAAAGGTTGTTTGAATGAAGACAAGATAGTAGGAAACACAGGAAAGCCACATGACTGAAATATAGCTATTGAGTTAGGAAAAAGGAGAGTCTCATGCTAATTTAATATAGCTGTTGAGGTCTTGCTAAACATGGCTGCTTAACTATTGAAAATAGCTTCTGCTGGAGACAAATGTGGAGGAAAATCAGTGTACAATCGCTGACCTGGAATGCCAATAGATAAAAATAGAAGCTATTTTCTCCAAAAAGATTAGCAAACGAGGCTGAAGCCCAAACACAGCCAAGCCCACAACCAAAATTGCGCTGCACCCCACCTAGAGTGGGCAAGCAGGTGCTGCACATATGTGGTGGTGATGTTGTTCCCACATCACTATAAAAACCAAACCTAATGTTATTCAATAAGCCCAAAGAAGGAAGGTGAAGATGAATCCCACTCCAACTTCCAAACCCACATATGTGGGGCAAAAGAGAATGGGAAAGCAAGGGCCTAGGAAATGCCATTATATGCAATAACATGGACTGTATATGTAAGTCGATAAGATCACAACTAGAATAAGGTATGGGCAAAGTAGGCACCTATGCCATGCTGCTAGAGTTATGCTAATTAATTCAATCCTCATGGGTTCATTAAGAAAATGCAGAAATCCTTTGGAGCTCTGCTGAATTTAATGCGAGGAATCCCTTGATATCATGGACTTGAGTTTGCACTGAGAAAAAATATAGAGACTTGGGCTTCAAGAATTTTAGAAATTGGAATAAAACTTTGACTGCTAAGTACGTATGGGCGGTTGCTTACCGTTGGTCATTTGGGTACAGAGGGACCATCTCAAACAAGCTGCTGACTGGTTGAACTTTACCCTTAAGCAAGATGTAAGCTGGTATTCTAAGACAACCTGCCAGATAAAGGACAAAATGAAGAATCTGATGCAAGGGTTTAGTGATGAGTACAAGCCAATGATGGGTCACAAATTTTTGACTCCAGAGCACGATAAGTGCAGTGCGGCAATATTGCTTGGTGTAACAGTGTAAAGGTGCTCTACCTGAGCACATACTTTTCATATGGCTTCTTTATTCGGGTCACTACTAAAAAGTTCAAATTGACGACGGAATTCAGCGATGGAAAAAATTAATGACAGATTTGGTGACGGAAATGGCAACTGAATAACCATTTTAGAAAAAAGTCAGATTGTACAACCGATATGGCAACGGATTAAAATTTCCGTTGCCATAATTGACAGTTAATTCCGTCGCCAAAATTAAAATTTTTTTTTGAAAAAATTCCGTCGCCCAAAAAAAAAATTCGATTTTTTTTTTTAAAAACCCGGCTGGCAATGGAAATTCTGTCGCCAGACCAATTAAATGAAACCAGAATTTTTCTGGTTTCATTTGCTGCCATTCGAAGAGAGAGAGAGCGAGAGGCCAAACGGAATCACCAACCCAGCTCGACACCGTCCGCCGCCCCGCCAAGCCACCGCCGGCCGTCCCCCGGCCCCTCGCCGCCGTCTGGGGCCAGGACCCTACCGTCGGCTGCCACCGCCAGCCGCCCCTTCCACCGCCAGCCGCCCCTTCCACCGCCGGTTTTTGGGAGCACTTTGAGGTATTTTTTTCAACTAAACTACTTGTAATTTCTACAAGTTTTTGTATTGTATTGTTAGAATTACATAGTTAGTTCATATTTATGTTGAAATTTGGTATTTGTGCAAGGTTATTGCTTTAATTTGGTTCAAGATTGGGGTAAATGCGATTTAGGGTTTAGGTTTAGTATTTTGAAGTTAAAGTTTGATATATTGGTGGAATAAAATGGTTTAATTGATAATGTTATTAAAATGTGCTATTTGTGTGAGGTTATTGCTCTAATTCGTTACAAGAATTTGGTAAATACGATTTAGGGTTGAGGTTTGGTAATTTGAAGTTGAAATTTCATATGTTGATGGAATGGAATGTTTTAATTGATAATGTTGTTGAAATGTGGTGTTCGTGTGAGGTTATTGATCTAATTTGGTTGGAGATTTTATTAATGCAATTTAGGGATTAGGTTTGGTGATGTGAACTTGAAAGTTGATATGTTGGTGGATTGAGATGCTTTAGTTTATAATTTTGTTCAAATGTAAGTTCGTATGAAGTTGTAGCTCATGTTTGTTTAAAGATTTCGCTCAATGCAATGTACACTTAGATTTGGTAATTTTTAAGTTCAAATTTGATATATCGGTGGAATAAAGTGGTGAACTACATATTTATGAATTATTAGTTTTGTGACATTCATGAGAATATAAGTTTATTTGTCAAAATATATAAGTTTTTTTTTGGGTGCATATGGAAATTTTAAAGGAAACATATATAATATATAATTGTGTAATTTATGTAATTATTATAATTTTGATTAAAATTAATTCTTAGCAAATACCTTATGTGGTTATTGTTATTTGCGCAGAATATGAGTGATCCTCCACATCGTAGGTGGATGTATAATAGATTACTGCCTGATCGTAGTTGTTATACGCAAGAATTTCTAGATGCAGTAAACCAATTTGATCAATTTGCACGTACACAGACAGAGTTTCTGAATGGGGGAAAGTATAGATGTCCTTGTACGAAATTCATAAATAGGGTGTCCTTGACACCTGATGAAGTCAAGATGCACCTTATGTATAAGGGTTTTGTGCAAGGGTATTGGTTTTGGATAAGTCATGGGGAAATAGAACCTCAGGAATATGGTTCTGGGTATTCAAATTGTAAAATTCCCGAAGTTGGAGGTTCAAGTCATGTTAATAATGACTATTCTGAATCCTACATAGATCGGATGGAGGACATGATTGATGATGCTATAATAGCAAATCAAAATGTAAGGGAAGAGAGTCGAGCACTTGCCAAGAACCATTTTATAATACGGTTCAAGTTGCTCAACAACCCTTATATGATGGTTGATCCACCCACAGTGAGCTATCTACGGCGGTGAGACTGTTGAGTATTAAATCTGATTGTAATATGCCTCAAAATTGTTTCAATGAAGTTGTTCAATTAGTAAAAGAGATGTGTCTCCCTAACAACCACATGCCAAACAACTATGGGCAAACGAAGAAGTTGTTAAAAATCTCGACAACAATGTGGTCCAAGTTGATTGTTGCCGGAAAGGTTGCATGCTATTTTATAAGGACGACGCAAACCTGGATGTGTGCAAGTTTTGTGGGCATTCAAGATGGAAGAGGCAAAGGTCACAACAAAGGAATCAGAATCCATTGCCATACTCAAGGATGCATTACTTACTGTTAAAACTTCGACTGCAGAGGTTGTATGCATCAAGAAGTAGTGCAAAGCACATAAGATGGCATTATGAACATCGACGTGAGGACGGTATTTTATGTCATCCATCAGATGGGGCAGCATGGAAACATTTTGATACCAAGTACCCTGAATTTGCTGCAGAGCCTCGGAATGTGAGGCTTGGCTTATATGCTGATGGATTTAATCCTTACACATTGTCTTCAAGATCATACTCCATTTGGCCGGTGGTCATTATACCTTATAACCTCCCCCTTGAAATGTGTATGACCACACCATTTATGTTCTTGACTAGTGTAATTCCCGGGCCCAAAAATCCCAAGAACAAGATAGATGTATATTTACAACCTCTTGTTGATGTATTGAAAGAGTTGTGGGATATTGGAGTTGAGACTTATGACATTTCTACAGGGCATACATTTCAGATGAAGGCTGCACTTATGTGGACCATTAATGATTTTTCCGCATATGGAATGTTATCTGGGTGGAGTACTAATGGCCAATTGGCATGTCCCGTATGTATGAAACAGCAAAAAACTTTGAGATTGAGAAATGGAGGTAAATTCTCATGGTTTGACTGTCATCGGTGTTTTTTCCCAAGGAATCATACGTTTAAAAAAAATAGAACAGCATTTAGAAAAGGCAGAACTATTATAGGGGGTCCTCCTCGCCGACTATTTGGGGAAGAACTTTATGCCGAGATGGAAGATTACCCAATGGTAAGTACAAATGGTGACTTTGTCATACCACGATTTAAGAAAAATGAGCACAACTGGACGAAGAAGAACATATTCTGGGAGTTGCCTTATTGGCAACACCAACTGCTCTGCCATAATTTGGGTGTGATGCACATTGAAAAGAACTTCTTCGAGAACATTATCAACACTGTTATGAATGTTTATGGGAAAACAAAGGACAACGCCAAATCAAAAATGGATGTTGCAGAAATATGTGAGAGACCAGAATTACATTCACATTCAGGCCCAAGTGGTAAGCCGGTTAAACCAAAAGCGAAGTTCGTACTTCCTATGGATAAACGAAGAGAGTTGTGTGAATGGGTGAAGGAGCTTCAAATGCGTGATGGATATTACTCTAATTTGAGGAATATCGTGGACCCTAATGAGGCTAAGTTCAACAACATGAAAAGTTATGATTGTCATGTCTTCATGAAGACTCTTTTACTAATTGCATTTGGTGCGCTCCCAGATGATGTGTTGAAACCTCTTATTGAGATAAGCCAGTTCTTTAAGAACTTATGCTCAACAACATTGTGGGAGGATATACTTGAGGAACTGCATTGCAACATTGTCATCACTTTGTGTGAGTTGGAAACCATTTTCTCTCATGGCTTTTTCAATGTAATGGAGCACCTGCCAGTGCATTTAGCATAAGAGGCTCAACTAGGTGGTCCAGTACAATACCGATGGATATATGCATTTGAGAGGTAAATTATACTATAATCGATAAAACCTTATATGAATTCTTATATGTGGAATCACTTAAAAGTGAATGCAATTGTGAATTTGGTAGGTTCTTTGGCTGATTGAAGAAAAAGATAAAGCAACAAGCGTGTCCTAAAGGTTCAATCACAGAAGCATACCTAGAGGCAGAGAGGACATTCTTCGCCCCCTATTACTTCGGCTCTAATGTGCCCTCCATACGTGCTAGGTGCAGAAGAAATGAGGATGACGATGAACATATTAATTATTTTCCAACTCTATTTATGTTTGCACCGCAAGGGACCGCTATTAGTAGGGAAAGATCAAGGTATCTCATAGATGCCGAATATGTTGTTGTCCATCTTCACGTGTTGTTAAATTGTGATGAAGTTAAACTTTATATAGGGTGAGTGGTATTTTCACTTCCAATTATTCAGAGCGCAAGTATATTAATAGGCTTCATAAAATGTGATAGAATTTTCACAGAACAAGTCAGAACTGCACGTCCCAATGTCAGCGACGCAGATGTTGACACCATCATCGAAACTCATTTCGCAGATTGGTTTAGTTAGCATGTAAGTATTATAACTCATTTATTCAAAATTTTAACATAACAGTTAATTAAGTGCATTGTATTAATTAAAATCACATGTTATGTCACCGTAGGTGCATTATATTCAACTATTCGAGACTAACAAACATTGCTACTTGAGCCAATTGGCTGTGAAGCTAAAGCGGTATATGTCGACATGGATGGCATATAGAGTAAATGGATTCAAATTCCACACAGAAGCTCGAAGCATCGGGAAGAGAACATATAATTGTGGTGTTGGTGTTTGTGGCACCGCGGAAGGCGATATTAAGAATGATTATTATAGTGTACTGAAGGATATTGTCCAAATTAAGTACGTAGGCGAACCACTTAAACGACGTATGCTCTTCAGTTGTAAGTGGTTCAACCCTACATTGAATCATGGGGCACGATCTCATAAAGTAAGTAACCTTATTGAGGTCCACCGTATAAAAAGGTACCGAAAGTACGACCCATTTATCTTCCCAAACATCGCATCACAAGTATACTTCATACCATATGCAGATCGCTCAAGGGATAGGGCCAATTGGCTTGTTGTCATACCAACCAAACCAAGGGCGAGAGTGGATCAGTAGTACACTCTATCTACTGCGTACCAACAAACGAACATAACGACTATTGTCGAACCTGTGAATGACGACATCCCTGCATCAATAGTGCATGAAAGTGTACCACCGGAAGAGGTTAATGATGAAATAGGATTTTTATTCATTTAGGGCAATGACGAGATAGATGAGGTAGACAATAACGAGGATGATGAAGAGGGGGAGTGGGATGACGGTAATGAAACAGATAAAGCTGAAGAATATTTGCATTTGTACGATAATGATGACGATGACATTGATGATGATGAGGATGCAGATGATTGAGTGGTTATGAATTCTTATGTGTTTGAGTACTTTGCATGTCAAACAATTGGTTGTGACTTTACTTATATTGTATGAATGAGCTTTGCAAAATACGTGTAACCTACGTACCTATTATGATGTATGAGGAAAACAGTTTATATGTGCAATCATAATATACTTGTACTTGGCTTTGTTGTCACCTATTTTAGGCATGGATTCAAGTTCTCGTCGAGGTAAGTCCTCCCCTCTAGTTAGAGGACGAGGGCGTAGGAGCTCTGCCGTAGATCCGACCGCAAAGGATATTGATCCATCTTCCCCCCAAGGTTCCTCATATACCAGTTCAGTCAGGAGCCACAATGGCTGCTTACATACTAGGTATTTCAGGACCACTATTTCCCTCATTTGGGGCTTTCCATCATTAGACCTCATACATTCCAACCAAAGCACCATGTACGGCCAATTTGCCTACAACATTCCTCCAAGCCCCCATGTTATTCACACTTTGCAGCCTACTCCCCACCCCGCTCACCCTAACACAAACAAGTCCCAAGAGACCATTGCAAGTGGTGAAAGTGAAGCACAATCTAGTCATGGGAGCACTCGAGCTAAGACTTGGATTGAGCCAGATGGTAACGGGTAAGACTTCATTTGTTATATCTTATGAAGTACTACATGTATTTTACATAACAAGTAATCAATTTGATGTGTTATTTTCAATTAGGTTTCTCCCCAATGATGATGCTGTTAGTAGGATTTCGCTCATATTTCAATACAAATTTGATGGAGCTTGGCCTACTTGGAGCAAAGTGCCCAAATAAGTACGAGATTTGTGGTTTGGAGAGCTCAAGATAACTACAGTGACTTCGTATTAACAGTTTCTGTGAACGAGATAAATTACTATTGTATTATTTGATGTGTTTTTTGTTTTCATAATTGCAGAATGGTTTACTTGGGATCCGGTCCATGAGGGTCGTATAAGAAGAAATTTTGAAAACCGAGGCAATCCACGCTTGAGAGACTTCTTTGGCAAAGCAAGAAAGCATAACAAGAAGCCTGTTTGGCTCGGTGATGCTCAATGGGAGGGACTCCAACAGTACTGGGCAAATGAACATTACAAGAAATTGCGTGAAACAGCCCAGAAGAACCGACTGGGAACTCCAGAAAGTGGTGACCCATCTCTCCACACCTGTGGCTCGATCCCTATGCATGAGCATAGGTGGCGTCTGGTAAATGAATTAATGTTTGCTATGTATTTGTTTAAGTTTAATACTGTATTTTGTGTTGTGCTTCACATCATTGTTTCTGGCACGTACATAGAGGGAATAACTTGGAACGGAGCTCACCATTATTGAATTATTCAGTCGCACTCACAAACTTTATGGCAAAGAAGATGCCCCTTGGGTTGACAAGAAATCACAACAAACATATGTAAGGAATTTGCTATTCTCAATCTTCATTGGTAGTTCAACATTAACTTGTGAACTTTGTTTAAGTAATCGTAATATGCATCATTTCATGCACATGTTATGGTATTGTAGGAATCCTTTGAATGTGATTTTCAAAATGTTATCAACTCTCAAGAGACCGGGGATGGCACTTCTCAAGATCTAAACCAACCATTTCCAAACCCAAATGAGTTATGGGTGAAGACGCTCAAGAACAAGAAGGGTTGTATTTATGGCATTGGTGACGAGGCTATCAACATAAGGGAATCCGATTACTTCAGTCCCACTGAAAGATCCGGTACAGCTTTCATATTAAAGTTTCAACGACCATGATTATACATTGAATTTACTTAATTACAATACCAATGCGTGCTTCACTGAAATGCCTGTCAGCAGGCACCAGTTCTACGCCATCGCAACAAGAGCTCAATGACTTAAGAGGTATAGTGACCAACTTGGGGGGTGAGCTAATTTCACAAGCTGAAAGCTACCGGTTGCTTATGGAGAAATGTAAACAACTGGAGGAATCCAACAAATTGCTCACCCAAAGCAACCAACAACTGAGCCAACAAATGATGAGCATCAATCAGCACCTCCAAGCTTTCTTTCAAATGCAACAGGCGTCTGGCTCGGGATCTTAGCCACCATTTACTCATCAATCGCAACAAAATAAGGAAGATGGTGAGGCGGAGGAAGAGGAAGAGGAAGAGGATGAGGATGATCTTCACCTTGGTGATTGAGTTGGTTGCAGTTTTCCTTCAGCTGGTGGCTGCTTGGTTGTTTACAAAGTACATCTCTTGCTGCTCGCTTCCCCTTCCCTTTCTGCTTATTTCACTCCCCTTCCCCTAGTGCTTATTTCATTCCCCGCCCATTTGACGCTTGCTTCTCCCTCTTCTGCAAACATATATATAACTTCATTCTTAATTACTGGCAACTTCTTGTTTGTTTGGATTTGTAGTCTGTGATATGTAGCGACTTTGTTTGGAACTTGTGGTTTGCGAATTGAAAACTCTTAGTTGAAAGTGTTGCGCTAGATGTGATATTCCACCTTTGTGTGGCTTGAAATTGTTGAGAACGCTTCGAATGAAATCATATTTAAAGCCATTGGATGTTGATTGAGTGCGAAGATCTTATAAATTTCTTGCAGGGGTTCAAATGTATGTACGGATATGATCAAAAATAAGCAATTTTATTTTTTTTAAAAAAAAGAGAAACCTAGTGACGGAATGGCGATTGATTCAAAGAAAAAAAATTTTTTGGGCAGGGGTGGCGACAGAATGAACCATCCGCCGCCACCAGCGACGGATATTCCGTCGCTGATTCCATCTCTGATGGCGACGGATGGTTATTCCGTCATCACCCCCTGCCCCGCCAATTTCCTCTGCAAAAAAAAGTATGTCGCAATTTCTATCGCTGAATCCGTCGCCGGGTACCCAGCGACGAGCGAAAATCTGACAGCCATATTCCATCGCCAATTCCGTCGCTGATATTAAAATTCCGTCGCTGATTAACCGTATTCCATCGCTGATTCCGTCTTTATTTGGTCTTTTTCTTGTAGTGGGTATACGGTTATTAAGTAGTCGATTGGCCTGATATACAGAAGTTGGTAACTTAGTGTGCAACGTGTGGGATACACATCTAAAAAAAGAAAAGAAAAGAGAGGAAGGATTTTTAATTTACCAATGGATGAGATAAGAAATTGAGCCACCTAGGCAAAATAAAACATTTCTTGCTCTCTAGGTTCTTACAACTCTTTTAAGGGATGAAATTAACTTTTTCTTCTGACTATGTGTCACTAGAACCTTCATTTGCCCCTTCCCCTTCAAGGGAAAAAAAAAAAACAGCTAAGAACGTTTTTTGCTTTAGGGGAGGGAGGTTATCATTTGAGTTGAAAAGATCAAAAAACGACGTCCTAAAAGGATACAACAGTTTTTAACCCACCAAAATGCAAACATTTTTTCCCCCTGCATACTTGAAAAATTATCCAATAAACATGCTTCACAATTTCTTTTTCTTGAGTCTAATATCAGTTGTTTTTGCCCCATAAAGGATTTACATATAACTTCAACATGCTCACTGCATTTAATATCAAAGCAGGCTATGGCCCTGTTTGGCAAATAGCTATTTGTTGTTTGTATTAGCTGTTAATTATTAGCTGTTTGAGTTAGTTATTTGTATTAACTGTTTGTTGAAAAACTGTTTGGTAAGATTAGCGGTTTCTAATGAAGGTGTGAGATAAAAAGCTAGTTCTTCAAAAAACTCTTCCAAAAAACTTATAGAATTAGTTTTTTGGACCCAAAAAACTCTTCTAAAAAACTCTTTGACCAAACACCCATATTAGCTTTTTTACTTAATCAAACAGCTAACTTTGGTCAAAAAAACTATTTTTGGCCAAAAAGCTCTTCAAAAAGCTGTTTGCCAAAAACCCCTTATATTTTTCCTTCCATGATGTAGGATTTTTGAAGGTCTATGGCAAACCTCAAATTCTAGATTTAAACGTGGACATGCTTTAAACCACCGTACACATTCAAGAGACCACAATAGTGCATGAGAGTGTACATGAGCAAAAGATTCAAAAACTTACAAATTATACAGCACTAAGATACTCTAATTTGGCATCTATGAAGTATTAGTATAAACAAATAGAAAGGGGGTGAAAGAAAACGAAGGTAGAAAGTAAACAAAGAAAACACAGAGGTGAAACTGTAAGATTGGTTTGCAAAGTAGCAAAGTTCAAATGGGTAATCAATCCACACACCCAAACTTATGACACAAAAAATAAATTGATCACAGGTAGCAAGTATTAAACTTAGAACACTTGAGATTAAAGGGTGAGACGATGAAAGAGTGAAAATTTACTTCCCATACAAGGCTTGATGATAAAATGAAACTATTTGTCCCAAATAGCAATAAAACAAATGAGATTGAATTTTAAGATAATAGGCTATATCAAACCACTGAAGTTCAAATAGAACACCATTTTGCTCACTATAGTCAGAGATCTTCTAAACTAGAGAAGACAGTTAAGAAAAGGCATATATACCAGGCAAGACTTCGTTACCTCAAAATCTCTAATGTGGTTATCCCTCGCAATGTAAACGTGCTAGATGACTAGGTAAGGAAAACAGAATTTTTGAACTGTACATGCTCGAAAAAGGATCTCAGTCTCACATGCCTAGTTCGAGTAGAATTTAGAAAAGCAAGTATAATTGCTTGACTGAGATCATTTACATGTTATTTGAGCTGATTTCTTTTAGCCAAAACAACTAAAATACTATCACCAAAACCAGAAATCACAATAAGAAGTCAATGACAAGACATCAAGAATCAAATTAAAATTGGATTAAAAGAGAAAAAGGACTACAAATGCTAAAATAATATGACTGCTAGAATAGCCAATCCTCATTCTTAGAGTAATATATTAAGCCTTGTTTACAATCCTTCATGCTCATATTGCATTATTGGAGCTCTGGTGCTTGGTAGTCCATGGCTTCAATCACAACAGCATAAGTTGTGGCCAACTTATCACTGGTGTTACTGCTAACATAGCTAGACATTTGTTTAATTAGTAAACTAATTAATAATACCACATTGCTATATGCGAGTAGGGATCACAGTGGGGTGTTTTGCATTCCATCTATAACCTATAGAGTCTATAATATTTCAATATGGTTCATAGGAACAACATAATCACCAGAAAGGACTCTCATGAGCATAATATGTGGAATTTATGTGGCCATTAAGAGTTCATAGCTTGATTAAATGGGTCTAAGAAGTAAAATAGTGAATGAGACAAGTTGAATGGGTCTAAGAAGTAAAATAGTTAAAACCTTACATTTGGGTTCCATAATAAAAGGGCAGTTAGAAGTAACTTGAAAGTGAATAAGACAAACATCTAATAGAAGCAAGCATGTTTATGATGAATGAAGCTTATTATAACAATAAAGTTTTGAAAATGATAATCCAGGCAATAGCATTTTT
Source organism: Carnegiea gigantea (assembly GCA_029747015.1). Classification (NCBI taxonomy): domain Eukaryota; kingdom Viridiplantae; phylum Streptophyta; class Magnoliopsida; order Caryophyllales; family Cactaceae; genus Carnegiea; species Carnegiea gigantea. The sequence continues at coordinate 908,301 of JAKOGI010000024.1, forward strand.
AAAAACACAGGACATTAAAGATAATAGCAGACATGGAAGCAATGTACAAGTGATCTAATGCAAATTTCGAACTAATTGAAAAACAAAGAGTTCTTGCTTCACTAAAGTGTTCAGAGTGGGTGTTCTAATTGGGAAAAGTTCGTGGTTTCTTTCCAAGTTTCTTCCTTTTCAAGGTTTATTAGCCATTTACCTTGTGTCATTTGCCACCTAAGATTATCAAATTGTCAAAGTTAATCAGATAACATGTAGTAGTAATTTAGTCGCTTAATATTGGTTTGGGAGAAACACTATGACTGGGTGCCGCTTCTACTGTCTTGACTCACCCACATTCTACGAAAGCTCTCACCCCCCCCCCCCCACTTCTTTAAAAAAAAGGAACCATGAATTTAATAGAGAGACAAGATTTATATTTGATTTACCCATCTCTTGGGGGCACCAGAACCATGGATTCCAATAATCATAGCCTTTCCTTCATGTCGTGCTCTTTAACAACTTGTATCCTATATGATACCTATAATAATATGGTAAATTACGTATCGCATCAGACTTCAAGAACGAAGTTCATTGTTCTAAAAATGAACCATACTTGACTTAGGCATTTTATCTAACACTTGGTGTGCATTATAATTTTAGCATTATTTAACGCATAAGAGAAGTAACAAAGACAAATTTATAGTTGAAACAAACTCTAGTCCACTCAGTACTTTCCCAAATCAAGCACAAGATAGTACTCAATGGTGTATCACTACAATTTTGAATCCATACTCCATCTTCATATTGTAGTGATGCAGAGAAAAGAGCATGGCCAGATAAAGCAATGAAACAGAACAAATTGCATCAGATAAATTGCATCAACAAAATTTAATAATTTCAGCAATGAAACAAAACAAATTAGACAATTTCTCTTGCTAAATTTCGAAGTTTGAACCCTAAAATTCAGAGGATGAGAGAAAAAAGGTGATTACCTCAATGATCAAAGCCAAAATTTTGAACTTTAGACGAACTTGAAGTATGCCATCAACGCACAGTGAGGTATTAAAATGAGCATGGCTAGACACAGCAAAGAGATAAGCAAGGCCAGACGGAGCCATGACGTTAACGCTTGGAAGCCTTGCCACTAGCAAGAGCACCGTCGACGACATACCTTCAACAACCTAACCTTAACCCTTCACAGTACTTGGATGTGCATGGTTTTTTGTGTATTAGGACATTGAAAAACAATCGAATGAACTGAAGGCAGTGACGCTGTACACGGCCCTTTGTTTAGTTTAATGGTCTTCTCGCCAATTTTATGGTCAACCTAAAATTTAAAACAAAAAAAAATAAAAGGGGTGACTGCCACACTTAATATCTATGCTAAATGTGCCCTATTCACAAGATAACAATCCCCACGCTTAATATGTGTGGACGCACCTTAATTAGTTATTACCATTCTTATAAGAGTGGTTATATTTTTCCTCACTTATTATGTATGGGAATAGTTCTAAATATGCTCATTTCTGTTTATTTTTCCACCACACTTAGCTATGTGTGGTTAAATAAGAGTAGAAGCATGACTTTTTTTTTTGGTAGTGCATGCAGACCCATACCATGCATGTTATTTCCAAGGCCGACCCAATTAAGTACATCTTGATAAGATCAGTTTTGAATGATGGCTTGTGAAGTGAGCAGTTATCTTAGAACTATATGATCTGGTTTATATGCTACGAAAGGCCCTTAAAAGCCAAGCGCTAACAGACTTCTTAGCAGACCATCCAGTTCCTGATAATTGGGAACCAAGTGATGACCTTCCTGGGGAGAAGGTGTTCTGTATCGATGTTCTCCACCTTGGGAAATGTACTTCAACGGTGCTGCCAAGTATGATGGGGCGAGAGTAGGAGTAGTACTAGTCTCTCATGAAAAGCACTTTCTACTATATTCATTCGTGCTAACCTAACTGTGCTCTAACAACATGGCTGAGTATCAAGCACTCATACTAGGCTTTCAAATGGTAATTGAGATGGGAATTAAAGATTTTGACGTCTACGGTGACTTACAATTGGTCATCAACCAACTCCTAAAAGTATTTGGAGTGACGAAGAATGATCTTATCCCGTATCATAAGCATGCCTTACGACTGTTGGATAGGCTAGAAACTGTAAAGTTGGAACATGTCCCTATGAGCGCCAACAAGATAGCTGATGCTCTTACAAACCTTACAGCCACTCTGGCACTGGGGCAAAAGAGAACATCAAAGTCCCAGTTTGCGGGCAATGATTTGTTACACTGCCCGACGATGACGAAGAAGAAGAGGTCAAAGTAGTCTCTGCTTGCGTGGAAGATAAGGAAGATTGGCGTCAGCCACTTATTGACTAATTGAAGCACGAAAAGATGCCAAGTGACATGAGGCATAGGACAGAAATTCAACAAAGAGCCTTACGCTTCCTCTATTACAAAGGAACATTGTACCGACGCTCTTTCCTAGGTCTCTGGCTACAATGTCTGGATGAGGAAGAAGGGAAATGGGCAATGGAAGAAGCACATGCCGACGTGTGTGGTGCGCATCAACCAGGACCCAATTTACATGGCCGCTTCAAAAAAATGGCTATTACTGGCCCCCCATGGTGCAAGATTGTATTGACTATGCAAAAAGATGTGATGCATGTCAGTTCCATGCTAACTTCATTCACCAGCCTCCAGAGGCACTCCATTTAGCCGTGGCATCTTGGCCATTTGAGGCATAGGGACTTGATGTTATAGGACCTCTTACTCCTAAGTTTTCGGCAGGTCATACATACATTTTGGCTGCCACAGACTATTTCTCTAAATGGGCAGAGGCGATAGTATTAAAGGAAGTTAAAAAGGAGAACGTTGTCGACTTCATTTGAATGCACATCATTTATCGATGTGGTCTACCTCGATACATTATCACAGATAATGGAAAACCGTTCGTTAAAAAATTGATGACTACCTTTTGTGAGAAATTCAAATTTACCTAGTATAAGTCATCAATGTACTATGCCGCTGTAAATGGACTAGCAGAAGCTTTCAACATGACATTGTGCAACCTGCTGAAGAAGGTGGTCTAGAAATCCAAGAGAGATTGGCATGAGAGGTTGGGGGAAGTTCTTTGGGCATACCAAACCACGTATAGGACGCCTACACAATCAACCCCTTACACTCTAGCATACGGAGTAGAAGCCGTCGTGCCACTGGAAATTCAAATCCCATCATTGTGCATTGCTATACAAGAGGGTTTGAGTGATTACGAAAACCACCAGTTTCACTTAGCAGAATTGGAACCCCTCGATGAGAAAAGGCTCCAAGCCTAGCAGAAGTTAGAATGCTATCGGGCTCATCTAGCTAGAGCATTCAACAAAAAAGTGCTACTGCGTTCGTTCCAAGTAGAGGATCCGGAGCTAGCACTAGAATGGCCAATCATCATGACCTATAAGACAGGAAGCAAATTCACCCCGTAATGGGAAGGACTTATGTTATCCATGAGGTGTACTCAAATGGTGCCTACAAAATAGTAGATGGACAAAGGATTCGGGTCGGACTAATAAATGCCAAGTTCTTGAAGCGCTACTTCCCTTGAGGGAATGCTGGACTAGCTCTCGAGCAAGAGCCTAAATTGTTTACCACAACAACAAAAAAAATCATGTCAGCTCCCGAACAAGAGCCTAAACTGTTCACACTCTCAAAAAAAGCAGCTCTTGAACAAGAACCTAAACTGTTCACACTTTCAAAAAAAGTAGCTCCCAAACAAGAGTCTAAACTGTTCACTCAAATGAAAAAAAAAAAAAAAATCTTGTACTACTCCTGGCTCGCAAGAGTATAAACTGTGAACGGTAAAACAAATTAAAAAAGAATGCTTTGTTGAACTATGTGATGACTTAATCTTATTAGCAATTGCAAATGCCCATATGTATATAGGCAGCTTGGTCTGCAAATCACCAAGTGCAGTCAAATACGTCACACACAAAAAAACGAAAGAGAAGAGGGGGGCATGAAAGAAATGCAATCAAAGACACCAGCTTTCTGCCGCCAAGCACTCCTCGCTACTCGTATCACTTTTTGGCGTGTACGGTCCCGTTTTAGGCCCAAGATTGCCTAACCATAGACCACGTTCACAAGTGGCTCTTTAAATCTTTGCACCACTATTTGGCATGTACAGTCCCATTTTAGGCCTCACAAGGCCTAGCGATAAACCATTTCACAAATGATTCTTCAAATCTTCATACCACTTTCAGATGTATAGGTTTCCGTTTTAGGCCTCAGTAAGCCTAGCAGTAAACCATTTCGCAAGTGGTTCATCAAGTCTTCATATCACTCTTAGGCATGTGGGTTTCTGTTCTAGCCCTCAAAAGGCATAACGGCAAACCATTTTATAAGTGATTTTTTAGGTGGCTTGCCAACCTGCATAACTGGCTACACAAATGCAACCAAAAAAAAGGAAGGGTCTTGGTGTACAAAAAACAACACAAGCAACAAAAAAATGCGATCTTTCAACAAGTAAGCATGATGTTGCACCGATAAAAATAATGTGACCTTTCAACAAATGAGCATGATGTTGCAACGGAACAAAAATGTGACAATAAATGAGCATAACATTGCAATGACACAAGTAATACATGTTTAAAAAAGCATGAAGGAATTCTTCGTTTCTATGAATGACCTAGTCAAAAAAGTTAATAACTTTATTCATAAAGGTGGGTACCTTGATTTATTCATTTACTTAATCCACAAAAAAAAATTGACATTCATACTCAAACATAAAAATTAAAAAAAACAGTCGAACCGAAAAAAAGGGGGCTTTTCTCACCTCCTATTGGTTGGCTCTATCTTCTCCTCTTGAATAGAGCTCACAAATTCAGCCCACAAAAAAATGAGCATACAAAAAAAGCCAACAAACTCCCATTTCTCTTCGTCTTCTCAGTCCACATGATCCCAATCCAGCTAAACATGATTTTTGGCACAATGGGAATCGATCAAAACAGGAAAGGAATAGTAAAGGAAGCCAAAGTCATCACCTTTTTGCCTTATTTTAGGGTGGTGCCGAAAACACTTTCTCTGTCACAAAAATGGTTGCTTGCAATCTTTAGTTGATTCAACAGAGGAAGAGGAAAAAGGTGAGTCAAATACACAAACAAAAAATGCTTTAAAATGAAACAAAGGTTCTACCTTCATATGAAACTACAAAGAGGTCTCAAAAAAAATTGCTCTGTTATGAAGAAGAGAGGGATGTGGCATTTTACCCAGCAAGAAAAAAATAAAAAAGGGAAAGGAGTGAGAAAGGTGGTACCTTTGATGGCAAAAATAAAAAAAGCGGAAATGGTGGAGCAAAGGTTGAGTTTTGTGCGGCTTCCATCATGAGACAGTCGCAGCAATAGCCAAAAATGATGGCTCGAGCATTCCGCTGCTGAAAGGAAGAAGAAGAAGAGAGGTTGGGTATCACGTGAGGAGCGTGTGCCATTTAGATGAAATAAAAGCAAGGCTAGGCTTTGGCTTGGGAGGGAAATGAAGACCGGCCCAGCCCAAGCAAAAAAAAGAAGGAAAGAGGAAGTCGGACGGGTCACGTGAGCTGCACGTGTTGTTTAAGTGAAACGGAGCTAAGCTAGTCCAAGGCTAACAAAAGGGGAAAAAAAGGGCCTAGCCCACACATGAAAAGAAAGGAAATAGACAAAAAAGGGAGCAGCTATCTTCTAGGCGACGGGTGAAAAGGAGAACAGGTCAGCCCACGCGAGCAACAAGAAGGGAGTAAGAGAGCAAGCCAAGCCACCAAAAAAAAAAAGAAAACAAAAAAGAAAGGTAAAGGAGACTGAAATCGAGCCCAGGACCATGCGAATTAGGGGGGAAAAAAGAGAAGAAGGGGAACAGAACCAGTGCAGCCCACGTAGGAAATACCTAAAAAAAAAAAAAAGAAGAGAATGGGAGCTTGGGCCTGTCTAGTGGGCTCTGTTTTGAGTCTCTTTCACTTGATCCAATTCTTTCTTCTCTCAACTCTTGGAGACAAAAAAAAGTTTATCATTTGTTCCAAGTTTCAAAAAAAAAAAAATCAACAAAGTATGTTGAAATTCTGTTCAGGGCATTTATCGTGACCAAATCATAGATTATAAAAGAAGGTCGAGATGTCGATCACGTTCAAACGACAAGTCCAGTACATGTCCTTGTTTCGAGGGGGCAATTTGTAGACACTAAAAATATTTATGTGCCGTATCAAAATTAAATTAAATTAATTATCTAAGTCAACCCTTTTAGTTAATTTAATCAGGCCCAAAAGACTCTCAAGTCGAAGCCCAAGAGACTACCAAGTCAATCCATGACCTAAAGCCCAATCGACTTCCAAGTCAAAGCGCGGTCGAAACCCAAATGACTACCAAGTCAAAGCTCAAATCAAGGCCCAAGAGACAACTTCCAAGTCAAGTCGTGACCCAAGCCCAATGACTTCCAAGTCAAGGCCTGGTTAAAGTGAAATCAAAGGTCAAAGCATAAGTCGACTCCTAAGTCAAAGGTCAAACCCTAAATCAACTCCCAAATCAAAGTTCAAATGACTCCCAAGTTAAGATCCGATTAAAGTTCGAGGCGACTTCCAAGCCAATGCCCGGCCCAAGCTTTAGAGACTTCCAATTAAAGTCAAAGTCAAAGCAAATGACTCCTAAGTCAAAGCGACCCAAGGTGAGGCCCGATTGAAGGTCCAAAATAAGGTCAAAGTCCATCTTGACTTTTAAGAAAGAGGGGAAAGTTTTCCTATAAATAGACTCCTGCCCCCCTTGATTCAAAGGTTGAAAAATTTGAGGAATCCAACTAAAGCTCAAATACTATCTCTTTCAAGGAAGACCACAAGTACATTAAGCACATTCCATCCTCCCTTGAAGATCAAAGATTTGCCTTGATTGAGATCAAGCATTCAAGGCCATCTCTCAAGCTACAGTTCATTCAAAGTCATTCAAGGAGATCGAATCAGAGGATCATACTCATTGTATTCAATAGAGATTGTACCCACACATTAAAATCAATGCAAAGATTCAATCTTGCACCCAAATTCCTATCTAATCTATTCTAAGCTTGAAATTTGTGTTTACAGTCCCTTCTTTTCAATGTCAGTGAACACATAAGTATTTGCACTCATGTGTTATACACATCCACCATCCAGGTACCATAAGTCTTGTCTAGATTTCAAGCGCATCTACATAACAAAAATTCAAACCTATCTTCCACTTTTGGCCTTAAAGTTGGATTCAAAATCATTAGCTACCGTATTGGGTGGTCTGATGTCTTTTGGTAGCCATACTTGGACAATTCTTGGAATAGAATTTTTATGTGGACATGAATATGCAATATGACCGATTTTAGTATAATAATTACAAGTTCTAACATCTTTTTTTGTGTGAACTTTATCAAGAAAGAAATTGTTATCACTTTTCTTTTTGTTAAAGTAATTATATCCAATTCCTTCTTTATTAAAAGATGCTTTTTGGGTACAAAATAACTTATTCAAATTTTCTTGCCCTCATGTGAATTTTAAAACTAATTTTTTTTAATTATCATCACACTTAGTTTGTAATTCCAAATTTTTATTTCTAAAGTCTCAATTTTATTATGTAGTTCACTATTTAGTTTTTCTAAAACCAAATTTTTCTAAGTTAATTCTCACACATTTTTCATAAGGTTTTTATATTTGAATAAGTACTTTTGTTCTGAATTAGCAAAACTAATAAATATAACAACTATCTCATCTTTGGAACACTTGTAAAGAGCTGAGACATCTATCTCATCAAATCATTTATACTCAGTTATTTCATTTTCTTGTATTTCTTTGACCATGAGGCACATATTTGCTATGTCCTCCTCATCACTTTCACTTTCGCTAGTTTTGCTGTCGCTCCAGCTGTTACCATTGCTTTCTTGTTATATTTCTTTACTTTGAATCTTTGTTTTTCTCCAATCTTTTGAATTAAATGACAGTTCTTTAACATATGACCTGGCATGCCACAACCATAACAAGAGATAACATTAGTATCATTCTTATTAGAATTTTTTTCACCTTTTGAGGATTTTTCATTTCTTTTAAATATAGATCCTCTTTGATTGAACTTTTTCTTTAACCCTATTCTATCAAGACCACATACGAATATATGATCAAGGAAAATGCTTCCTCATTACTGTCATTGGGTTCTTCCTCATCTGAAGAACGTTCTTCCTTAATGGCTTTCACAGCTATTCCAATCTTGGAACTTTTTCCTTCATCTTCTTTGAGGTGAATCTCATGTGTTATAAGTTTTCCTAGAAGGTCATCTAACTCAACCTTCTTCAGACCTTGTGCTTCCTCGATTGTAGTAACCACTACAAAAACATTTAACAAAATCACTTTTAGTAATAGGGGTCTATCTATTAGTGTAGGACACTTTTCTGTTGAAAAAGGTTTTACTAATAGATATTGGTTTGTGACTAATGTGTTAGTAAAAACTCTTCGGTAAAAGTATTACTAACAGATTACCACGAATTATTGGCATTATTTTTTTAATACCAATAGATATCTTTTGTTTTCTTTAGCAACATATGTGAAATTGTTGGTCTTATATGCTTGTACCAACGAATATATCTATTAGTGTTTCTTATAGTGGCACCTAAATCTTGCCCAACAAACTAATTTGTTGGTACAAATTCTTTCCCTTCAAAAATGTCTGTTGGTAATAAGCCATTCCCTCCATGCTATCTATTGGTAAAAGTCTTTGACGTCAACAATATATGTTACTAAAGTTCTTTCCCGCTAATAATATCTGTCGGTAAAAGCGTTTTCCGCCAATAATATCCGTGGATTCTGGAAGCTGAAACTCGTCGCCGCGCATGTTCTGTGGTTTTTGGGAAAAGGAGCGTTGTGGAGATGAATTACAACTTTGGGGTTCAATTTCACTTTTTTTGATTCCAAATTTGATTTTTGTGATTTTTTAATAACTTATTAAATAATCATAATGTGATATATGGCGCCAAATTATAAGCAATACCAACATGCATATCAAGTTAAAATAAACTGTTGTTGTCAAAATTACAATACCAACAAAACAATTAAATGTTAGTTTTTCAATAGCTATACCAACAGATTAAGTAGTTTCTATTGCAAATATTGTCATCCCATTAGACAAATTTAGATTAGTAATTTTATGCCATCACCAAGAAAAAAAATGTCTGTTGGAATTATTAACTTTTACCAACAGATCTAATTTTTTGTTACTACCATTCTATTGTTATAACTAACATTTCTTATAGTGAACCTTTGGGCCCTACTTGTTCATTGGGAGGCACCGAAGGATCTTTCTCAGCATTTCTTTGTTAGAGTAGGTATTGCCAATAGATTTCAAGTTATTGGTGATGTTGATGAATCGAGTGAAAGTGTCTCTTATTAATTCATCTGGCTGCATTTTGAACAATTCGTACTGACATATGTACATGTTCATTTTTGTTTCTAGGACTTGGCTTGTCCCTTCATAATTGACTATTAGTTTGTTCCAAATCTGTTTAGCTATATCACCGGCAGAAATTCAATTATGTTCATTAGCATCTAAACGATGACAAAGAATGTGTTTAGCTCTTGAATTCTTAGTAGGTTTATCCCAATCGGTACTAGTGTATTGATCTTTCGGCTTATCAACTTCTTCTCCCTTGTCATTTTTTTTGCTTCCGAAATGACATATGGTCCATTATTCACAGTCTCCCACAACTCCATGTATGTGGATTCAATGAATATCGATCTGCATAGCATTTTTTCAATAAGAGAAGTTAGTTAATTTAAACAAAGGGGGTCTAACGGTAGATCGACCATCAATATTGACATCTCCTGAGAAAGCCATAGTCAGTACCCACTTGACTGTTAAGTCAAATGAAATGTGAGACTGACTCTGATACCAACTGAAGATGCAAATCACCCTAGAAGGGGTGAATAGGATGTTTGCAAATATTAAAATCAAAAACTAAAGCAAATGCGAACATTAAATGGAGATAGTGCAAAATGATATTTTAATGAGGTTGGGCCTCAATTAGGTTTGGGTCCCCAACCTAGAGTTATCTAATTATACGATTCAAAGCTCCATTTATCTTCTTAGGATAAACCCTCTTACAAGATCTTAGAGCTTCCCCACTCATAAGATCCCAACTCTTAAATCAACCTCTTAATTTAAACTTCGGAGAGTTGACCTCACATCTCGTAAGTTTAGTTCCTAATAAAGAATATTTTCTCACAACTCAATTTTAAACCTAAATACAATATTCAAAATGGTAGCTTAAGTATGAATAGCAACTGGTAAGCTCAACACTTTTTCTCTTGAGTGATTGTGTATTTCGATTGGCCTTGCACATCCTTCATATTTATAGTCCCCTTGGCTCTTGATTTGCTTGCACCAAAATGGAAGGCATAATAAGTGAAATCTTATTTGGTTCTTCAAGATATAATCTTAAGTAGTCAAATTCTTTGCTTTCCTCCTTTAACAAAACCTGCAAGATATTGTCAAACATGGCAAGAATCATATGAATATAGAATCAATCATAATCAATTAAATTAAGCTTCTCATTTTACCATTACAATATTCCAATCATGATCTTATGAGAAGATCAATATGTGTGATGCTTTCCAAAGCAAGATGACATTCTCAATCTTCTTATTCAATCAATTTGTGATCCAACATAATATGGCTATACTGTTATAACACAACAATCACCATATATAAGCGATTTGCTTCATTATTAAGATTCACACATATATAACACATGATAGTTATGTTATCTAACAAAATCCTGGAAAGAATAATTTTTTATTTGACTCATGATATAATTTCATGCTTAAAAAATAATGCTTTAGAATCTGATGTGATTTGACTTGAGTATATACATAATTCGAAATTCAATCATGATACTCAAATAGTAATCTTGAAAATTTATATTATAATATTCATTTACCTCTATTTACCAAGATTCTGTCCATCTTATTTCCTGGGCCTATGCTAAGTTTGTATTCCATCAAAATCATAGAATTGTTAAACAAAGGAAGTCAGCATTCTTCATTTGTGCATATGTTTAATCTAAGTTGCATAAAATTGTGCAACCTAATCCAATATTTTCTTATTGATCATGTTGACACGCCAATTCGAGAAGGCGAGTTATTTTTTCCATGAAAGATGATATAATTCTGAACAGATAATTGAAAAGGCAAAGAAGGATAGGACATCAATCGGCATATAAGAAAATCCATGAAGGGGGGAAAGAAGAAAAAGAAACGACCTACCGGGATATAGCGGATTAATGAATCTATCTAATCAGCAAATCTCTGATAGTTAGGAGGCTGAGAATGTGTGGAGTGGGGACGCATGCTAGCCGGGCAGCTGGGATTTCAACCTTTGGTAATGAGAAGATGACAATCAGACGGGTGGGCATACCAGAGCATTGCCAGCCTAAAACAGATACTTTCAATTTTCTCATGTAGATCACAATTATTTCAATGGAAACTTGATGAAGTTATTCCAAAAGAGCATTTTAAGGCTAAAAGAGACAATTGATGAAGATCCTAGGCTTGCAAGATGAGATGAAACTTGGAAAAAGATTAAGATCAAACAGAAGGCACTGTTCTGATAAACCTTTTGCACAAAGAATTACAAGAGTAATTACCTCAACTGGAAGTTAGGGAAGGATTTACCATAATGTTTCGGAGTGAGTTGGTTGGCTTTGTCTTTGAATTCAAACCCAAAAGACCTTGAAAGGAATCCCGCAGCACAACTGTATTTGTCACATGCATTACCAGCGGGTCTATCTAGTTCAGTGCATTGTAGGATACGGCAAGGATCAGATGTGTCGCAGAAGTCACTCCTCTTCACAACTCCCAAAGAAAAAAAAAATATATTACAGCGGGAGACAGGCACCAAATGAGACATGCAATTGGGAAGCACATACTTCCTCCGTAGCAGCGCATTTAGTGACTATTTAAGATGTAATTTTCGGAGAGGAAAAAAATGTTGATTAGGAAGATAAATATGTGATTGGAGAAAGGACAATTCTTATTCACTTATATATGTGAGAATCCTAGGAATACAGTAATATAGAAAGCGAGCATAGTTCATCAATGGATGGTTAGGTGATTTATCTCTTGTAATGTAAGAATTTGGCCTGGGAGCAGTATGTTGTATATTTTTTTAATTTTATTTTTTTTTTACGGGTTGCTCTTCCATTGCTCGGCCGAGGAAAACCAAAGCTCTTTGATCCTTCTTCAGTAAATGGTGATGCCTTATAAGCTTTTTTTAAACCTAATTTTACATTCCATTTGGAATGTATTCCTGACTGGATAGCCAAATAAGCATCTGATTCTTAGTTAACAATATTAATTTCTTCTCGTATGTGAGAAGAGCTACCTAATGAAATAAATGAAAAAACGAAGACTACCTACGCTGGTCAGTGGTGACTGGACAAGCAAGATCATGCATTGATTGACGATAAAACACTGGCCACTGAAAATGTTGGGAAATGATACTCTGATTGAGTTCATTACCGCTGGGACTATGTCTGCACTGCTGAATTGCGCTGCTGTTCATGCATGATTGGCGTAAATATGCGCTGAGAATGGCTGGTAAGTTATGATCATGTGTTGAATGATGCCCCTGATGGATCAAGCATACAATGTCTGATGGATAGAAAGAGCGGGAAATTGGCCCAGTTAGAGGGAGAGGACTTACGAGATGGCGTGGAGCTTGAGCGGGCTTGAATGTGGAGTTGGGCCGAAGGGAAAGCGGTGGGCCTCTTCTCATGTTGTCCAAAAGGACTCAGTGCTGGGCTTGCTGGTATACTTTATCACGAATTGCTCATTTTTGTCCACCTTCCTACGTGTGTCGGCCTTAGCGGCTTCATTTTGCAAAATATCATCCCTCAGTGTATACCTCCGTGCATTGCAAAGGTCCCTTGCGATTCAAATCCACATTGAAAAAAGTTATTGTTATTTATTGTTACACTATAAATATTTGAGCCAAATATTTTTTTTTCCTCACTTTATTAATATTTCTACGTAAATTAATTTTGCTGAATAATAGCATCATACTAAAACTACAACTATCTATGGTAGACCCAGTAAAAACTAACCTGATTCGAAAATTCGACCCGAATCTGCTTAAATATTTTGGGCTTTAAATATGATTTTCTCGATTCAAACCTGAAATAAACCGAACCTGAAAAACTTACAAATTTTTGGGTCAAACCCGACCCGAACAGGAACCTGCCCGCTCAATCGAATATTTTATTCTTATTTTTATTTTTTAATTTCTTGCTCTTAATAATAACAGTTTTTCATTATAACGAATCATTTAGAGAGATATTGTACAATTATCGCATTCATTCGCAAACTGGTCGATGGTATCCGTTCTTTTCCAAATTCATTCCTATAAAATAACAGCGTACACAACTTATAAATGGAAGAATTTTAGAAAATGAGCATGAAGTAACTATCTAGTTTTAAGAAAATCAATTTAGAATGAGACTAAGTATTAAAAATGTGCAAGTCATATTATTATACTCTTAGTAAAATGATTTATGTCAAATCGCATTTTAAATTATGTTACTCTGGAATAATATTAAATTTTGATATTATAATTAATATATAACTGTAATATCTTGTGCGTCTATAATATTCTTTCATTTGATTTCGTTCTAATTGATCTCATACTTGATGTTAGTGTTAGGCAATGGACCAACTTGTACTCGTGTTAAAATTGACCCACTAATAATATATACTTGATTAGGTAGTGCTAGGTCAATTAACAAAACATTAAATTATTAAATGGGTTATTAATAGGTCAAACTGCTCCAACCTGTTAAGATGTTTTATATGGGCAGACCCATTAAAGATCTGACTTATTATTAATATTTTAATATACGAGTCAACTTATCTAAACATGACTCATTGTCCACCCATATATGATGTCCATATATATAAGATTAAAAAGATTGAATATTTTGGGCATTCTTGTAAGAAATTACAATTACAATGCTCGTTCATCAAATACAGACAATTTTAAGTAAAACATACATCAAGGATTTGATTTTGGCAAAAAAGAAATAATTTACTAAAAATGCGCTCTCCACCTATTGCGTTGATCCGAAACCTGTAACACCGAATACACGATAATTAGTGGTGGCAATTCGGGTTAATGATAGCGATGACAATTTTGTTTTTATTATGCGATTTTACTAAAATGTCATTTTTAAATTTATGATAATTCCCTTTGAGATTAATATAATATTCTTTAGTTTGTCTTTTCTTAGAATATTTTATTTTCTATTATTCTTCTTCATTCGTGTAATAAGCTATTTCGGATTCATTTATATTCCTATTTGGTTAATACCATACAGTATATTTGAAAATTAATTCTAATAAAGCGATGGTCTTTTATTAAATTTATAGTTAAGAGATGAACACTTTCAGGGAGACAAGAGAGATAATCTAACCTGGATTTATAATGATTTAGAAGATTTTATCTTATATTTCTTGGAGTAAGGTCAAAAGATCTTAAAAAATTTCATGCTTGATCTTGTATATAGTATTTTAGATCTGGTAGATTAAAACTTTGTCTTACTAAGTAATCTCCTTCTCGATTTAATTTTGAGTTTTATTGTAGTTTATTTCTTAAAAACTCATTACTAATTAATTTAGTTGGTAGTTACTAAATAATTTAATAAGTCTGTATGGTCTCAATAGTTTAGTTGCTAGGCTAATTTAGTTGGTAGGCTAATTTAGTTGACAGGCTCTGATACCATTAATATATGAGTCTAGTAACTTTTTATAGAAAAATGTTTAAAACTCTTTCATGAGAGAACATAATTGAACAAAGAATATGTAACACATTTTTAATTTTTTCAGAAATGGTACTTCCAAAATAATAAATCAAACTATTAACAAGGAAAATCAAAAATTTATACCTTCTTCTTTCTCAGAGTCTCTTATCGACATATGTCGTTCTTCAGTCTGTTGCCATACCCTTCCTCTTCATGGGCCTTACTAGTCGTACTTCGACCTATAAACTATTTCTCTCCTTTCAAGAGTTTTGAAAAAATAGAGGTATAGATTCGAGATATTTATGAAGATAATTATTTTCATTTCTTGGTTTCCCAAAAAAGAAAAATTAGAATATGATAGAAAGCATGTATCTCTTTGGGTGATCTATTCTTTGTCTAAAATGTCTCTGCCTTTCTTCCCCGTGATTACAGCTTTATATAGTACTTCTAAAGAGAAAGCTTACATAAGTGCTTACATCCTCACAGTACTAAAGTACAATGTTCATGAAATAATAACACTGAAGAGATAAGTTGCTGAAGAGTGGGGACATGCTGGTGGTGTTGCAAACTTGCAAGTAGTTGCATGTTGCGGTCGCATAGTTTTTATTTTCTTGTCTTTTTTGTAGAACTTGTGGACAATGGCCTATCTTGATAAGATAAGGTCTTGTCTTGTAAAAAGTTTATGGTGACCGTTGTTGGCAATTATTGTTAGTTTATTGGATAGTATCGGCAGAATTGTGGCCTTGCATCTGCCTTGATGTTGGCAACATCTTGGTTATTCGTAGTAAAGTTTGCTGTTCTTCTTTTTTTAACTAGTTCAGAGAATTTACTTTCGGCTGCTGGAGATCCTTGGAAATTTTCTAGTTTAAGATGGAAGAGAAATTTCAATAGTTCATCATCATAAGTTTCTTCCTTCATCCCTTCTTTAGTTATTAAGATATAATCAACTCCTCTAAACACACTTTTAAGTCTAGAGGCATATAATTTGTCTCCTTGCTATTTAACTGCAAGGGCTCCACTAGTTCTTCTATAGTTTATCCAGGACTCATTAAATTTGATAGGGTCAAATTTTTCGAGGGCCTCAATATTAAGTTGAAACTGCTCTGAGATATATCCTACTTGGATGATACTGATTCTAGGGTATAGTATACCAGTTTCTTTATCTTTTTATGGTGGTATAGTATGAAATTTAATAAAAATAAGCCCTTATTTGAAGGATTTGAGGGCTTGAATGATTTAAGTTGGGAAATTGGAAGGTTCTATAAGCTTTGGATCGGGATAAACTAGATTAAAGTATCCAAATTCATAACATTGGTAGATAGTTTCAGGGCTTGCATCTCCATAGGCTGTAAGTCTTGTAAATAGAGATTTTCCTCCACTGTAAAAAATTTATAGAGCTTTATGAAGTTTCCAGTAAACAAATTGAGTTGTCTTGTAATATCCTGCAATAAAAAGGTCACAGATATCAAAAGGAACAAACTTTCTAGTTTGAGTTGTTGGGTTTATAGTTCTTTTTTATAGTAGTTTCGCCTTTAATTCTTGCATTTCTTTCTCTTTTTTGAGAAATGGAGAACTTGAACTAGGTTCTGTAGTTTGAGTAGTTGGCAAAGTTTATGGTATCGCTGAACTTGTAGCTGATATAATTGATAAAGTTGAAGAAGTTGGTTTGAGAGAGCAAATAGATTTTAGCATCTCCGCTACAATAGTTCTAACTTGTTCTAGATCTTTCTTCATATATCTGATGATGTCGGCAGTTCTTGTAAAGAGTTCATTAATTTCTATTCGAAGATTATTGTTGATTATATTTAGTTTTGATGATAACAAATCCAAGTGTAAAAATTTGTCCAAGTAATGTTGCTCCGAACACGATCTCCAAACAGGCCTAACTGGTGTTTGTGATCTTTATTGTATTAACTGGTTTGCTACATGTGAGAACAAGTCTTCTAGACAGGTTTTACTTGGTGATTCCATATTAAGTCAAGAACACCATCTCGACAGTTGATTGTAAAGCGTGTTCCTGAACTCTAGCAATGTAAAGAACAACCCCAGCAAACAAGGTGGCCTTGGTGTTCACAGCAGCTCTACAAATCTCGGACAAGATGACTGGTTCAAAACAAGAAGTCTTGGGTATATAGGTTTTATTTAATTAGACTCTTGTTAATATGCCAATATTGAAAACATCATTTTAAACACCTCTTGAATCGGTATTTGCGCTAAAGTACTTCAGAACACCAGTTGCGAACAACCCTGCAAACAGGGTGCCTAGGGTGTTTCTGAACTGCAGTGGCCGTACCCGATTATTTTTGAAAATTCATTTTTGTTGGCCAAGATCTCCATAATACTTTCTTTGAATTTCAAAATTGCTATTTTTCTGGAGAGGATAGTTCTTGAAAATATTATGGAGATTTGCGAAAATAGGTTTGGGAGATTTGCCAAATCAAAAGATTCCTATGACTATATTTTCGGATTTGGTAAAAGCTGAAAATCTCTTTAAACCTCTTCACGGCTATGGGAAGATAAGGGTTATCTTTTAAGATAACAAAATCCCTTATATTTTGGGATAAATTCATCATTAGCCGTTGGAGAATATATTTTGTTTGCAAATCATTTTCCATACTTAGCTGATTCTTTGGTTTTTGACCGTTGGACCTTGTGTTTAAAAACCGCAGCTTTTCTCTCCCATAGAGAGGCCAAGAAGCAGATAGAAAAAACTCAGACTGAAAAAGAGAAGCAACACAGCTTTCTGAAAAATCTGGAAAAAATCAGGAAACACGGTTTTCACATTAAAATTCTTGAGCTTCATTCTGAAAAGCAAAACCGTGACAAGCTGTGTTTGATTTGAGTTTTCAAACCATTGGCATAATAGGATCTTCATTGTACCTTACATCTGCTTAGTGAGAAGCACCCCCTGTAAGGTGTTTGTAACCCTGATCTTGGATCAGAAAAGTGAGTGAGTGTGTCCTAGTCGTGTGGACTTGGACGTGTCTAATCTTGCGAAGGTTGGACGTGGTGTAACCTGTCTTTGGGAAGAAGGTTACGTGGTTGCAAGTTGTAACAAGGTGTGTTACATTTGTAACGTGTGAAGCCCGTTAGTGAAAGTGGTTAAATCCTACACGAGGTAGATCGTGGTTTTTCACACCTCAGTTGGGCTAGAGGTGTTTTCCACGTAAAAATTGTGTGTGCTTTATTTTCTGCATTTATCTTGGTGATTTTCGCATCTGCAATATTTGAGAACACCCCGTGCAAACAAGCTATCAGGGTGTTTGTCATTTGAGAACAACCTCTGTGAGGGTGTTTGTTATTTACAACGCGAAAATCAGACACCACAATTCACCCCCCTCTTGTGGTTGTATACTCACGAACTCAACAAGTGGTATCAGAGCAGGTTCTCTTACAAAAGGTTAACACCTTGAGAGATTCTGAAGATGAGTACCCCACAAGGAATTCTTGAAGGGCAATCCATTACTCGTCCACCCTATTTCAACGGCCAACATTATAGTTGGTGGAAGAATAGGATGGAGAACTATATTCAGGCAGAAGATTATGAATTATGGATGCTCATCAAGAACGGGCCCCTTGTTCCCACCAAGGTGCTTGAAGATGGTAAGAAGGTTCCCAAGGAATCCATAGAGTTTGATGCCGAGGACTACAAGAAAATGGAGAAAAATGCCAAGGCCAAAAAGCTTCTATATTTTGGCCTAGGACCCGATGAATACACTCGCATCTCTGAGTGTGAATCAGCCCAAGCTATCTGGAATGCTCTGCAAGTTGCTCATGAAGGTACGAGTCAAGTTAAACAATCTAGAATTGAGCTACTTATGCGACAATATGAGTTGTTTGATATGGGTGATCATGAAACTGTGATGGACATGTATACACGGTTCACCCACATCACGAACGAGTTAAAATCCCTGGGAAGATCTTTCACCACTGAAGAGTTGGTGAGGAAAATCCTCAGAATTTTACCTCGCACGTGGGAGGCCAAAGTAACAGCCATCCAAGAGGCTAAAGACATGAACCAGATCACCCTCGACGAGTTGATTGGTAATCTCCAGACCTATGAACTCCGAAAGAACTCACAGCAAAGAGAGGAGCAAAAGAAGGATCGTGGGCTTGCCTTGAAAGCACATGAGGACACTGACTCTGACCTTGAAGATGAAGAAATGGCCCTAATGTCCAGAAAATTCAAGAAATTCTTCAAAAAGGTCAAGGAAAACAACAAAAGAAAAGACTTCAGCAAGTCCAGAAACACCTCCAAAGAACAGCTCACAGGGTGTTTCAAGTGCGGCAAACCAGATCACTTAGTCAAAAATTGCCCTCTGCTTCGAGAAGATCAGACGCCCGAACACCCTCGAAAACAGGTTCGAAAACACCCTATAAACAATCTAGGCAAGCGATTCTCGAAAGCTATGCTGGCTGCTGGGGGAGATTCCTCTGAGGATGAAGGAGAATCTGAAGCTGAAGAAGGGGTCGTAGCACTTACGGCACAAAGTGATTCAGATTCGGATGATGAATCAACAATCAGCCTCTTATATCTCAAGAGCAAGGTACATGGTCTTAACAAAGCTACTTTAGAAGAACTTCTATATAATTTGATAGACACTTGTGCTGATCTAAAAAGAGAAGTTCGTGACCTAGAACTTGAAAATGAAATTCTTAAAAATGAAAACCTCGGTTTACATGAGAATATTAACTTGCTCAAAGAAAACCTCTTTATAAAAGAAGGAGATTATTCTCGAATGGAGGAAAAACTCTTTGAGGTAGAAGGAATGGTTGAGTCCTTGCTCAGGGAGAACAAAGGTTTGCATGCTGATATAGAAAAACTGGAAAACGAGCTTACCACAACCAAGTCCTGGAACGAGTCCTCACAAGCCCTTGATTGGTTAAACACTCACCACAGTCGAAACAAAAAGGGACTTGGGTATAAGCCTAAATGAACAGTCTACCAAATTCACAAAAAGTATGTGGGATTACCTGAAAACATTGTTTGCTTTCATTGTGGCAAAACGGGTCATTATAGATACACTTGCCCTTTAAGAAAACATGCCAATGAAAAGAATGAAAGGTATGTGAAACAAATCTGGATTAGAAAAGATGAGCTTTACATGTCTAAAAGAATGGGACCCAAGTGGATCTGGGTTCCCAAAACTAACCCGTGATTTGTTTTGCAGGCTGAAGTGAGAGAGAACAACCTTACGAACAACCCCACTAACACCCTTGGAAACAGGCAGTTGTGGTTTGTTGATAGTGGGTGTTCACGGCACATGACTGGTGAAAGATCAAACTTTCTCTCACTTACAGCTTTGAATGGTGGGAGTGTAGCATTTGGAAACGGCAAGTCTGGGACAATTGTGGTATAGGTAATATTGGTAAAACTCTCTCCCACTCAATTGATAATGTGCACTTAGTTGATGGGTTAAAGCACAATTTGCTAAGTGTGTCCCAACTGTGTGACAAGAACAACCTAGTACTGTTTTCAAAAACACGTTGCTTGGTTGTGAATGACGACACAGGAGATGTTGTGTTGAGGGGGAAGCGATGTCAAAATGTTTATAAAGTTTGTATTTCCACTCTTCCCCAAAATAATCTGACTTGTTTAAATGCATTAAATGATGATATAATGCTATGGCACAAGAGACTAGGTCATGCAAGCTTATCCTTGTTAAACAAACTTGTTTCAAAAGACCTAGTTATTGGACTACCTTCCATCAAATTTAATGATGACAAGGTATGTGAAGCTTGTGCAAAAGGCAAACAAGTCAGATCTTCTTTTAAATCGAAAAAATGTGTAAGCACTACTCGACCTCTAGAATTATTACACATTGATTTGTGTGGTCCCATGAGGGTAACCAGTAGAGGTGGGAAAAAGTATGTGCTTGTTGTAGTGGATGATTACTCTCGATTTACTTGGACCTTGTTTTTGGCATCCAAAGATGGAACCTTTGAGAATTTTATTGCCTTTCTCAAAAAGGTTGAAAAGAGAGTAGGACACTCTTTAATTAGCTTGAGATCTGATCATGGAACTGAGTTTGAAAATGCAAGTTTTATTAACTATTGTAATGAACATGGTGTTGATCATAACTTCTCAGCCCCAAGAACACCCCAACAAAATGGGGTGGTTGAGCGCAAAAATCGAACCCTGGAAGACATGACCAGAACAATGCTTATAGCTAGTGGTCTTCCTAGGTATTTCTGGGCAAAAGCATTGAACACCTCATATTACATTATAAATAGATGCATGATCAGACCCATTTTGAGCAAAACTCCTTATGAACTTTTCAAGGGCAGAAAACCCAATATTACGCACCTAAGGACATTTGGTTGTAGGTGTTTTGTGCATAATAATGGGAAGGATGCCTTAGGAAAGTTTGACCCTAGGAGTGATGAGGCAATATTCCTTGGCTATTCTTCTCACAGCAAGGCATACAAAGTCTTTAACAAAAGAACCTTGTGTGTTGAGGAAAGTGTGCATGTGCTTTTTAATGAATCTAACGTGTTGAGTGAGAATGATGCACAGGAAGATGAACTTGAATTAGGTCTTGTTCGAAAAGAAGTGTTGCTCCAAGATAAACGAGGTAAGAACACCATGGAGAAAACAACTCCTGAAGGTGTTCCTCAGAACAGCAGGCAAGGTGAACACCAAACAGGGGAAAACACCGCTGAACCCTGTTCGGAACCGTGTTCTTCAGGAATAGACTTACAAACATGTGCAGAAACAGGCTCGGGGGATGATCGTAAGCATTATGTTACGACTAGAGTAGAGCATGGGTCTGTGGATCCTCTTACTCCATGACCATGGAAGCACCATAGTTCGCACCCTCTTGATCAAATCTTGTCAGATATTAATACTGGAGTGCAAACTAGATCTAAACTAAAGAATTTTTGTGCTTTCTATGCTTTTCTTTCTAACATTGAGCCAAAAAGTGTGAATGAAGCTCTTACAGATTCAGATTGGATCACGGCTATGCAAGAAGAGCTTCATCAATTTGAGAGAAACAAAGTATGGCACCTTGTACCTAAACCTGCAGAGAGAACAATCATTGGAACCAAGTGGGTGTTCCGAAACAAACTGGATGAGTCAGGAACAGTCACTAGGAACAAGGCACGGCTGGTTGTACAAGGATACAATCAAGAAGAAGGGATCGACTATGAAGAAACCTTTGCACCAGTTGCTAGAATTGAGGCTATTCGAATCTTAATAGCCTTTGCAGCTCATATGGAAATCAAGCTATATCAAATGGATGTTAAAAGTGCATTCCTAAACGGATACCTTAAAGAAGAGGTGTATGTCAAACAACCCCCTGGTTTTGAAAATGGTGATTTTCCAAATCATGTTTTTAAACTTGACAAGGCACTTTATGGTTTAAAACAAGCTCCAAGAGCTTGGTATGAACGGTTGTCAAGTTTTTTACTTGAAAATGATTTTAGAAGAGGCAAGGTAGACAATACCTTGTTTCTAAAATCTAAGGGGGAACATTTTTTGATTGTCCAAATATATGTTGATGACATTATATTTGGTGCAACTCATCATGATTTATGCAATGAATTTTCAAATATGATGAGGAGTGAGTTTGAGATGAGCATGATGGGTGAGCTTAATTTTTTCTTAGGCTTACAAATCAAGCAAACTCCAAACGGCACCATGATCCATCAGCAAAAGTATATCAAGGAGTTACTTAAGCGTTTTGGGATGGAGTCAGCCAAACCCATAGACACTCCTATTTCTCCTTCAACCAAGTTGGTTATGGATGATGGGAGTCCCTCAGTTGAGGAGAAACTCTATAGGGGTATGATTGGGTCACTCTTATACCTAACCGCTAGTAGACCTGATATTGTTTTTAGTGTTGGTTTATGTGCCCGTTTTCAGTCTAACCCTAAGGAAACTCATCTTAAGGCTGTTAAACGGATACTAAGGTATTTGAAACATACACCCAATTTAGCTTTATGGTATCCTAAAGGTTGCAATTTTGATCTTGTTGGATATGCTGACGCTGACTATGCTGGATTCCTAGTTGATAGAAAGAGTACCTCAGGTATGGCTCACTTTCTTGGACCTTGTTTGGTATCTTGGGCTACCAAGAAGCAACATTCAGTTGCCATGTCCACAGCAGAAGCTGAATATGTTGCAGCAGCTTCATGTTGTGCTCAACTGTTGTGGATAAGGCAACAGCTTAAGGACTTTTGTGTTGACATTGGATGCATTCCTATTTTTTGTGATAACACAAGTGCAATTAATATTGCCAAAAATCCATGTCAACATAAAAGAACAAAGCATATTGACATTCGACATCATTTCTTGAGAGATAATGTTGAAAAGGGTTTAATCTCTATGAATTTTTGCTCAACGGAAAATCAAATTGCTGATATATTCACTAAGGCACTCGCTAGAGATCATTTTGAAAGAAATAGACTGGAACTAGGGTTGGTGAGAACACCCTGAGATACCTGTTTCCAGAACATGAACTGGGTTTGGTAAGATCAACCTTTACACCCTGTTCTCTCCCCCTGTTTGCAAATTTTATTAATAACGGATGTGATTGCATACACCCGAATTGCGTGCATTTTTTTTGTCTCTTATCTACTTAGTACAGCATAAGGGGATGTACTGGAGCCGTCTTAATGCCATTCAGTCGAATCAGATCAGACGGCAAAGAACAGGCATAATACAGAGAACAGGTACGCCCCTTGGTTGCTCGGTGTGTTTTCTTTCCTTCCCAAGGCACAAGATGTTAATGCTCCTACCCGTTGCAAATCAAGAAATCTTCTCAAAGATTCGGCTGCTCTCTCTTTCTCTCTCTCTTTATATGCCCTGCTCTCAGTACTATCGTTCATCGCGCCCTCAAGTAAAAATCGAACATCCTGCAAACACCTTAAACCCTAATCTCTCTCTTCTAGCAACAATGGCTTCCAACAACTCTTCTCAATCAAAAGCCCTCGTTCTTGCAGCCTCAATCCCTGCTCCCCCTTGCCCAATTCTTTACAAGCCTTTCAAGTTCCTGAATCGCTTGTCCCTAAAATCAGTGGGAATGGGGATGGATGATATTCCCTTTGAATGTGGAAGGGAATTGGTGTTCCTCGTAGGGGCAATTGCTTGTCCCATTTTAGTTGAGTCAGAGGGAACAAAGTCAGGGTCTCAAGAACAATTCTTGGAAACCCCTGAAGGGTTTAATTTTGAGCCCTGTTCTTCTGGGTTGTTCTCTGACACCGCGACAGAAACAGGGGCTGCCTCTGTCGAAGGTGTGTTTGTGGAGGATCTGCATGTCGACTTCCAAGGGAAGTCGAATGAGTCGTCAGAGGAGAGTCTAGAGAAGAATTCTCTCCCTGAGGCTGAAATCTCCACTCCAGACTTTCAAACTGGAGAGAAAAGGAAGAGGGTGAAAATCGTGGCTAGGTGTAGCAGAACGCCAAGAACAGGGCCACAACCAAGGTCTCAACCCTCTCAAACTCCCTCTTCTCCTCAATCCTCTAAGCCCTCTCGAAAATCTGCAAGGCTAGCGTTTCAATCCTCTCATCGTCCCTCCAAACCCTCTGCTCCTATCATCGAGGAGATTTCTTCTTCTTCTGAAGGGTTCTCGAGTTCTGACTCTGAGAACACCACCTTCAAACAGGGGACACCGGTGTTTTTCGAGTCCTCTGAAGAACAATCTCCTCCAAAACCAACCAATAAACCTGCTGTGAAGCCCTCTCCTGCCAAAACACCCCTCAAGCGAAAGCCCAGAACAGCCCCCTACCAGAAACTACCACCTCTGTTCCTGTCCTTAAACGCCCAAAGCAGTTCACTCCCTCTCCTATGTCTGACAAACATGCGCAGTTGCTGAAGCGCAATGTCGTCAGGGGGAAGGTAGTGAATGTAAGCTTTTTCGAGGAACAGGGTCTGGGGGTGTTCTTGAACAAGCTTCGAGCCCAAGGCTGGCTTGAGTTGTTTGCAAACACCCAGCAAGGGTGTTCTGTGCCTGAGTTGGCTGAGTTCTATGCCAACTGCTCTGTCACAAATGGGGTGGTGACAAGTGCTGTCAATGAGTGCCATTTCTCCTTTGATGCAGCCACCCTTGGTGACATTCTGGGCATCCATTCTCGTGGATTTGCTGTGTATGTGAGGGAAGACAAAACTGCCCTGGAAACAGCCAGGCTCTTAGAGGTGTCCAAACGCCTTAGTCAAAAACAGGGCCTGAGAACACCCCTCTCGGTTAAGAAGGGTGAAATGACCTCCCTGCACCAACTACTGTTTATGTTCACCATCAAGAACATAATACCGCGAGGTCAAGGGCGAAACTCAGCAGATGCCTTCGATCAATGTCTGGTGGACCTACTGGATCGGGAGGAACCAGTAAACCTCCCTGCAATCATGATTCGCCACATAGAGCGAATTGCGAACACCACCCGGGCACATGATCTTGGCTATGTTTCTATTAACAAGGGTGCTTGAGCACTTTGGGATAGTGCTCACACGAAGAGTGGCGGCCCAAATCATTAATGACATTGGGATTGACACTCTGCTAGGGTGTGGCTATGAGGTTGGCGAAGGGTCAGTCTCCAAACAGGGTCGTCAACCACCTCGACCACCTGTTTCTGGGCAACCTTCTGTCAAGGTTGAGGCTGTTCTTGAGGACAATGCTCGCCTCAAGGATGAGCTCTCAGCTGTCAAGGCTGCTCTTGCTGAGGAACGAGCTCTCTCGGCCAAACGCCATGAAGATTTGCTTGCACTTCTCTCCACTCTTGCCCCTAGCGTCCCTCCTCTGCAAACGAAACCACCCCCTGCTCCCTGATTCTCTAGGATGTTCTCTTGTTTCCTCTCATCTCAGTTTTTTGGCATTGTAATGTTTTTAATGCAATATCCCTTTATTAATGCTACTTGCACCTTATGCTCTATATTGCTCTTCTTGCATTACTCCTGTTGCTTATGCTTTTTAAGGATGCCAAAAGGGGGAATAAGACCATATGGACAGATACGACCTAGCACCTAGAGGATCCCAGATATGACCTAGCACCTAGAGGATCCCTATCAGCAGATCCCTATCAGCATTAAACGTTGTTAAGCGCGTTTAAATTTTGTCAATATGGTCACTTGGTTTGTCATCATCAAAAAGGGGGAATTTGTTGATTATATTTAGTTTTGATGATAACAAATCCAAGTGTAAAAATTTGTCCAAGTAATGTTGCTCCGAACACGATCTCCAAACAGGCCTAACTGGTGTTTGTGATCTTTATTGTATTAACTGGTTTGCTACATGTGAGAACAAGTCTTCTAGACAGGTTTTACTTGGTGATTCCATATTAAGTCAAGAACACCATCTCGACAGTTGATTGTAAAGCGTGTTCCTGAACTCTAGCAATGCAAAGAACAACCCCAGCAAACAAGGTGGCCTTGGTGTTCACAGCAGCTCTACAAATCTCGGACAAGATGACTGGTTCAAAACAAGAAGTCTTGGGTATATAGGTTTTATTTAATTAGACTCTTGTTAATATGCCAATATTGAAAACATCATTTTAAACACCTCTTGAATCGGTATTTGCGCTAAAGTACTTCAGAACACCAGTTGCGAACAACCCTGCAAACAGGGTGCCTAGGGTGTTTCTGAACTGCAGTGGCCATACCCGATTATTTTTGAAAATTCATTTTGGTTGGCCAAGATCTCCAGAATACTTTCTTTGAATTTCAAAATTGCTATTTTTCTGGAGAGGATAGTTCTTGAAAATATTATGGAGATTTGCGAAAATAGGTTTGGGAGATTTGCCAAATCAAAAGATTCCTATGACTATATTTTCGGATTTGGTAAAAGCTGAAAATCTCTTTAAACCTCTTCACGGCTATGGGAAGATAAGGGTTATTTTTTAAGATAACAAAATCCCTTATATTTTGGGATAAATTCATCATTAGCCGTTGGAGAATATATTTTGTTTGCAAATCATTTTCCATACTTAGCTGATTCTTTGGTTTTTGACTGTTGGACCTTGTGTTTAAAAACCGCAGCTTTTCTCTCCCATAGAGAGGCCAAGAAGCAGATAGAAAAAACTCAGACTGAAAAAGAGAAGCAACACAGCTTTCTGAAAAATCTGGAAAAAATCAGGAAACACGGTTTTCACATTAAAATTCTTGAGCTTCATTCTGAAAAGCAAAACCGTGACAAGCTGTGTTTGATTTGAGTTTTCAAACCATTGGCATAATAGGATCTTCATTGTACCTTACATCTGCTTAGTGAGAAGCACCCCCTGTAAGGTGTTTGTAACCCTGATCTTGGATCAGAAAAGTGAGTGAGTGTGTCCTAGTCGTGTGGACTTGGACGTGTCTAATCTTGCGAAGGTTGGACGTGGTGTAACCTGTCTTTGGGAAGAAGGTTACGTGGTTGCAAGTTGTAACAAGGTGTGTTACATTTGTAACGTGTGAAGCCCGTTAGTGAAAGTGGTTAAATCCTACACGAGGTAGGTCGTGGTTTTTCACACCTCAGTTGGGCTAGAGGTGTTTTCCACGTAAAAATTGTGTGTGCTTTATTTTCCGCATTTATCTTGGTGATTTTCGCATCTGCAATATTTGAGAACACCCCATGCAAACAAGCTATCAGGGCGTTTGTCATTTGAGAGCAACCTCTGTGAGGGTGTTTGTTATTTACAACGCGAAAATCAGACATCACAATTCACCCCCCCTCTTGTGGTTGTATACTCACGAACTCAACAATTATCAACTACAGTTTGAACACCAGTTTCGAGTTGCTCAAGTCCTGCTGAGACAGTTTCAAGATATTCATTAAAATCGATGACAATGTCTTCCAGTTCCTTAAGCTTGTCTGGAGTCGTCATTGTTGAGATATTATGATTCCCTTGTGAGATAAAGTGCAAGAAAATTGTTATTTACTACAACATGCTCATAAACGCGTTAAGTTGAGACAAAAAAGTTTGTCATCTATGAAGTTTGTGCATATGAGGGTCATTGTCTAAGATTTGTTTAACAAATGTTATTGCTACTTTATTATCAGTTAACACTTCAAGTGGTTCAGGTAGAAGAAATAATCTCCATTTTTTGATTCTTCTAATTATTTCTAATATTTCTTTTTCCATAGTGTTGTAGTTTTCTTCTATTGGGGAAAATGTTCTGCTATGATATCCGCGTATTTTATTGAGATCAATTTTTAATATAGCTCCATACTTTGTCAGAAGCATCTGTTTGCATTATTGATTTATCTTCTAGTTCTGGTAATCTTAACTGGGGTAGATTTTTGCATTCGTCTTTAAGATTTTTGACAATTTGAGTGTGCTGATCACTCCATCCTTTGGTATTACTTTTTTTCTTAATAAGCTTTGTAAGTCTTTCTTTTTCTTTGCTAAGTCAGGTATGTACGAGCTAGCACAATTCAATAATCCTAAAAATCCTTGGATCTATTTCTTAGTTCTTAATGCATCAGGGTATTCTATACTTTTTTCTTGAAATTTGAGTGTTTAAAGAAATACCATTTGACCCCAGTTTGAACCTTAAAAGTTCAATTTTTGTTGTTCAACAGTAGCTTTCTTCTCACGAAGACATATACCTTCTCATATAGCAGTTTCGGTAGAAGTTTTTAAGTGTTCTCTGTAAAATTTGTCGCAGAGCTACAAATTAAACCACTACTTTAATTTATAAATAAGATTTATAGCATAGGAAAGTAGGAATCGATCTCACGAGGAAAGATTTTAATTGTAAGCTAGTTTAAATCTAATTAAATTTGCTACTCTAATTTATTTTACTTTCTTTTTATAATACTAAAACAAATCAAATTTAACAAGTAAAAATTTAAAAAAATTACTTAATATTGCCCCTAAATATTCTAAATTTAATTTTGGAAATAAAAATAGTAAATAGCTATCCTAAGTACTCTAGAAAAAGGAAAACAGAAATAATCATAAAATATTATACTGAAAATTAAAATAGAAAAAAAAGCAAGTAGAAAATTAATATTAAAAATCACGAAAAGTAATCTAAATTAATATCATGCACGTTTATAACTTTATATCTCCAGACTTATATGTAATTAAATTCATAAAAATTAAAGCAAAAAATTAACTACAGAAAATTAAAACAGAAAATAAAATCTAAAATTAGAGAAATAATAGACTACACTGATATAAATATGAAAGTAAATAAAAAAATACTCAGATTTTAGAATGTAATTTTATGAATTAATAAAACCCTAAAAACATAAAATAAAAATTAAAAACGTAATTTTCAAATTTATTAAAATAAAAACCTGCATGCATTCAATTCACGAAATAATTTTGAAAAATTATCAAATAATTTCTGAATATTCTGAAATTAAATAGAGGTAGATTAGGATACTATATAAACCATAAAATAGAATAGAACATGAAAAAACATAAAAGGGACTATTTCTAGCCTAATTTCTAACAAATCGGTAAATAAATGGCAACAATAGAATAGAAAATAAATCTGAAAATTTTAATCACACTAAAAATCAAAATCTAACTAATCTAAAATTGCCAAGATACTCCTAAAAGGCTACTCTTTGGAGGGGGGTAAATGAATTTTATATTAAAGCTTACAAATTTAAGAATTAAAATTGACAAGCTAAAGAAATTAACTAAAATGCAAAAAATAATTATCAAAGGTACCAAATTTATGGAAAATACTTAGTATAATCTATATCTACCATGCAAATTAATATTTATCATCAACATTATCCATGAGTTAGACTATAGAAAATACTTATCAGCGGATCTTCCCCGTTTTTCCTTATATTATAGTTTATTTAGGTCAAGCCCTAATATAAACCCTACTATTTTTGATAACCCTAACACCAGCGCAAGAATTTAATCAAACTAGAGCATTAAGTATTAGAAAAATATCATCTAACGCATTGTAATCAATTTACCAGTAAATTTATTCAACAAAGATTTATAATGATTACCTAATTAAAAGAGATGGGCTTAAGCCATTCATAATCAATTAGGGTGATACTGATGTCTAAAAGACTATAGCTTTTATGTACTAAAGTCTTTTAAACTATCATATAAATTCGTATTAAACTAACTAGTATGCATTCTAATTAATCTAACGTGAATATCATAAACAATAAATACTAATCATTATAGAATCATCAATAAAAATCAACTAGACAATAAAGTATAAAACTTATTTCAAAATAACTAATTCAATATGGTATCAAATAGATTATACTAAGTACAAGAAAATTACTCACTCACATTATAAATAAAATCACAATAATTAATCAAAGATTTCATGTTTAATACTAAATTAAATAAAAAAATAAAATAAAAATAAAAGAAATCAGCACAATACTACTTCACTAGGGTGATGATGATCGATAATGGTGATGCTTGTGTGATGATGATGGGGTGGTGAGGCTTGTGAGGATGGATGGTGAGACTTGAATAAGGCTGGGCGTGAATGAAGAGGTTAGAGGTGAGGGTGTTGTGATGATGATGGGATAAAGGGATGGTGTAAGGGTTTTGTGATATATGATGGTGATGAAGATGATCGTGATAATGATGAAGATTATGAAGATGGTGATGATATATCATGATGGTGGGGATGATGATGATATAAGAAGGCTGTCGTGGGTGGGTTGAGGTCAGTGGTGATGAAGATTTAGGGGATGGCATGAAGGAGATTGAGGGGGTGGCATGAGTGATTTATAGAGGAGAAGAGGTAGGATTTTTTTAATAATATTATTTTGCTAGGAGTTTTTTCTTTGGACCCCTTCTCTTCCAAGTCTTCTAATTTCTCTTCAATTAGGAGTAATAATTTTATAACCCTAGTCCAAATAAATCATTATGAAAATAATATTTTTTCATAAATTATTATTTTTGGATCGACTTGATAACTTAGCGTGTAAAATCTGAACTTCGACATCTTCTCTTCTCCTCTTTATTTTATTAACGCTTAACTTAAAAAATATATAAAATTAAGTAAATTAGATGAAATAATATATATAATATAATCAAAATAATTATTAAAACAATGCATGATTTATGACTTACATTCTCTATGTTCTTCTATGGTTTTAGAGCTGATTAAAATATTATCAACATAGACAACTAGAAATGAATTAAGATGTTTAAAAGCATCATCCATTCTTCTTCGAAATATTCTCGGTATGTTTTTTTAGTCCAAATGGCATTACAATCCATTCGTACAATCATTGTGGAGTACTAAATCCTGTATACTTGATGCTAGTTTCTTCCATTTTTATTTGTCAAAATACAAATTTATAGTCGAATTTCAAAATATATTTCTATTTTGAACGAGATTAATTAGAACTTTTTTATTTGGTAAATAGTAATTGTCAGTCTTTGTTAATTGATTGAGTTTTTTTTTATAATTAATAATCATTCTAGCTTTATTTCTTTGTTTTTCTGCTTCATTCATTACCATGAAGGCTAGAAATGAGTAACTTCCCTTTGCTGGTCTTGTTAGTCCTTTTTAAAATAACTAGTTGATTTGTACAGAAAATTCTTTTATGTCTTCTGGTGTGTAAAACATAGGCTTTTCTTTAATATATATTATTATGTCAATTCCATTTTAGCTCTGGGTTGCTCTGGTTTCCAAAATTATAAAGGATTGTCTGAATAAATTTTTTTAACTTGTTGATTAGATCCTCTTTCTTTATTATGTTGACTTGAAAGGTGGGTTTTTGTAGTTGCGCTAAGAGTGAAATTTGTTTATATCCCTGTTCATCATGCTTCGCGCGTACTCTGTAGGGGTATTTTATTGTTGGTATTTTAAGTGTATGACCATATTTTGTAGTAAGATATACTGTATAGGGAGCTTGTGTAAATTTAGCAAATTATTTAAGGAAATCATTACCTATAAAATATCATATCCTGAGTTGCATTCTAGTGCTAAGAGGATATTAAGGATTTTATTTCCTAATATGATGGACACGTTACTCTGTACAAGTTCTAAATAGGTAGTAGTAGGATGAACATCTTTAATTTTAATTTTTGGATTAGATGGGAGTTTTTCCCATTTTGGTAAGAGAAAGTTTTGAAAAATGGTTACTTCTGATCCATTGTCTATTAGGGCTATAGTTGCAGTATCTAAATCTTTTGCAGTTGCATCAATACATGTAAGGATATGAAAGTGAAGTTCTTTCATATTCTATCAAGGGTTATTATATTTTGATTATTATATTTTGCACATCAACTAAGGTGATATGGGTCGGTTTAATTTCATAAGTTGTCAATTGGTCTTGGAAATTCATGCCTAATAAGATATGATAAAATTCATTATAATAGAATGATTAATGGAACAATCACATTCTAACAGAAATAAAGTAGGGGTTTTCATCATAATTTTAGATTTTTGATTAGGAATAGATCTTCCATCATCATAAATAACAAAATTATATTCAGTGGCAGAATTAACTAGAATAGGTAAAGGTATATAGTGATATTGAGATGCTCCTATATCAATTAAGATTTTGTTTTCTATCCATATTTGTCCATTAAAATATTCTAACTTTTCTTTGCAAGTTTTATTATTTGTATTTGCCATGGTTATGCTTTTAGGTTGGAATCTAGGTATTCTTGTCATGCTAAAGCTTTTTGGTAAGGTTGGTTGATTAGCTACTCTCATTCCTTTTTCTGTATAAGAAAGTCTATATGCTTTATAACTACTTGATGCTTCATCTTCCTCTACTATTTGAAAGTTTGTTAATGGAGGTAACCTTGCTTCTTGCATTAGTGGTGAAATAATGGTGCTTATCGTTGAGAAGATTGGGTCTACAGTTTTTTTTTTTCCTGTTTATTGTACTTCTTTTATATGGAAATTAATATTAGAGAAAATGTATAATCCTCTTTAATAAAAGGATAATACATCATTTCTTGGTTGTAATCCTATATTTGTTAAAAGTTTAAATTATAAATTAAGAGTATCTTCAATATTTTTACTTCGCAAAGTAACTGAGTAATTTGGATAGCATTCAAAGATTAATTTTTTATAAATCAAGTTTCCTTGGAAGGTTCCAAGATGACTATTTTGAACATTTTTAAATCCTTGATCATATAGTGATAAAATGATGGGTGAATTAATACATTTTTTAAAACATACATTTACAACGATTTGCATCCCTTGTAAATGCAAATATCTAATTATGTCTCGATGCTATGAAGGAATTTCATCTAAGAATTTCTCAATTATATCTTGGGTCATTTGTCTTAATCTAGTATTTCCTTTTATATGTTGAACTTTAACTGGTTGTTCTATAGTATACAACTAGAAATGGCGTATTATTTTTCTTATTAATAGGTCATCTAATTTTTTCATAAAGTTCCTTGGATCTTTGAGAGATAGGTCTGTTGCCACTGTTTTTGTATAGTTTTTGATTAAATGTAATTACTTCTGTATAGTTTTCGTTATTTTTTTGTTCTTGTTGTTGGATTATATCTGTTTCTTTAGTATTCAACTTCAGTGTATGAATAACTGTCCATTTCAGAGGTATATGCGTTTACTTCTGAACGAATAGATTTATAACAACTTGAGATAGTGTCATGTACATTAGCGTTTATGGGCTAAAGTTCATCTTGAATTTCATCAAATTCTTTGGAGAGGAGTTTTACTATATTGGCTTTCAATTTATTGCAATCGATAGATTTATGTCCTATTTCTTCACAACTCCAGCATCGACAAGAAGTTGGTTTTTGATTCTTTTGTGATACCTATTTTCTGGATTAAAATTCTCTTGAGTTAAGTTTTCATGTCTAAAATGCTTACTGCTCTTTTGTGGTTTGTTAATTGAATTTTCTATTTTTGTTTTTCTAGTTTTTAGTTTCTTTGGTCTAGAATTTCCCTTTTTAGAAAATTTTCTTTTTAGCGTCTTTGTTTGTGACGCTTTCTTTACATTTTTCTTTGGAGTTCTTTTCCTTTTTGGTCTGAAATTAGGATAATTTTTACATCCATATTGTCCTGGTTCTTTAATATCATCACAACATAAAGTAACTTTTTTGATATATCTTCTTCTACTTTCTTGTATACAGAGTTGCATCATTTCTCTATTTGTTAAGGTTTGTACTGTTGCTACTAATCTAAAGACATTGGGTTGTCTAGCAAATTCTTCGAATTTTTCAGCAGAGTATTTATTCCAGGGGTGAGGAAATTTATTTAACAATAATTGAATATAAGTTTCTTGATTTTCCATAGAATCATATAGCTCATAAGAATATTTGTCAAATTCACAAAAGAAACTTTTAAAGTTACATAAATTACAAATACTTAAATTAGTTAATTTATATAAAGCTTCTTTGCTTTTTTCTAGTGATGCTTGTTCTGGATTTGTTGCATATTCGTAGCCTTCAAATTGTCCAATTAAGTAGTTTTCAAATGTCCACACTCCTTCTTCTATATTAATTAATCAAATAAAAACTTTAAGGACTAAAGCACAAAAACTAATACAATCTTCAATGAAAAATGTTTAAAGAAAAACTGAATATATCAAACAAAATTTTATAGATGAATTT
This sequence comes from Carnegiea gigantea, assembly GCA_029747015.1. Classification (NCBI taxonomy): domain Eukaryota; kingdom Viridiplantae; phylum Streptophyta; class Magnoliopsida; order Caryophyllales; family Cactaceae; genus Carnegiea; species Carnegiea gigantea. The sequence continues at coordinate 942,549 of JAKOGI010000024.1, forward strand.
TAAACAATTTATACAAAAAATTGAATATAGGATGTACGGAGACACTAATATGTTACAACAGGTATAAATGTATCATTTTTGAATCAAAAATAATTACTTTAATTAAAAGATTAGTACAAATTATTCTCAAAAACATGGAGAAACCTGAAGTTCCAAAGCTAAAGATAACTACCCAATGCAATTGTGAATTTATCCTTAACTTATTTCAAACTTATACTAAAGAAGAAACAAGACAAGGAGAAAGATATTATATTCAAAAAATTAAATATCTTCAAACAATTAACAATCCTAAGGAAATTATTTGAAAAAATAAGGAGCTTATCAGGAATTTGTAGAAAATTTTGACTATAATGATGATAAGAATCTAGACCAATTTGATACAGAATATTGATTTAATGATGAAAAAGAATAGAGACTTAAATAATGAGTGTCTCTTAAATTGAAACAGAACTCAAAAAGGTAAAAGACAAAATTCGAGAAATAAATGAATCAATTAAACAACGAGCAATACAGATGCAATCACTAAACATAACCTCCCAAGGAATGTTAAAACCTAAACAAAAACGAGAATATACTTCTATGGAAATTAAGCATCCAGGAAAAATAATTTCCAATAGTGATGATGAAAAATATATTAAAAGATATCAAGAAAAACTTTCAAAAACTCAGTAAGCGTCACTACAAAAAACTGTTGAAGGACGGAATAGAGTTAAGGGATACAATAAACAAGAAGTAAGTGAATAATGGGATATTACAACAAATTTATAGAAAACTATTAAATGACTTTGAAAATCTTCGATTGACAGAAATAGTTAAACAAGCAAATATGCAGTTAGGAGCTCCAACAGGAAGTGTAGAAGGCCATAATGCAAATAATTATGAACAAGGTGAAACTTCCAACCCTTTAGAAACTATAGATCAAAAAAGAACAAAAAAGCTGAAAGCTTTCGTTACAAAAGACAGCAAAATATTAATGAAGAATTTAAACCAAAAAACCCATTACGTTTAGAGCCAGTATATACATGGGGTTATTTTTAAAATTTAGATTGTGTAACTAATAAAAGAAAAGCTTTAACTTCAATAGTATTAGCCATAACTCTAAAACCGATGTATGCTTCTGATGATAGAGATGTAAATGTCATATACAACTTAATCACTAATTCTTTTCAAGGAATAGTGCATAACTGGTGTGCAATAATATCTTTGAATATACGAAGCTTAATAGAACTCGAAGTAAAAAGAAATTTAATAATTAATGAAGAAGAATGAGTGTGGACATTTGAAAGGTACTTAATTGGACAATTTGAAGGCTATGAATATGTAGCAAATCAAGAACAAGCATCACTAGAAAAAAGGAAAGAAGCTTTATGCAAAATTAACTAATTTAAGAATTTGCAATTTATATAACTTAAAAAATTTCTTTTACGAATTTGACAAATATTATTATGAGTTACATGATTCTACAGAAAACCAAGAAACTTATATCCAACTATTGTTAAATAAATTTCCTCACCCCTAGAATAAACGCTTCTCTGAAAACTGAGAAAACAAAAAACTCAAAACTTCACAAGGAAAGATGCTAAAAAGAAAATTTTATAAAAAGAAAAATTCAAGACCAAAGGAAATAAAAACTGGGAAAACAAAAACTAAAAATTCTGTTAACAAACCACAAAAGAGCAGTAAATATTTTAGACATGAAAATTTAACTCAAGAGAATTTTAATCCCGAAAATAGGTATTACAAAAGAAACAAAAAACCAAATTCATGTCAATACTAGAATTGTGGAGAAATAGGACGCAAATCTATCGATTGCAATAGAAGGAAAGCCAATTTAGTAAAACTCTTCTCTAAAGATTTTGATGAAATTCAAGATGAACTTTACACTATAAAGTCTAATGTACGTGACACTATCTCAAGTTGTTATGAATCTATTAGTTTACAAGTGGATACAGATACTTCTGAAGCGTAAAGTTATTTAGACACTGAAGATGAGTACCGAAGAAACAGATATAATCTAACAATAAGAACAAGAAAATAACAAAAACTATACAGGAGTAATTATATCTAATCAAAAACCATATGCAAAAATAGTGGCAACAGTCCTATCTCTCAAAGATCCAAGGAACTTTATGAAAAAATTAGATGACCTATTAATAAGAAAACTAATATGCCATTTCAAGTTGTACAGTATAGAACAACTAGTTAAAGCTCATCATCTATAAGGAAATATTAGATTAAGACTAATGACCCAAGATATAATTGAGAAATTCTTAAATAAAATTCCTTCAAAGGATCAAGACTTAATTAAATATGTGCATTTACAAGGAATACAAATTGTTGTAAAACATTTTTTAAAGAAGGTATTAATTCACTCATCATTTTATCTCTACATGATCAGAGATTTAAAAATGTTCAAAACAGTCATCTCGAAACCTTATAATGAGACTTGATTTATAAGAAGTTAATCTTTCAATACTATCCAAATTACTCAGTTACTTTGTGAAGTAAAAGTATTGAAGATACTCTTAATTTACAATTTAAACTTTTAACAGATGTAGGATTACAACCAGGAAATGATGCATTATCATTTTATTATAGAGGATTATATATTTTCTCTAATACTAATTTCCCTATAAAAGAAGCACAATAAACAGGAAAAATAACTATAGACCCAATCTTCTTAACAATAAGCACCATTATTTCACCACCATTAATAGACTTTCAATTACCAGAGGAAGATGAAGCATCAAGTAGTTATGAAGCACCTAGACTTTCTTATATAGATTAAGGAATGAGAATAGCTCATCAACCAACTTTACCAAGAAGCTTTAGCATGACAAGAATACCTAGATTCCAACCTAAAAGCATAACCATGTCAAATACAAATGATAAAACTTACAAAGTAAAGTTAGAATATTTGAATGGACAAATATAGATAGAAAATAAAATCTTAATTGACACAGGAGTATCTCAATGTCATTGTATACCTTTACCCATTCCAGTTATTTCTACCACTGAATACAATTTTATTATGGTACAAGATCTACTCTTAATCAAAAATCTAAAATGATGATGAAAAACCCTACTTCATTTCTATTAGAATGTGATTGTTACATTGATAATTCTATTAATTATGAATTTTATCATATCTTATTCGACATGAATTTCCTAGACTAATTTACAACTTGTGAAATTAAACCGACCCATATTACCTTAGTTGATAAACAAAATAAATTAATCCTTGACAGAATATGAGAGAACTTCACATTCCCATCCTTACATATATTGATGTAACGGCAAAAGATTTAGATATTACAACTGTAGCCCTAATAGACACTGGATTAAAAGTAACCTTTTTTCAGGACTTTCTTTTACCAAAATGGGAAAAACTCCTATCTAATCGAAAAATTAAAATTAAAGGTGTTCACCCTACCACTACCGATTTAACACATGTACAAAGTAATGTGTCCATCACATTAGGAAATAAAATCCTTAATATTCCTTTAGTACTACCTATACAGTATATTTCACTACAAAGTGAGGTCATATACTTAAAATGCCAACATTATAATACCCCTACAGAGTACACACGAAGCGTGGTGGGCGGGGATATGGAAAAAATATCACTCTCAGTGCAACTCTAAAAACCCACCTTTCAAGTCAACATAATTAAGAAAGAGGATCTAATTAACAAGTTAAAATAAATTTATTTAGACAATCCTTTACAATTTTAGAAACCAGAGCACCCCAAAGCTAAAATAGAACTAACACAAGAAATATATATTAAGGAAAAGCCTATGTTTTGCACACCAAAGACATAAAAGAATTTTCTATACAAATCAACGAGTTATTAGAAAGAGGACTAATAAGACTAACAAAGGGAAGTTATTCATCTCCAACCTTCATGGTAATGAAGGAAGAAGAAAAGCAAAGAAATAAAGCTAGAATGGTTATTAATTATCAAAAAACTTAATCAATTTACAAAGACTGTCAATTACTTTTTACCAAATAAAGAAGTTCTAATTAACCTTGTTAAAATTAGGAAATATTTTTCGAAATTCGACCATAAATCTAGATTTTGGAAAATAAAAATGGAAGAGAATAGCATCAAGCACACAAGATTTAGTACTCCACAAGGATTCTATGAATGGATTGTAGTGTCATTTGGACTAAAAAATGCAACTAGAATATTTCAAAGTAGAATGGATGATGCTTTCAAACATCTCAATTTATTTCTAGTTGTCTATGTTGATGATATTTTAATCAACTCTAAAACCATAGAAGAACATAGAGAATACTTAAAAACTTTTACCGAAACTGCTTTATGAGAAGGTATATACCTTAGTGAGAAGAAAGCTACCATTAGACAAGAAAAAATTAAATTTTTAGGATTCAAACTAGGATCAAATGATATTTCTTTACAAACTTACATTTAAGAAAAATTACAGAATACCCAGATGAATTAAGAACTAAGAAATAGATCCAAGGATTTTTAAGATTATTGAATTATCTAGCTCGTACATACCTGACTTAGCAAAGAAAAAGAAAGACTTACAAAGTTTATTAAAAAAAAATAATACCAAAGGATGGAGTGATCAATACACTCAAATTGCCAAAAATCTTAAAGAGGAATGCAAAAATCTACCTCAGTTAAGATTACTAAAACTAGAAGATAACTTAATAATGCAAACGGACGTGTCTGACAGACAAAGGTCAACTATATTAAAAAAATTGATTCCAATGAAATATGCGATTATCGTAGAGGAACTTTTTCCCCAACAGAAGAAAACTACAACACTATGGTAAAAGAAATATTAGCAATAATAGAGGAATCAAAAAATCGAGATTATTTCTTCTACCTAAACCATTTAAAGTGGTAACTGATAATAAAGCAACAACAATATTTGTTAAACAAATCTTAGACAGTGGCCCTCATATGCACAAACTTCATTAGATGTCAAACATTTTTTGTCTCAATCTAATGCCGTTTATGAGCATGTTGCAGGAAATAATATTTTCTCTGTAGATTATCCCATAAGAGAATCAGAATATCTTAACAATGACGACTCCAGACAAGCTTAAGGAACTAGAAGGCATTATCATCGACTTCAATGAATATCTTGAAACTGTCTGAGCAGGACTTAAGTAACTCAAAACTGGTGTTCAAGCTATAGTTGATAATCTTTGAATAGAAATTAATGAACTCTCTATAGGAACTATTGCCATCATGGGAGATATGAGGAAAGATCTAGAAGAAGTAAGAAATGTTGTAGCAGAGATGCTAAAATCTATTAGCTCTCTCAAACAAATTTCTTCAACTTTATTAACTATAGAAACTACTAGTCCAGCAAATGCACAAACTTCTCCAACTACTCAAACTATAGAACATAGTTCAAGCTCTCCATTTCTCGGAAAGAGAAAGAAATGGTAGAACTAAAGGCGAAACTACTATAAAAAAGAGCTACAAACGCAACTACACAAACTAAAAAGTTGTTTCATTTTTATATCTATGACCCTTTTATTGCATGATGTTGCAAGACAACTCAATTTGTTTATTGAAAACTTTATGAAGCTCCACAAATTTTTATTAGTGAAGGAAAATCTCTAATTACAAGACTTACAGTCTACACAAGTGCAAATCCTAAAACTATCTACCAATGTCATGAATTTAGATGCCTTGATCTAGTTTATCCCGATCTAAAGCTCACAGAACTTTTCAATTTCCCATCTTAAATAATTCATGCCCTCAAATCCTTCAAACAATGGCCTATTTTTGTTAAATTTCATACTATACCACCAGAAAAAGATGAACAAACTCGTATACTATACCCTAGAGTTAGTATCATCTAAGTTGGATGTATCTCAGGGCACTTTCAACTTAATATTGAAGCTTCCAAAAAATTTGACCATATCAGATTTAATGAGTCCTGTATAAACTATAGAAGAACTAGCGGAACCCTTGCAGTTAAATGTCAAAGAGACAAACTATATGCCTGTGGACTTAAAAGTGTGCTTAGAGGAGTTAATTATATCTTAAGAACTAAAGAAGGGATGAAGGAGGGAACTTATGATGATGAGCTATTGAAATTTCTCTTCCACCTTGAACCAGAAAATTTCCAAGGATCTCCAGGAGATAGAACTAAATTCTCTAAACTAGTAAAAAAAAAACAAGAAAAGCAAGCTTTACTACAAATGACTAAGATTCTGCTAACATCAAGCCAGATGTAAGGCCAAAATTCTGCCGACACTATCAAACAAACTAGCAATAATTGCTAACAACTGTCACCATCAACTTTTTACAAATCAAGACCTTATCTTATCAAGATAGGTTGTTGTCCACAAGTTCTACAAAAAAGACAGAAAAATAAAAACTGTGGGATAACAGCATGCAACTACTTGCAAGTTTCCAGCACCACAAGCATGTCCTCACTCTTCAGCAACTTATCTCTTCAGCATTATTTTATGAACACTGTACTTTAGTGCTATGAGGATGTAAGCAGTAATGTAAACTTTCCCTTTAGAAGTACCATATAAAGCTGTAATCACGAGGAAGAAAGGCAAAGGCATTTTGGGTGAAGAATAAATCACCCATAGAGTTATCTGCTCTCTATCATGTTCTAATTTTCTATTTCTAGGAAACCAAGTAACAAAAATAATTATCTTCAAAAGTCTCTCAAATGTACACCTCTATTTTTCAAAATTCTTGAAATGAGAGAAATAGTTTGTAGGTCGAAGTAAGAATAGTAACACCTGTGAAGAAGAAGGGCGTGACAGTAGACTGAAGAATGACATATCTCTAGAAGAGACTCTAAGAAAGAAGAAGGTATAAATTCCTAATTTTAGTTGTTGATAGTTTGATTTATTACTCTGGAAGTACCATTTCTGAAAAAATTGAAATAGTGCTATCTATTCTTTGTTCAATTATACTAAATTAGTCTATCAACTAAATTAGCCTAGCAACTAAACTATTGAGACCATATAGACTTATTAAATTATTTAGTACCTACCAACTAAATTAATTAGTCATGAGTTTTTCAAGAAATAAGCTATAATCAAATTCAAAATTAAATCGAGAGGGAGATTACTTAGCAAGACAAAGTTTTAATCTACCAAATCTAAAATATTATACACAAGATGAAGTATGAGATTTTTTAAGATCTTTTGACCTTGCTTCAAGAAATATAAGACAAAATCTTGCAAATCATTATAAATCCAGGTTATATTCTCTCTAGTCTCCTTGAAAGTGTTTATCCCTTAACTATAAATTTAGTAAAAGATAACGTTACTTTATTAGAATTAACTTTCGAATATACTGTATGGTATTAACCAAGTAGAAATATAAATAAGTCCCAAATAACTTATTACACGGATGAAGAAAAATAATAAATAATAAAATATTCTATAAAAGAATATTGTATTAATCTCAAAGGATATTACTGTAAACTTAAAAAGGCGATTTTAATAAAATTACATAATAAAACAAAATTGATGTCACCACCATCAATCCAACTTGCCACCCCTAACATAAATAGGTCTAGTTATGCAAATCTTATAAGTGGTTGATAAGTCAATAACATAGGGGAAATCAAATTACAAGAAACCTAAATTCATTAATATCACACGTCTAACAGTCAACAGAGGAAGCAGGTTGACTTCGTAAAGATTTCTTTTGTCCCCTCTCTCAGCAAACTCCCTTGTCCTACGTATCTAATAAAATATTTCAAGTCAGATAACGAAACTTTCTAAATCTTTACTTGCTGCAGTACTTACATGGCAAACAATGGACGCGAACTTTGAAAAAAGTACATACGTATACTATCAATTCGTGCCTCCTTAGAATGTTGAGGTTGGTGACGTTATCTTTTGTTAGGAGTATTGGCAACAAGGCTTCCTTTTTCCTCGCTCTATCTTTTCTTTCCTTGTCTCACATAGAACTTCTGGAGCTTGTTTTTGGTGTTTATATATCTCTCTCATCCTTGGCTTTATCGAATAGCTTGGTGGTGTGTTTTATGGGATGTGTTGTGGTTTGGGAAACCACATGCGCGAGTGCCGCCACTGTTGGCTCGTCCGGTCCGAGCGGGGCATGGGCCATGGGCCCTATTTACCTTTTTGAGAGATTTTTATTTTGGGTTTACTGATAGCTTTATCTGCACAAACTAGCCGTTATGTGTGTGAAAGAAAGTTAATCAGTCTTCCTTATTTATCTCCATTATCCTAGATTCTACTCCTTATTTTTTGTCCCATGATCTGCTTCATTTATCTCTTTGTAATTGTTCCTTTACTCCTATAAAAGGAGCTTATCAGCACTCAGAATGAGACATCAAAAAACATTGTCTCCTTCTCCTCTTCATTCTTCATTGTTCTGGGCAGAGTTACTGGCGTGCCTCAAACCTCCTACCACAAGTGCATGTATTCTGGGGTATTGCGTTAACCTTGGGGAGCATCCAGCGATTCCGATTTGCATCTTAGTCGGGCCATAAACGCTTTCAAGGCAGTGGATTACCATGACGTAGTTTTTCTTTCCTGTATACAGCCATTGATCCTACCTCTTTTTCTAACAAGTTGAACGCATTTGAGGCGCAATGTCTACACCTTTACTGAAAACCCTACCCGAACTCTACAAAATCGAACCTCTTGATAGAACCAATTACAAATGTTGGTCCCAGAAGCTACTTCTCTATTTCGACCAACTTGAAATAGACTATGCTCTCAGCACTGAACTGCCTGATGAAAGCAATGCTGCTGACAATGCTGAACTGTTCACCACTACTATTCCAAATACCCCTTCTGCCCTACTGGATGAAGCCACTAAGAAGAAACTCGAAAGAGACAACAAACTGGCCCGGAGCTACCTATTGAACCATATCTTAAATCCGCTATTTGATCTGTTTGTGGTCTTCAAATCTGCGAAGACCATATGGACCAAACTAGAGATGAAATATGGTTCAGATGATGCTGGAAAGAAGAAGTACGTTGTCGGCAAGTGGCTGCAGTTTCAGATCGTTGATGACAAGCTTATTATGGAACATGTTCATGTTTACGAGAATCTGTGTGCTGAGGTACTGAATGAAGGAATGAAGATGTGTGAAATTCTGCAAGCAAACGTTCTGATCAAGAAATTCCCACCTTCCTGGAGCGACTACAGAAATCACCTGAAACACAAAAAAAAGGACCTTACTCTTCAGGAACTGATCAGCCATATGAGGACAGAAGAGGCAAATCGTTCAAAGATAAGATGGTTTCTTTATCTTTAAATTCTTCTGAAGCTAACCTTGTTAAATTTGTTGTGCCTACAAATAAAGATAGGTTTAAGGGAAAAAAATAAGGAGGATCAAAGGCAAGGCAGGAACCAGAATCAGCTGAAGAGGGCAAATGGCAAAATTCAGAAACCGAAGGTGGTGTGCTATGTCTGCGGCAAACTAGGCCACAAAGCGTACCAGTGTCACTAGCGAAAGGGAGCCCCCCAGACAAACCAGAAACCTGCTGGACAGAATGTTGGGCAGAATGGTGGTCAGACCCAGGCTAATCTGACTGAAGACAGCGAGGTGTTCTGTGCGGCGACGGTGGAGGCCAATCTGGTGACAAATACTACTGAATGGATTCTGGATAATGGAGCAACCAGACACTTCTGCACCAACATGGACTTGATGCACGATTTTGAAGATGTCCCTGATGGCAAACATGGCTTCATGGGCAATGCCACTACAGAAGGAGTGTTGAGTAAAGGGAAAATTCTTCTCAAGTTTACTTCTGGAAAGTCTTTATGTTTAAACAATGTGTTGTATGCTCCCTCCCTTCGTAGAAATTTAGTTTCTAGTAGTCTTCTCGATATTGCTGGATTTAAAGTGAACCAGAAAGCTGGAAAAGTTGTAATTATTCATAATGGGGTTTTTATCGGCAAGGGGCATCGTAGTGGGGGTTTATATATGCTGAATATTGCTTCTGACAATGCTAATGGAAAGCCTTCTTCTTCTGTTTATAATGCTGAGTCTGTTAATTTGTGGCATAGTAGACTTAGGCATGTTAATTTTGCTTCATTAAAAAGACCTAGAAATATGCGATTGATTCCTAATGTGAACACTAATAATTATTCTAAGTGTGATGTATGTGTTGAAGCAAAATTTGCTAAGAAACCATTCAAATATGTGACTGTAAGAAAAACTGAATTGCTTGAACTTATACATTCAGACTTAGCAAACTTTAAAAACACAATCAGTAAGGGTGGAAAGAAATGGTATATTACCTTTGTAGATGACTACTCTAGGTATACCAAAGTTTACCTCTTAAAGTCCAAAGATGAGGCTGAGGAAATGTTTTTTGAAGTACAAAGCAGAAGTTGAGAACTAGTTAGACCGAAAAATCAAAAGACATAGGTCTGACAGAGGTGGGGAATATGGTACCAATATCCTTACTGCTTTTTGTGAGAAAAATGACATTATACATGAGACCAGTGCCCCTGATATCCGTCAGCAGAATGGTATAGCTGAACGAAAGAATCGTAACCTTAAGGATATGATGAATGCCATGCTTGTTACTTCTAGTTTACCTGATAATATGTGGGGGGAGGCTATTTTAATTGCTTGCTTCATCCTGAATAGAGTCCCTTATAAGAAATTAGACCAGGCCCCTTATGAACTGTGGAAAGGGTATGCTCCTAACTTGAGTTATTTGAGAGTGTGGGGGCGTTTAGCCAAAGTTGCTTTATCTAGTCATAAACGGACCAACATAGGTCCTAAGACTTTTGATGCTGCATTTGTTGGTTATACTCAAAACAGTGCTGCATATAGATTTATGTCTTTAAGTGACTATTCTATGTCTGAATATAGAGATGCAGAATTCTTTGAGAATGTTTTCTCTCTAACAAGGAATGTGTCTGATGTTGAGCCTTCTACTGTTTCTGAACAATTGAAATTGCCTGGTCCTAGTTCTAATGATAAAGACCTAGTGTCTAAACCTAGAAGGAGCAAGAGACATAGAACAGAAACCAGCTTTGGACCTAACTTCATTACTACCTTTTTAGTAGAGACATTTAAGGCCTTTGATGTTGATGCCTTGACTGAAGAATTTGTGTCTGTATTCTTGATTGAGGAAGATCCTAAAACCTATCAAGAAGTAGTCAGGTTTATAGATGCTACTTTTTGGAAAGAGGCTATTAAGAATGAAATAGAGTCTTTTCAGTCAAATAAAACTTGGGAGTTGACTGACTTGCCTAAGTGTTGCAGGCCCATAAGTAGTAAATGGATCTTCAAGAAGAACTTAAGGTCTGATGGTACAATAGATAAATATAAGGCCATGTTGGTTGTTAGAGGCTTTAACCGAAAGGAGGGAATCGATTATTTTGACACCTACTCTCCTATGACTAAAATTGCCTCTATTAGAACTCTTAATGCGTTAGTTGCTATCTTTGACCTTGTTGTGCATCAAATGGATGTTAAGATAGCTTTTCTTAACGGTGATATAGAGGAAGAGATCTACATGACCCAAGCTGAGGGTTCTGTAGTGCCTAGTCAGGAGAATAAGGTATGTAGACTAAGGAAATCCCTTTATAGTTTGAAGCAAGCTCCTAAATAGTGGTATGAAAAATTTAACAGCTCTTTAGTTCAACATGGTTTTGTTAGAAATTTTTCTGATTCATGTGTTTATTCAAAGGTGATTGAATCAGAATGTGTGATAATATGTTTATATATTGATGACATGTTGATCCTTGGTAGAAATTTGCTTGTTGTGAATGAGACTAAAAAAACTACTGTCTTCTCTTTTTGAGATGAAAGATTTAGGAGATGCTGATGTGATCTTAGGGATTAAAATCAGGAAAACCAACTCTGGTCTCTCATTGTGTCAGTCTCATTATATTGAGAAAGTGTTAAAGAAATTTAATTGCTTTGATATGGCACCTGTCAGAACCCCTTATGATCCCAGCACATATCTCAAAAAGAACAGTGGATCTAGTGTGTCACAATCTGAGTATGCTAAAATTATTGGAAGTGTAATGTTTCTAATGAACTTTGCTCATCCTGATATTGCCTATGCTGTTAGTACGTTGAGTCGTTACACTCAGAATCCTAGTCAAGAACATTGGAATGCCCTTCATCGTCTGCTTAAGTATCTGAAAGGTACTAGTGATTAGTGTTTGCATTTTAACAAATTTCCTATTGTATTAGAAGGCTTTTGTGATGCAAACTGGGTGACGGATAACAATGAAGTGAGTTCTACTAGTGGTTATGTTTTTACTCTAGGTGGAGGGTCTGTGTCATAGAAGTCTGCGAAACAGACTTGTATTGCCCACTCTACCATGGAATCTAAGTTTATTGCTCTTGAGTTGGTAGGTCAAGAAGTAGAATGGATTAAATGTTTGTTGGCAGACGTGCCGTTATGGGGGAAATAGGAAACACCTATTTCCATACACTGTGACTCACAGGCAGCAATAGGAGTGGCACACAACAATGTCTGTAACGGAAAGAGGAGACATATTCGTATTAGACATAGTGCAGTGAGGCAATTGCTGAAACATGGTGCCATATTCACTAAAGGATTGACAAGACGAGTAGTGCTTGAAGTGTCGAGGGGGATGGGGCTTAAGCCAATGGTTTGAAGAGATACGGTGGATACCCACTTGTGGTCAAACGAAACCATATTACTCTTCAAAATGCACCACATACTCATCCCTATGGCGCATGGTGGTGTTATGAGGTTGAGCTTCTGCTCTTAATGAGTTCATACCAAATGTGGGGGTGCTATTGAGAAGCACTTGATGAACTCACGGCTTGATGATTGTGAGATTGAGCCATATGCTCTTAATAGTTCCATAGCCATATATATGGTGGTCTATACAGAGATCGACTTGATGGAACTACCTACGTAAGTGTGAAGATTTAGCCGCCTTCTATGAGAGATTTTGGCTATCTCTCCAGAGCACTTATAAGCCCCAAGGTTTGTGCATGGCCCTTAAAAGCGCTAAATTTCTTGTCGCGAGGTACACAGTATCTTGAGGGTTGGTATGTGTTGTGGGGTTCTCATTCAGTATCTAACAACTTCAAGATCTGTTCACTTGCATGGTTCTGGATGTTGCCTCACCTCACCATGTATCAATTCAATCGAAAGACATTGACACTTAAGTATCTGTCCCTCCTTTGCCCAGATAATCTTTTCTTGACTGTGTTGCACCTTGTATGCCATTAGTGGGGGATTGTTGGGAGTAATCGCAACAAGGCTTCCTTTTTTCTCTCTCTATCTTTTCTTTCCTTGTCTCACATAGAACTTCTGGAGCTTGTTTTTAGAGTTTATATATCTCTCTCATCCTTTGGCTTTATCGAATAGCTTGGTGGTGTGTTTTATGGGGTGTGTTGTGGTTTGGGAAACCACATGCACGTGCGCTGCCGCCGCCGCCCGCCTGTCCCGTCTGGGCTGGACGTGGGCTGTGGGCCCTTTTTACCTTTTTGGGAGATTATTGTTTTGGGCTTGCTAATAGCTTCGTCTACGCAAACTAGTCATTATGCATGTCAAAGGAAGTTAATCTCTTTGTAACTACTCCTTATTTTTTGTCCCATGATCTACCTCATTTATCTCTTTGTAACTACTCCTTTACTCCTATAAAAGGAGCTTATTAGTACTCAGAATGAGACATCAAAAAACATTCTCTCCTTCTCCTCTTCATTCTTCATTGTTCTGGGCAGAGTTACTGGTGTGCCTCAAACCTCCGACCACCAATGCACGTATTGTGGGGTACTGCGTTAACCTTGGGGAGTATCCGACGATTCCGATTTGCATCTTAGTCAGGCCGTAAATGCTTTCAAGGCAGTGGATTACCACAATACAATTTTTCTTTCCTATATACAGCCACTGATCCTACCTCTTTTTCTAACATCTTTAACAAAAGTAATAATTTTAAATAATACCAACAAATATGATGCAGATTTAATATGAATATGATACATTAGTACTATGTGTGTGGACAAAGTGGTAAATCTCGCTATAAAATTGATGCATTTTAGGAATAAAAATTAATAATCTCGTTAAAATAAGTCCATACAACTTGGGTACAGATTTTATCAATGTAAATATTATTTCTGTCGAAAGAAATTGTACATGAGATTAGGGATAGGTTTGATTTATTAAAGAAAGAAGCCTTATACAAAGCAACTTAGTTTCACAATGTCATATGTACGCAAATATGAGTTGCCTGCAGATAAGAAACAAATATTTAATTACTAACTAGTATCTTGAACCTGAATGACACACGAATTTTTTTTAAGTGTTCTATTCTAGTGATTTTAAATGCAAATTATAGTAAAGACGAAGGAAATAAGCCAACTGGGAAAAAAAGATTTTTTGAACTTAAGCATCAAGGGATGCAAATTACAATAAAGCATCAAGTCAAAATTTTTGTTATATTCAAATTAATTATAATGAACTCAAATTTTTATAGCAATTGTGATATTTTAATATTCCCATAACAATTAAAAAGTTATGATAACGTAAAAATAATAATATTTCACACAAGATAATAATGTTCCTAAAATACAAAATAATATCTTTTTGATATTATAAAAATATCCCTTAATATTCCTCCTCAATATGCACGATCAGATTGACCTTGTAAAATTTAGTAGGAAGTTGTATTTGAACTATAGTATTGTGGGCGATGACAAAACTGCAGGTTGTCCACCTCTTTGTAATTAAGAACATCAAGAAGGAAATTCTTCCAACAGGGTTAAAAGAAAAGCAAGGAAAAAAAACTAGATCTAGCAAAGGAAAAATAGAAAAGAACAAAATTTGAGAGAAAAGATCCAGAAAAGAGTCCAGAGAGAGAAGACCAGAAGTATAGATCTGATCTTAACCAATGCCAAAGAAAGGCCTAGATAGAGAGAATATGAGGGCTCAACTGCAACGCTAATAGCGGCGGAGCATATTTGTCACAGCAATAACATCAACTTACAAGGGCAATGTGAGGATCTGTGACCTGAATAAGAACTATAGTAGGATATGATTGTAGTAGAAGAAAAGCTTCCTACATATATTAGTGATGGGAATATGGTCCAAAGCAACATCTTTGGATAACACTCGTGTGTATCAATGCCACATTAGAGGCTTCTAAATAGAGGGTAGAATATACACGTCAAGACTTCCTCTAGGTGTGAAATCAAAAATTAATGATTGGATAGTGGGCTTTGGTGTGGAGTAAATAAGAAGAAAAAAATGTAATAGACTGTTTGCGAAAGGAACCAAAATTGGTTAGCGTCCGCTGTCAAAGTAACGAATATTTTCGATCTAACCAGGATCAATAGCTGCGATACCATGAACAAGAAATGAGGAAAGGTGGTTAGACAACAGTATAAGGTTGAGTTTATCACTATTTACATAGACATTATGGTAGAGAATACAATAATAATTTTTCTAACAATGATACGATTGAGTGATAATAATATTTTACACAAGATAATATTCTTTCTAAAAAATAAAATAATAACTTCTAGATATTATATAAAGTTTCCCTTTAAGATTTGTGTTGTGGGCATTATGCACATCTCGCTTCAATTTAAGCCCAATGATATTGATGAAAGATATAGGCACATGCAACATGCCTTTAAGACTCCGTTTGGTCCTTAGAAAATTTGGTGGAAAGAAAAGTTAAAGGAAACAAAAATTGTTAGAATGTATAAGGTTTTGATGATAACAAATCCAAGTGTTGTAGTAGTTGTTGTTGTTCCAAACAGGCTTTACCAACAGGGCCTTACTACTGTTTTTCAATATATTAAAACTGCTGGACTAATGGTTTATCAAGAACAGGTACTCAAGTCAGCGATGCAAGAACAACCATGAGGAACAGACTTTGTAAGGTGTTTGAAACATGTCCTGTGAAGTGTTTGAAGCATATGATATAAGTGCAGCTGTGAGGAACAGGTTCTGTGAAGTGTTTGCAGCAGATTCGTCTTTCTACAAGATGACTAGTGGTTACAACAAGATGTCTTGATTTAATTTGGTTTTATATTTTTAGACTCTTGTTAATATGCCAATCAGAAAGTCTTAACTTACCACTTACTTGAAACGGTTTTGTTTTCTTTTGGTAAATATTTCGGATCACCCTTCAGAACAATCTTGGAAACAGGGTGATCAGGGTATTTCCAGAATAAGCTGCGAAAAAAAAAAAACTGTTTTGCACGATTTTTATCTTTTGGATTTTAAGCAGCTTTTCAAGGATTTGCAAGAAAGATTTTTTATGGAGTATCTTACCCCTTATCCTAAAAACGGTTATTAAAATCTAAGGGGATTTGCAAAATCTTTTTTGAATAAAAAGAATATCCAATTTTTGGCAAGTGGATAAGGTTGTTGAGAAAAACATGAGCTAGTTGCTGAGAATTACCGCCTTATGCACACGGTTTAGGAAGTATTTGCAGCTCATGTTTCCTCATCCCTTGTGGCTAAAGAATTCTATATTCTTTAGGGATTTTAGTTTCCAAAAATTTGAGGAATTGTTTTTCCAAGCACTATATAAAGTCGCTTCTTAGAACGATAGAAGCATCGGTTTTCAAAAAGAAAAATTCAGTGTTCATGAGCTTAAAAGTTTGAAAAAAAAACCGTGTCTAGTGAGTGAGTTATTTGAGCTTTCAAAGTTGGCATACTAGGATTTCATTGTACCCTATATTAGCTTAGTTGAGAAGCATTGCAATAGGGTGTTTTTCTTTATACTCTTCTTTCACAAAAGTGAGTTGAGTGTGTATCCAAATCAAGGGGATTTTGGACGTGGGGTAACCTATCTTAGGGAAGACGGTTACGTGGGTTGCAATTTGTAATAAGGTGTGTTACTATTGTAACGTGATTAGCCCGTTTAGTGAAGTGTTTAAATCCTACACGAGGTAGGTCGTGGTTTTTCACCTCAGTTGGGCTAGAGGTGTTTTCCACGTAAAAATCCTGTGTCCATTATTTTCGCATTCAATTTTGTTAGATTTTCGCTTCTGCTTATCTCAGGAACAACCTGTGCGAATAGGGTCTAAGACTGTTTGCCAGCAACTTGCGAAAATCGGACACCACAATTCACCCCCCTCTTGTGGTTGTGTACTCTCTAAATCAACAAGTGGTATCAGAGCAGGTTCTCCTTTGAAAGGCTAACACCTTGATAGATCGTTGAAGATGAGTACCCCACAAGGCATACTTGAAGGTCAATCCATAATTCGACCACCATACTTTAATGGTCAACATTATAGTTGGTGGAAGAACCGAATGGAAAACTACATTCAAGCTGAGGACTATGAGTTATGGATGCTTATCAAGAGTGGACCACTCATTCCCACAAAAGTGATCGAAGATGGAAGCAAAGTTCACAAAAAGCCTGAAGAGTTCAATTCCGAAGATTTCAAGATGATGGAAAAGAATGCAAAGGCCAAAAAACTCTTGTATTTTGGCCTTGGTCCTGATGAATATACTCGCATATCTGAATGTGAGTCGGCCAAGGAGATCTGGGATGCTTTGCAAATAGCTCACGAAGGGACCAATCAGGTAAAGCAATCCCGGATTGAATTACTTATGAGAAAATATGAGCTGTTTGAGATGGGTGATCGTGAAAGTGTGATGGACATGTACACTCGCTTCACTCACATAACGAATGAGTTGAAATCCCTGGGAAAATCCTTCACCACCGAAGAATTGGTGAGGAAAATCCTAAGAATTTTACCTCATTCTTGGGAAGCGAAAGTCACGGCCATCCAAGAAGCTAAGGACATGAACAAGATCACCCTAGATGAGCTGATTGGAAATCTCCAAACATATGAACTTAGAAAAAATTCTCAGTAAAAAGATGAGGCAAAGAGAGATCGAGGTCTTGCTCTGAAGGCCTTAGAAGATGATTCTGATTCTGATGAGGAGGAGATTGCCATGATAACTCAAAAATTTAAGAAGTTCTTCAAGAAAGTTAAAGAAAACAGCAAAAGAAAGGACTTTGGCAAGGGCAGAAACACCTCTCGGGAATAGTTCTCCGGGTGTTTCAAGTGTGGCAAACTAGACCACATTGTGAGAAACTGCCCACTGCACAAGGAAGAACAAGAACCCGAACACCCTAGAAAACAGGGGAGGAAACAGGGTGTAAGCAGCTCAGCGAAAAGGTTCTCAAAAGCTATGCTCGCGGCCTGGGGAGATTCAAGCGAGGATGAGGAAGGGTCTGAAGCTGGGGAAGCTGATGTAGCACTCATGGCAAGAAGTGACACTGATTCAGATGATGGATCAACAGACAGTCTGACTCAACTCAAGAACAAGGTACGGGGTCTAAATAAATCAACTCTTGAGGAATTAGTGTACACTATAATGGATATATGTGCTGAATTAAAAAGGGATGTTCGAGATCTAGAACTTGAAAATGAAACCCTTAAATTGGAAAAACTTGAAGTTGACAAAGAGACTCTTGGCTTGCATGAAAACATCAATGTGCTTAAAGAAACTCTACTCATGAAAGAAGAGACTTGTTCCACTAAACTGACTGAGCTAGAAAAAGAATCCCTTGACTTAAAAGGTAAGGTCGAGTCTTTGTTGGAAGAAAATAAAAACTTGCTTGAGAAAATAAAACACTTGGAATCAGACCTTGCCACAAACAAGCTCTGGAATAGGTCCTCAAGGGCGTTTGAATGGTTAAACACTCATCATAGTTGAAATAGAAGAGGACTAGGTTTTGTGCCTCAGATGACCTACCCAGTGAATTAAAAATATATGGGATTACCTGAAAATATTGTTTGCTTTCATTGTGGTAAAACGGGGCATCATCGATATGCTTGTCCTATAAGAAAGTATGCCATTGAAAGGAACACAGTTCATGTAAAACAAATATGGGTTAGGAAAGATGAGATTTGTACGTCTAAAGGAATGGAACCCAAGTGGATCTGGGTTCCCAAAACTAACCCTTGATTTGTTTTGCAGGCTGAAGTGAGAGAGAACAACCCAGCAAACAACCCAGCAAACAATATAGGGAACAGTCTAGGGAACAAGCAGCTGTGGTATGTTGACAGTGGGTGTTCGAGGTATATGACTGGTGAAAGATCCAATTTTCTCTCACTTACAGCTTCAGAAGGTGGGAGTGTGGCATTTGGAAACGGCAAATCCGGGACAATTGTCGACATAGGTAAGATAGGTGAGTCACTCTCCCATTCAATTGACAATGTTTATTTTGTGGATGGATTAAAACACAACTTGCTAAGTGTGTCCCAACTGTGCGACAAAGACAACCTAGTAGTGTTCTCACCAACACGTTGCTTGGTTGTGAATATGAACACAGGAGATGTTATGTTGAGGGAGAAGCGACACAAGAATGTTTATAAAGTGTGTGTCTCCACTCTTCCCCAAAATAATTTGACTTGTTTGAGTACCCTAAATGATGATGTTATGCTTTGGCACAAAAGGCTAGGTCATGCAAGCCACTAACTTTTGAACAAACTTGTAACCAAAGACTTAGTGGTAGGCTTACCTTCCATCAAATTCAATGATGACAAGGTATGTGATGCATATGCCAAAGGTAAACAAGTCAAAAATTCATTTAAATCCAAAAGGTGTGTAAGCACTACTCGACCTCTTGAATTGATACATATGGATATATGTGGTCCAATGAGGATCATGAGCAGAGGTGGTAAAAGGTATGTGCTTGTGATAGTGGATGACTACTCTCGTTTCACTTGGACCCTGTTTTTGGCTTCTAAAGATGAAACTTTTAAAAAATTTCTTGCTTTCATTAAAAAGACTGAAAAGAGGGTAGGACACTCTTTGGTATGCCTAAGGTCTGACCATGGTACAGAATTTGAAAATTCGAGCTATATTGATTATTGTAATGAGCATGGTGTTGATCATAATTTTTCAGCTCCAAGAACACCCCAACAGAACGGGGTGGTAGAATGCAAAAATCGCACTCTAGAGGACATGACTAGAACAATGCTTGTTGCTAGTGGTCTTCCTAGAAACTTTTGGGCTGAAGCTTTGAATACATCATGTTACATTATAAATAGATGCATGATTAGACCTATTCTTAACAAAACTCCTTATGAACTTTTCAAGGGAAGAAAACCTAATATTATGCATTTGAGAGTTTTTGGTTGTAAATGTTTTGTGCATAATAATGGAAAGGATGCCTTAGGAAAATTTGATCCAAGGAGTGATGAAGCAATATCCCTTGGTTACTCCTCGCATAGTAAGGCATACAAAGTGTTTAATAAAAGAACCTTGTGTGTTGAGGAAAGTGTGCATGTGCTTTTTGGTGAAACTAACTCTCTAAGCGAGAATGATGCACAGGAAGAAGACTTCGAACTAGGTCTTGTTAAAAAAGACGTGCTGCTTCAAGGTGAACAAGGTAAGGATCAATCGGAGGGAGCAAGGCCTGAGGCTATTCTTCAGAAAGGTAAGCAAGGTGTGAACCAAACAGGGGGAAACAGGGTGGAACCCTGTTCGAGACAACACCAGCCGAATCCTTCAGGGATAAATCCAGGAACAAGCTCCCAAACAGGCTTGAGAACAGGTTCTGAACCTGTTTCACCGAGTATTCCAGCTAGGATGGAGAGCGAGTCTGTGAACCCACTTTCACCACGATCATGGAAATACCAAAGTTCACATCCTCTTGATCAAATTTTGTCTGATATTAATGCAGGAGTTCAAACTAGATCTAGACTCAAAAATTTTTGTGCTTTCTATGCTTTTCTCTCAAAAATTGAGCCTAAGAATATTAATGAAGCCCTTGCAAATTCAGATTGGGTCACAGCCATGTAAGAAGAACTCCATCAGTTCGAAAGGAAGAAGGTATGGCACCTTGTGCCACGGCCAGAGGATAGAACAATCATTGGAACCAAGTGGGTGTTCCGTAACAAGCTGGACGAGTGCGGAACAATCACTAGGAACAAGGCCCGGATGGTGGTTCAAGGCTACAACCAAGAAGAGGAAATTAATTATGAAGAAACCTTTGCACCTGTTGCAAGGGTGGAGGCTATTCGGATCTTGATAGCATTTGCAGCCCATATGGAGATCAAGTTGTATCAAATGGATGTCAAAAGTGCATTTCTAAATGGATACCTCAAAGAAGAAGTGTTTCTTGGTTGATAAAAAAAGCACCTCAGGTATGGCTCACTTTCTTGGACCTTGTTTGGTATCTTGGGCAACCAAGAAACAACTCTCTGTTGCCTTGTCCACAGCAGAAGCTGAGTATGTGGCAGCTGCATCTTGTTGTGCTCAGTTATTATGGATAAGACAACAACTCAAGGACTTTTGTGTTGACATAGGATGCATTCCTATTTATTATGACAATACAAGTGCAATTAACATTGCCAAAAATCCATGTCAACACAAAAGAACAAAACATATTGACATTCGTCATCATTTTCTAAGAGACAATGTTGAAAAAGGAGTGATCTCAATGAATTTTTGTGCCACTGAAAATCAAATTGCTGATATATTCACAAAGGCATTGAGTAGAGAACAATTTGAAAGGAATAGACTCGAACTAGGCTTAATTAGAACAACCTGACCAACCTGTTCTCTCTCCCTTGTTTGCAAAATTTAAAAGTTACGGGCACAACATGTTAAATTTTTGTTTGCAATCAACTTCTGTGCTATGTTTAGCATATGTGAGGTTTACAACTTGCTGACACTCGTTGAGGTCTAATGAGATTGCCCTTATTGTCCCATGTTACCGAGCAAGTAACCTCAAGAACAAGCACCAGAAACAGGTACGCCTCTTGTTTGTCAAATATGTGCAACAAATTGAAAATTGCTAATCTCTTCTCGAGGCGTGCGCGGCCTAAATAAATGCAAAAGCCCGTCGCAAAACGGGCAAAATCTTTTAAAGATTTCGCATGTCTCTCTCTCTCTTTAAAGCTCTCTCGCTCAATCTCTCACCTCCACCGAAACTCTCTTGCTCTGAAACTCTGTTTAAGAAACCCTAATCTCTCTCCTTCCTCTGAAAAATGGCGTCTCCCATTAGCTCCGAGAGCTCCTCGACCTTGACTCTGGGCAACCAGACACAGGGCACAGCCTTGCAAACAGCCACAGCCCTGTTTGCGCCTACACAATTTCTGACAGCCCTCATAGAAGGTAAAACTACTGAACCTTCTCGACCCATTGTCTATAAACCTTTTGGGTTTTTGAAAAGCATCGACCTTAGAACAGTGAATCTGAAATTGGAAGACATCCCTTACAAATTTGGGTGGGAATTGATTTTATTTGGAGAAATGGGGGCATGTAAACCCCAAGAACCTGTTGGGGCATCTGAAAGAGAAATTGGGCTTTTAGATGAAATCTTTCTGTTCGATCATGGACTAGATGACATCAGTTCGCTTGGGCTGTTTCCAGAGCAGGAAACAGGGCCAGAAACAGGGCCTGAAGTTTTTAGGGATGACCTAGGGGAGGATTTGTCAAAAGAAGAAGGGGGAAGTAGTGGTCAAATGGAGGAGTCTCCTGTGAAGCCTGAACAAGCCACACCGGTACCACCAACCGGTGAGAAACGTAAACGATACAAAATTGTGGCTAGGCGTACTAGAATGCCAAGAACACGACCACCATCAAGGTCTAAAAGCGGCCATACTGAAGAACCCTCAAAAAGTGAAATCCCTGTCAAACCAAAACCACAAATCTTCTCTTCGGCCAAACCCACAACCAGGCCAACTCGAAAATCAGCCCGCATTGCTTTCCACTCCACACCTCGTCCTGCCAAACAGTCATCCCCTGTTGTTGAGGAAATTGATTCCTCCTCTGAGCCTTCATCAGATAGCGACACTGAGAACACCGCCTTCAAACAGGGCACTCCCGTGTTCTCAGAGTCCTCAGAGGATAAGCCTCTGCCTGCACCAAAATCAACCTCCACTTTACCCTCCAAACCATCACCCCTCAAAACTCCCAAGAGAAAAGCCTCTCTCAAACACGCCTCCACCCAAGACCCTCCTACTGAGCCTCAACCTAAAAGAGCCAAGAAGTCTACCCCGTCCGCAATCTCAGCCAAACTGACCCAACTGCTTCAGAGACGGGTAGTCAGGGGCAAAATTATCAAGGTAAAATATTTTGAGGAACAGGTCTGGGGGTGTTTCTGCACAAGCTGCGTGCACAGGGGTGGTATGAGCTATTTACAAACACCCAGCTGGGGTGTTCTGTATATGAGTTGGCAGAGTTCTATGCCAACTGCACTGTCACCGAAGGAGTGGTGACAAGTATTGTTAATGGGCAATAGCTTCGCTTTGATGCGAAGATATTAGGTGAAATTCTGGGGATTCTCTCCACGGGCTTTGATATATATGTGAGAGAAGACAAGACTATTCTAGGGACAGCCAGGCTGCTGGAGCTCGCCCAAACATTTAGCCAGCAATCAAGCCTCCAAACACCCAAGTCTGTGAAGAAAGGGGACATGACATTGCTCCATCAATTGATATTCTGGTTTATCATCAAGAATGTCATCCCCAGGGGCTAGGGTCGCAATCTTGCTGATGCCATGGATCAATGTTTGATGGATCTGATGGACAAGGAAGAGCAAATCAACCTTCCTGCCATCATGATTCGCCACATAGCAAGAATTGCAAACACCTCCAGGGAACATGACCTGGGATACGGCTTCTTCCTGACTAGTGTGTTTGAGCACTTTGGGGTGACTCTGCAGAAGAAGGTGGGTGCTCAGTTCATTGATGAGATTGGGAGTAACACCCTTATGGGGTGTGGATACACTTTGGTTGAGGGGTCTGCCTCAGAACAGGGGACCAGAACATCCTGTCCTCCCGTTCCTGGCAGTTCCTCAGTCAAGCTTGAGGCTGCTTTGGAAGAAAACTCTGGACTCAGTGCTGAGCTTACTGCGGTAAAGGCTGCCCTGGACGAGGAAAAGGCTCTCAATGCAAAACGCCATGAAGATATCCTCGCCCTTCTCTCTTCCCTCTCAGCAAAATTTTCCCCTCCTGCTCTCTGATCACCCCCCATCTGTTGTTCTCATAGCCTGTTCTCACTTCTCTTGGTTATCCTCTCTTGCTAGTTTGTACTTTCTGTTGCACTCATTTGGTGAATGACAGGTTATCTTATTTTTTGATTGGATTTGCCTTGCTTGCTTTCTGTTATGAATTGCTTGTGTGTGACTAGGATGGCCAATCTCATTACCGTACCAACACACTTGAGTGTATTGCCTGTTGACTTTCCTCCCTTACCCAAGTGGTGGTGATAGCAAACACCCTATGTTTGACTGTTCGCCCCTACTTTTTAATGATGCCAAAAGGGGGAAGATAGGATGACCAATATTGTTTTAGTTTTGCCATGGACGAGTTAAATTTCTTACACTTTTTCGATACTAACTGCTTCATGTGAATTATCGGTCCTATAAATAATTGGCACTAATCACTTCAATTGTCCTTGAAAGTCAATATGGTCACTTGGTTTGTCATCATCAAAAAGGGGGAATTTGTTAGAATGTATAAGGTTTTGATGATAACAAATCCAAGTG
Source organism: Carnegiea gigantea (assembly GCA_029747015.1). Taxonomy (NCBI): domain Eukaryota; kingdom Viridiplantae; phylum Streptophyta; class Magnoliopsida; order Caryophyllales; family Cactaceae; genus Carnegiea; species Carnegiea gigantea. The sequence goes on from JAKOGI010000024.1 coordinate 966,973, forward strand.
TTGTAGTAGTTGTTGTTGTTCCAAACAGGCTTTACCAACAGGGCCTTACTGCTGTTTTTCAATATATTAAAACTGCTTGACTAATGGTTTATCAAGAACAGGTACTCAAGTCAGCGATGTAAGAACAACCATGAGGAACAGGCTCTGTAAGGTGTTTGAAACATGTCCTGTGAAGTGTTTGAAGCATAGGATATAAGTGCAGCCGTGAGGAACAGGTTCTGTGAAGTGTTTGCAGCAGATTCGTCTCTTCTACAAGATGACTAGTGGTTACAACAAGATGTCTTGATTTAATTTGGTTTTATATTTTTAGACTCTTGTTAATATGCCAATCAGAAAGTCTTAACTTACCACTTACTTGAAACGGTTTTGTTTTCTTTTGGTAAATATTTCGGATCACCCTTCAGAACAATCCTGGAAACAGGGTGATCAGGGTGTTTCCAGAATAAGCTGCGAAAAAACTGTTTTGCACGATTTTTATCTTTTGGATTTTGAGCAGCTTCTTCAAGGATTTGCAAGAAAGATTTTTTATGGAGTATCTTACCCCTTATCCTAAAAACGGTTATTAAAATCTAAGGGGATTTGCAAAATCTTTTTTGAATAAAAAGAATATCCAATTTTTGGCAAGTGGATAAGGTTGTTGAGAAAAACATGGGCTAGTTGCTGAGAATCACTGCCTTATGCACACGGTTTAGGAAGTGTTTCCAGCTTATGTTTCCTCATCCCTTGTGGCTAAAGAATTCTATATTCTTTAGGGATTTTAGTTTCCAAAAATTTGAGGAATTGTTTTTCCAAGCACTATATAAAGTCGCTTCTTAGAACGATAGAAGCATCGATTTTCAAAAAGAAAAATTCAGTGTTCATGAGCTTAAAAGTTTGAAAAGAAAACCGTGTCTAGTGAGTGAGTTATTTGAGCTTTCAAAGTTGGCATACTAGGATTTCATTGTACCCTATATTAGCTTAGTTGAGAAGCATTGTAATAGGGTATTTTTCTTTATACTCTTCTTTCACAAAAGTGAGTTGAGTGTGTGTCCAAATCAAGGGGATGACGTGGGGTAACCTGTCTTAGGGAAGACGATTACGTGGATTGCAATTTGTAACAAGGTGTGTTACTATTGTAACGTGATTAGCCCGTTTAGTGAAGTGTTTAAATCCTACACGAGGTAGGTCGTGGTTTTTCACCTCAGTTGGGCTAGAGGTGTTTTCCACGTAAAAATCCTGTGTCCATTATTTCCGCATTCAATTTTGTTGGATTTTCGCTTCTGCTTATCTCAGGAACAACCTGTGCGAGCAGGATCTAAGACTGTTTGCCAGCAACTTGCGAAAATCGGACACCACAATTCACCCCCCTCTTGTGGTTGTGTACTCTCTAAATCAACAAAAATGAAGGAAAAAAAAGTAGGAAGAAAATGAGTCTTTTTCTCTTGTTTGGATCAAGGAAAAAATACAAGAATTTAGATGAGAAATTTGAATGTTGATGAACTGCTTAAATCATTTTGATGCCATCTAAATAATACAAGGTTGGAGAAGGTTGGGAATTTTTCTCAAACTTTCCTCACAATTGTATGAGGAAAATTTTATCACTTGTTTCTAACAATTTTTCCACCAAACTTTCCTCTATATTTTTTTTCTTTGTGATTTTCTCCAAACCAAACATAAGAAAAAAAGTAACTTTCCTAATTTTTTTTTCTTTTCACCGAACTTTCCAAGGTTCAAACAGAACCTAAGTGCTTGAAGTGCGTGGAGTTTGTAGACTCTTGATCCCTACCTTTACTAATGATTTACTAGAGTGACTGTAGAAATATAACGTTGTCAACTATAAAAATTGTCTAATGTTATGTTTGGGGAGAATTTTAACTAAAAAATGAACCGAAGAGGTTTACGATTTTAAAATATAGTATATATAATGATCTAATGATATTAGTAGAGAAGTTATTGAGTGTCCAAACCGTATGAAAGTTTCAATCCTCATCGCGACGGTCCCTTAAATGCTCACACATGAATTATTGTTGAAGACTGAAATGTTTCTCCTAGTTCTCTTTTCTTGATATCCAGTTATCGATATGTGAATCCTCGCATTCAAATTCCACTTCAATTTCACAAATAGAATGCAACGATCTCTAGGCTTATGTTAGCGTGAATACTTAAAATAGTTAGGGTTTTTGGTGGGGCTGTTGTCCTTCATGATCTGTGACTTATAGCACTGTCTGAGGTTTGCCACGAGCACTAGGTGAAGTGGTCTACCCTTCTCGTTGAAAGGCAACCCATACACCTCGGGTTGGGTCCTACAGTCAGCAAGCAACTTTCCTTGTGGAGATAATTAGGAAGTTGATTATTGGGTTTATAGGGTTGGTCTATCTCATCCGAAATAAGATTTCAGATTCAAACATTGTGAATTGAGAAAATATGCAAAGAACAGATTTATCATTACGGGCATACAAACAGCTCAATAGTAATTTCTGAAGGATTAAAGACAAACCATAAATACTGTTGAGTTAAATGAATATAAGAAGCAATGAGAAAAAGTTTTATGCTTATAAGCTTGCATCGATGGATAATTATAAGAAAATAATCGTATCTCAATAGAACCTTTTAATGCATCTAAGGGCTACCATTGTCTTCAATATTTTTATTATACTTCTTGTGTCCCAAATAATTTGTCTAGTTTGATAAAACAAGCATATTAAGAAATTAGTACAAAAAGAAAAATCTTCATTGTGTATTATACCCTTTGTTTGTAAAAGTTAGAGTTACAATTTTGTCTGAATTCTAAAGACATTTTTATCATATAATATATTAAATGTTGGATAGAATGCACCTATGAGCAACGAGCAAACTTGTCACGTTGGGTTTCACGTAAGAAAGAGTAGCCATGCGAGATAATTTAATACAATATAGAGTGTTAAATGAGATAATAAAAACATTTTGTAGAACAGGTAAATTTAATGCAACATTAATTTCATTTAATAAAGTAACTGTTTACGTGCTTTCCTTCTATTAGTAATAAAATTTAGTTGTAGAAAAAATATATGGTAGCTGACGAAGAAAGAAGAGCAACGCCGAGCTTCTATGGCGAGCAAAAAGGTGATATGCACAATGAGCCTTTCCAAGTTCTTGCGTGTGGATGCTCTAGATCCGTGGAAGAGGAACTTCGATCATGTGTGCCGAAATCCCCACAAAGAGGGGATCAGGCGCCCCCCCCCTCCCAAAAAAAAAACCTTCTGTAGCTAATTTTCCCATAAGGAGTATATGCATATTATGTGGTGAAGCAACATAGACATATTAGAGGATTATGAGGGATTTTTCATCTTTGATAACCAAGTCCGCAAAGAGGATGGGGATGATGTATATTAGTGGAGGATACCTAAGGGTATATATGTAATTTATTTTGTATGTTCTATTATATATGTAATGCCAGGCTCCCAGGTTTGGGTGATCCATTCAATCACTAAACCTCACATGGTATCAGAGCCAAGAGAGTCTTTTACACTCTTTGATTCTGATTAAAATTCCATTCTTTTCCCTTCTCTCTTCCGCTGTGCAGTCTAAGGGTTCCACTCTAGGGTTTCAGTTGCTACATCTGTAAATAACGTTTTGCTATTTCATGTCTTCCTCGTTGCTACGTCAATGGCGTCTCCGGCACGCTCCGCCGATTCCAGCCCTGGTTCCCCGGCTATCTCTGTGTCTCGGATTCCCATGGTTGACCCTGCTGGCTCTCCCATGGTTGACCCAACTGGCTCTCCCAGCTGTGCGTTCTCTATCCCACCTCCACCGTCGGTTCTCTCTGGGATCACCCAGCCATTGCCTTGCTTTTCATGGACACCCACTCCGCCACCATCGGTTCTCTCTGGGATCACCCAACCATTGCCTTACTTTTCATGGACACCCACTCTGCCACCGATGCTCCCCGCTCACCTCGATGAGGCTAAATTCTCCATAGGCGCCTTCCTGCACACGGAACCCTTCAGTTCCCAACCGTTTGGGACCGGCTTTGTTGATCCTGGTTAGGGTTCACATATTGGTCATCCGCTGGAGTTTCTTGCTGGCCTTCCTCTATTGCTAGCCTCTATATGGACCGTCAATGTCACAACCTATGTGACTATGGTGTTGGCAGGCGTCGATGATTTTTTATCTTGGGGTACTCAATTTATCAGCTTTGCTATTATGCGTAAGCTTTATAGGATGTTAGATGGGTCTATCTCACCGCCACCATCATACGTCCCTTCAGTTCACGGTTCTTCTCAACTTAATCCTGGTTATGCATACTGGCTTCGAGTTGATAAGTTGGTACTTGCCTGGTTGTTTGCTACAATTTCTAAGGATAACCATAACGAGGTTTGGGATTTGTCTCATTCTTTACAAGTGTGGCAACGTCTCAAATCGCAATTTGACATGGCTAGCTTAGCACGTGCTCTTGATCTCAAATGTATGCTGACCAATATTACCATGGGCACTGATCAAACCATGGAGTCATATTTACGCTCCATTAAGACGATTGCTGACGCGTTGGCTGCAATTCAAACTCCCATCTCAGACCTTGGATTGATTCAGCTTACAATTGTCGGATTGCCTGAAGATTATGATTCCTTTGTCACTACTTTTTTTATGCTCCCTAGTGCTACATTGTTTGATGGTTTGCATTCTAAATTACTTTTTTTATAAACAACGCTTAAACTACAAGAAAGATCATACTATGTCTATTCATCAAGCTTTTGTGGCTACTATCGGCGAACCACATGTTCAAAGCGGTGCTAAAGCTACTCATGCTTACCAAGGAAATCATAATAATTGTTCCAAGGATGGACATGGTCTCAACAATAAAAACAACAATAAGTCTGGGTCCTCTCAGCAGGATACTTCTATGAGTGTGCCAGCAGGTACTACTATCTCTAGTGCAGTTGGTTCATTGTCTCGTACTTCTTGTATATCTACTCCTGTTACTAATCATTCTTCTGTAGCACTAATCAATCTCAGGGTATCTTTGGATCTCACCCTAATATTGTCTATCAAATTGGTCATGCCCCTGGACATTGTTCCTTAAACTATCCTCGTTGCTACACACCTTGACACTCGCCAGTGCTCCCAGCATATGCTACTTTCAATCCTGTGTCTATTGATGAATAGGTTTGGTACCTTGATTTGGTGACGACTTCTCATACGACTCCAGATGATGCTAAGTTACTTTCTAAGTCTATTTATTCTGGTAATGTTATGGCTAAAGTTGGGGATGGCACCTTGCTCCCAGTCGCTCATATCGGTTCCTCTGTTCTTCCCACTGGATGTCGGCCCTTAACTCTTAATAATATGCTTCACATTCCTAAACTCCAGCATAATTCACTTTCTGTTAGACAGTTGTGTTCGGAAACTGTAGTGTGGTGTTTGACTCTTCCTCTGTTCGTGTCAAGGACAACACAATGAGTGATGTCCTTTTGCAGGCTTCTAGCTCGGGTCCTGTCTATACCGTTCCTATTCCTGGCCTACCAGTTTCTGTTCCTGCTAATATCACCTTGACCGAGTTTGGAGACCGTTGGCATCATAGGTTGGGACATTGTGGATCCACTACTTTAGATTTTTAAAGAAACATAATTTAGTTCAGCTTAGATCTGTTTTCTCTAATACTTGTATGTCATGTCGCTTAGCAAAATCTCATAGACTCCCATTAACTCCTATTGAACACAGAACTGATTCACCTTTATAGTTAATCCATTCTGATGTTTGGCAGTCTCCTATGCTTTCTCATCATGGTTATAAATATTATGTCTCCATTATTGATGATTTTTCGCGATTCACATGGATTTATCCAATGAAACGTAAATTTGAGCTCTATGATTTGTTCACTAAGCTTTGGGTTTTAGTTGAAAACTTATTTACCTATAAAATTAAAATGTTTCAAAGTGATAGGGATAGGAAATCTTATCGTGATACTCGACAATAGAATGGGCTTGCTGAATGCAAACATCGGCATATACTTGAAATGATACGTACTTTCTTAATTGATGCCTTGATGCCTGGTTATTTTTGGTTAGAAGCTGCCTATGCTACTGTTTACACCATTAACAGGTTCCCTACTCTTGTTTTGGCTAACAGGACTCCCTTTGAAGTTTTATTTAATAGAACGCCTGATTATTTGTTCTTAAACCGTTTAGCTGTGCATGTTCTCCAAATTTCATGGTATCTTTTACGAATAAACATTAACCACGATCGGCTCAATGTGTATTCTTAGGTTACACAGCTAATTATAAAGGATATCGTTGTCCTGATCCTATTTATGGCAAGGTTTATGTTAACCGTCATGTTTGTTTTCATGAAAATCAATATCCCTTTTCCCATCTATCGTCTAAGTATCCACATAATCTACCGCATATGTCTTTTGTCTCGAAGAAACACTTACCTTGACTCTGTGTGTGTCTTGGCTTGATTTCAAGCCGATTGGTCCACCTCTTGTCGCCAACCCACACCAGAGTTTAGCTTTTGTTGCACTGTCTATGACGAGTGGGCTATCCCTCACTCCTCACACCTCTCAACCCAGTCCAGAAACCTCAAAGCAATTGCCACCTATCTGCTCCACCTCCGTGTCAGCCAAGTCCAGTGTTTGCCTCCTGTTGATCTAGTCTTGTACCTGGCGTGTTCTCGTGTCAGCCCAATCCCGCGTCTTGGCCCAGCATGCCTCGGTCTCTCATGACACCTTATTCTGGGCCCAGCCCAGAGTCCTCACGTGTTGCACCTGGGCTTGCTTTGCTATCCCCTTGCCCTGCAACCGACCAGCCCAGTGGGCTCCCTTCGCCACCCAGCCCATCTGCGGCTCCTGCGTCTGACATGTCAGCCCAACGTGTTGTGAGTCTTCCCTCTGGCCCTGTTAATCGTCATGTTATGCAAACCCCGGCTAAGTCTGGTATTATCAAATCTAAGGTTGTTTTGTCCCTTGCGTCTTCTATTACACATGTTGAACCTATTTCCTTTGCTAAGGCATCCAAACATCCTAAATGGGTTGATGCTATAACAGAGGAATTTCAGGCTATTATTGACAATGGTACTTAGGAGCTTGTTCCATCTCCTTCCAACCAGAACATTGTTGGATGTAAATGGGTTTATAAAGTAAAATATCATTTTGATGGTAGTATTAAGAGGTGCAGAGCAAGGCTAGCGGCACGAGGCTTTCATCAATGAGCAGGTATTGACTACCATGAGACATTCAGTCCCATTGTTAAACCTATCACAGTTCATTTCTGTTTCCTTTAAGTGGCCCATTCTTCGGTTAGATGTCAAGAATGCTTTGTTACATGGCAATCTAACTGAGGAAGTTTGTATGAAATAGCCTCCGGGATTTGTTAATTGAGATTTTCCACGGCATGTCTGTGAATTGAAAAGGCCATATATGGTCTGAAACAAGCCCCTCGGGCTTGGTTTCACCATTTTAGCAGCTTTTTACTGTCTTATGGTTTTGTATTTAGTCATGCTGATCCTTTCATGTTCATTACTTGCACTGACTCTCACATCTTGGTACTCTTGTTATATGTTGACGATATTGTTCTGACAGGCAATTTTGTAGCTCTTCTCTATAAATTCATTTCTCTCCTTTCTGAGCAGTTTACAGTGAAAGATCTTAGTGATCTTCATTACTTCTTGGGTATCCAAGTAGTTCACTTGCCTTCAGGCCTTCTTCTCATACAAAGAAATATGTGCTTGATCTTCTACATAAGTTTTAGGTACAAACCTGCAAACCTGTTGGAACTTCTTTAGTTGCCGGAACCATCCTTTCTCTCTCAGATGATGAGTTGCTTGCAGATCCCTCTCAGTGCAGGAGTATGGTAGGTGCATTATAGTACTTGACTATGACTTGCTTTGACATTGCATATGCAGTACATGTTATCTCCCAATTTATGCATGCTCCTCACGCTACTCACCTCCACGCTATCAACTGCATTTTTTGCTAATTGCAAGGCATTGTGGAACATAGTATGTGGTTTCGACCAACGTCCTCTCCTACATTGGTTGTGGCATACTCTGATGCTGATTGGGCCAGTTGTAAGGATTTTTGTCACTCGACGACTGGATATGCTATGTTTCTTGGACCAGACCTCATTACCTGGCACTCCAAAAAGCAACCCATAGTCTTCAATCCTCCACTGAAATCGAGTACAGGGCGATTGGGTACACTATTGTTGAGACCATATGTATTCGTAAGCTGCTTTATGATCTTGGTGTGACTCTTTCTACCCCTGCCCATCTCTACTGTGACAATCCCAATGCTACTTACATGTCTGCGCAATCTAGTCTAGCATGATCGTAGCAAAGCATATTACAGTGGATTATCACTTTCTTCTACAACGGGTTGCTGATGGAGATTTAGTTATTTATTATATACCTATTATTTTACCAACTACTGATATGGGATTGTTTTCTCAGCAGTTTAGTTCACATATAACCAATCTATTCATTCACCCTTCTGATCACATTGAGGGGGTGTAATGGAGGATACCTAGGGGTATATATATAATTTATTTTATATATTCTACTATATATACAATGTTATGCTCCCAAGTTGGGGTGAGCCATTCAATCACTAAATCTCACATCTATAACATAGAAAATGATGTCCCCAATCCTGATGATGCCAAACATCCTGACTACCCGACTGTCCTATTAACATGAGAAGAAAAGGTCAAGTTGAGAACACCTTTGACATATGTTCTGACCATAAAAATCTTTCATAAAAAGCTTGGCGATGAGTGATTATCTAACAGTTTGCATAGGAAATGGGTTGTTTGAGGGACATATAAGCTCACTGACATTTGAACCGACTACTTCATGGTTAAAATCTCCAACTTAGAGGACTATAACCATGTTCTCACACACAGACCATAGATGATTAGGGATTCATATTTAACTATAACGAAGTAGGTCCTGACTAGGCAAACCCCTAAGCTGGCCTCGTCTTATCCATATTAGAAGTGGGGCCAAGTCTAAATGTATGCCCATGAGCACAGAAGCTCAAATGTAGGTGCAAGAGCCCAGGAATCGGAAGCCTAACTATTGTCCAACCCAAACTTATGAAGACCTCAAGAAATTACAATTTTGACCTTACTGCAGTTCTCTATAACTATCCATCTACTTCTACTGAAAAAGGTAATGGAATTCACTCAATTTAGATCATTGACTATGAAGGCTATCCTCTCTGAGCTAATGATACTATCTTTAATCGAAAGACTCCATCTTTACTTCTCTCTTCCTAAAAAGTTGTTTTCCTTTTCATTTTTTGGTATCTAACTTGGGCATTGGAAATTTATCGCTTGGGCCAAAAGTTTGGGGGTTCCCCTTTTTGTAACAAGGGAAAGCTGAAGACAATTCGAACCGAATCAGCTAATAGCATGCAAACCTACTATCTTACCACCTCATTAGATAATAGATCCATTCAAAAACATATTGGAGTAGTCTATGGGGAGAGCGGTAGAGAATGATGGTGGTCCATAATGCAACTGTAGAAGGCAAAAATTCTATGACGAATTAGATGATGTCACATGTAAAAAATAGACCAACCATAAAGTGCCACATGTCACGTTGGCTTTGGTGGACCCACTTGGTTAAAATTAAGAGCAGCCAATCAAAAGCCGCCACGTGTCATCGATGATGGAGAAATTAGTAATTGTTGTCTTTATTTAAAAGTAAAAAAATAATTATTGGGCCTAGGCCCAAAACCCGACTCTAACCCTAACCGGCAGAGCCTATAAATAGGGATCCTCCCCCCTCATTTTAAAGGGAGCTCAACATTCAACATCCTACAGGCTCCAGAGCTCAGACTGCAGACAACATTCAGCTATCAAGCAACAAGGATCAAAGTCAGCTAGCTCAACATCTTCTGCAACCTCAAATTGAAGTCTACTTCAGAGTTCTTCATATCGAGATCAAGCAACCTCGCCCTCGCATCGATTAATCTATCCAACAACATTCAGCATTCAGCATTGGCAGAATTCAGAGCTCAGACAGCAAGGAGTATCCAGCTACCAAGCGAGAAGGATCAAGACTTGCAGATTAAAATCAAGAACAACCTTCAGAGTTCTTCAGCTGATTTGCATCCACCGACATCAAGCATCAAGCCCTTAGAATACTCAAGTCATTAGGAGATCGAATCAGATGATCATTTTATTGTATCAAATTCAGAGATTGTACCTACACACTACATCAATACAAAAATTCAATTTGTTGCTGAATTTCTTATCTAATTTGTTTTAGGCGTGAAATTTGCGTTTACAAATTTGGAACACCCAGTGGGACTTCTCTTCCTCTCATCTCTTTCTCCAAGTAAACAACTTCACTTCATTGAAGAAAATATGACTCCCAAGAATGTCATCCTTTAACCTTCAAAGAAAAAGACTATTGGATCCGCATATAAAGGATCCACAAAAGCTAGTACTGGATCTGGCAATCAAAGCACCAGGGTGATGACTAGGAGCACGTCTAAAGCTGATGCCTTCATCACCTTAACGAAACAAGTGGTGACTCTAAATTTGCAGTCACACAAAACTCAAAAATTTGAGTCAAACTTGCATTCTGATAGAGTCAGTCAAACTGCTTGTCTCTCTAATTTGAAGTTAAAGCCTCTTACTACTTTCAATACTAGGAAGACTTTACCTCAAGGAATGGATGAATTCCAAACATACATCAATCCTGCCTTTCAGCCTTTTGGTGCAGAGGATGACAACTATGATGGTGGTGATTCTTCACTAACATCTCCAGGGGACTTGCATTTCTCTCAATCAGAAATGGAGTCTTCCAGCACAGTCGTCATGCCAGTCATGGTCATAGAGGCTGTCAACTTAGAGGAACAATTGGCGAACATGAAGGCCCAGCTCTGTAAACTCTCAAAGGAAAATGCAAAAAAAGATGCTCAAATCAAGCGTCAAAGCAAACAGATTGCTGATTTGACAAAGAAGATGGGGAAGCGGACGTCTGAAGCTTTCAACAAATGCTCACGCAGTGAAGATTCTAACAAAGAGTCTAACCACATTGAGGAGTTTGACGATCGACGCAAACCAAAGAATGATTCATCCTTCGGCTTAATGTCAGTTGAGCAAATTTAAAATTTGATAGCTAAAATAGTTAAGGCTCAGTTGGGAGAGTCTCACAAGAGTCACTTGTATTCAAAGCCTTATATGAAGAGGATAGATGCTCTTCGTATGCCCCATGGCTATTAGCCTCCCAAGTTTAACCAGTTTGATGGCAAGGGTAACCCCAAGCAGCACATCGCTCATTTTACCGAAACCTGTAGCAACGCTGGCACTGAAGGTGATCGATTGGTAAAGCAGTTCGTCCGATCCCTCAAGGGAATTGCATTTGACTGGTATACAGACCTTGCCTCTGAGTCCATTGATAGTTGGGGGCAAATGGAAAGTGAATTCTTAAATCGCTTCTATAACGCACGCCGCGTAGTCAGCATAAGTGAGTTGGCTAATACAAGGCAATGGAACAATGAGCCAGTTATCGATTATATTAATCGTTGGCGTACTCTCTTTCTAAAGTGTAAGGACCATTTATCTGAATCTTCAGCTGTTGAGATGTGTGCCCGAGGGATGGATTGGGATATACTTTATGCCTTGTAAGTAAACAAGCCCAAAATATTCCAAGAATTGGCAACACGAGCTCATGAAATGGAGCTTACAATTGCCTACTATGATAGACGGCTCAATGATAATGAATCAGTCGCATCGTCAAGAAATGAAAACTCCATGCTTGGAGACTCCGAAGAGAAAGAATGTCCTTATTCTGAGTCTGATGTACCAGAAAATGCTGAAGAATCTTATTGATCGTCAATTAAAGATCATGTCGGAAAGTGCTTCAGAAGAAAGTGATCCAAAATTGGGGTTTAGGGGGCAGACTTCCAAGTCAACCTCTGTAGACTCTTAAGTCATCAAAGAATTTACAGACTCTCAAGTCACTCATGTTAGACTGTCAAGTCGTCCAAACTCTAAGACTTCTAAATCAGCCTTTACGGGCTTTTGAGTTGAGAAGCACTAAGACTTACAGGTAAGCTTCTATAAACACCTCAGCCATCAAATTCTGAGACTCGAAGTCGATCCTGCCAAACTTCAAAGTCCGGCTTGATAGACTCTAAAGTCATCAAATCTCATGGACCTCCAAGTCAAACTTTTAAGACTCCGAAGTCATCCAACTCTTACAAACAAAATTCTTGACTCTCAAGTTATCACAGAATTTTAAGTCAACTTTACAGGCCCTCAAGTCATTGATACCACAGACTACCAAGTCGTCAAAGTTTCAGAATCCTAAGTTAGCAAAGTAAGAGACTATCAGGTCATTCAAATTCAAAGACTCCAAAGTCATCAAATTTTGTCAACTCCCAGGTTGTCACATTAGAAGATTTTCAAGTCATTTATATTAAATTTTCAAGTCAACAAACTCCAAAACTTCTAAGTCAATGTAACTATATGATTGATGAAGACTTTCAAGTCACTCCTAAAGACTGCTAAGTTACAAGAAACTATGACTCTCAAGTCACCCTTAAGACTTTCAAGTCCAAACTTCTAAACTCTCAAGTTAGCACAGACTATCAAGTCATCCACATAATACTCAAGTCATCAAAATCAAGGACTTCCAAGTCGCCTAAAGATTATCAAGTCGAGAAAATTGTAAGCTTTGAAGTGAATTCAACGAATCTTAAGTCATCAATAGCTTTGACTCTCAAGTCACCCTTAAGACTTCCAAATCCAAACTCCTAGACTCTCAAGTCAGCACAGGCTATCAAGTCACCCACAGGATACTCAAACCGTAAAAATTAAAGACTTCCAAGTCACCCGAAGTCCATCAAGTCATCCAACTCTTACAAATAGAATTGTTGACTCTTAAGTTATCGAAGACTTTCAAGTCAATCTTACGGATCTTCAAGTCATTGATGTAACAGATTTTTAAGTCATCAAATCGCAAAGACTCCAAGTCATAAAACTCTCTGACTTGCAAGACAATCCTAGCAAGCTCCCAAATCACCAAATCTCGTGGACTTCCAAGCCGGTTTTTTTTTTTTTTAAGGCTTCAAAGTGTTTTTTCAGGACTTCTAAGTCAACAAAATTATTGACTCCCAAGTCACGAAGTTGACTCTCAAGTCATCAAAGTTCAAGTCTCTCAGGACATCAAAATTAAAAGACTGTCAAGTCATCAAAGCTCGAGACTCCAAAGTCAAGAAAGTTCTAAGCTCCGAGTTATCCAACTTGATGACTCTCAAGTCTCTAAAGTTTAAGACTCCTAAGTCAACAAATTTATTAACTCCCAAGTCACTAAGGGAACTCCCAGGTCATCGAGTTCAAGACTCTTAGTCATCAAAGTAAAAGATTGTCAAGTCATTTTATCAAAGGTGTTGACTTGTAAGTCACTCAGCATATTCTCAAACCATATAAACATACTTCAAATAGGTACCAAATTGTTGCAAACTTTTAGAAGCCTTCAAGTTGGGGGCAAAAGTAAGATCGCATCCTCCTTTGCATTAACGATACATGCGTCTTCCTTTAAAATTGGTCGTCTTTTCCTTCAAGTCGAGCACTGGCAATTCGCAAAGTCAAGCTTTCGGGGTCTGATTGGAAGGGCCATGTCTTTTACGTCTGACTGGTCAAAGAGGTCAAGTCTGCACTTTCTGATTGGAGAAGTCACATTCGCTGTCTGATTGGACGAGTGATGCCTTATCTGTATCATTCAACGAGCCAAGATGTTGCTTTCTGATCAGGATAATTGCGTTCACTGTCTGATCGAATGAGCCAAGCCTTCTCTTTCTGATCAGAAGAGTCGTCTTATCTGTCTGATTCAATGAGCCAAGATGTTGCTTTCTGATCGGGATAATTGCATTCACTATCTGATCGAATGAGCCAAGCCTTCTCTTTCTGATCAGAAGAGTCGCCTTCACTGTCTGATAAAAGAGGCCAAGTCTGCACTGTCTGATTGGATGAGTCACCTTTGCTGTCTGATTAGATGATCCAAACCTTCGCTTTCTGATTAGGAGAGGCGTCTTCGCTGTCTGATAGAAGAGGCCAAGTCTGCACTGTCTGATTAGATGAGTCACCTATGTTGTCTGATTAGATAAGTCATGCCTCATCTTCTGATCGAAGGAGTCAAGCTGTTACTTTCTAATCATGATAGTTACGTTTGCTGCTTAATTGAATAAGCGAAGACTTCTCTTTTTGATCGGAAGAGTCGCTTTTGCTGTCTGATGGAAGAAGCCAAGTCTCTGCAGCCTTATTAGAGGAATCTAAACGCCTTCGCTCTCTGATCGTATAAGTCAAGCCTTTGTTATCTGGACAGAGGAGCCAAGCCTTCACTTCCTGATTGGAAGAAGATGTTCTGACTATCTGATTGGAGAGGGCACACCTTCATTGTCTGAATGTCTTTGTCGCCTGAGCGGATGAGTAGTGTCCTCGCTATCTGACCGGAGAAGTTCTACCTTCACTATATGAGTGGAGAAATTCATGCCTTTGTAAAATCTGGAATGAAGGAATAATCGCAAGTCAACTCCAATTAGATTAAGTGAGGGAGTCGCCTGCGAAGAATCGAATCTATGGGGAGAAACGATTCCTCGTCTTAGAAGTCGACCTCACTTCGCGATCTAATCGGAGGAGTCGTGGCTGGAAGAAAGAGATTCAAGTCGACCCCAATTAGATTAAGTGAGGGAGTCGCCTGCGAAGAATCGAATCTACGGGGAGAAACGATTCCTCGTCTTAGAAGTCGACCTCACTTCGCGATCTAATCAGGGGAGTCGTGGCTGGCAGAAAGAAATTTAAGTTGATTTAACAGTTTCTTGAAAAAAAAAAAAAGCGAACATAAATTTAAGTTCTTCAACCAAAAAAAAAAAAAAAAAAAATTCACCCAAAAAAAAAACAAAAACAAAGGGGAAGTCAGAATGTTCTCGATGAAGCGAGCCAAAAAAAAAAGCCAAAAGCACGTCAAAAATACTATGGAGTGTTAGTTCTGATGAAACCAACACTTTGAGGCAATTTGACTCTAAATTGTTAAAAGACAGAGATTGGGACGCGCTGTTCTTCTCTCTGCTTCTCTTTCTCTGGCTTTTCCATCCGCCATGGCCATGCTGCTCAGATTTCAATATTGATACAATTCATTACTTCATTACATGAAAAATCAAATATTTGGTGGGATATGGAGGAGCTTGAGAAGCCTACTTCTTCTTCTTCCAAAACTACGGACGATGGGGCATATGGAAAGAGGCTAAGGCCTAGGCTGCACAACAATGTTGCAGTCCATGATGCAGGCCTTTTGTTGGATGGGTGTTCCGCCCAGAGAAGGTTCAGTCCTAGACTAAACAAGAACCCTGATCTTAATTCAAGTTCTTTGCAAAGGCTTAGCCTTCAGCTTCATCAGACTCCGGAAGATGAAGAATCAAAAAAAAGGGGGAGAAGAGACGATGAATAATTGACAGCAGCCCAAAAGATGAATTTATAGTAGTTGATGGAAAATTATTGATAGAATTTTATCCAAATTTGTTGATAAAATTCTATCCTTTTGGATTGTTGATAGATTTTTATCATTCAAATTACTGATAAAATTTATCACAAATTATTGATAAAATTCTATCCCTGAAATTGTTGATAGATTTTATCACAAGTTGTTAATAAAATTTGATCACAAATTTACAAGCATAATTATCTTCAAAAAAAAATCAGTATGGATTATCTACCAAGTCAGCAAGTCATTTGTCTAAACAAAGGGGGAGGCGGCCCACTAAAAAATAAAAAAAAAGCTCCAACTTTCAGCATCTTTCAAGTTTTCGAGACTCAGCCGCTTCAAACACTCAAAATTCGTGTACGCGGCCGACTCTAGAGGGGGCATTTGTAGAAGGCAAAAATTCTATGACAAATTAGATGATGTCACATGTAAAAAATAGACCAACCATAAAGTGCCACATGTCACATTGACTTTGGTGGACCTGCTTGGTTAAAATTAAGTACAGCCAATCAAAAGCCGCCACGTGTCATCGATGATGCAGAAATTAGTAATTATTGTCTTTATTTAAAAATAAGAAAATAATTATTGGGCCTAGGCCCAAAACCCGGCTGTAACTCTGACCGGCAGAGCCTATAAATAGGGATTCTCCCCCCTCATTTTAAAGGGGGCTCAACATTCAACATCCTACAGGCTCCAGAGCTCAGACTGCAGACAACATTAAGCTATCAAGCAACAAGGATCAAAGTCAGCTAGCTCAACATCTTCTACAACCTCAAATTGAAGTCTACTTCAGAGTTCTTCATCTAGTTTATCGATCGAGATCAAGCAACCTCACTCTCACATCGATTAATCTATCCAACAACATTCAACATTCAGCATTGGCAGAATTCAAAGCTCAGACAGCAAGAAGTATCCAGCTACCAAGCGAGAAGGATCAAGACTTGCAGAGCTTTAGAAACCACAATCAGCCACTTACGGATCAAAATCAAAAATAACCTTCAGAGTTCTTCAGCTGATTTGCATCCATCGAGATCAAGCATCAAGCCCTTGAAATACTCAAGTCATTAGGAGATCGAATCAGAGGATCATTTTATTGTATCAAATTCAAAGATTGTACCTACACACTACATCAATACAAAAATTCAATTTGTTACTGAATTTCTTGTCTAATTTGTTTTAGGCGTGAAATTTGCGTTTACAGCTACTCAAGCTAAGACTAAAAGAGACAAAAACCCAATTGTCAGTCCAATAACAATTCAAAGGGTGCCCCTCTTAGGGCTATAGAGGATGAGGATGCCTCCCAAAGCTCGCAGGCTGTAACCCGTTTGGCAAGGCAGAGGCCATTTGAATGACAAGGACCATGGAGGGAGCCAGCTCTAGGCAGCCTCCCCCAATGTTTCCTTATGAACCTACGGTAGGTAATGAGCCCTCCAATGGCTAGGATCACCCTGGGTCCATAAGAGAAAATGGTCTACCTCATGGCAATGTTTGGCCTCAACCTAGTGAAGAACCAATTGGGTGCCTTCAGACCAGACAAGAAGGGCTGACGTGAAATAGATCATCTAGGCAAAGTGAGCCTTGTATAGGACCAATGAGAGTGTGGCCCTGTCTCGGTCCGTATTAACTCCCTATGATACCCACTCACAATGCTTGACCTAGTTTGAGGAGCAGGAGCACACCTCCCGGCTCCCGTCCCCAAGAAGAGGGTTGGGGAAGAGGCAATGAGTTACCTAAGTGAGGAGGAGATTAAGCACCCAAGGGACGGTTATGAGGGAATGCAGATAGAGCTCGGTCTCGCACATACGGTATGACCATGGTGTAGGGGTGAAAATGCCCGGCTAATCATGAAAAAGCCCGCAAAAGGATAAACGACATTGTAGAAGCCCCTTTGTTGGTAAAGTCCACCATAGACTGCCCTTTCCCATCAAGCTCTCTGGAGCAGATGTCTGTGTGGGCTTACCATTCTCCACCACACCTTTTAGGAGCAAGATTATGGATGCCCCAAGATCAAGAAAGGTGAAAGTCCTAGACTTGGACTTATATCACGTAACTACGGACATTGAGGAACACTTTGGGATAAATAAATCTCACACTGGGTAGCATCACTTGATTCCAAGAGTTATGCATTCGCTCTGCAAGCCAATTCATTGCGAACCATATGGAAAGGAGGGCAAGCATACACCTTTCTAAAATCAAGCAATGAAAGAATAAGTCCCTAGTCACGGCTATGAGCACGTTCTATTAAGAAGTTGTACTCATCCTTGACTTGGAGGATGGTGTGGCCTGCATTTCTTTCCTCAATAACTAGAGCAATGGATCTCACAAAATCCCTTAAAAAGGCCATAGACTTTGTTAGGGCTAATGAAATTTGCATTGAGCATGGAGATAAGTAAGGAAGAGCCAGGCTAAGGAAAGAGGTTATACAAAGGCAGAAAGAAGGCAGAAGAGTAAGAGCGAGAATCAACTCTTTAATGTAGATCCTCAGAGCATCCTCATAGAAATCAAGGGACACCCAATGTCGAGGATGCTGTAGCCTATGGCTACACCATATAAGCTATATAATTTAGCAAAGTACTATGAGTTCCATGAGTAAAACGGTCAGACCACAGCAGGCTACAGTGAATTGAAAAATGCCTTCTATGAGCCTGCAAACAATGATCAAATAGATCATTTTCTTAAGACAGGCCTCAAGGGCCTCAATAAGAAAAAACCCTACTCCAAGCAGGCCCTTAAAAGAGGAATATCTGAGGAAGATGGTGGCTACCATAGCTGGAGGATACGCTGGAGGCATCTTCCAAGCAATGTGGAATGCCATGTGCCTAACAACCAATAGGTGATGATCAGAGAAAGGGGGACAACATTGGGGATCCTGATAGTGACCATTGGTGAGGCCGTAGTGACATCCACTGCCTCATCACCACGACGATGTCCCCCTCATCATCCAGTTAAAAGTGGCAAGTGCTCTTATCCGAAGGACTCTGGTGAATACTGGAAATTTGACCAAGATCATCACCTTGGATTGTCTTAAATAACTTAAGCATTCAGGAAAGTCAGCACACCCATCATAAACCCGATCTTAGGATTTAGGGGCTAGACAGTAAACCTAATTGGTGTGATCTATTTAGCCTTACATTTTATAGATAGGGTTAGGTCAAGGAACCCATAGGTGAATTTTTTGGTGGTTGATGTGCCCACGGCTTGTAGCATCATTATTGGACGATCAACTTTTACAAAATCAAGGCAATCATAGCTCCATAACTATTATAAGGCTAATATGAGTCAGATGATAGTAGCGTAGCAAAGGTGTACGATGACCAATAAACGGCTCATGGATGTTACTCTATTAGCATCAAACCACCTATGGAGGGAAGAGAGGGTTGTAAAATGATGCTCTTTGACCCTAGAGCATAGAAAACATGCCTTGAGCAACTAGTCAATGTCAAGGCCCTAACCATATGTGTCATGACAATGGCGAACCTGGGACACCAACATGCAAAGGTTGCAGATGATACAAAGTCAGTCCCGCTTGAAGTCGTACATCCCTCTCCGGTGGTGAAGGTCAGATGAGACATGGCAGTGCCAGATAGAGAAGAGCTTATTGTCAGCCTCTTTAGGGAGTACAAGGATGTTTTTACATTCACCCTTAATGAAATGCCAAGCTTAGTTCTTACGGTCATCAAGCAGCGTTTGAATGTAAACCCTATCTCATGAGCCTATGACGTATAAGAAAAGGAATATGGTCGCATAACAGTGCATGGCTGCAGCCAAAGAGGGTCATAGGCTGTTGGACTCAAGGTTCATCCGAGAGTGTTAGTACCCCGAATGGGTTTGAAATGTAGTGCCAGTGAAGAAACCTAACGACATATGGGAAATGAGTGTAAACTTCATGAATCTCAATAAAGGTTGCCTAAACGATAGCTGCCCCCTTCCTAAAATTGATGAGTTGGTTGACTTTATGGCTGGCCAGGTAATGTTAGGTTTCATAGATGCATTCTTTGGCTCCCATCAAATTCCCCTATGTCTGCATGACCAGGAAAATGCTGCTTTCATTTTAGGAAAAGGATTATACTACTATAAGCTCATGTTGTTCAGATTAAAGAATGTAGGGATGATGCATCAACAACCAAGGTAGCATGGGAACCAGAAGAGAAAATGCGATCTAACTACCCTTATCTACTTGTTAGACCCGATATGAATAAGTTTCAGGGATGAAACTTTTTAAGAGGATGAGATCTAAAACCTCGAACATTTGGAATTATGATTGAGTTTTTTGTGAAGCTTCGGTGAAGAAACATCTTTTAAAGGGGTAGAATGCAAAATCCCAAAATTCATATTTATAATTCTAGAAGAGGAATTAAGGTGAATTTTCAATTTTGAGAAATTACCATTAGTCACTTGAGCACTTAAATAGTATTATAGTGTTAGGCTTTCATATAAGTCAGAGACTTCTTACGCAGCCGAAAGTTCTTATTTCTAATGCAATCCAAAACTTTTAATAAAGAAATATTGATTTTCAAATTTAGATTTCAATATTAATTGATTATTGATAACTTAGGTATCAAAATAAATAATTTTATTTAATGAAAATTAAGATTTTAATAATTTTAATTTTCCTCCTAGATTACGAAATTTAAGTTTTAAATTATTAAAACTTTAAAGATATCTCAAATATCCCCCTATCTTCTACTTTCCCCAATTTTTTCCAATAAATCTATCTTTTTATTTTTAACTAGCTAAAAAATTAAAAGAAAAAAACTTTGGGTCTTTTACGTGAATACTAGCAGTACTTCCCCCGAACACCCTAACTCCCCCCAAACACTCTATCTCTCCCTTGCTGCTCTCTCTCTTGCTCACATCCTCACTAGCTACCGCTCCTACAACCAAAACTACCACCCCTAGCCTCGGCATTGACTATTGTCGGCTAACCTTGCTGCCGCACTACGGCCAGTCTATCTGTCCACTCAAGCCACTCTCTCTCACTTCTCCTTCGCTAACCTCCATTTCTTACACACCAATACTTATAAACCAACCTATGGCCCCATTGCCACCGGCTGACCACCGCTGCATCACCTTTGTCCTCCACACACCGCCATCGTCTAGCAGTCACCCTTCTTCCTTTTTTGTTTTTTTTTTTTTGGGGTAAGATATTTAGAATTTTTGCTTTTAAGATGTTTATAAAAAAATTCTATACCAAGCTTGATTCATCTTTTAGCCTCTAATCAATCTTCTCGTATTTAGAATCAATTTTTCAAACTTTGGAATTGCTTGGAAGCATACATACATCTACCTTGCTCATCACTTTCATCTCTAAGGTAAAAATGCGAATTTTCCTCCCAAAATTTCTTTTGAAGGGCTCGGTTAGGTTTTATTACAGTTTAGAGATAGTGTTAATTGTTAGCAATGATTGGACGTTTATTTCTATTTTTCCATGATGTGATATCATGATTTCATGCTTGAAGTATGAGTTTAGACAATACCAAAAATTGATATGCACTAACCCAACATTGATGGACAAATTGGACTTATGTACCTCGCTAAAATTCACAAAAATGTTAAAGCATGTAGATCTATGAGTCTTTTGTTACATCAATTTTGAATTATCGATTTTAGGCTTAAACCGACAAAGAAATGATTTTTCTCCCTTGAGTGCACAATTTTGACGTAAAACTAATTAGATAGAAAAATGTGTATTTTTGAGGCAGTTTGGGTAGTACTTTATGACTGATTATAAAATACAAGTTATTGTAGACATAGAGCACTTTCCACATTGTGCTTATACACCTCAATTTGATATTCATAATTGAAGTTATAGCCTTTGCAGGTTATGCCAGAAAACTGACGTACAGACCCTAATTGGTTTATAATTCTATATTAGCTTTTTTTTCGTAAATGAGCTTTTAAAAAGTCATAATTTCTTAAAAAGCAATATTTAGGGGAATTAACTATAGTCATTTGACCTTAGTGGCTTCCTTAACCTTTAGGTTGAAAAATCTTGGTTTTAGGGTGTAAGGACCCCCTAAGCTAGCCCATGTTGTGACATTTTATTTATCATTTAGGCCCAACAATCTAGGATCAAGTTCAAGCTAGATTTGTACACTTTATTGTTGTAATGTCTATGCCCTAACTCCCTCTGGTTGCCCTTTTAAAATGTTTTTGGATGTTTATTAATTATTTATGTGACCTTGTATGCCAAGAAGACCTTATGTGCAATACTTGAGCAGGGGCATGTGATTTTTTGACTTTCTAAACTTGTTATGGTGTAGCAATTCAATATTTCTATTTAAGCAGTCTATATTTAAAATTGATTTTGCTAGGTAAATAGAAGGTTTGATTAAGATGGTTGGGCTTATTGGGAGTCAAATGAACTTATTCATAACGCAGTGAAAGAGTAAGACGAGTTTGCAGGAAGGTGCCTTATGAAATCAGGGTCAATTTCCCTGGACGTAGAGACAAGTTAGTCATTTCAGGTTATTACATGTTGTTGAGCGGGAATGTTCTATGGTAGATGGACATACTCCATGATGAGTTCTTGTAATCTATGTGGTTGTCATAGAGTGGTATAAGGTGGTATCAAAGCTCTAGGTTCGAGTTAGATATTTCTTTGGGATGGTACTTCCGCAGGTAGAGTCTTAAAATTCATATATGTAGGAATTAAATGAAGTGAATGTAAGTATGAGTAAGGGGGATTACCTAAATTTCATAAGCATCATTGTGCATATGCCTTGCATCTTTTATACGTTGTCTAGTGACTTGAGATGTTGGATGTGCGGTCAAAGCTACTAACTACCTGCCTTATGTGTGCATTTAAAATAATGAGCATGTGGTGGCAAAAATTGACCCGATCTGAAAACCCGATCCGAACCAGCCTAAAAGTTTTGAGTTTGAACACGATTTTCTCGACCCAAACACGAAATAAACTGAACCCGAAAAACCCACAAATTTTTGGGTTAAACCCGAGCCGACCCGAACCCGCCCACTCAACCCAAATATTATATCCTTATTTTTATTGTTCTTTAATTTTTTCCCTTTAATAATGATAGTTTTTCATTATAATAAATCGTTTAGAGAGACGTTTTGTAACTATCGCATCTCTTTGCAAATTAGACGATAATACCCATTCTTTCCAAGATTCATTCTCATAAAATAATGCCACATACAACTTATAAATTGAACAATTTTTGAAATGGGCATGAAGTATTTAGTGTTAAGAAAATCAATTCAGAACAACATAAGTATTAAAAATGTGCAAGTCATATCATTATATTCCTAGTGAATTGAATGCGTCTCATTGCATTTTAAATAATATTACTCTATAATAATCTAAAATTTTGATGTTATAATTAATAAATAATTGAAATATTTTGTGCATCTATAATATTTTTCATTTGACTTCCTTCTAATTGGCGTCAAACTTGATGTCAGTGTTGAACAATGGACCAAGTTGTGTTTGTGTTAGGATCGGCCAACTAATAACGCATACATAATTAGATAATGGTAGGTTAATTAACAAAATATCAAATCATTAAATGGGTTATTAACAGGTCGAACTGCTCCAACCCGTTATCATGCTTTAGACAGGTCGGCCCATAAATGGCACCTGACTTAATATTAATATTTAATATATGGACCAACTCATTCAAACGTAACTTAGTGTCTACCAGAACATGACATTCATATATCAAATTGAAAAGTTTAAATATTTTTTTATATTCTCTTAAGAACTTGTAATTAGAATGTTTGTTCATTAAATACAGACAATTTTAAGTAATAACTATGCCAAAATTTTGATTTTTACAAAAAGAGAAATAACTCACTAAAAAGGCACTCCAAACCCGTTAGGTTGACTCGAAACCTGAAAAATCGAAATACAATCACCTGTATTTTACTGAACCTAAAATACACTCGACCCATATTTTACTCGAACCTGAATATACCTGATCCATATTTAACCTGCCTGCTCGAATTGATAGGTCTAGTTAAAACAATCACAAATTGATCATTAACCTTAAATAAAGGCATTTAACTACTTCTCTAGTATTCTTGAGCTGTAACCGGTGGCCTTGGTTGAAACTATAGAATGCTATGATGTATGCTCCTGGTCGTCGATACTAAGCTTTCTTACGAGTTCAACCAACTAATGGATAATTATTAGTGCACCTAGTTGATCCTTGTGTGCTTGTATTGAAGGAGTTTTAGGGTTGAAGTTGATTATTGTGGTACTGAGTTGACAATACTGCCCTAGGTAAGAAGCGAGTTTAAGGTAAATCAGGGGGATATGTGAATATTGTGGAATGTTATAAAAGTACAAAAGGGCCTATAATCATCTTTGTATTTCCTTTGACCTACCACTTTCTTTACCTTACCAATCTCTAAAATCTTCTACCTTTTCAATCTACTATTTCCTTCCTTACTTAGATGCCTTCTTTCCGGATGGTGTTAGAGTCGACCCATAACCATGAGTTAAGCTAGTGGACAGAAGAACCACGCACGGTGACCTAGTAGGGAAAAGATGTTGGGATAGACCGCTGGTCAGAAGGACTTGTAAGTCAATTACATAGCAAGGAGCATCACAAAGTGGTATTAGAGCTCTATGTTTGACCCTAGTGACTCACGTTGGATTATTCACTCTAAGGGAGACCCTAAACCTTGTAAACATAGGTACCAAGTGAAGTGTAAGTATAAGATAAAAGGTTTCGTGTACTAGTAAGTGCCATTATGCATTTAACATACATCTTTTATGTTGTGTGGTTGACTTAACGAGTTGATGTGTGATCAAATTTGTAAATATTGTGCTTCATTTTGCGATGTGAGATTTAGGCAGGTGGCCATCGCTATCAAGATTATGAATCACTTTAGTTTAGTATAAATAAATGGTCAAAAATCCAAAGCTAAGGACACATTGGCATAAGAAAGAGCTGCTTAGTGATTTCCCTATTGGGAGTGATAATTAGGGGCACTAGTTAACCTTGTGGATCATATTAATTAGTTCGAGGTGACTTGTGAAACGGACTTGATCCTTGAATTATTGAGTTAATGTAGATAGTCCTTGGTCAGAACTGACTTCAAGACAATACAAATGGGATGGGCACCCATTGGGGCAGGATATATAGGATGATCCTATAATAATCCTAGTATTCATTGACCTTCTATACTTTACCTACCTCCGTCATTAAAAATCTTTGTCCTCTTATTTCATTGTTTTGTACCTTAGTTGGGTCAACTCTTTGTAGTAGTATTGTGGCCAATTACTTCCTAAGATGAACATCCACCATTTCATTTGATGATGTCTTTATCATCCTAGAGAAAGTACTTCCACTTTAATCATGAATATACTAATACCTTGAAAACTATTTTTTAACTCTGTGATCCCATAATTTCTTTCATTCGTGTGTTTATTGCGTACAACTTTGCAACCTCATGCAAACAAGTGACTCTTCTATTTATTATACTTATATATCTATATTTTCTTGTTTATGTCTCGTAGTGCTTCTGCTTATTTTGTGCATTATAACCACTTCTGTATTCCATTAACTTACTATTCTATCTACCTTACCATTCTCCAAAATCTTTCGCCTTCTTGTTCTGTTGTTTTCTACATTACTTGAATAACTTCTTTCTAACCCTATTCTAATTAGTTGCCTCTTGGGACAACATTTGCTACTTTGTTAGTGATATCTTTGTCTTTCCAATGAATTATGCCTTGTAAGTTTTTCGGAACCTAGTGATTCCTCACTTTTATTCATGTCCTTGTTTCTTTAATTTGATGATCTTATATGTTCACTTGACTCTCAAGTTTATTGTATTGACACACCAGCCTTTGTTCCCCCATTATCCCTCATAACACTTTCGACTTACTTTTCTACTCTATGATTTCTTCTGATTACTTACTTTCTCTTGTTTTTAGGATGTGTATGTTTATTCAATCAATTTGTTGACCCTTATATGGGGATCTAAGTTTGGTTGGAATTTCCTATGCTTCCTTTGAAGTTATGTTCATTGATGACTCTCAAATTATCATCATTTGTGTTCATGATTTTATCTTCCAGTCATAACTACATGAGTACTTGATAGGAACCCTACCATTCGTTGGCTTTCTTGGGAATAGTTTTGGACCTCATATCTTCCTTATGATGTCTCTTTGCAATTTAATGTTATCCATTATAATATAAATGATTCCTATCCTCCCCCCGCCCTTGTGTGGTAAGATTGAGACCACACTAAGTTTTAAGGGAGAATTATAATGTTTTGGCATATCTAATAGTGAGTTTCTTGATAATTTTCTTTGTTATATATGCAATTTAGATGCAATTTGGTTCTTTTACATTACCCATATTATGAGGCTACACATGGACATTATACCACTAGGTATCCTTATTGTGAGTAACATATTCATGAGCTTGTGATTGAAATTATTGGAGAACTGATTAGGAAAAACAACAAGAAAATATGAAGATAGAGTGGGTATGGGGAAACAACTATTATGGTGATCTGCTGAGATATCTATTATTGTCCTATAATTTTGGGGATTATTTATCGAACAATAATATTATTTTGGGTATCATCACCTCCATTGAGCTTGCATTGGCTAGCTTTACTCTTGGAAGATGACCATTGTGAATACTTAATGAATGTTTGGGGGAAAGGAAAAAAATTGCATTTGGGATAAGAGAGGAAACTTATTGTATTACATATGATTCTAGGGATATACCCACAAGTTGGTTGAAGTTTAAGGAATTTGACTAATGTAGTGGGCATGCTTGAGATTTGCTGCTTAGTGCATCAATGCTCATAATGATTACATTTTGGCGAACTAAGGGAGTAGGATAAAGTGGTCCACCTACTAGGAGGGACTATGCAGTGAGTCAAGAGTAATAACTCATGTAATTGGTATAGTGGGATCAGAGTATGAAGTAATGTACCCCTAAAAATTTCTGCCAAGTAAGAGGTTTATAAATCATAACTTTATCCCCAAGCTAACATCAAACGTCGCTTGCTACATCTGAGCCTTAGGTCTATTTGCTTATGCCTACCTAGAGAAGATTGTATGATCACGTGGTACAGGGTGCCCTATTCAATGGTATCAGATTTGGAAGCTGGATATGGAGCATTACGTTGGCAGAAACTCCAAGAAGCTTCTTGGATTATACTGAACTTCTTTTCCACATATAAGTAATAAATAAAGAGGGCATATTTAGGGCTCATGCTTTTGATTGAAGAAGACATGGAGTGAGAAATTATCACGGATCAAGTTCTCTTAAAATACTAGGTATCATTCTAGTATAGAAATGTCTTATTTCGAAGAGTTATATGGTAGGAGGTGTGGAACTCCCTCATGTTGGTAGGAGATCGATGACGTTCTCACAATAGGACCTAAACTTATTCAAATGGCTACAAAGAAGATCCGGCTAACCCTGGAGATGATGAAGGCAACCGAAAGTTGCCAAAAAAGCTACGTGGACAACTAATGGAGATCCCTAGAATTTGAAGTAGGTGACTAGATGTTTCTAAAAGCTTCACCCACTAAGGGTGACATATGGTTTGGGTAATCAAACAAGCTAGCCTTGAGGTATTTTGACCTATATCCCACCATAGGGCAGGTGCGAGAAGTAGCATATCGATTATAACTATTAGAATAGCTCATAAGAGTCCATAATGTATTTCACGTGGCCTAATTAATGTAAATACATTCCTAACTTATCTCATGTGATTGAGCCAAAATGTATGCAGCTTTGGGAAGACTTGATCTATGAGGAACAACATGTTGAGATCTTACATCCCAAAGAGAAGAAGTTTTATAAGAAAATGGTTCCCTTAATAAAAGTCCTCTGGCTAACCATACCATAGTCAAGGCAAGATGGGAACCGAAAGAGGAACTATGATATAAGTATCCCCAGGTGTTTGGTGGATTGAATATAAGTAAGTTTCGAGGATGAAACTTCTTTAAGAGGGGTGAAACATAAAAAGTCAAAAATTTAGATGTTTATGATTGAGCCACTTGTGAAGTATCGAGGATGTAAGCAGAGTAGAATGTAAAGCCTCGAAAATTTCCTACTTATGACCTAACCCAGAGCTTTTAATAAAGGAAATATTAATTTTATTTAATAAAATTCAGACTTTTGGTATTAAGCTTCCCCTCCAAAATTTCAAATGGAAATTTGAATTCATTAACACTTTCAAAAGAATATCAAAGTCCCCTGTATTTTTCTACTTGACCACAATTCTAGTCATGACTCCTCTCTTTCCTATGCACCAGCTAATTTTTTAAAAAAAAATATATTGTGCTTTGATGTGAAAAAACGTAGCAACATCGCCATAAAATCTCACATATTCCTTCTTCCTCTCTCACCATCACTATCTCTCCCTTCCATTACCACCACCCAGCCATTGCCGGCAACTTCTAGCTACCCACTGCCACCACCCACGCCAATGCTCACTAGTACCAACCCCCCCTTTTCGGTTTTCTTGTGGTGAGCATAGACATTGTTAGGATTTTTTCTTCTAGGCCCTAAATCTTCAAGTGTTGGGTTTGATTCATTACTTTAGCTCTTTATTAATTCTTCTAATATATTTTTATGAACTAAACTTTCAAATTTTTGCTGCTCAAAGAAGAAAATTCTCCCTTTTGATTGCATATCTCAATCTTTAAGGTAAAAACCTGATTTACTCTCTTCTAAATTTCTCTTAGAAGACTTGGTGGTGTTTTATTATACCTTAGAGGTTGTGTTGGCTATTAGGAGTGATTTAAAACTAATTTTATGATTTTTCTTGATCGAATATCTTGATTTCATACCTTAAATATAGGTTTAGACAAGACTAGAAGTTGGGCCTGCACTGGCCTGACTTTGAGGAATATTCTAGAATTATGTAAACAACTAAAACTCTTGAAGCAATTCATAGAAATATGTTTACGAGTGTATTTGCTTAATAACTTTAAATTATCAATTTTGGACTTAAAATGAAGGAGAAACTAATATTCTTCTATGAGTGCACAATTCTGACCTAAAACTAACTTGATAGAAAAATATGAAAATTTAAGATAGTTTTTGTGGTTATTTGGGAATAATTGTAAAATAAAAGCTGTAGTAGGCATAAAGGGATTTGTAAATTGTGCTTATACACCTTGATTTCACATTTCTGGGTGAAGTTATAGACTCTAGAAATTAGGTTACAAACTTGACCTGAAACTGCACACAAATCCTAATTGGTTTAAATTGCAATAATAGTTTTTATTTGGTGAATAAGCTTTTAAAATTTCTTAGTGCCTAAAATATAGTATTTAGGGGCATTAGTTATTGTCATGTGACTTTAATGCCTTACTTGCTTCCGAGCTGAAAAATCTTGTTTTAAGGTGTAAGATCTCTCTTAAGTTGGCCCATGTGCTGACATTTTATCTTATTGTTTAGGTCTTACAATCTAGGATCGAGCTTTTACGTTGCATTGAGGCAATGTGTGTGCCCTAACGTCACCTTTTTTAAATGAGTTTTGGATGTTCATAAACTATTTATGTAGCCTTGTATGCTGAGGGGATGTTATGTGTAAAACCTAAACTGCGACATTTGTTTTGATGAATTTATGAACATATAATATGGTGTTATGATTTCATATCTATATTTAAGCAGTTCATCATTAAAAGTGGGTTTGCTGAGTTTATATTGATTGAGATGGGTTGGGCTTACTAGGTGCTAGATGGACTTACTCACAAAATACTAAATTCTAAAGTGAAAGATTAAGGTGAGCTTGCGGGAGGGTGCCTCTGGAGATTAGGTTGTGTTTACCCTGATATAGAGACAAGTTGTTCTCCTCGGGTTGTTGCATGTGTTTGATTAGGTAAATGACATGGTATATGGACATATGCCATGATGGATTCTCGTAACAAATGTGATTGTTTGGCATAATGCTATGAGACCCTATGGTGCCATTGCAATTACTTGAGCTATGTTTCTAGTTTCTAATAATGGTTAAGAATTGGAATTTAAGGTTCTTCAAATGACTAGGAATTTCAAACTATTTGAATGTTTCCCTCTCATCCAATGGTTGAAATTAAGTGTTTTCCGATTAGGGCAGGCATTATTGAGCTCAATCTAATTGTTCGGAACGTCTTGTTCTCAGTATTAGTGTGTTGCATGGGGATGGGATGGGAGCACGGTCGTAAAGAAGCTTTAGTTAATTTTTTTTTTTTGTATGCAATAATGTTGGATATACATGTAATAATGTTGGATTTGTAACTGTCTTTTAACTATTGACTGTGAATTATATTTTGCTTATTTCAATAAATTTTATTTTTGCTTCCATTTCACTATGAAATATGGCGGTGACACCTTGTAGGTTATTTCCAATGCATTAAAAAGAAAGTCAAAGACTCCTTATGCCCGTTGAGCCTATATTTGATATGCAATAAAAGTAAAAAAATGGTAGGTATAACATCAATGGCTACTGTGATTATTACCGTGGAAAAGCATATCATACTTATTGAAGCATGCAATGGGAGATAAATAGATGATGAAACTTTACCCTATCCCCAATATGGCAAATCCCGATAATTGTGCCAATCTGATTAGGCTTTGTACTTGCAATTTTCATCAAAGAAGAAAAATTTGACCTATCCAACCTTACTTAGGGATGGAGGCAGTGGAGTGTGGAGAGATGACCATGAGGACATCTGGTCAACTCTCATTCCTATTAAAACCACACAGGTGTAGTAGGATAGAGAAGAGGAAGTCCCAAACCTCACCCATGATTATAGCAATGGAAACGGGTTGAATTTGGCTCGAATGCATGAACATTCAATTTCGATCCAATTAATAATTAGATTTAAAAATCTGGTCAAAATCCGACTCTGTTGAATCGGATGTTAAATCGAATTAAATTCCGATATAATGATATAATCTGATTATACATTTTTATTCAATATTTGCATATTTTTTTATTTTCAAATTTGTTTTTGGTCACTTGTAAATATAATATTAAACACCTTTTTAATGTCAAATATCTTTTCATTTCAAATATTTCAATATTTTAGTTAAAAAAATGTTGAAAAAAGATAATGCAGATTCACTTTATAGGAAAAGAGATAGACAGTAGCGTAATAGCTGGAAGGAAAACGGAGAAAACAAAACTTTGATTGACAAAGAAGAGCGATCGAGAAGAAGATTGGAAGGAATTAGTAATTTTTTTGGGATAAGATAATGGGAAATTAGTTCACAAAGAAGATTATATTGTAAATAGAGTGTGGACCTTATACGGATATTTTTAGGGTTATAATATTAGGATTTTTTTATCTTCAAAAAATAAGTGAAATTATTAAAAATGATATCAGATCAGATGCACTCTCCTCCGAATCCAATCAGATCGGAGTTAAATTCGAATTATTTTTTATTAGGTTCGAATTGGATAATTTTTTTATTGGATTCGGATCAGAGAATTTTTCCTCAGATCTGATCGAATTTGCATCGAATTCGGACTATAATATCATTCCTTCCCATGAAGGGAGGCACTATAATCCCTCACACTTGATCCGAGAAGGGATCCGCCTAGTCCAATCATAACATCAGAATAATATGAGGATCCAGCCGTTGCCATGCTAAAGAAGACTATGGCCTATATAACCATATGGAAGCTCTCAGCTTCCTCCATCATCCATTGAGAGGCACTCCTCAAAATCCCTTGCAAGTATAAAACCCCAGTACAAACTACACCTAAAGAATTGGTTGGTTGCTTCACAAGCAAAAGGCCCCCCTCGGCAATAACATCTGATGACATATACCTCAATCCTGAAGGGGTACAACACAATAAGGCTTTATGTCTCAATGTAACTTGCAAAAACAAGTTTGAACGCATGATCGTAGTTGACAATTGGTTGTCAGTTAAAATATGCCCCCTTGGAATGTCAAGGAAATTGTCTATAACTAAAAAGGACATGACTCCTTCACCTCAGGGCTACAAGAGTCTATGATAGCACCCACAGAAATGTTGTGATGCCCCAAAAATTCTATTTCATTTTCATCTTAATCTTTAGCATATTTAATGCAATAGAAAAATACCATAATGGGCATTACTGACGTGTTTCATTATGAAATACAAGGCAAAATGGAATTTATTGAAATAATCAACAGGAAATTTTAAAGTTATCTACAAGGTCAAAGATCAACTCAGCCAACTACAAGTCCAACATTATTCCATGTTGATGAAAATTTAACTAAAGTTTCTATACACCTTCACTCACACGATACCCATATGCAGCACATTGCTACCTGAGAACAAAACCTTTTCAATAGTGAGATGAAGCTCAATAATGCCTATCCTCAATAACAGAACACTTGAAATTCATTTCAATCATTTAGGGGTAAGAGGAAAAGGTTCAAAATAAAATTGGATCTCAATCATTTCAAATCCTTGTGCCATAACTTCTTATCTATCATTTAAAACAAAAATATGTTTCATTTAATAGTGAGTAACCCCACTAGAGGGTCTCATGGTTACTAAAACTTGAACAACCTCATCTGGAGAGACTACTTTCCTCTATATCAAGTGAAATATAATGTGATCTCGAGAGGCACCCTTTCGCAAAGTTGCCTTAATATTTCAGTTTAAGATTTAGTATGAATGGTTCCATTTGGCTCCCAATAATCCCAACCTGTCTTTAAAAAAACTCTATTAACTTAGCAAAAGCCAACATGAATTGCTTAAAATATTCAATCGCGACACCAAATTACTTGTTCAAAAATTCATACAATCGTGTATCGTTGTTCACGTTTTACACATAAGGCCCCCTTTGTATATATGATCACATAAATGATTGGTAAGCATCCGAACACATTTTAAAAGAGTAACCAAGGGGACGACATAGAAATTACCTCATAGAAGAGGAAATGACCTAACTTGAGCTTGAACCTAGAGTGTTGGGACTAAGTGATAAAATGCTATATCACCACGTAGGCTAATATCCATAGAGATTTTACATTCCAAAACGAAACTTTTATAAACCGATAGCCTAGCAAGCCACTAAAGTCACGTGACTCTAGCCAAATTTCCCCTAAATACTGATTTTTAACAACAAAGGAAAATATTTGAAGGGTCATTTACTAAAAAAAGCTAATATTAAAGTTGCAACCTGGTAGGGTCATTTGGTAAATTTTTAGCCCTAAATTTCAGACACTATAACTTCACTTATTAAAAGCAAAAATCGAGTTATATAGGCACAATCTAGAAATCCCTTTATGTCTATTACAATGTTTACTTTATAACAAATCACTATTGACCACAACAACTGCCTCAAAAACTCATGTTTTTCTGTCTAGCTAGTTTCAGGTCAAAATTGTAGAATCACTTGAGAAAGTTCATTTCTTCCTCCTATTAAGACCAAAGTTGATAATTAAAAATTCCCAGCAACATAAGACTCATGCATCTACATCCCTGAATTTTTTTTCGTGATTTTTAGTCATGTACTTGACTCTAGTTTATTCCTCAAAGTTGGGTCAGTGCAGGTCCAGTTTCTGGTCTTGTCTAACCCCATATATCATGCATGAAATAATGATATCCCACCAATAAAAGTGGCAAAATTACTTTCAAATCAATCTTAACGACCAATCTTAGCTCTAAAATCCAATAAAACCTAGCCAAGCCCTTCAATAGAAATTTTAGAGAGAAACATTTTTAGCTTGAAGATGAAAGTGAGGAAGAAGGTAGATGCACATGTTCTTCGAAGCAACTGCAAAGTCTGGAAGCTTGATGATAAACTAAGAAAGATTCATGGGAGCCTAAAAGACGAATAAGCTTGGGATAGAATTTTTTTAAACCAAAAAAAAAAAATCATAAAAGCAAAATCCTAAATATCTTACCAATAGAAAACCATAAAAGGACGAGGGCTGGTGGATGGTGGTAGCGCTGGTGGGGTGATAGTGGCCTCGGGAAGTTAGAGGTGGGCAGTGGTGGCGACAAAGCTACAATAATGGGGCCATGAGTTGTGTATGATTATAGTTGTGTGATAGAGGGAGGTTAGGAAAGTAGGAACTGACAAAAGAGTGGCATAAGAGGGGGGAGAAAGGGAGAGAGACCAGCAGTGGGAGGAGGTGTGGCAGCGAGTATGGACAGCAATGGTCGTTGGCGACGCTAGGGGTGGTAGTTCTAGTTGTGGGTGGGGTAGCTACTGAGGATTCGTGAAAGAGAGAGGGGGGAGAGATTGTAAGGGGAGTCAACTGCTTGTCATGTAAAAAAATACAAAATTTATTTTTTTTCAGCAGCAAATAAACGAAATAGGGAAAGATTCATGGGTGAATATTCGCAAAAGTAGGAGTTATAGGGGATATTTGATATCCCTTCAAAA
Source organism: Carnegiea gigantea (assembly GCA_029747015.1). NCBI lineage: Eukaryota > Viridiplantae > Streptophyta > Magnoliopsida > Caryophyllales > Cactaceae > Carnegiea > Carnegiea gigantea. The sequence goes on from JAKOGI010000024.1 coordinate 1,000,745, forward strand.
TTTTAATAATTTTAAATTTAAATTTTGAAATCTAGGAGGGAAATAAAATTAAAATAAGTAAAATCTGAATTTTCATCAAATTAAACTAACGTCTAGAATTTTTATTTTCAATAATCAATTAAAATCTGAATTTGAAATTAATATTTTTTTTATTATAAGCTTTAGATTGCATTGAGGATAGGGAATTGTGGACTTGGTTCGAATTTCTAACTTACCTAAAGACCCAATGCTAAAATGCAGTCAATGACCTCAATCACCAAATGATAAATTCTCGAGATTAAAGAAATCACCTTAATTGTTCTTCGAGACTTAATAAATGCGAATTTTGAAGGTTGTACATCTATCTGTTTCATTTCTATTGTGTTGAACAACCTATAATTATGATGTGTTGTTCAAGTTTCTACCATAATAACGTCGTTTACCATTTCGGTATCACATGTTGCCTTGGTAATGGTTCATTGGGATATTTTTATTTCTTCCTCTACTAGCATCCTAACATCGTATAGTTGCATGAAGATAATTAGGGACTAGAATTTGAGGTGTTAATTGTAACTTGGCCTCAGGTTCTTGACAATTATACCAACTTGGTCTTCATTTGATCTCTAACCAACACATTTTCCCATGCCTTTAACACTTAATTTAGCCCATAGATAAAAATTAGGTTAGTAGTTTATTGGTTATGTTTGATGGATTTAGAAATGAAGAAGTTCTAAATAAGAGCAATTTTTAGCCCATTTAGATATCTCAAGGATGGGAACGTGCCAAAAAGGAGTCCAGGACTGCCATTACAGTTTAGACCATGCTAGGCTAGGAAAGTAGAAGAAATCAAGAGGATAGCAAAGTGGCACAGGAAGGTCATGCTACTTGACATGCCTGTGCCCCACTTATCTTCCCATATTTTGAAGAAGTGCTGAACAAGGCAACAGGACAGAATTTTAGCATGGGTAGACTGTGCCATGCGGCAACCATACCAAAGTATGGACCTGCTGGTATTTAAATGATTAGGCTAAAAAGGGGGGCTAAATCTGACTTTTAGGGGTTTATCTTTGGAATACCATTTTTTGTCTTCATTAATTGAAGTTAATTTTTGATTCAATTCTAGCATTTTCTTGATATTCATATCTCATTAGCATTTAATCTCACCTTTTTTCTGCTAAATAATTCTCTTTTTTAAGGCATTTGATCTCATCCCTAAACCTTGGGTTTCAATGAATTAGGTGTTGTGGGGACATTATTGGTTTAATCCCTATGGATTTGAACCCTTAATCTAGTCCTCAAAACCGAATTATCCGTTCTTTTGAAATCCCCTTTTCAGTCCTCTTCTTCATTCTTTCAGCTTGTCAACTATGGGTTTGGCATTTCAATGTTCAAGGATCATCAATCTAAGTTAAGATTAGGGTTGATTAGTGCTTTATGGTAATTGATTCATGAATAAATGAACATGGATCAAGCAAAATCCATCATTAATTTGAAATTGATTTTTGAGTAAGCTTCTTTCTCTTCACTTTTATTGCTTGTTAATAGATTAATCGATTATTAATTATAGGATAGTTTTTCTTTTTGGGTGATTCTTTGAGGAAATGTTGGGAAGTTGTGGTGGCCATTTCATATCATAGGCCAAGTCGAGCCCCATTGATCACCCATTTGATGTGCTATGTGGTAAATGCTTATCACCTTATTTTACAGTAGATAGGTTAGTTTATATTCATTTATTTGTGTTAAATTTCAGCTTTCCTTTGTACTGTAGTTGGTCTAGGTTCGCATTTTAGAGTAATTTAGGTTAGTTAGTTATATTATATCCTTCTTCACAATTGAGTCAAAATGTAATCCACCATAACCTCAATGGATGACATTCCCTTTTTCTCACTACAAATATCATTCAATAGTCTCTTTCATCTCGGCAATTCAGGACTAAGGAGGTTTGTGCACTCTATTTGGGTTATAAAGTGTAGGAAGCTTTCTGTTACATGCTGAAGGTAGAAGGCACGTGAAAGGCACGAGTAAGGCACTTAAATAAATTGGAAGGCCGTTAGAGTCTGTTAGTGAGGGCCCATTTGCAATGGGTTGTTAGAGAGGGTTGTTAGAGGAGAGAGAAGATCGTTTCTACTGTTTTATAACCCAGCCATTGTAAAGTGCTGGGTAATTTTGGGTGATGAATGAAATCTCTCTTTTTCCCCCTCATATCTTCTTCTGCTCCTCCCCCTTATTGCTCTGTTCTTATGCTAATCATCTATCCGATTAAGAAAAGTCTATCAAATTGGTATCAGAGCTTGCGATACCTTGGCCTGACACACATATATCTTCAAGGCGCTGAACCAACATACATAGGCGCAGCTGATTACAACAAGCAATCATGCCTCGCATTGATGATGTACAACAACAACTCCGACAGTCCATTGATGATCTGCAGAGTCATATCAATAGTCAATCAGAATTGATTAATGGCCAGCTGACTACACAAAGAGAAGCACAGGAAAGGGCTCATGGCCAGCTGAGGGAATTGATTGCTGGATTGAGTATGCAAGTGATGCAGTTGACCACTCGAACAAATGATACTGGTGGTACTGGAGGTAATAACCTGTCTAGACTATCTCGTATTGATTTTCCAAAGTTTGAAGGAGATGATGTTCAAGGTTGGATTTATAAATGTGAACAATTCTTTGAGTTAGATGCCATTGGAGAAAATAGGAAGGTCAAAATTGCCTCTATACACTTGTCTAGAAGAGCCCTGATTTGGCATCAAGCTTATATCAAGGGATTTGCTGTAGGGGTATGGCCAGGATGGGGTGACTATAAAACGGCTATATTAGCTAGATTTGGTGTTGGACCCTTTGATGACCCCTTAGCTGAGTTAATGAAACTCAAACAGTTGGGGAATGTGGCTCAGTACCAAGAAAAGTTCGATATGTTGTTAAATAGAGTGGACTTGTCAGTCACCCAAGCTGTTAGTTGCTTTTTGAGTGGCTTATGTGAAGAAATACAGTGTGGGGTTAGAATGTTCAAACCTGCAACACTAGATGAAGCTTATTGCTTGGCTAAGTTACAAGAGGCTACTCTTGCTTCTATAACCAGAAGGAATAAGCCAATCTTAGATAAACCCCCAACTCCTGCCAGAAGTTTGGCCTCTTACAGGGGGTCAACTGGAGGTTCGTTGACTCCTACTTTTTCGAGGCTTTCTCACAGAAATAGCAACATGGGAAGCCAAGTTGGTTCAAGAAGTACTATGTCCAGCACTGGTTCTGTTAATTCTAAACCCAGGAGAATCTTAACTCCTAAAGAAATTGATGAAAAAAGGGCCAATAGCATGTGTTTTTTCCGTAATGAGAGATATTATCCTGGACACAAGTGTAATGGGCAGGTGTACAGGCTAGAGGTCATGGAGGATGGAGAGTGGGAGGAAGGATCGGAGGATGGAGAGTGGGAGGAACCCCTCCCTACAAGATGAAGAACAACCACTCATATCCCTCCAAGCTCTGCAGGGTGTAAACTCCTTCCAGACCATGAGGGTTACAGGAAAAATTGGTTCTCGACTGATACACATATTGATAGATTCAGGGAGTACTCATAACTTCCTAGATGCTACAACAGCTAAAAGGTTGAGATGTAAACTGATGAAAATTCCTCCCCTGGTGGTTGCAGTGGCTGATGGGGCTCAGTTGGATTGTAAAACATTGTGCATGGGATTTATGTGGACCTTAATAGAAGTTGGGAAAATGGCTGAATGCATAACTGATGCTTACATAGCATCTTTGGAAAGTTGTGATATAGTTCTAGGAGTGCAATGGTTGTCTACTCTGGGGCCAATTCTTTGGGACTTTGAAGATCTAACCATGGAATTTGTCCTCAAGGGAAAGAAACATTTACTGCAAGGCATCAAGAAGACTAAGGTTGAGTGGACAAAAGGAAAAAATCAGAAAATCCTAAATCAGGCAGCACAACTATTTGCAATAAACATTACATCTGTCCAGCTGAATCTAGCTATGGGACAAACTGAGGCAAAGGAGCCTCAACTGAATCAATTGTTGCAAGAGTATGCAGACATATTTGAAGAACCAAGGTCTCTTCGCCCCCACAGGAATGTTGACCACAAGATCATTCTTAAGGAAGGCACTGGCCCTATTAATGTCAAACCCTATAGGTATCCAGCTTTGCAAAAAGATATGATTGAGCAAACTGTCAAGGAAATGCTAGAAGCTGGGGTTGTAAGACCCTCCCAGAGTCCCTATTCATCTCCCATTGTGCTAGTCAAGAAGAAAGATGGGACATGGAGGCTTTGTGTGGATTACAGACAACTCAATAAACACACAGTCCTTGATAAATTTCCAATTCCAGTGGTAGAAGAATTGTTGGATGAATTGTTTGGGGTTTCCTACTTCTCCAAAATTGACTTGAGGTCTGGTTACTGGGAAGTGAGGATGCACCCAGCTGATGTGCCAAAAACTGCATTTAGAACATATGAGGGTCATTACGAATTCCTTGTAATGCCCTTTGGATTGACTAATGCATCCTCTACCTTCCAAGCCCTTATGAACCACATTTTCAAACCTTACTTAAGGAAATTCATATTGGTCTTTTTTGATGATATTCTGATATACAACTCTACTTATGAGTAGCACTTATACCATTTGAAGGCAGCTTTTGAGATTTTGAGGCAACATACTCTGTTTGCTAAAAAGAGCAAAGGTAGCTTTGGGGAGACTCAAGTAGAGTACCTACGCCATATTATCACTATACATGGGGTCTCCACTGACCCTAAGAAAATATCTGCTATGTCTGAATGGCCAACACCTAAGACCATCAAGGAGCTAAGAGGTTTTTTGGGATTGACAGGTTATTACAGGAGGTTTGTTAGATAGTATGACCAAATTAGCAAACCTTAGACTGCACTCCTCAAGAAGGATTCCTTTCATTGGAGTGATGAAGCCCAAAAGGCTTTTGAAGCCTTGAAAACAGCCATGGTGACAGCCCCTGCGCTGGCTTTGCCAGATTTTACCAAGGAATTTGTGGTGGAGGCTGATGCATCAGGAGGAGGCATTGGGGTAGTTCTTATGCAGAACTCTCACCCTATTGCATATTTCGATAAGGCTCTAGGCCCTAAACAACAAGCACTGTCCACTTATGAAAAGGAGTTTATGGCAGTGGTATTGGCAGTGGAAATGGAGGCCTTACTTGTTAGGCAGGCACTTTATGATTAAAACTGATCATTTCAGTTTGAAATACTTAATGCAGCAAAAGATTTCCACATCATTTCAAGGTAAGTGGCTGACTAAGCTCTTGGGATTTGATTATGAGATATGCTACAAGAGAGGGAAGGAGAACAGGGTGGCAGATGGGTTATCTAGAATGCCTGCAGCCCAGTTAGTGGCTATGACAGTGTCTTCTATTGATTCCACCTTGTTAGAGAAGGTTAAGAACTCCTGGTTAGCTGATAACAGCATTCAGACCATCATTCATAAGCTGACCAATGGAGAGTCTATTCCTAAGTATTCATATTCTCAGGGGTTATTGTACAGAAAGGGAAGAGTGGTGGTGGGAAATGATGCTGCGTTACACTCCCACATTATCAAGCTTTTCCATGACCCCTCATTTGGGGGCCATTCTGGGGTGGTTGTGACTGTTAAGAGCGTGTCTTGCATATTCTGGTGGAAAGGCCTGGGTAAAGACATAAGAAACTACATAAGGGCATGTATGGTATGTCAGAGATATAAGGCAGACCTTTCAGCCCCTGGAGGATTGCTGCAACCTTTACCTATCCCAGGTGCAATATGGGTAGATGTCTCCTTGGACTTTGTTGAAGGTCTGACCAAATCTAGAGGAAAGGACACCATAATGGTGGTAGTAGACAGATTGAGTAAGTATGCTAATTTCCTTCCACTGTCCCATCCCTTCACAGCTGTGACTGTGGCTCAATTCTACTTTGATAACATCTTTAAGCTTCATGGAGTTCCAAAAACGATAGTAAGTGACCGAAACAAGGTTTTTCCTAGTCACTTTTGGCAAGAATTTTTCAAGCTTCAGCATGTGTCACTGCAAATGTCAACTGCTTATCACCCCCAAAGTGATGGCCAGACAGAGGTGGTCAACAGAAGTTTAGAGGGATATCTGAGGTGTATGATAGGAGAAAGACCTCATGAATGGGCCTTGTGGTTACCACTGGCTGAATAGTGGTATAACTCCAATTGGCACTCTGCCATTGGACTCACACCATATGAAGTGGTTTATGGTCAACCCCCATCTATACATATTCCCTATGTTTCTAGTGATAGCTTGGTCAAGGCTGTGGACAGAAGTCTAAAAGCTAGGGAAGAATGTATTGAAATGCTCAAATATCACTTAAATCGTGCTCAACAGAGGATGAAGAAACAAGCTGACACACATAGGGTGGACAAACAGTTTGAGGTAGGAGAGTGGGTTTTTGTCAAGCTTCAGCCATATAGACAACATTCTGTTGCTCTCAGGCTAAATCAGAAACCTGGTCCTAAGTATTTTGGGCCTTTTCCCATCTTAGCTCGGGTGGGTTCAGTAGCTTACAGACTGCACTTGCGCTCTCAAGCAAAAATACATCCAATCTTTCACATCTCTTTACTGAAGAAATTTATAGGTACCCCTCCTGCAGCATTAGGATCTGTACCTAATGTTGATGAAGTAGGTATGCTAGCTGCCGAGCCTGTGGCTATACTGGCTCAAAGATTGGGTAAGAAGGGTAACAAGGCAGTGGTTTATGTTCTGGTACAATGGTCTAATCAAACAAAGTAAGAGGCTACTTGGGAGTTATATACTGAGATTGGAGTTAAGTTTCCAAATTTCAAGTTGGAAGCTTGAGGATAAGCTTTTCGAAGGAAAAGGCATTTGTTACATGCCAAAGGTAGAAGGCACGTGAAAGGCATGAGTAAGGCACTTAAATAAATTGGAAGGCCGTTAGAGTCTGTTAGTGAGGGCCCATTTGCAATGGGTTGTTAGAGAGGGTTGTTAGAGGAGAGAGAAGATCGTTTCTATTGTTTTATAACCCAGCCATTGTAAAGTGTTGGGTAATTTTGGGTGATGACTAAAATCTCTCTTTTTCCCCCTCATATCTTCTTCTGCTCCTCCCCCTTATTGCTCTGCTCTTATGCTAATCATATATCCGATTAAGAAAAGTCTATCACTTTCTTTTTCTTCTTGTTAGTAATTCCAAGTAACAGAGTGTGGTAAGCAATGTCGTGCTATAGGAACTTCTTTGGTTATACCATCCCCAAGTGCTAACCTTCTGAGGGTCATTAAAATGGAACCAGCTACTTACCATTTGTTCTAAAGTGAGTGGAGATACTATTTAGGACATAATGTTGACAAAATTCCTTAAATGCAAGAAACGGTTGTTCAGGCCTGCAAACTTCAAGTTCTAAGGATGGAAACCCATGGCAAGTGACTTCCTTTTTGACATAGGTGAAAAAAGGGTAGGGTCTATGATATGATTTCGAAATAATTGAGCCTCCTTAGAAGCTACTCTAATTTGTTGATTCTTTGGTCCATTAGCCATCCTCTCTTTCATTTTTAAATTCATGTTCTTCCGGCTTTTTGGTGAAGTCATTTATGAGTTTCTATTGCTCAATAAGTTTAGACTCAATTCAGCATTCCAATTAAGCTAGCAAATTGGCTACTTTGACTGGTATATGGTCATTGGCATCGACTTCCTCATCATGATGTGGTTGTTGTTGCTGTCATTTTCTTCCATAAATCTAAAGGTTCAGCTTTTTAAACTTACTAATAACGACCTTCCTAAGCGATCTCGCTTGTTTTTACTCTAAGGGCCTATTTTTTACCCTCATAAGCCACGAAATTTGAGATTTTAGGAGAGAAAGATCCTTGAAAAACAAGGGTACAGTGACCACAAGATTTTACTTTTGAAGAAAAGAAGGGAAAAAACAAGACGGACATTAAACAAGTTCTCAAGGCTATGGGCATGGATGAAGCCAGAACATTGAGGAGCCCCAAAAGACCAGAAAAACTAAGGAGATATGCAAGGATAATGGTATGATTTTGCTAAGCCCTAGCTTCCCCTCAGCTCCTAGTGACATCAAAGATGTTGTAACTAAAGTACAGTAACATCCTATTAGAACCGCTGGGGTAGGACTCTAGCTACCACTGGCGTGTGTTTAACTATCTGTAGTTGCAGCCCATGACCACTAATTAGGATGCCTTGCATTCTTAATAGGGCTTAATTCTTGGTTAAAAGCCTAAAAGGAACTGATTCTTTTTTTTTTTTTTAAAGGAGCGTCTCTTGCCATAGAAAGGATACAACAATAACGCTTCATATTTGTTCAAGGAAATCGCTTATATGAGGTTTTGACCTTAGAGTGATGTTCAAAAGGCCATACAGTAGAGTCAGTGCTCATAACACCCATGTGGGATGGATGAAACTCTTTTCATCTTCAAAGTTGTGTGCTTCAAAAAGCCGCATGGTGGTTCTTCAGTAAGGTAGCATCTTGATCGGTTGGAAAGGGCAGACCATAGTAAAGAGTTCCACATGATAGTAGGGATAGCTGGAGGATCCTAAGGCATGCTTTTACTTGGAGTGCCTAATAAACTTTGACATTTATTAAGCTTGAGTAGATAATAAGTAATGCCTAAATGATTCCATTGTTTAACCGAAAACTAAAAAGTTTTAATTGCATTCATAACTTTTCAAGTCTTAGACACTTTACTTACATTCCAATAAAGTTTCCATTAAAAGTGCAACTAAAGGTGACGGTGATAGCGGGTGGTCGGTTTAGGGCTCTCCTGTGTTGGATGCTTTTCCTCTGGTGACCCACTTTCTTTTGAAGGGTGCATGGGGTGGCTTTCCAAGTGATCAATTTATGGACTTATATGGTATGGTAAATCAAAGTTTCAATGTTTTGAGTCATCAACACATTTTAAAGGTAACACACAAACCCATAATTCAATAGAAGTTACCTTGTTCCTTCTTTGAAACAAATCCTCTAACCAAAGGGACAACTGTGGGACATGAGATTCGATTTTGAAGAAGGAAAACTGTTTTTCCAAAGGATTATAATTACAAACATCTCTAGCAGGGATTATTAAGAGTGATTCCATGGCAAACCATAAGATAGTGAACACCACCATTAGACCACCCATCTCAAAAATGGCCTCTACTAGAAGTGAATGTATTAAAGCCTTAAATTTTCTAGTTCCACACAAAGAGCACTTTCATGACGTTTAGTTTTTATTTAGAGAAATAATTAATCGAAGAACATTTTTGGTGGCTACTTGTTTTGACCAGCCATTTTATACTAAAATTAGAAATACTAGAAAGCAATAAATTTAGTAAACTCTTTATTAGTGAATTTATTTTTTATTTCTGGAAAAAGAGAATAAACATAAAGTAAGAAGTCTTGGAGCATCAAATACAAACGTGATTACAAAATGTAAGAAATGAATGAAAGCTTTAAATAAATTACTCTCTTAATTTATAGCCCTCAAGAACTACCTCAATCCAAGTTATTGGAAAAGCAATGATGTTCTTAATTCCTTGCTCCTACATGTGTTAGGATAGGATGAAGAGTTCAACTGTGGATTTGCATAGAGTTTTGCTACTTGATAATGATTTTATGAAGAGAAAGAGGAAGAGTGTGCGACGCCCTCAAATTAAACATGTTTCATTGTTTGTATTTTCCTTACTAAATCTCTAAAGTGGGGCCAATAAACTCGATCGTAGGGGTGTTACTGTCATCCCTACAGGACAAGGCTTGAAGTATGTATAGTAGAAATAATATAGTTAGACATAACTTCAACCACACACATTCACACATGATCAAACCATATATAATCAACTGTTAATGAACATGAGGTTCATACACCACTGTAAACTGATTCACCACATAATCTACACCTTCGTCCACTGAAAATTTCAAATGTAGCTTCAAAATATGCATATGCTATATCACTATTGATCCATCCAGATTCCCTTGCTCAACTTATTCTCTTCAGCTAGTCTGCTAGCATGAAGGTGATTCTCTAAGCATTTGCCTAAAACAAAATATGAAAAACATTTTGTGCCATGAGTTAAAGCTCAGTACATGCATTCCTGCATTGCTAAATGATCTCGGCATAAATTGTTTGGGCACACGCTTTGCAATTCATTTCAAGTTAAAACAGTGAATGAGATGAACGTAAAACTGCATTGTTAGTTATTATCTGCTAGTGAACCACTTGATACTATTACAATCTATGGATAGGTGCATACTTGCCAGACCAATCGGGGGACTTAACCTAAGGCTGTGCAGGTAACTGAAGGGTAATGCCTTGCAATTGATAACTATGGGGTCACTAACTATGTGTCAAATCACTGATTAAACTGATTCATTGATGTACTTACCAAAACCTGATAACTTTGATAAATACACCATGATTTCTAAAGATACAGACAATGAAAGTACCTAAAGTTTTCAAAATGCAATTTCACTTAATAATACTTATGCACAATGGAAACAATAGACTAGGCTCGTTTCTGTTTAAGAAATATAGTTACAAATAAATGCAGTTAGTAAACAACATTCACTCCCATAATTTGTAACCTTAATGGAAATTGATTAATTAAAAGGGGCATCCACAATTCAAACAATTCAATATAAGATAAGTTACACCAAAATAATTTGAAAAATAAATAAGTTAGGGTCATTGAACTCAAGGTAAAATAAATTGGAGTAAAATAGACTAAATTGAAATGATTGAGGTGATAATGAAAACATTTTGATAGATATAAATGAAATATAGGTTTAATGCCAAGAGGGGTGTCATGAGTTTCAGAAAAGCTCATATAATATGTTGTGATTTTTATAATAAATTGTTTTAACTACAAGTGTATGGTAGTCAGCCGTAGCACTTGAGGGTTGATCTACAAAGATGGAGTATAAAATTAGGTCGCTCAATAAAACTTAAACCGAGATGGTTAAATAACATTAGTTATTTTATTTACATTATGAGAACCTCGTAACAAAATAAACATAACTAAAAAGAGGAGCCAACAATCTGCAACCATGCAAACATCTATACTAATCCAACCTAAGAATAAACTTACTAAAACCTATTATGCCAATTGAGTCAGAATAATGAAATCAAAAACATGAGATATAGGCGAAGTAGAGTAAAATCAAGGGCAACAGGGCAGGTGCAATGGCAAGGCAAGAACGCTCAAATGAAAAATAGGGTAGTCCAACCTCAAGCCTCTAAGGACCATGAAAACCAAATAACATTCATAACCCAGAATAGAACATCAAAATTCAAGTAGAACAAAGAGCCAATATTTGAATTTTTCTTTGCTACTAATTACTCAGAATCAAAAATTGAAACTAAACTCTTAGCTCAAATTGAAATCTAGAATTTCGTCACACTAATTTTGGCACTGAAACTAGATATCAGAGTGAAAAACGAAGACGAAAAATGAAAATTCTCCTCAACAACTCTACTCTTTGCTCTATATCCCTCTCGTCGCCTTTTACTGTCCAATTTAGCTGCCTCAAAACCGCCATCTCCCCTCTCTTCAATAATGTCATTATTCTTTAATTAACACTCTTTGTAACTGGCTCTATAATTGCCTTAATTCATCACCCGCTTTCATAATGGTGATAATAAAAGAGGAGAGAGAAATGAGGAAGAATGGTTATGGGGGACTGGGGAAGAAGAAGAAGCAGCATCTCTGAATTCTTGTTTGGGCAACGCAAGTCAAGAAGAAAGAGAAGAAGGGAAAGGGTATGAGAATCACGTCATGGACGCATGGAAGGATAGCAGGCTAGGCTGGGGGCCGAAACGAGCCTCTAGTGTGAGGAAAAATAAGCCCGCTACATGAAGGATGAGGGAGTGAGATCACGTGATTGACGTGTGATGATTAAGTGAAAAACGGAAGAGGACTAAGGTGGACACAACTGCTGGGCCACGGAGTGAAAATGGAGCCCGGTTTGAGAAGAAAAAGAAGAAGGGAAAGGGTCTGAGAATCACATGATGGACGCATGGAAGGTTAGCCAGCCAAGCTGGGGGCCAAAATGGGCCGCCAGTGTGAGGAAAAATAAGCCCGCTACGTGAAGCATGGGGAGTGAGGTCACGTGATTTACGCATCATGATTAAGTGACAGAAGGGGAGCGGATTGGGGGTGGACATAGCTGCTGGGTCACAGAGTGAAAATGGAGCCCGACCCACGTGAAGGGAGGGAAAGAAAGGAGAGATAGAGCTGCCTGGGAAAGGAAAGGGTAGGCTGGGCCAGGGAAAGGAAGAAAGGAACCGACCCAGCTAGGGGAGAAAAGAAAAAGAGAAGGGAGGCTGATCTTCGGCATTAGGCCCTTGAGCTCCGAGCGGCCTCAGATCTTTCTTCCCCTTTTTGGCTTGATCCAAAACTTCTCTTGAGCATTATTTATTATTTTTCTCAAGTTTTTCCAATTCCTACAAAGAAAATAAAACAATGTTAAAGTCCTAATTTAATAATTTATTTTGGATCAAAAAATAGATAATAAAGGCATAAATTAACTCAATTCCTTGTTGAGCATAAGCTTAGCTTGGCCTGATATACACCAATCTTGAGTCATCATTCTACCTACTTCTCAAAATTCATTTTCATGCTCATTTAACTTGGTTTTCTAACCCAAGTAAGCTTCTATACACAATCGAAGTTATTGAACTTACTAAACTTTTTAATTTCCTTACAATATTTATAATTATTTAGAAACTCCTGTTAATATCTACGAATCTCAAGATTTCTGTATTCTCTTATATTATCATTTCAAGGTCTATCTTAAAAAATCCATATCTTTCACCTCCGACATTAAATTGGGCTATAAAACCCCAATATGAAAAGTTTAAGAAGTTTCGCAACACTTTCATTCATAGGGCAAAACCAAATCACCATCACACGGCCTCTAAAATAAAGCTTAAACAAAACCATGTACGGCTTCAATGTATTATGCGCAGTCTCCGTAAATTGGTCATAACTTCGTCTACAAAACTTGAAATTAAGTAATTCCAGATACCATTGAAAGATAACACACGCGCTACAGATCCACCAAGCATCATAAGTTTTTAATGTATAAAATAGTACCAGTTTTGTCACAGAAGACCTTTATTTCTGGTCTTTTCACAACCCTATTGTCCACGTTTTCAATCTTTTCTTTGCATAGTTCCCCTCTAAAATCCCTCTCTAAACTCAATAAATAATGTTTTGTTCCATATCATCATCTTACAAAGCGATGTTACTCAAAGTTACTCCATAATGATCTTCATCTAGTTTTCAGTTCTTCTCTTTACAAAAACACTTAAAACACACTCTAATCTCACTTATTTGCATTAATGTACAAAATTACCTCTTTTAATCCATTGAAGAAATTTTCATAATTCACTTCTTTTTGCAAAAATAACCCCAAGGCATTATCCAAGTTAAATAACGCATCCAAACTTCACTTTCCATCCAATTATACACAATTAACATATTTGAAGCTAAAGATTAGTTAATCCATGGATGATTACTAAAACCCTAGCTTATGATGAACTTGTTCTTGAAGTTAAACTCATCTAAAATCAATGTAAATATCATGATATCCATTACTAATGCCAAAGATCATAAAATCAAATGCAAAACATTCGAAATCCATCATTCAAACTTAAGCTTGCATGATCATGAACAACCTCAACCCTTGCATGATTTGAAGCTTGAGCAACAATTAAAACATCAAAATAACACTTGTTTTTATTAAGATAACATGATCCATAATCAAATCCAATATAAAATTCAAAATTAAACATGATTAGGTTAGGATTTACCTCACTTTAAGCTTTGATTTTAAGAGATGGAGGTGATGGAGGTGGTGTTTGATGTTTGTGAGAGTTGTGCCTTATGGCTGGTGGCCGGTGGCAGCGGCTAGTGGTAGCAGCTGGTGGTGGCAGCCATGTAATTTAGCAGCCACACCGAGGGAAAGAAAGAGAAAAAAAGGAGAAAGGAAGAGAAATATGTGTAGCTTAGTTGCTTGAAATGTATTTGAGTTTATCTTATTAGCTTGGCAATGTCTATCCATCCAAAATGTATGTTTGCTAATTAAAATTAGTTACAAATGATTGTAGTTAACTTAATTTAATTGCACTAAAATTTTTGGGCCACCATTGAGCCCAAAATGAATTGGGCCGCAATCTGGGCCCAAATGAATTGGGCCAAACTTAATGAATTTGGGCCCAAGTTTTTGCATGGTTAACAAATAAAATTTTCTGACCTTATCAAAGCAATTTATGACTTAATTATATTTACTGGGGCATACTATTGATTCACCTGAAATTATTGTGGTAAATGAAACATGAATTGCAAAGTGGGGTCCAAAATGAACTCTCCAACCAGGATAATTAAATGAGACAAATAAATGTGAAAAATTAATAACATGACTTAATTAAATAAATAAACATAATTTAGGGTCGGACTATTGCAAAGAGAATACTTAGAGAGAAAGAGAGGATTTCCCGTCGATAGTAGGCTTTGTCCCCCCAAAATGAGAGGTGAAGGCCTTTATTTACAGTGCTAATCAGATAACATGATGAAGAGAGCTATTCTTTGATGGCATCAAATTAGCTTTATTAACCAAACTTTCAAATGCGGTTGGAATGCTTAATTGACATCAATTATATTATACAACAATTAATTAGTCTAATTAGAACAATCAAAAAACAAATCTAATAAGATTAATGCTATAGGAGAAAGGTTGGATCCAACGGCCTGCATTAGGACCCAGCGGCATACCCTTTATGGCAAAAACTTGCCGCTAGCTCACAGTGACTTCCTGGATCATGCCGCTAGCTCTGTCGTGGATTATGCCATGAGTGTTCTTTTGCTGCTTTAAGAGAAAGGTTCGTGAGAGTTGTATCCCGAGGCAATGTGCCACACTGCTAGGTATTACCTTACAGACTCATGCTTTAGGTCATAGGTTCATGCCTCATACTAGCAAATTGTACGAATCCCAAGGTTTTGCCTTTCTTGATATTATTTTTGAAACTTCCATATTTTTAAATGCTTTTTGAAACTTTTGGGAAACTTTTTCCATAAGAACTACTTTCATTTAGAAACTAGCTTTAGGGAATTCAAGTACAATATTGTTTTACTCTAAGAGGGTTATCTAATTGTCATCACTCGAAGACAATGCACTAGATCTGCAAAGATGTGACCAGCCTAAAATCTTTCATCGGGGGGGGGGGGGGGACCAATTTGGTGCTTATAGCTTGGTGGTTGTTGAGTGACTAATAGTAGTGAAGTCCTTCACAGGTTCCTCAACATGCTTCTTCCTTCTCTTCTTTTGAAACTTCTCCATTGTAGCCTCCTTATGTACATCTTATTCAGCAGGCTCTCCCTCTTCTTCAAGAACCTTAGCCTTCTTTTCATTATCCTTTTCCAGTTATTCCTTAGTGACTTAGAGAACTTCCTCTAAAATCTCCCAGGGTGTTGTCCCATAGGGTGCGATTCAAGAGCCCAAATGATTCCTTTTTTTTGGCTACTAGGCTGAGTTCACTTTGGTGCATTGAAAGTAAAGTAATTGAGCTTTTGTACTGTAGGTGATGAAATTTGAGGATGGAAGGTTATACTTAGCATTTGAGAGAGACTTCTTTAGGGTTATGGATAGTTAACTATGAGAGTGATATTGATAGAGAAAATAAAGGAATTAGGATGGTTTTAATTAAAAAAGCCAAGAATAGTTACAAGACGAATGAGAAAACAAAGCATAGATTAAAGGCATGTCTGTAGGAAGAACATGCATGCTTACCGGTTTTGGCCTAAAAAAAGAAGGCAAAAAGATATTTTCTAAAATAAAATTTTTTGAAATCGTTTCAAAAAGATTTGAATTTTGCAAAAGCCATTTTTACTTAAAAGAATTCTAGGTAAAGCTAAAGCCACTAATTGATCTGCTCCCACCCAAAATATGCACCCACTTTGATAATTTACTACTGCCTTCAAGTCTTTGAAATGATTTAGGCATTTTGCTATCAAGTCATTGACTGACATGAAAACACATAAGCATACAAACAAGAGACATTTCTCCCATACATTTATGCACCTTGTTTAATTATCCCTACTTCCCTTCTTATGAAGCAAAATTTTCCCGACCAAGCGATTCGATAAAGGTATAAGCTAATTGTAAGTTAGTGAGCACAAAGTCCAGAAAGGTATCACATTTCTCAATATGATCTTTGATGAAAAGATGCCTTACTTCAATCTACTTTGCTCCTAAGTGCTACTTGGTTCTTAATGACGTTTGTGGCACCTTCGTTGCCACGTCTAATTGATAACTTCTTGCAATCAAGTCCCACTTCTCTGGGTTGCTAATTGATCTGCGAGATTTATGCACATCAATCTCTGGAAGCAATTTATTCAACGTCATCAATTGATAAAACTACTAAGTTGCTTCTTTGAATACTATAAGATTAAGGAGTGTCCAACGAACTCACCAAAACTAGAACTACTCTTTTCATCCAATTCATTGCTGTATAGTCAGTATTAGAGTACCCTACAAATTAAAAGTCATAGCAACTTAGATACCATGGACCATGGTCTTTGATTACATCAAGATATTTAATTTTTTTTTTCACAACTTTGAGATGAGATTCCTTAGCATATGGGAATCTTGCACACAAGCATACACTGACCATTATAATTAGTCTACTTGTTATTAAATATAAAAGTTAACTAATCATACCTCTTTATACCTTTTTGATGATAGATTTACATCATGATCAATGTCAAGTTTTATGCGAGAAGCCATAAGAGTTTTGGGATGCTATGAATTACCAAGCTCATACTTCTTTAAGAGTTTTTGACATTTACGCTTTGCTTAATGAAAATTTCATCTTTGTATTAGTTTATGTTAAGTCCAAGGAACAAGTTTAATTCTCCCATCATGCTCATCTAAAATTCCCTGCTTACAAGCTTTGAGAATTCTTCATATAAAGACTCATTAGTGGCACTAAGTAATGTGTCATCAACATATACTTCTCCAAGTAAGAGATGCTTTCCCTATGTCTTGGTAAATAAGGTTCTCTCAATTTCCCTTAGCAAACCATTTTCAATTAAAAACTTACTAAGCATCTTATTTCATGCTGTAGGAGTTTGTTTTAGTCCACAAAAGGCTTTTTGTAATTTATAAACATAGTCAAGGTGCTCCAAACTTTCAAAACAAGGGAGTCATTCAACGTAAGCTTCTTTTTATAGATAATTATTAAAAATACGCATTTCATATCCATTTGATTTAACCTTATGCCAACAAAAAATTCTAAGTGCAAGCAACATTCTAATGGTGTTAGGCCTAGCGACAAGAGCAAATGCTTTCTCAGAGTAAATACCTTTTTCTTAATTGTTCCCTTTGGCCACAAGTGTAGCTTTGTTTCTAATTGCCATCCCAGTTTCATCTAACTTGTTCCTAAGAACCCCTTTGGTTCAAATTACTATATGGTTCTTTTGTATAGTTATTATCTAGCTTTCGGGTTGTCAAATTGGATGCCTCTTCAATGGTGGTGGAGCATATCAAAGCCTAGGCAATTCCAAAGCTAGGACAACCAAACAGAATTTCAAAGTCTTTAAACTAGACTTTCATTCTGGTTAACATTTGAGATTGATTCAAGCCAAATTTGAAATGAAATTAGAGATCAAGGGGAAAAGGATATGACTTGGGCAAAGGCAAAGCCACTGCCAAGCCTAGGGATCCACCAATAAGTTGAATAAAGGCCTAGACACCGTCAACCTACCTAAAGGATCCACTCAACTCACCACCAAGAATTTTTGGATTATGAGATCAAGATTTTGGAGTCAAGCAAGCTGCTTTTCATTCATTCACTTCAACTTTCTATTCTATATTAAATAATTTACAAGTCTTATATTTTTTTGGGGGAAAAAGTTTAACTCTTAGCAAACGAAAAGACAAACATTAAACTAGTATACTTAAGTGGAATGCATTATAACTGGAAATGCTGAAAATTAAAGAGGAAATATAAAAAGATTAAGCTTCATTTAGTGATAACTTAACCTCTCTGTTAATTCATCTCCTGTCATTAAATGTATGCTTATACTTGGGCTTCCTAAGTTAGGAGGATTTGGAAAGATCTGGATGTTGGGAATTAGAGCTCAAAAGTGAATGTACCTCATGAAGCATTGATAGAGGAAATCAATAGTTGATTCACGCCACTTGGATTGCCCTCAACAGCAGTTACAAAGTTACCACTAAAGTCTTTACTATACTGCTAACTTTGGCCTAGCACGGGCTTAGGCAAACCAATGACTTTAGTTTAAAACTGATTTTAGCAGGCTCTTTAAAAGAGACTGTGGACTGCTGTCAAAAGTTGTTGGGATGGACTTTTAATTTGGTAATCCCTAAACTTTCATCCTTAAACTATGATAGAATGCATAGCCTGGGCTTTCTTTGACCAAAGGCATGGGTGGCTCAGACCCTTGGAGTGACATGCGCCAGTTAGTGACCTTGGTTCTTTTTTTGTTGCTCGAGGGACTTTTCAACAACTTCCTAGCCATCTTTTAGCTTCCTAACCATCTTTTTATTTCCCATTTTTGTAATATCATGAAAAGTACTCCTATTTAATTCAAATTAAGTAAACTGATTATATAGCAAGATATTTAATCAACCAATTAATTTAGTTGATTCATTTAAGTTCAATATTGAACAAATTACAAATAATCATGTAAAAGCATAAGGGATGACCATATCTTGTCCAGTTATATGGCTTAATTTATATGAGAAGAATTAAGCAACATGAATTGTTTTTTGCTAAATAAATTAACGAATAAGTTATATACATTGTCAGATATTCGAAGCATGATTTTGATAAATGATTCTAACAACTTATGTATTGTTGTTATTCTACTTTCAATGACAATGACTCCATAGAAATCTTGCTTTATCCAATAGAAATATTGTTCAGCACATTAAGCTCCTCGTAAGCTCTGTTCAAATTAAAACTCAGTTAAATTAACATGATATGCTTGATACGATCCAGTGACCATGTGACAAACAAATTTGCTTGAGTTAAGGTCTTATACCATTGAATTTTGGCATATCGTATGAATCACTTAAGAGACTGACTGGCATATTAAAATTGGCTCTCCAATTAGGGCAATCCCTTTGAAGTTGGTTTTAGTGAAGCGATTTGATCAAGAAATGAGTAATAAATATGGTATTTGTGGTGGTTTTAAAGGATCAGATGAGCATGCTCTATTTAATTATGTTCTAGTTTGATCTACATAGAGTATGAGTCTATCTTTGATGTTCCTTGGGACATTGAGGTGAGCTCGATCTTGGAGATGTTTGCTGCAATAGAAACGACAGATGAGGAAGGGTGAGGTGAGTTTGTTGCAAATGCTTCGGCCTTTTTGAATATTAGAAACGACCAGGTGTTTGGAAGGCTGGATTCTAACCCAATTTTACAAGTACATGGAAGTGTTAGAGTGGGTGAATAAGCTTTATAAAGTTCAACGTAAAATGGATGCTCCTGATCCCGCATCTATGCTTACCAGGAAGTGACCTATCTACGGACTTTCAAATTTAACTTTGACAATGTAAAGCCTGGTGATTAGGGCTTTGCTCTAAGTGTGGTGGTTCATGACTCGAATGAGGCATTATATGTTGTAGGAGTTCATGAAGGCTTGAGTTTTACAAGTCCAAAACATATGGAAGCTCAGGCCTACCTGCATGTTGAGGTAGCTCATTTCTTTTCACTTGTAAAGTCTAATGTCAAAGCTAAGGAAACAAGTTTGCCCTTGTAACATTGAGCTAAGGTTCTTGATTATTGAAATTGTTGCTGTAGTATGTTGTTTTCAATTTTGTTCTTTTGTCCATGTAAAAAGAACATGGAATACGTAGGTAATAGTTTCACATCCTTCATCTTAAACCCTATGACCCTTCTTCATGTGTTTCTCGGGAGATGGTCCAAATTGAGTCCTTGATCAAGTTGTTGAGGATATTTGTAATGGTGTCATTGCATGGTTGAATGAAATCAACATCTTTTTATCAAAAATAAAATCCTGTCAAAGTAAAAAATAATAAGCAAAAAGTGTGTTTTTTCCATTTGTGACTTAAGCTATAAGCAGTAAAAACTATAAAAAATTCTAAAGAGATGCAAGGATGTATAAGAAATTAAATAAAGATTTAGTAATAGTATGGAACTATAACAAACCATAAGGAGTTGTATCCATATGAAGTCGTAAAATACAGTTAGAAGATGTAAAGAATTGTAAATAGTTGTAAGAATTTGTAAGAAGTTGTAAAGGGCAATAACAAGTTATAGGAAGTTGTAAAAAATTGTAAGAAACTATAATATTTAAATTTTACTATGCGTAAAGCTAACAACAACATGTTATACATCAGTTAATGCTAACAATTAAAAATTATTATATTACTAACTTCATACAGTTATTCAATAGATATAGTTCTTTAAAATAATTATCTATTCACCAATTTTTCTATAGTATTGCCAATTTTAACTTAGCAATTTGCCATGTTTGGAGTGCGTTCTCCATCTAAGAAATGTCCCCTTTAACAAATTTGATCACTAATGTCAATTTTTTTAATAAATATTAAAAAACTATTTTTTTATAGAAAGAAAGCTCATTAATAAAACTACATACAACATCTGCATCAATAATTTTCTGGCAATAATAAATCTAAAATATCAAATAGATATCTATTTCAACAAAGTTAATGGTAAATATTAGACCTGCCAATTCGAGGAGTGGGTCAAATATAGGCTATGTGTATTTTAGTTTCGCGCAAATACGAGTAAGGTGTAGTCCGGGTTCGACGAGAACATGGGTAGGGTGTATTTCAGTTTTGTGGTTTC
Source organism: Carnegiea gigantea (assembly GCA_029747015.1). NCBI lineage: Eukaryota > Viridiplantae > Streptophyta > Magnoliopsida > Caryophyllales > Cactaceae > Carnegiea > Carnegiea gigantea. The sequence continues at coordinate 1,021,577 of JAKOGI010000024.1, forward strand.
AAATCAACACAATGAGTCGAGGTCGACATTTTTATTATGGTATTGAGAAGTTTAGATTGACTATATTTAGTTAATTTAATCAAATGTATGTGAAGTATGCCATCACCCTTTCATGAAGAGAAATGGACAACTCTATTTGGGTAGAGTATATGCTTTCATTATTTTGACTTAAACAAATATCGAGCCAACTAAACTAGAACTAGCAATTCATAAGTTCAGAAGTCCATAATCATTTGATTGAAATATGCTTGCCATAAACACCTATTGTGAGCAAATTAGAATAATAGTCTAAATAAATTCACCATTATAAGTTAGAATATACCACTATCTTAAACACACCATTACATAACTGAGTATTTTGAAAATCTTTGCCCTGCCATAGTGAATTATAAATGTACAAAACTAACCAACACACTAAATTATGAAAGCATTAGTCTAACAACAAACTCTTAGTACTAAACAACTAATTAATGTTAGAAGGATGAAATTTCTGCTTCACCCCTTGGTTCTACCTCCATTAGCCCTTCTTCTTCTTCTTTAATATTCAATTGAACTTTAGCAAAGTCGAGAGGCAATCCATTGACTTCTTGTTCCCCTTCATCTACAACACCAAATATTTACAAGTAAACCTAATATGCTTATATAAATATAAAATGCATATAAAGATTTTAAAAAATGTACATAAATCTTACCCTCGTAAACATCAAATCCAAAAACCCAACTCTGAGAGGTAACTGATATCTTCGCAATGTCAACTTTAAGAGGTCATATTGGTTATGATTCAAACTGCACGTACTAAAAAAATACTCGAAAGCCACAATTGTGCATGGAAATACTCAATATATCTCTTACCATGTTGCTTAAAGAAGGAAATCGATTTAAGTTCTGTTTACACCAAGTCAAAATACCTAAATCAATAGCATGATCTAATCTGTACTCATCCAAATACTTGTCTAATTCTAAATTTATGCAACTAAGTACCATAACTTGGTTAAAGGTGGCAATTCCCAACACAACATAGAATATATTTCAGTATAAAAAGAGTAATCAAAAAATATAATGTTTAACTTACAACCAAATATCTAGTTAAGAATAGATTTTAAAAAATACTACGGAAGCATCATGTTGTTCCCTTGCAGCACTCCGTTGGAATGACTATTTTTGTTTAACATATTCACCAAATAGTTTGTACATATAATCTCTCACAATCTTATACTTTAGCTCTACAGTTTTAGAATCCAATTATGAAAAACAGTACTTGATAAACTAAAAAAGAGAATTGTATGGTACGAAACCCAATAATCCTTAAATTTCCTCCTCATTTTCATTGTCATACTCTTGACAAAAGGGTCCTCATAATCAGCATGTGATGAATGAAGAAGTTCAATCTTCCATACATTTTTCAAATAAAAACTTGTTGTTGGGTACTCTCTACCAGATTTAAGAGTAGTTATCATATCACATGGTTGAAGATCACAATTATTCTCAATCTTACACCACTCTTCATTACTGGAAAGATCAGGAAAGCTAGACTTAACCTTTACATCCACTTCATGCTTGAAAATGTAACTTGTTAAGGCAATGCTCTAACTAAAATCTTATAGGTGTAGTACCACCTAGTTGACAATCCAATGATAACCCCCTTGAATAGTTAATGTTAAGACCAAAAACAATTTCCTCAAATTTTAATTTCCTTTCTTTAGAACCAATCACATATTTCATAAATTCCTTAACCTTAGTTATTCCCAAATAAGTCAACTTCAAGTACCCATTGACAATCAAATTCAAATATGAGCACCACATTTAACATGAAAAAAATTCACCACCACAAGGTGATGAGGAGCAAGTTCCGAGCTTAGGCTTCCTCTCACTAGTAAAGGTCTTGAATCAAGTTGGTACAATATTCACTCTAGATGAAGGACTAGGTCTCCCTAGGCCAATATTGACTTGGGACCCTTAAGAAGGTCCATGTAAACCTAGGAAAGGTAGTTGAACAACTAGTAGCCACAAAGAAGGAGTTTAACCACCCCATCCTTCCAAAACCACCTCATTAGCTCATTTTCAAGTTGTTGGGCATAATACTTCACCTCATTTCTATCTCCATTTTAACTAGAAAAATTGGCTCCATTTTTGGTAATTTATACATGGATAGAAAGCCCCAGATGTATTTGTTCCAAGAAGTCATAAATTTCACTCAAAATTGAAGTACTGAGAAAGTTATGGACTGAAAATCGAGCAAGGGCCAGTCCAATATAGGACAATGCATGGTTTCAATTATGGCCTTGATTGAGGAAGATACAACTGTAATCTTGGAGATTAATTAGTATGGGGATTTTACACACACAAAGGAAGATTTTTTAAATGGCGACACCTCTATTGGTGGAGTAGAGCCTTCTCAAAGCTCTCTAGAAAATGGACGATGAATCCTGAAAAATGCAGCTTACCTTAATTGTAATTATCTTAAACATCTTGATTTATTGTTCTAGGATATTTTGTAAGCCTCTAATTGGCCCATTTCTCTAACAAATATAATAGCTAATCCCCCACCAGTTATGTATTTATAGACCCAATTATCTCTATGAAAATTGAGACTTGATGAATGACATGAGAGCTTGAAGCTTGGTGTTTTTCTCGGAATCTAAAATTCTCTATTTCACTAAGGAGGGTGATGATTTGAGTTCATCCATTTAGTCTAATCCTTGGTCCTAAGGCTTTAGAAAGGTAGAGGGTGGGTTGATTTAATATAGGTGGTGGTCTAACCTCTAGCATAGATGTATCTCTTAGTTATATATTTTAAGTATTGATTTATCTCCGTCAGAGTTTTAATTGAGGATTCTCTCTCTTGCCTTATCTTCAAAAAGATTGGCCCTCAACGTCGATTGGGCTCATTTACAAAGATTTCTCACCTTTATTTGGTCAAATGGAATCCACCGCGTATCATTTGGTATCAGAGAAAAAAGTTCCTTCATTTTAAGAAGAAGCAAATCCATCAATCTTGTGTTTTGATTTACTTAAATTTCCTACCTTTCCATCCCATGTTTGCCTTTATTTCTCCCTCTCTAAATCCCCTATCTAATCTACAAAGATCCCTTAAATAGACTAAACACAACTTCTAAACCAAACACAACTAAAAAACTATATAAAAAAAGCTGTCACAAAAATCCCAAAAATACCCGAGACAGTCACCTCTACGGAGGGACCATGGTGAATCCCACGGACCATGGCCATCGTCCACTGCTTTCTGCTTCCTTCTTTGTCAGTTTTCATATTTCAGAGAGTAGCATGACCCCTTTGTGGTATCCCTCATGCCCTGTGGTCCCTATTCTTATTTAACTCCACTTCTTTTCACCTTACTAAGTACAAACAATGGTTAATAAGGGAGACACTTCTAAACAAGCCCATGAGATAAATAGGGCTTCTGTTGAACTTGAAGCTCAAGTAAGAAAGCTTAGCAAGCAAATTGCCCAAAAGAAGAAGGCTATAAAAGAGCCTCCTTGCTTTGATGGTATTAGTTTGGATCCTACCATCTATTTGAGAGGATTTCAAAAACTTCATGAATATTTTGAGGATAAGGAATGTTCCAATGAAGGGAGTTTCTTGATAGCTACTCAAAAACGCCAAGGTTGTGCCTACTATTGATTTAAATGCCTTAGGAGGGAGAAAGCTTTTCAAGGTAAGCCCAAAATCATGACCTGGAGTAAGCTTTAGTCACACATGAATGTAAGATTCAACCCATGTCAACTCATTGAACAAGAACTTTTAGAAGAAAAACCAATTGTTCTCTAAGAGAAGATATTGGTTCAAAATGAAAATGAGTCTATTTTGAGTTTAATGAAGAAAGAGAAAGCTTGCGCATAGATGAGAGCTCTTTTAAAGCTCCTATTCAAATAGATTCTACACAAGTTCCTTCTTTTAAAAAAACTATGGAAGTTCGCATTTAAGTTCAACAGGAAGGAGAGCCTACCAAGGTTCAAGAAGAGGCCAAGTAAGAAAAAGAGGTCATTCTAGATCTCGAAGAGAAAGAAGTTGAGTTAAGGGCTAACTTGGACAATATACTACCTATTGTCCTACAGTCTCACTCTTATCCTCTCCGCGTTTCCATTTTGAGAATTAAGGTAAATATCACTAAGGAAGCTTTACTTTCATTTTCGATGAGCAAGTTGAGGAATAAGGCCACACATGATATGTTTTCCATGGATGCTTGGTATCTATTTTTTAGGAGACCATTGAAATATGGCTCCAAGATTACTTTTTATGAGAGACCTAACTTCAACGACTAAACTCTTACTCTTAATCTTCTAAATGTTCCTTAACTAAAACCCCAAAAAAATCAAAGCTCTATAAAGAAATCATTTGCTTTTCCTAGCCAATTGTGGAACTCTCACCCTTGTTGGCATAAAGATCATTCAACTCCTTTCCCCTCAAAATTGAATCTCCACAAGTCAAGCTTGTGAATGATAAGAGAATCCATTTTGGGAAGAGTTGTGATGATTATATTAAAATTTTTAAAACCCTCTTAAATGTTGGATAAATCTTTCATTCTGTTGGAGTATCTCGTAAATCCTTCAAGAATTCATGCATTTTCAAGAAGGGTGGCACTCTTAGCACAATGAGTTTTCTTAAACTCAATGTGGACCAAGTTCTGAGCTTGGGCCTACCCTCACTAGTAAGGGTCTTGAAACACGTTGGTCCAATGTTGACCTTAGGCTGAGGATTAGGTGCCCCAAGGTCAATATTGGCTTATGTTGTGATTTTTCATAAGCGTACTGTTGATTGTCGTAGTAATTATGGGTGTCGATTCACAGGGACAATTTATGAATTTAAGTCACTAAAATTCTAACTAAATTGAATTCGTAAAAATCAGCCAAAAATGAGAATGTTGGACAAAACATCACTGCTTGTAACACCTGCTTGCAAACTCAAACTCCAAAACTCCAGTGATGGCATAAGGCGAATAACAAGAGCGCTCAAAACCCAGAACTAAATTAGTCACTCAAAAATTTAACACGATATGAAAAATTCTACTCGAATTCAACTAAATCGAAGTGCATTATAGAGACTTGAGAGGCTACAATTGAATCTAAAATTGTTTAAGCAAATGAAAGGGAAATACTAAACTACTGCTACTCCTCTTTCTACCCTCGTCCTAATTATCCTTTGTTGCTCATTTTATCTCCTCTTCCAAGCCTTTCTTGATTGCTTCCATTAAACCTGAATTTAACCCCTTGTAACCGCTCTATTAAAGCCCAATTACTTGCCTAACTTAATAAGAGAAATAGAGGTAACGGATGGAGACTGATGATGGTAATTAATGGGTGAAAAAGAAGATAAAAAATCAAGAAAGGATGGGGGCAATTTGCATTTACTAGGAAGTCAGGAGGAGAGAGACGGTGCATGAGTTACTAGAGGAGGATTAAAAAGAAAAGATTGGGGGGTGCGGAGTGAGAATATGGGCTGTTATTTTGGATCTGATAAATTGAGTTACGAGACTTCATCTGCTTTTTCTTTTTTCACCTGGCTTGAGCTATTTATTCGCATTTTCTGAAATTTCACTATTCTTGCAAAACAAATAAAATTTGTATTAGACACCTAATTTGAAATTTGTTCCAAGCAAATATTAGGCATTAAAGTTTATAAAAATGATAGAATTTTAGGTTAAACAATATCCCTACACCTAAATTTTGCTCGTGCTCGAGTAAAATGAAATTAAAAATCTTAGAAAAAGAAAGCAAATTCCTATCTCACTTTCGTAGGAATCACAGTTGCACTTATCATGTGCAACAAGCCCTTTAAACCCTTAGGGTACTCTTAGGGGATGAGTAAGGTTTCGTGAGGATTTGCAGAAGATATACCCATAAAATCTATAAAAGAAAACAAAAATAGAAAATTTAAAATCTTTTTGATTTTTTTTTAAAAAACATATAACACATTCTAATCAACCACATCACTCAAGTAATCAAAGAACTAGATCACATATAAACACAATGTACACATCAAGAAATCTTTATTCCCTACTAATGACATCTATATACAATCTTTCACCTACTTAAGAATTACGTACAAATGTGACTAGTAGAACCTTACTTTAGGGAAATGTGGAACACTCCTACTCATGTGTTTAAAATATAACAAGATTCACTCAATTTCTTCCAATCAAACAAACTACCATAGGCTTGCTAAGGTTCTCAATTCTCCACCACTAAAATGCAATATACATAACAATAATCAAGAGGACTTCAAAAGGGTTGTAGTGGGGCTAGGGTTTAAGGGTAAGAGAGGGACAAATGATTTGGGAAATGAAGAGCTAAATTCATAGCTAATGAGCAACCAACACTTACACCAATTATAATGAGTACATGCTCTCTCAAAACAAACATAACACAGCCCAATTTAATTAGCCATTGAAAATGAGTATACATAATGATACATCCATGCCAAATATTCTTATTTACAACTCTTCTTGCGCTACTTTTTTTCAAATTTTTTTTCATTTTTCCTTGGAAACTTTTGCCATTTCTTTTGTTTTTTTAATTTTTCCTTTTTTTCTTTCTTTTTTTCCAATAAGAAAATGAATGAATGGCGTGTACACAAACAGTACAACTCAATTTCTAAATGGTTATAATGCTACATCCCCAAACATAATCAAAATCAACCGTCGATTATATAAAATACCCAAACGTTATTCGCCAAATAATGAAGTGGTGCCCCCCTAGCCTTGGCTTAGAGGTAGGAAATGTGTTTAACCAATGGCTAAAGTAAAAAGTTTATAACAAAAAAGGTAAGGCTCAAAGGGTTAGCAAAGGGTAAAACATTCAAATCAGGCTTACACCTTAGCTATGTAACTCACAAAACAAAGAGCGCCTCTATCATATTATCATAATGCACATACTAAATGTGATTTCAAAGAGAATCAAAGCAAGTTCTAGAGTTGTACTCATGGAAAAGACACACATGAAAGAAAAGCGTGAGACTTATAATAATGAATTAATCTATAAGGCTCAAAATCTTACGGGTTATCTAACAAAGTCAAACTTGCTTAGAAATAATGTCATGGGTTAGCATCATATACAAACATCATACTTTAGGACTAAGTTCTATCAATGCATCTATATACAACCTAACAACTAAGGTACCAGAGAATATAGTCAATTGGAATAGCACATATATTCTCCATAAACAAAAAAACAAAAATCTTTTTGGATTTTCAAATTTTTTCATTTTTTTCCCTCTTTGTTGTCAATGTGAATTTTTTTAATTTTTTTTTGAACGCAGTTTCTCCACCCCCACACCTAAATCAGACAATGTCATCATTAACAGTGGAAAGAAATAGAAAAGAAAGCTAAAAAGAAAAATAAATATACAAAAAGAAAACTAAAACTCAAAAAAAAAAGGACAAGACTCTAAAACTCAAAAAGAAAACAATAAAAATAAAATAAGGCAACAAATATAAAGAAAACAAAATTAAAAAGAGAAGCAAAAGATGAGTGATTATACCCGGTCAGGTGTTGAATTACACCAAAGATATAGCCTCTTGAAAATTGCTCAAATAAAGGCTCTTGGAGCATCAGCCGCTCCATATCAAAATCAAAGCTGCTACTTAAATCAAAATCCATTAACGCACGAAGTAGCTTATCAAATAAAGAAGACTAACTCTCAGGCACATGGAAACGGTAAAAAGCACAGCGTTAGAGCCAAAAAGAGTACATCCGTCATGTCAATGCAGCACAAGTAAGGGCTCGCTTCAACTTGTCAAATTATTGGGGCCATACATCAAACAGACAGACGTACTTAAAGGTAGCCAACAAGTGGCTCATCGACCTAAGAATTTTATAATCATCAATGAGCGGTGTAGATAAAACAATGGGTCCAAAGTCCACAGTTATTTGATCTTGGCATGCTTAAAAGTCTGGTCCAAATCAGTAGTCATCGATATAAAGTTCTCATATTTGACAAAGTCAGACTTGTGAGATTCAAAGGGAAGGTCAATTATGATAGCGTCAAAAGAGAGGGATTCATATTCAATACAAAAACCCGCGTCAAAACTTTCATTGATATCAAATGCACATGAAAAAAACCTCATATTCCACAGAAAGAATATCATCATCATATTCCAAATTATTGAGTTCAACTTCCTCCTCGCAAGACTCCTAGAAACAAATAGCTTCTAACTCATTATGATGCTTACAAAAATACATCTAATCAGCGACGAAAATACCGATAGAAAAAGGTCTGTATTCCGACGGGAAAAGGATCTCCGACGAAAAATATGACGGAAAATAGCCCGTCGGGATTCGGCTCGTCGCAGAAACTGGCCCGACGGAAATTAATGGAATCCAACGGAATTTTCGATGGAAAACACCCGTCGGGAAGACCGTTGGACACTTTTTTGAAGTGCAGGGGAAATTCCCCACCCCCCCCAAAAAATTTTTTTTCTTGAATAATTTTAGTTGCGTAAAAAAAGAAACTTTAAAAAAAAAACTTAAATCATCACAAAAATGTAAACCATCACATACATAAAACAAAATTAATAATTACCAAATATAAAGTTTCATATCTGAAATTAAAAATGTGCTACAAACATTCACCATAATATGCATCAAACACAATTATTTTGGATCTACATGCAGGTCATATACATTAATCAGAATCAGGTAAATTTGTGGGATCATTGTCATTGTCATGTTCGGAATCCTCTTCATCATCAGGGTTCAAGTTGATTTGGTTGGAAGAACCTACACTTTGTCCTTGAAGAAATCTTAAAATTTTTTCATAATCCGCTCTGTCTTCCCCTATTTCTTGGCAATTTAACTTATAGCCTCTGCTTGTTTGGTAATGCGCTGATTGAGAAGTTGCGCTTGCTCTCTTGGATCAAAATGCTCAGCTGATAAGTGACGTGCAGCTACAATTGTAGTTGATTTCTTCAACTTAACCACCTCCGTGCCGAAATCGTATACACGGCCTTTTTTGTCCAAATTTTCTTTAACCCAAAACTTTTCTGGGGTCATAGGGGGCAGTTGGGAGCTACCTTGAGTTGCAGATTGAGTGTACTCCTCCCATTTGTTGTGATAATCCTCCTGAAAGCTGTCAAAAATAAAACTATTAATTTCACACTGAACAAACAATTAATATTATAACTTATGAATAATCTCTGAAAAAAATGAGTTAAACTTACAAATTTTTTTGGAGATTTTTTATCAACGAAAGTTTTGTCTTTGACCTTGCAGTGAGTGTCCTTAAGCAGTTCCTCACATGTTGGTTCCCTACCTAATGCTTTGGCCTAAAAAAAATATATAATGAGTAATTAAATGTAAATAAGGATCAAAACTTCAATCCATACCGTAAATTATAAATGAAAAATACGCTCATTAATAATCACATAACTTACCAGGTGCTTTTCCCTTTCACTAATCGAAATTGAGCCACATGTGTGCAATGAAGGACCAAAACCTTCTACATCACTCAATCTGTTCTTTTTATTTTGTTGACTCAATGTCTTAAACTTGTTATCCTCACTCCAATGTTTGACCATCTCATTCCAAAAACTAGGTGGTAACCACTTTGGCTTTTTGTTGTACTTCCTGGCATATCCAAGAGTGTCCCTAAGTCTAGTTGCACCTCTGTACTCAAAGTTACGCCGAATATGAGTTTTATTGTCTGGGTACCAGTAGTAGTGTTTCTGTGACAAGGTTAAAGTATATTAGTAAACATCTCAAACAATCCAATGACGACTTTTAAATTCGTTGTACAAAAAATTAACCTTGAACTCATTAAACCATATGTCTCTCTGAGATCGTGGCACTTCCCCCCACGTAGTCCAAGGATGTGGATACTTACCTGCAAAGCTTTCAACAATTTGTTGAACCATGCCCTGATATGGAACAAAACTAAGAACAAAAAAAGAATTTGTTAAAAGTAATTACTGTAGGCATGAAAAGAATATGATTACTGAAGAAATTAGAAAATTTGTAAGTTACTTATGCATCACCATCAGTTTGTAAATATATCTTATTATTTGTGCTTGTAGTTTCACTATTAGCTGTAGGACTGTCTCTATCTCTTCCTACCCCTTCATTTTAGACTCCTTCGTTGTGGATTGAGTGGCTTGGAATTCTAGGTTGACCCATAATCTGATTACTATTGTAATGTGGACTAACAGTACCAAACTGTTGATACAGAAATGGAGTAGCTGAAGTACCACCGACGTATGGAATATTGGGTTGGATTGGTGACTGCATACCCACACCAACAAAAGGTGGTTGCATATAGGGTTGCTCATTCATACTACCAAAATAATTTCCGAATGGTTGAGTTGGATCACAGGTGTTTCTTTCATAGTTTTGATCAGCAGGATCATACTGTAGGGTCGGTTGTGGTGCTCCTCTACCTGCATCATTTTTAACCATTCGACCTCAACCACGCCCACCATTGACTCCAGACATCTAATAAATATATACAAAATGAAAAAAAACAGCGCAAATATTTATAGTATTGTCAGTGAAAAAATTACAGTACATATATACAATTGTTTTTTCGGGCTTGCAATTAAGAAAAACTACATACACATGCGTAAATATTCATACAATGAAAAGATCAAATCAATCATTGTGGGACATATCGTCATCATCATCATCACCACTTTGCAATGCCATATTTTCATCATCATCATCATCATTAGTGTCTTCAGCCTCATCCTCCCATTCGCCTTCTTCATCCTCTTCGTCACCATCATTATGTTCACCATTCCCATCATGATCATTATCCAAATCATGTCCATCAACATCATCAACTTGTGCAGTTTCATCAATTAATGTTATGGCTGTTACATTATCCACAGTCGTAGTTGTCATTCCTAACTATTGATAGGCAAGTGTTAGATTGTCCTTATCTTTAGGAGCATTGTGAGGTTTGTTTGATATAGTTACCCACCAATTCTCTTTTCCTGGTACCCCCTCAGGATACTTAAGATATACCGCTTGGGTTGTAGTATCAGCAAATATAAATGGGTCAAACTTTCTGTAACGTTTGGTATAATTAACCTCGGGAGATTGGGCAAATTTAGGATAACGTAGCCCCTGAGGAACATCCGGGTTAAACCACTCACAATTAAAAGTACACATTTTTTAATTAGCTTACCCGTAAGTTCAACACGAATAATTTCTTGAAGTATGCCATAACAACCCCTCAGTACTTCATCACCTTTGCCAACTCCTTTGACACACACGCTACAATTATATGATGCTTTACTTTCATTTCTAGCCTTGGTATGAAATCGATAACCATTAACTTTATACCCAGAAAAATATTCCACTACCATAATCGGTCCATGAGACAAGTTCACCAAAAAATCTTACCTCTCATCATTAAACACCCGATAAGAATTGACCTATGAAGAAAAAAAGAAGGTAATTCTCTTTAGAGTTACAAAAATATTTTTTAGGAATTGAAGGTTACTTAAGAAAAATTACTTACATTATACTCAAACCATTATGCAAAATTTACCTCAATAAACAAGTCAACTTCCACATCACTCGCGTTTGGATTATGACTGCGAAATTGATGTCTGAACCAGCTGCAATATTTAACGAATGAAATTAATTAATTATTGAACAATTATTAAGTATTCAAATGAAACTTTCAGTGATTGATATATATACTTACTCCAAATATGGTTGCACTTCATCACAATTCAGTAAAATGTGAAGGCGAGTGATACGATACTCTGGCTCAGTAAGATATCTTTTTCCTCAATTTCCAAATGAAGTACCCTTACGGTTGAACATCGAAAGAGTTTGCATTTGTGGTTCAGGTTGTTGCATACCCTCATTATGCCCAATACTTGGGCTATGCAAGCTTGATTGAAAATAATACTCAGCGAAATGTTTTATCTCAAATGCTAAGTATGCGTGAGCCATAGATGCCTCTACACGAGCTTTATTCTTTACCGTAGGCTTCAACTAGCCAAAGTACCTCTCAAAAGGATACATCCATCGATATTGAACAGCCCACCCAACAAAGCTTCTTCGGCTAAATGAATAGGCAAATGTTCCATAACATTCCAAAAACTAGGAGGGAAAACTGTCTCTAATTTACAAAGACTTATAACAATGTTCCTGTTCATCTCTTCCAACATGCTAACATGTAACTCACTGGAGTTTAAGTTTCTGAAAAATTCACTCAATTCGACCAAGGGTCCCAACACATCTTCTGGAAGAGCAGTAAAAGCTACTGGAAGAAGATTCTCTAAAAACACATGATGAACATGACTTTTCATATTTTGCAACTTCATGTTAGATGGATCAACCCAATTTCTCACATTAGAACAATAACCATCAGGCACATGAACCTCCCGCAACCATTGATAGACAGCCCTTTTTTGAGGTAACGATAGTGCAAACTTGGCTTTTAGCTTACACAATCTATCAGTTGACCCTCTTGTAGCCAAGTTCAACTCTTGCCTACTACACAGAATAGACATATCTATCCTTGCTTTGATATCATCCTTTATTTTCCCGGAACATCCATCGCTATGTTTATAATATTTTCATTGAAGTTTTTCTCAATATGCATAACATCAAGGTTATGCCTCAAAAGTTGATGCTTCTAATACTACAACTCCCAAAAGATACTTTGCTTTGTCCAATTATGTTCATTTTCCTCGAATCTCGGAATTTGAAAATGGATATCTGTAGTCACTTTAGGCAATGTCGATACCCTATCAGACAACATTTCACGAGAAATCCTGTGGGGAGGGCCAATGTGTATGCTCCTCCCTTTACGAAAAGCAACTTTATTAGCTCTAAAACAATGATTGCGAGACAAGAACCGACGATGGCAATCGAACCAAGATGGCTGTAACTGAAATGCACAATTCTGATGCATACAAACAGGACATGCTAACAACCCATGAGTACTCCAACCAGATAACATACTATATGCAGGAAAATCATTAATTGTCCACATCAACGCGGCATGCAATCTAAAAGTTTCCCTACATGAAGCATCAAATGTATCCATCCCAACATCCCACAGCATTTTCAACTCATCAATTAAGGGTTGCAAGTACACATCAATCCTGTTCTTCGGATTTGTTGGACCTGTAATAATACAACTTAAAAACATGTATGGAGTAGTCATACACATATCTGGAGGCAAGTTATAAAGTGTAACAACAATTGGCCATACAGAATACGATCTTCCAGATGTGAAAAATGGTGTGAAACCATCAGCACAAAGACCTAGCCTTGCATTCCGAGGCTCTGCTGCAAAATTTGGATACTTTTCATCGAAATGCTTCCAAGCTAATCCATTCCACGGATGTCCGAGAACACCCGATTCTTGGCGGTGCTCGTGATGCCATTTCATATGGACGGCAGTCCTTTTTGAGGCATATAGTCGTTGCAATCTTGGGATTAAAGGTAGGTAGTGCATTTTAGTATATGAAACATCCTTATGACCTCGTTGGTTGGATTTCTTTGGTGATTGTCTTGCATATCCACAAAATTTGCATGCGGACAAACCCTCATCCTGTTTATAATAAAGCATGCAACTATTTGGACAACAATCAATTTCTTGAACATCCATTCCTAAATCTCTCAGTTTTCCGAGCTGCTGATGATAATTTTTTGGAATGCTACTTTCAGAAGGGCACATATCTTTCATTAGGCCAACAACTTCATTGAAACAACATTAAGATATGTTGTGCCCCGATTTAATACTAAGTAGCCTCACAGATGTTTCAAGTTCAGTTATGTTGCACCCCTCATACAACGGTCTTTGGGTAGATTTAAGCATAGTGTAAAATGCCTCAGGATTAACGTCACGATGGCTACTCATGTTCATTTCATTAGCTTCGAAGGCAGCATGAACCATATTCTCCATATGATTATGATCGTTGTGATCGTAATCACAATTCATAAATGTGAACTACTTGCAACCCCCACTTCCGAATTATCTTCTCCCTATGACTTGTCCAATACCAATAATTTTTCATAAACCCCTTTCTATACGAATGAGACTTTACAACGTCAAGCGCAAAATATAGCATATTCTTGCACTTCACACATAGACATCTATAAACTCCATTAATTCTATACTCCTCCTGATTTTGGGCAAATTCATCAAACATATTAACTTCCATCAACCACTTATCTCTAAGTCTATGCCCATTAGGATTTCTTCTCCTATACATCCATTGACGATGCAACGGCCTATCCATATGTTGCTAATATGATTTCCTTAATTGTTATGTAAACTACAAGCAATTGTAATCAAAATCTTTTAGAAATCTATTTAACCAGTTCAACATATATATAACCAGTTCAACATATATTTAATAGACTAGTTCATAACACACCTAATTATGCATCAAACATAAATTACGTAATTTATTTCACACTTAACATACTTAAACAAAAAATAAACATACTTAGCATACTTAAACAATTTAAACAAAATTTCACATCACTACATTATTTGTAAAAATGAATGTAATCAAGCATCAAACACAAATAAAATTATTACTTTGTACTTCATTCAAAAAAATAAATCCAAACCAAATTAATAACATATAATACAATGAACATAATGAGCAAACTTCAATTAATATATACTTAACACACCTCAATATATACTTAACATACCTAAAAAACACATACACTTCATGTACTTACAAAACATTAATATATATCATAAATCAAACAAAATACAAATATACTTAGGAAATTTAAAGTATTCCCTAAAGTAAAACACATTACACATGTCTAATATACTTCAACATTTCATAATAATTATATAATTATTATAAATGTAATACTATCATATTTTACTCCACTTATTCAAATAAATACACTTCACAAATAAAATTAAAATTAAACATAATTCACATCCATATTTTACGAAAAAATAAATTTGATATTAAACCAACCAAATCATACGAAAAATTCACCATATCTCAAAAAAAGAATATTATTCACATACTCACCAAAAATTAATATACACAGCAAATTGAACCCAAAAAAAAAAAACATACTTAATATTCTTAAACCATTTACCAAAATAAAATATATATTACACATGCTTACGTACTCACAACTATTTCAATTATTCAAATCAACATACATATATTAAATTAAAGTTACATTATACTTTTTTCCTATCAAAAAAAATTCTCACAAAACCTAAAATACAACAATTAATATAATTAAACATATACGCTAAAAATAATAAATTTCACATTACAATATTATTTTCCCACATAAGCCTCATTAAAAATCAACCACAAATTAAACTACTTATTTCACACTTCATCTCATTAAACAAACCCAAACAAAAATAACAAAATACTATTAACATACTTAGCAAACTTAAATTAATATATACTTAACATACATAAATTCACAAAAACAATAGAAAAATTAAACATACCTCAAAAAACATACATGCTTAACATATTCAACATTTTATAATAAACAAACTTTTTTTACTTAAATTATTCACATCAACAAAATATATTGTACATGCTTAACATATTTTATATTTTAAAATAACAAATTAAATACATCAAACTAAACAAACATACTTCAAGATTAAAATTCACAAAAATGAACATCACATATCAAATTAACACAATTTTAAAGCGCAACAATTCTACTAACCTTTAAAACCCGAAAAATCAAGCGTATTACCGGCGGCGGAGGCACGGCGGCGGCGGCGGCGGTGGCGGTCAAACTTGAAAAATTAAAAACGTACAAAACATCAATTAACTTAACTATTTCAACTTTAAACAACAAATTAACAAAAAAAATCACATACCGTTCAGTTTTCCGAGCACTAAAACTTTCAAACTTCACTTTCTCTCTCTTCCTTCTCCTCGCTCCCTTTCTCTTTGAAGCCTCTTCTCTCTCTAAATTTGCATTTGCCCGGTGAAACCAACCCTCCCCAAAATTTAAAAGCCAGCCAAAATTTCGAGATCTGCGCTGCCTCGATTTGGAAAAACTATCCGACGAGATTTCCGACGGACCGCGACGGTTTCCGTCGGAATTCCCATCGGAGTTTCGACGGAAACAAGGCCCGTCGGAATTTCCATCGGAAATTCTGACGTCCGTCGGGCCCCGCTTGCTTTTCCGTTGGGTCTTCTGATATTTTCCGACGACCGCCTATGACGTCGCTTTTTCTGTCGGAGTTCGGCTGCGTTTTTGTAGACTCAATATAACATCGAGATGACCCATAATGAAATTTTTCATTTTTTAAAATTTTGATTTAATCGTACACGATAATCATTAAGTGTCGATAAATAACTCCAGAGAAGTTCATGTTCGAATTGTGGAAAATGGAAAACGAGCATTCTTGCAACTCTTGTTTCAATTTTAAGAAATTTTCAATTCTTTAGGATTTTCAATTATTTTTCAATTTTTTAGGGGTTTTTTTGTTATTGAAAGAAAAAGTAAAAGAATAAAACAATGACTCTAAGACAACTAACTATAAACTATTAACTAAAACTTAAAAACAAGACACTCAAATAATATGCTAACAAAATCAAATAAACTAACAAAAATAAAACTATATTACAAAAAGAAACGAAAGACCAGAAAGAAATAAACAACAAAAAGTGACCTAACACAAAAAACTTAAAAGAAGCCCACAAACCATGCATGTACACCATTTTCTTTTTCTAATTTTTTTTTAGATTTTGATGTTTCTAAGGTTTTTTTTAATTTCTTTTTGCACAAAGAAAAGCAAAAACAAAATGTAAACTAATCCTAAGAACAAAAGAAAAACAGAAAACTAAGATAAACAAAAAGAAAATTGAAATTAACTAAACCTAAACAATCAAAGTCTAAAAATAAAATTAAACTAGAAAACTAAACTTCTAAAACCAAAAATCTATACATAGAAAATTCAACATAATGACAAGGAACATGAACATATTCTTTTTCGACTTTTTTCTATCCTCAATCAATGCAGAAAATTGCAAACAAAAAATTAGTTCCAAAAATCATAGAAAATTTCAGACAGTCCTAAACATCACACAAAAATTCACCTAGACTATAAAAATCATGGACAATCCACAAAATATATTAAAACATAAAAATTTAGACCATAATTGCTCTAAATAATTCAAATGGAAACCAAAAAACATGAAAAAAAACCTACACTGGATTGTTTCTGGTTTTCTACTCCTGTAAAACTGAAATCAGAATTTAGCACTGTTTGTTGAGCAGTAACAGACACTAAAAATTAGAATAAATTGACCCCAACAAAAACAAAAGCAAAATCCAAATACTAACTCAAATCAAAAATCAAAAACAATGAAACTTAAACTAAACTAAAACTAAAACTAATCAAAAATACAAAAATAAAAACAACTCAATAGCTCAAATAAGTAAACTATGACTTAACACAGCATAATTTCACAAACTCATCCCCAACAAAAGCACCAAAAACTTGTTATGATTTTTCGCAAGTATACGGCTGATCTTCATAGCAATTACTAGTGTCGATCCATAGGGATAGTTTATGAATATAAGCCACTAAAGTTCTAACTAAATTGAATTCCTAAAAATCAGCCAAAAATGAGAATGATGGACAAAACTTCACTATTTGTAACATTGACTTGCAATGTTAAACTCCAAAGGTCCAGTGATGGCATAAGGCGAATAACAAAAGCGCTCAAAACCCATAAATGAATTAGTCACTCAAAAACTCAACACGATCTGGAAAATTCTATTCGAATTCAACTAAATCGAAGTGAATTACAGAGACTTGAGAGGCTATAATTAAATCTGAAATTGTTTAAGCAAACAAAAGAGAAGAGAAGGAAATCTGGTAATACTGAGCTGGTGCTACTCGTCATTCTACCCTCTTTCCAATCGTCCTTGCTTGCTCCTTTCATATCCTTCTAAGCCATCCTTGATTGCTTCCATTAAACTTGAATTTAACCCCTTGTAACTGCTCCATTAAAGCCGAATTACTTGCTTAACTTGATGAAGAAATAGAGATAAGGGATGATAATTGATGATGGTAATTAATGGGTGAAAAAAAGATAAAAAGTGAAGAAGGGATACGGGGACTTTGCATTTACTAGGAAGTAAGGAGGAGAGGGACGGTGTGTGAGTTAGTAGAGGAGGATTGAAAAGAAAAGATTAGGGGGTAGTGAGTGAGTTATTTTGGGTCTAATAAATTGGGTTACAAGACTTCATCAACTTTTTTTTCCACCTGCCTTGAGCTATTTATTCGCATTTTCTGAAATTTCACTATTCCCGTAAAACAAATAAAATTCGTATTAAAAACCTAATTTGAAATTTATTCCAAGCAAATATTAGGGATTAAAATGTATAAAAATAATAGAATTTCAAGTTGAACAACTTAGGACCCTTCAAAATGCCCAAGTAAGCTTAGGAAGGGTGCTTAGACAGTTAGTAGCCCTAAATAAAGATTTAACCACCCCATCCTCCAAGAACCACCTCATTAGCTTATTTTCACTTTTCTGGGCAGGATACTTCGCCTGTTTTTTATCTTCATTTTAACTAGGAAAATGAGCTCTAATTTCTGTAAATTATACATGGATGGAAATCCCCACATGTGTATGTTCCAACATGTCTTCAATCGTACTCAAATCCAAGTTTTGGGATAGTTATGGACTGAAAAGGGAGCAAGGGTCGGTCTAGGATTAGAAAATGTACAGTTTTAATTTATGGCCTAACTCAGGAGGATGCAACTATAATCTTGGAGATTAACTAGTGAGGAATGATTTTACATATACAAAGAAAGCTTTTCCAAGTGAAGACACCTCTATTGGTGGATTAGAGCCTTCTCAAAGCTCTCTAGAAAATGGATGGTGAATCCTGAAAAATACAGCTTATCTTAATTGTAATTATATTAAGCATCTTGATTTGTTTTTCTAGGATATTTTGTAAACCTCCGATTGTTCCACTTTCGCCATTAATGTAACAGCTCGTCCCCCTCCAATTAGATATTTATAAACCCAATTACCTCCATGAAAATTTAGAGTTGATGAATGATATAAGAGCTTGAACATTGGTGCTTTTATGAAAAACTCAAATTCTTTATCTCTCTAAAGAGGGTGATGATTTGAGTTCATCACTTTAATCTAATCCTTATTCCAAAGGCTTTAGAGGCTTAGAGAGTGGGTTGATTTAATCTAGATGCTAGTCTAACCTTCTGCCGGGATGTATCCTCTTTGATTTATCTCTTTGTTACATATTTCAAGTATAGATTCATCTCTATAAGTGGTTTTCTTCTAATTGTGGATTCTCTCACTTGATTCATTGTTGAAAAGATTGGTCTTCAACATCCATTGGGCTCATCTACAAAGATTTCCTACCTTTATTTGGTTAAATAGAATCCAGCACATATCATTTGGTATCAGAGTAAAAGTTCCTTTATCTTAGTGAGAAGCAAATCCATTAATCATGTGTTTTGATTTGCTTAAATTTCTTACCTTTCTATCCTACTTTTGCCTTTATTTCTCCCTCTCTAAATCTCTTATCTAATCCACAAAGAAGCCTTTAATAACCTACATAACTCCTAAACCAAACACAACCTAAAAAATACCCAAGACGGTCACCTCCGTGGACGATACCGTGGTGAACCCCATGAACCATGGCCATTGTCCTCCACTTTGTGCTTACTCCTTAGTCAATTTTGGTATTTTAGATACCAGCAAGACCCCTCTGTGCTATCCCCTTGGCCCTATGGACCTCGTTCTTGTTCAACTGCTTCACTTCTTTTTACCTTACTAACTACAAACCATGACCAATAAGGGAGACATTTCTCAACAAACCCATGAAATAAATCAGGCCTTTGTTGAGCTTCAAGCTCAAGTAAGAAAGCTTAGCAAGCAAATTGCTCAAAAGAAAAGGGCCATGAAAGAGCATCCTTACTTTTATTGTATTAGTTTGGATCCTACCATCTACTTGAGATGGTTTCAAACACTTCAAGATTATTTTGAGGCTAAAGAATGTTCTGATAAAGGGAGTTTCGTGATAGCTACTTAAAAACTCCAAGGTTATGCCTACTCTTAGTTTAAATGCCTTAGGAGCGAGAGAGCACTTCAAGGCAAGCCCAAAATCAAGACCTAGAGTAAGCTTCAGTGTCACATGGATGTAAGACTCAACCCATGTCAACTCATTGAACAAGAACTATTGGAAGAAAAACTAATTGTTCTCTAAGAGAAGATATTGTTTCAAAATGAAAATGAGTCTATTTTGGGTTTTGATGAAGCAAGAGAAAGTTTGGTCATAGATGAGAGCTCCCTTAAAGCTCGCATTCAAATGGATTCGACAATAATTCCTTCTTTTGAAGAAACTATGGAGGTTCACTTTCAAGTTCAAAAGGAAGGAGAGCCTACCAAGGTTCAAGAATAGGCCAAGTAAAAAAACAGATCATTTTGGATGTTTAAGAAAAAGAAGTTAAGATGAAGTCCAACTTTGAGGTTATACGACCTAATGTCCCCCAATCTCACTCTTTTCCTCTCCAATTTCCCAATTTGAGAATTAAGGTAAACATCACTAAGGAAGCTTTACTTTAATTGTCGATGAGCAAGTTAAGGAATAAGGCCACACATGATATGTTTTCCATGGATGCTTGGTATCTCTTTCTTGGGAGGCCACTGAAATGTTTGCTACAAGATTGTTTTTCTTGGGAGTCTCCTAGGCATATACAATAAGGATCCACAGAGGGATCATACCCTCTAAAGTAACCTAGGGACACATAATCATCAATACTCCCACCAAGCATACTAAATATGTTATCCTCATAGCCCAAATTAATATTAGTATCATAAATCATATGATTACCAACGGGCTCAACAGTGTAATATTCAGGGGACAGAGAGGGTAATGACCAAATATGTGAAACGTGGGAATGATCAAGAGGATTAGGGAGAACAATATTATTAAAATCAAGGCTAGGAAACTCCTTATGCACAAACACATCAAGTGACCCCTCCAAAGGAGTCTCAGCTAGATCATACACCTCCTCTAAACCATTTTCTGACTCAAAACATGCATAAACAACACTAAACCTAGCAACTCCCCCAAAAGGCTCACCCACCTCAAGTCCCATGCATTGAGCTAAAGGGAATGATGAATCATGTAAGGTTAGGACAACATTAGTATTGTCTATGGGTGATACAAAGTCAGGTTGAGCATAGCATGCATAATAAGGACAACATCTAGCATATAATGTACAAGGATTAGGGAATAAATAGCAAGAAATAAGATCAGCCTTCTCAAATTCAAATGAATCCCAAGCAATCCACTCAAGCAAAATACCATGGTTCGTCAACATTTTTGCCTTAGAAACCCCAATACCCTAAAAGAATACGGATTTTACTATTCACACCCTCATCAACAATGTCCAAAATTTCCTATTTACCCACACAATAACCACATTGAGTAAGAAAGACATGCAAACGCTTAAAATACCTCCAAAATAATTCATGCTCGAATTGGGTGAAATAGAAAATTGTCGTTGTTCCTTAAAAATTTTTTATCTTTTTTAATTATTAATTTTTTTTGCGGGGGTTTTTTTTTTAAAGAAAAACAAAATGCTTAGTTAAACCTATCGAGAAAAACCTAATATCTAACACTAATCCCTAACAACGGTGCCAAAAACTTGATACGACCTCAAGCACACGGTGGCGTTGTAGCAAATCAATGTCGATCCCACAGACTAGGTTGATCTACTCGGTTATAATCCCTCAAGATAAGCTAAGCGAATTCAAATTTGAGAATGAAATTAAACTAATCAACTATATAATTTAATGGATAAATATTCAAGGAATTAAGTCAACCAATGAATTACCCGGTTCAAGAATAGATAAAGAACTCTCTCTTTAATTAGGAAATTTTAAGACCGATAATTGAGATATCGCTACCCTTTTTCAAGGTGTAGTGAAATACCTAAATCAAGTCAGTCATCAATTCTCATGGATTCTTGATTAGTCTAGGTTCATTAGGCACACACGATTATCATTCTAGGTCTCTCGATTGATAATTCTTTCGCAAGACATCACACACTCAAATCGAATCTTGTGATTCTGACATCATATTTCACCTTTCAGTACTTCACCCAATATCTAATACAAGAAAGAAGGCAATCGAACTTCTTACAAGCAATTCAAACTCCGGACTTGATGAAATAAACCCCAACTATTCAAAAGCACATCAAACAATCAATTCAAGAACATAGGCAAATGTAAGTTTAGCACCAATCCCAAGATTTAAAACTACAAATTAACATGAATTGCATAATCTAATCTTATCAATCTAGAAAGCAATAAATCTAATGGAGAAAAGACAAGAGAAGGGAAAGAATTGTTCAGCCCGAATGCGTGCTTGAATTTGTCAATTTGCAAACACGATCTCTCTTCCTCTCGAATCTCCCTCTTCTACTTGTTCTCCCTCACTCTAAAAATGGAGTCTACTCCTAACTAGATGGTGGAATTCAATGGAATGGGATAATGGGTTATGGATGCCAAGGACGACAGCAAATGTCATTTTTATTCAAAGAAATCCAAGCTCCTAAACTACAAAACGGGTGGAAAATGAAAGACTGTAAGGAAAACTAGCGAAGACGGGGAAATAGGGTCTACCACGGCTGTGGCCCTACCACGGTCCGACCATGGTGGCCTCTAGTAGGCCCGTTTCGCGATGATTCATTTGCTACTTCTTCTGGATCTTCCTAGACCGTTGTTCTAGCCGCGGTTTGACCGTATTGAATGTCTTTGGGCCTCTTTTGCTATCATCTTTGATCTATAAGGCCTCCAAATCTTCATTCTATTCACATAACTTGGCTCACAAAATGAAAATCTGCAAACACTATCAAAACAAGCGAAACCAAGGGTAATAGTAAAAATAAGAGCATAAATCGTACAATTAAGCATGTTAATCCCCTAAAAACGCATCAAAATGACCATAAAATGATATGCTCTACGGGTACTTATCAAGACCCAACTTCTATGACCAAACACTTACTGTCAATCTTCTAAATCTTCTTTAACCTCAAACCCCGTAGAAATTAAAGCCCCACAATGAAATGATTTGCCTTTACTAGCCAAAGGTGAAACTCTCAGCCTTGTTGGCACAAGGATCGTTCGACTCATTTCCCCTCAATAGTAAATCTCCACAAGTTAAGCTTGTAAATGATGAGACAATCCATTTTGAGATGAGTTGTGATCATTATATTAAAATTTTTAATAGGCTCGTAAATGTTAGACACATCTTTCACCCCATTAGAGCATCTCCTAAATCCTTCAATAATTCATACATGTTCGAGAAGGGTGGCACTCTTAGCACAATGAGTTCTCTTAAACTCAATGGGTGCCATAAGTTTATCATTGTATCCTTGGTTACCAATGTAAGGATTTGAGGTCAAATCCTTTTCAAGGGGGAGCGGTTGATGTAGAGCAAGTTTTGAGCTTGATCCTACTCTCACTAGTAAGGGTCTTGAACCAAGTTAGTCGAATGTTGACCCTATGTCAAGGACTAGTCCCCCTAAGCTAACATTGACATGGGACCCTTGAGATTGTCCAAGTAAGCTTAGGAAAGGTGATTGGATAATTAGTAGCCCTAAATAAGGAGTTTAACCACTCGATCCTCCCAAAACTACCTTATTCTCTCGTTTTCAATTTTTTGGGAAGAATACTTCACCTTATTTCTTTCTCGATTTTAACTAGGCAAATGAGCTTCAATTTCTATAAATTATACATGGTTGGAAATCCCCAAATGTTTGTGTTCTAACAAGTCTTGAATCACACTCAAAATCTAAGTATCGGGAAAGGTATGGACTGAAAATCGAGCAAGGGTTGGTCCAAGATTGGAAAATGCACGGTTTTAATCATGGGCTTAACTGAGGAGGGTACAAATGCAATCCTGGAGATTAATTAGTACGGTATGACTTTACACATACAAAGGAAGATTTTTCAAGTGGAGACACCTCCATTGGTGGCGTAGAGCCTTCTTAAAGCTCTCTAGAAGATGGAGAATGAATTCTGGAAACTACAACTTATCTTGATGGTAATTATCTTAAGTATCTAGATTTATTCTTCTATGATATTTTGTAAGCCTCCTATTAGCCCCATTGTCCCAATAATGTAACAGCTAGTCCCCATTTAGTTTGGTTTTTATAGAGCCAATCACCTCTATGAAAATTCAAACTTGATGAATGATATGAGAGCTTAAAGCTTGGTGCTTTTCTCAAAATCTCAAAATCTTTATTTTTCTAAGGAAGGTGCTGATTTCAGTTCATCCCTTTAATATAACCCTTGTTGCTAAGGCTTTAGAGGGTTAGAAGGTAGGTTGATTTGATCTAGCTGGTGGTCCAACCTTTAGCCTAGATATATGCTCTTTGATTTATTTCTTGGTTATACACTTCAAGTATAGATTCCTATCTATTAGAGGTTTCCTTCTAATTGGGGATTCATTCTCTTGGTTCGTTTTCAAAAAGATTGGTCTCCAATATCCATCAGGATCATCTACAAAGATTTCTCACATGTATTTGGTCAAATGGAATCCACTACACATCACAAGGTGACTTAGCATGCACATTAAAAGCATCGTACGACAAGTCTTGCATGTTGTCATTTGCTCATGCATTATATAATGTCATTGTGCAGACTTTCTTGTGAATTTTCCACTCATTCAAAAGATTATGAAGTTTTTCATGTAAACCTTTCCATTTTTTTAGAGGAGGTACATGACAAAAGTTTAAAATCTTAATATCCAATTTTTACCTGTCCTCAATGTAATGGGTTGTTAAAGAGACACTACAAGAAAAGATGGCATTTATGAAAGGGAAAACTATCATAGATGACTTCAAATCCTAGCATAAAAACCTTTTACAATAGGAAAAATGTCCCGTTGCAGATGTGATGAATAGAAAACATCTTTTACACCACCCCCGTCCTAATAGTTCATGACATCTTTTATGAGGGCCTTTAGCTTCAACACTTATTAGTTTGATACAAATCCTAGGAGGTCATAGCTTCAAGACTAATTAGTTTCAATATAAACCATTCCTATGCATATGAGCCTACAAAGTATTAGCCTGTAAACTAATTAGTTTCCATACACAACCGAAAAGTTCAAGTGTATATGCATGGTAGTGATAACTATAAAACTAGTTAGTTTTTACATAAGACCTCAAAAGTTCCATTGCGTAAGAGGCTTCCCTCAAAAACTATAAGCGTTTGTGAAAAATAAAATGAACTGTCCTACTTCATCAATCTAAATACTGCCATCTGTAATAGAGAAGTATAAGGGAAACCAAGATTAGTCATAAAAATTTTAACATATATGATCCACATCCAGCAAAATATATATCCTTTACCGTAGTGAATGATTTAAATCATTAAGGATAGAAGGAAAATATATGGGAATAGCGTGTCCAATTGCTCGAGGTTGTAATATACAAAAAAATTTGGTTGCAATACTTACATAAGAAAAAATGTTTTTTTGATTTCAATCAATGTTATAAGTGCCGCTTACCTTACCTCTTGATAAATCTCTAATTTCACTGTTTTAACCCTTAATTTTACCAATCTTCCCAATATGTTTCTTTAATTTTGTGCAGGATTTGATCATATGTGCTTCTCTTTGCTCGTAATTCTTTTATTTGCATTAATTTTCCTTTTTGTAGGTATTTTGGTCTCAATTGGAAGGATTTCTACATCTATCAAGACATAGATGAGCAAGGAAGCGATGTTTCGCCAAGGGAATTTCAAAGTTGATAGATGGGGTCAAAGCTTGAAGAATTAAAGTAAAAGCTTCTACATGGCCAGTCGTGCATTTGAGCATGGCCATGCAAAATCACAATTTGAGTTGAAAAAGTGCTCGGCCAGGTGTGCAGATTATGCATGGCATCTGTTACAGGCAGAAAGTTCCTACAGGAGTTTACAATCGGCCATGTCTTTTGAGGTGAAAATTCTCCCTTGTGTCAAAGCATGGTCATGTATTATGCAACTTTCAGTGTTATCTACCTATTTTGAGGAAGTTAATTAGGGACATTTTTTGTCATCTTTTTAGAGAGCATCTTTTTAGGATGAAATTAGGTTTTGTTAGAGGGACTTTAAAAACTCTTTTTGGCTTTGATTTGTGGATTGATTGAAGATTGAATTTGTGATTCACAGTATCTGATTCAAGTTTGCATGTCTTATCTTCTTCTCTGCAATTTCAATTCAACTATATATATTCAGCCATGTTCATTAAATTAGGGTTAAGAATTATGATTATGGATATGTGTAAAGGCTAAAACTCCAGTCTAGGTTTAGGAATAGCCTCTATTATGCTCAGTTGAATCATGCTCTATGTTTTTGTCAATTGGGCCCATGTCTATGTATTGGATTCTCACTCAGCACACCAGGTGTTTGATGAATGTCTCTAAAGAGATTTATTTCACTAGTTATAATTAAGGTCTAGCAGATGAACGAAAGTTGAATCCTTTATCTAGTGTGACTTTATGAGTGTTGAATATCTTGATCTGAAAATAATTAAGGTTTTGATTGGGAAATTTTGATTACTCAATTTTGTGGCTTTGATGATTCTAGTTTCATGAAAATAGATAATCAGGATTTATTTATCGCTGTAACGATCATCAAAAGAAGGCATGGATGTGCTTTCAATTTGTGACCATTCCAGTTCAATCGTTTGTATGGATAGGTTTGCATGATTTAGTTAGTGATTCGCAAAGCATAATAGCGTGGCGAACCCCAAACTAAGATCCTTATCAGCTATTGATTTTAGATAAATTTTCCAACATGCAGTAGAATAGAACTGTTTTCAATAATTGTCAACCTAAGTGAATATTTGCCTAGATTGAGTGCTAAAAGTCAGGTTGGTAGTTGAAATTGAGTTCCTTATGGACATAACTCGTACTTTTCAATTACTAGCTGCAGTTACACCATGCACTTGTGATAATTTTAGACAATAAGTTTTTAGCGTCGCCACCAGGGAGCTTATCTATTTCAGCATCAGAACAACCTAAAATACTTTAGATTAGGCTTTTTCTTTTCCTTTCTTTTTTTTGTTTTTCTTTATCCTTATTTGGACCTACTTACACTTGGTATAGTTCTTACTTTGTCTGCATAGACGTAGTTAAGGAAATCAAAACCTTATTCCCTTTGATCCAGAGATCGGAGCTACTATGTAAGCAAAGCAGCGCCCAAAAAAGAAGAAAATAGAGGTTGTAATGGTTGGAAGGGATAACAAGGTTCTACGAGATTATGTTATGTTGCAATCATCGGGTATCACTTCATCCATAGTGAATCCAACTACTAAGGCACTCAGCTTTGAGCTGCAACCCCCCTTATCTCCTTAGTGAAGAAAGACCAGTTCGGTAGGCACCCCTATGAGAACCCAAACATCCATCTTCACAATTTCCTTGCGAAGTGCGATACAATCAAGGTCAACTGGATACCCACTAATGCTATTCGACTAAGGCTCTTCTCATTCTCCATGGAGGATAGAGCTAGAGATTGGCTTGAGAATAAGGAGATAAATGCCTTTACCCCATAGGATGCACTCTCTAAGGCTCTCTTGAGCAACTATTTCCCACCAGGAAAGACCGCCAAATTGTGGGCAGGCAATACTTCATTCACTTAACTACATGGCGAGTCCTTATATGAACCTAAGGAGAGATTCAAGGATCTTCAACGCTAATGTTCACATCATGGTGTCCCTGATTGACTCCTGGCCCATACTTTCTACAATGGCCTAGATTATACTCTGAAGATGTCCATTGATGTTGCACCTAGGGGTGCTCTCATGCGGAAATCAATTGATGATGCGAAGGATGTATTGGAAGATATGGCCACCAACAACTAATACTGGTCAAGTGCGAGACCCATATTAAAAAGAAGCACTGGTAAATGTGATATTGATGTTGTGGATATACTTGCCAGCAAGGTTGATGATCTTGCTCAGTGATTTGATAGGCTAAGGCTCCTAATGTGAGTAGCTCATCTGGTATAGTTTATGAGGTAGGGATTATTTATTCGATTTGTGGCATTCAAGGGCACATGGCTGCTGATTGTTACGCTACTTTCCCAGGAATTTATCAGGCTAATGCTATGTAAAGCTTTAACACATGCCCACAAGATAACCCCTACTCAAACACATATAACCCTAGATGGAGAAACCACCTAAATTTCTCCTACTGCAATAACCCCTTGCCTCCTAATGATGTTCAACCCCTAGGATTTTAATACAAAGCACCCTAAAACCTACCCTCCCAACCCCCTCAACAAAAATCCAATCTAGAAGGTCTCATGGAATGCTTTATCCATACTCAGACAAAGACTAATGAAAGCCTTGGTGAGTAAGTCAATCACCTAAATTCTAAATTTGAGACTATGACCACTCACCAGATTAGGATGGAAAACCAAATTACTCAAATTGCAGAGCAAGCGAGCAATTTATCTAGACCCTAGGGACACGTACAAAGTTAACCCGAGACCAAACCTAGGGGTCAGATGAATGTTATTACTCTGAATAGTGGAAAGGAGCTAGAGGGTCCCAAAATGTCCATGGGAAAGGACACGAGATAGGTGGAGGGAGAGGATAGTATTGAGAAGGAGTTTCAATTGAAACTCTAAATGAGAGGGTGGAGGTTAAGAAGACAAAGGAAGTTTGAGCTGAGAATATTTTCCTTCCAGTGAAGGCTTACAAGCCTCATGTTCCGTATCTTTAGAGGTTAGTAAAGGTTAGAGATGAACAAGAGTATGAGAAATTCCTCAAGATACTGAAAAAGTTCCGCATTAACATTCCCTTTTTGGAGGCTATCGCTGACATGCCATTCTATGTAAAATTTTGAAGGATTTGCTCTCTAACAAAGGGAAGTTACTATGTGATCTTGGAACTAGTGCGAGCCTCATGCCATACTCCATCTACAGGAAGCTGCAAGTAGAAGACTTGAAGCCTACTACCATCTCATTGCAGCTTGCTGATAGATCTATTCAGTACCCCGTTAGTATTATAGAAGACGTCCCCTTACAGGTGGAAAAGCTATTTATTCAATGTGATTTCATTGTCATAGAAATGGAAGAAGACTATCATATCTCTATCATCCCAAGGCGATCCTTTTGGGCAACAATGGGAGCCATGATTGATGTCAAGCATGGCAAACTTTCCCTTTAAGTAGGAGACGAGAACGTAGAACTTAGCAAGGAAGACTTGCCATTTTAGGGATGACATTCTAGAGGTCGTTATGAATGATTAAGATATGTCTAAATAACAAGCACAGAAAAAGTAGGAGTATGCTAGACTCCT
This sequence comes from Carnegiea gigantea, assembly GCA_029747015.1. Classification (NCBI taxonomy): domain Eukaryota; kingdom Viridiplantae; phylum Streptophyta; class Magnoliopsida; order Caryophyllales; family Cactaceae; genus Carnegiea; species Carnegiea gigantea. Next base: position 1,050,862 of record JAKOGI010000024.1, read on the forward strand.
CACCGCATCTACCACCTACACACGTAGGTAATGCCCCAAGGAGGTTCTCAATGTGGAGGTTCAAGCCTCTTGGGAGGGGAAGAAGTGCACACCGAAGGTAGAGTTAAAGCCTCTACCTCCCCATCCTAAGTATGAATCTCTTGACCCTTGTCACTAGTTCCTTATTATTGTCAATGTTAAGCTGGATGGGCCCCAACTTGAAAAACTGTTGGAAGTGCTCTAGAAGAATAGGTGTGGCATAGGCCATAGCATTGATGATATTAAGGGACTTAGTCCTTCACTTTGCATGCATCGAATCTTTCTTAATGAAGGTCATAAACCCTATAGACAACCTCAACGACATTTAAATCTGAATATGTAAGAGGTTGTGAAAAAAGAGGTTATCAAGCTACTTAACACTGGGATCATCCATCCTATCTCAAATAGTGAATAGGTGCATCCATTCCAGGTAGTGCCCAAAAGGTGGTATGATCGTCATTAAGAATGAGCGTGATGAGCTCATCTCTGCTAGGACTATCACTGGGTGGTGCATGTGGATTGATTATCATTGAATCAAGCCATCTAGAAAGATCAAATCCCCATTCCCTTTATTGACCAGATGCTAGCACGATTAACTAGGCATTCCTTCTTCTGTTATTTGGACAGCTACTCAAGTTTTTTTCTAAATTCCTATTTATCAAAGTGATCAAGGGAAAGCCACCTTTACATGCCCTCACAGCACCTTCGCCTATCGGATGATGCCTTTTGGGTTATGTAATTCCACTATCAGTTTTCAACGCTGTATGACTACCATCTTCTCTGATTTCATCTAGATCATCATAGAGGTATTCATGGATGACATCTCTGTCTATGGAAGTACCTTTGAATTGTGTTTAGAAAATTTGATTAAGGTATTCCGTAGATGTGAGGAAGTTAGTTTAGTGCTGAATTGGAAGAAGTATCACTTCATGGTACAGGAAGGGGTAGGGCTGGCAGGATCGGGTACCTAGTCCATTTTCATAGAACCGGTCATGGTCCCAGTTGGAACCAAGTTCAAAAATCTGGATCTGGACTCAGTCTTGGTCCTGGTTGGAATCGTGTCTAGGATTTTTGGAGCTAGTCTCAGAACCGATTGGGACGGAGTTCAAAATCGGGTACACAGGTCCTAATTTTTTTCCTATTTTGTTTTATTTCATTTTATTTAAATTTTTGCCTTGTGGTTGTGACTTTGTGAGAGAAGAAATACACCTAACAAGCTAGGTAATCAGTCGTTCAAAATCAAATTTAATAGAGTGCCAGCTAGACATTTATCATACATTAAAGTTCAATTGGTTAGCCAATAATTAGCATTTCATTTCATCCAAGTATAAAAAAATACCATCTTCTCATAGTAGTATACATTAACAAAAAGATTTAGCAATATCAACATATAGCTGGAAATTATAGCGGCATTGGAAGAATAACACCTGATATTAACGGGTAATCAGTAACTTGGACATTTTTTTTAAAAAAAACACTAATTTGACTGGGTAATCGAGTAATGGGTCAAGTTCTGCTTCCCAGTTTTTAGGACCTGACTCCGGACTCGGTTACAACAAGTTGTAGGATTTTGAAGCTAGCCCCAGAACCAGTTCAACCGGGTCCGGGTATGGACTCGGGGGTCCAAATGAGGCCCAGGTTCAAAATCGGCACCCTATTTTTTTTGCTCAGCTCTAGGAAGGGTGGTTTTGGTCATGTTATTTTTGATAGGGGCATTGAGGATGATCAGGCTAAGATAGATGTTATTAAGTGATGGACCCCTCCACATCAGTTAAAGATGTGCAGAATTTTATTGGTCATGCGGGATTTTATCACCGCTTCATCAAGGAGTTCTCTAAGATTGCTAAGCCTCTCACTCAGCTATTAGCCAAAGATGCCCATTTGTGTTCACTGATAAGTGCCATGAAGCTTTCTGCAGGATTAAGCAGGCATTAATTTCTATGCCCATCATTCAACCGCCAAATTAGAGTCTCCCATTTGAGATCATGTGCGATACCATTGACTATGTGGTAGAGGTAGTTTTAGGACAACGCAAAGATAAGAAGCCAGTTATGATCTACTATGCTAGCAGAACACTTGATGAGGCCCAGCAGAATTACATCACCATTGAGAAGTAGCTGCTTGCAACCGTATACGCGATGGAGAACTTTAGACCTTATCTCCTCTGCTCGAAAGTCATTGTATCCACTGACCATTTTTCTCTAAAGCATTTTCTTGAGAATAAGAATGTGAAGCCTCGCCTCATCGGGTTTACCACTCCGGCAAGAGTTTGACCTGTAGATCCAGGACAAGGTGTGGGCTAAAAATGGTGTTGCTGACCACCTCTCTTGGTTCATTGTTGATAGATAGGATGTCCCCCTTGACGATGTTTTTCCTGATAGGCATCTATTGGCCATCTCCTTAGGTAGGGCTCCATGGTTTGCAGACATTGCGAACTACTTGGGTACTAGCATATTATTATCTGATTTGAGCTCTGGCAAGAAGAAGTTCTTTCACGACCTCATATTTTATTTTTGGAAGGAGCCTTTTCTTTATAAGTTGTACAATGATGGCATATAGAACATACATTCCAAAAGAAGAGATTCAGATTGTGATATCTCATTATCACAATTCCGCATGTGGATGGCATACTAGCTCCTCTAAGACCGCCGCTAAGGTACTCCAAGCAGGCTTCTTTTAACCTTCATTGTTCTAGGATTTACATGGCTGTGTCTGCTTTTATGATCATTGTCAAAGGATGGCAAACTATCCCGGAAGAATGAAATGCCCCCCAACTTCATCCTTGAAGTTGAGATTTTCCATGGTTGGGGCATTGACTTCATGAGACCTTTCCGATACTCCAAAGGCAACAAATACATACCAGTTGTTATGGACCATGTCTCCATGTGGGTGGAGGCCATAGCTAGCCCTACTAATGACTCAAGGGTAGTGGCTAAGTTATTCAAAAAGATTATCTTTCCTCGTTTTGGAGTCCCAAGAGTGCTTAACAGTGGTAATGGGACGCACTTCATAGAGAAGAACCTTGACGCTCTATTGAAGAAGTATGGAATGCACCACAAATATGGGCTTGGCTACTGCTCTCGGACTAGGGGCTAAGCTGAGATCTCAAATCGTGAAATCAATGTTATCTTAGAGGAAATGTTATACGACCACAAGTGCACGATGGCATTATAGCAAATTAAGGTTGATCCCATAAAGACTAGGTTAAACTACCAGACTATGTTACCTCAAGATAGGTTAACCAAATTCAAAGTTGTGAATGAAACTAAGCTACACTACGTATCTAATCTAATAGATAAACAATCAAGGGTTTTAATCAAATCAAGCGATTTCTAACTCATACATTAATCAAGCACCTTTTCGTTAGATGGGTAACTCTAAATCGATAATCGAATTATCAAACCCTTTTTAGGGTGGAATGAAATTCTTATGTCTAATCGACTATCATTTCTCAAGGGTTTTTTATTAGTCTCAGATTATTAGGAACACGATTATCAAATTTAGGGTTTCTTAAAAAGTGAGTCTTTCTCAAGATCCCACAACTTAATATGAATCTTAGTTTTCTAACATCTAGTTTTACCTTTCAGTTCTTCATCAAATGTCTAAAATAAGCAAGAAGTTGATCAAGTTTCCTACTAGCAAATCAACGTCTAAGATTTAGTAGAATAAACCCAACCAATCTGGCGAAAACTTTTACATCAAAACAAGAATTGGTTCAATCACAACAATTCAACTCAATTCCAAGATTAACAATTCAAAAATTAACATAAAAATCAATACTAGTCTAAAAAGCATAGAAATCTAAAGAGACAAGAGAAGAGAAGGGAGAGGAATTGCATCGCGGATGCATGCGTATATAGTTAGATGTAAACCCGACCCAGGATCCTTGTAAATTTTCACCTTCAACATGCGCTCAAATCTACCTAATCTAAATCTAAACCCTAATTACATGATGAAAGTTGAAAAGTCAAATGGAATAGGATGATGAATGAAGCAGAAAAATGTGGCTTTTCTAACTGAATCTAGTTTGCAAAACACACATGGTCTGATCCTAGGGCCCTCTATCCTGGTGGTTCTCTATCTTTTTAACTTATAATGCCTAAAATAGCTCAAAAGCCCAACAATGATAGGAATCCACTTGGGAACCATGATACGTTGTTGAAGACTAACACAAAGAATAGGACCCGTCTATGTTCATACAAGACATTCAGAGGCTAAAAACCAAGGGTAAACATGCTTGCATGAAACATGGAAGTCTTTGGCCTTCGGGAAAGTGACGAAGACGACGTCTATAACCTGCATGACGAACTAAACGATGATAACATTTTAGGGGACAATAAAAAAGGACTTTTAGGCAGAGGAGGATCAGGCGATAGTCCAGTACCTTACAAGACCCGAGAGAAACTAGGCTAAGGAGTTCCCAAAACAGGCCCCCGAGAAAGAGAGAGTAACATTATCCTAAGAAGAGGATCTGGCGTTAGAACAGCTAAAGAAACTTAAAGCAGAGTATATGGCAGCTCATAGTGGCCTCTCAAAAGCATAGATAACTCCTAATAGAGGCATCGAATAAAATTAAGGTATCTCTTGAAGCTACCCCAGAGGAGATGATATCCTCAATTACAGCTAAAAAAGGAATTATAAACTTTAGCAGTGAACATCTCCCATCAAGAGGTGTAGCGCATAATAACTCCCTCTACCTCAATGCAACATGGCTTTAGAAGCATGTACCTCTAGCTTTGGTTGACAATGGCTTAACAGTGAATACATGTCCTTGGAGGACGGCCAAAAGATTAGGGGTCAAATTAGAGCAACTCTTGACACCATTCACTCATTTAAGGGCATACAATAATTGAAATAGGTTGGTGCTGAGTACTATTCACCTCCCCATTAATGTGGGCCCTATTGAGAGGAATATAGAGTTTTAAGTCCTCGATGTACCGGCTACCTTCAACCTACTTTTAGGAAGGCCTTGGCTTCACGACCATCAGGTGATTCCCTCTACTTTACATTAGAAAGGGAAGATGCTAATATAAGGCGAAGTAGTGACTATTTAAGGTGACATCATATGTGCTACAATCACAAGTAAAAGGCCAATACTAGAAATAGAGCATGGTCGCAATGAAAAAGAACTCTATAATTTTAAAATAGTGGCCACATTAGAAAAGGACAAATCTCCTTGCGACTTTAATCCTTATTCTAATTTGAATGTCAATGCCATCCTAAAGAAGTGGGGCTACTTCCAGGAATGGCTACAAGATGGAGACCACTGGGGTGGACTACCTTCCCCTTGACGCAAAGGGAAAGCTATAAGTTGGGATTAGGATACCACCCAAGTCCTAAAGAGATAGTTAACAAGCCTAAAAAGCTACTACTAGGTGGGGGTACACAAAGAACTACACTGTTAGGCCATATCCTCTCACTCTCAACAAACAGTTCCTACACGTAGGTGATAACTTTTCCTTCCATGGCTTTCCTGAACCTTTCTATATAAAAGAAAAGGGACTCTTAGTGCTAGGGCTGGAAATATTTAACGACTACCACCTGCTGGAACAAGAAGTGTTTACTGCTGAGAAAAAGAACCATCCACAAAAGACTGGGTGGATTTGGCTGAAAGTAACATCTTTGGGATGCTGTTCGGTCAAGGCTACAGGAAGAAAGAAGACCCTGTTGTTGTTCTCTCGTCATATGTAACAGTGGTTTCGATCCTGCCAACTTCATAACCAAAGTTCAAGCTGAGAGCTATAAGCAATTAACTTGGACAGCCGAAGAGGAAGGAAAAGTGTTTATCATAGCTATAGAGGGTAGTTTAAGGGAGCCTAAGATAGGGTCTACGAGTCAGTCTTTAGCTTATGTGCCTTTAAGTGCTACATCAGATGTATTTATTTTAAATTCTGATAAGATGAACTCTTCTGCTTACGAATCATCTCATTCTAAATGCTTTGCCTCTTATAATGAAAATCAATAAGAAAGCCCAAACAGTTAATTAAAGCAATGAAAGATCATGAAAATCGAACTTCCGTAATTGAGGACACGATATTAGCTTATTTGGGGGCACTCGATGAACCCTGAGAACTCAAAATAGGAAAATCATTAACTCGTGAGGTATAAGAATATTTTGTTGTACTCCTAAAAGAATTCATGAATGTCTTTGCATGGTCTTATAAAGACATGCCAGGCATTGATCGGGACATTACAGAGCACAAAATTTCTCTCTGTCCACATACGAAACTGATAGAATAGAAACTCTGAAGAATGAAGCTGGAATAGGCCTTGAAAGTGAAGGAAGAGGTGCATAAGCAATTGGATGCAGGACTCATTAAGGTTGAGCACTACCCATAGTGTGTAGCAAATGTTATACCAGTCCCAAACAAGGTAACCCCAAAAGATGATTTCCAACTGCCACACACAGATGTTTTGGTCGATCACACTTCCAGTCACGCTCTCCTTTCTTTTATATATGGATATGCTGGTTACAATTAGATCAAGATGGCAGAACAAGACGTGGAAAAAACTACTCCCACCATCCTATAGAGAGCCTTTTGTTATACTGTGATGTCGTTTGGATTAAAAAACGCAATGGCTACCTATCAAATGACAGCTATTACCCTACTGCATGACCTAATTCACAAGGTTACTGAAGTATACGTAGAAGGCATGATCATAAAATATAAGCAATGGGAAGGTCATGTTCAAGCTCTTTAGAAGTTCTTCATTAGACTCAAGAAATATAACATGCACTTAAATCCACAGAAATGCGCATTTGGAGTCACCTCAAGCAAGCTACTTGGGTACGTTGTTAGTCTTCGAGGAATTGAGGTTGATCCTTGAAAATTAAAGTAACGTAAGAAATGCAACCACCCCAGATAGAAAAGAAGATATGAGAATTTCTGGGACATCTACAATACATTAGTCACTTCATATCAAAGCTGATAATAGTGCGTGAGCCTATCTTCAAGAAATTGAAGAAAAGAACAAAGACTGAATAGGACCAACGGTGTTAGGACGTATTCGATAAAATCAAAGAGTACCTATCTAATCCACCAGTTCCAATGCCCCCGTAACTAGGCATTCCTTTAACCTTATACCTCATAATGACAGACACTACCATGGGGCCTACACTAGCCTAGAAAATAGAGGGAGAAGAAAAGGTCATTTATCACATAAGTAAAAAGTTACTTGAATACTAGAGCCGCTATGCGGCCCTGGACAAAACTACCTTTACATTAGTATGGGCAACCAAGGAGCTCAGGCACCACATGCCCGCCCATACAGTGCATGTAGTAGCTCTAATGGATCCCATAAGATATTTGCTCCAACAACCCACAATGAGCAGCAAGGTGGCTTGGTGGACTGTAATGTTATCAGAGTTTGACCTACATTACATGCCGCAAAAGTCCATTCAGAGGAGGACTGTTTCTGGTTTCTTGGTGAATTTAACGATAGAAGACTAACAGAAAGAACATTTTGACTTGCCCGATAAAGAAATCCTCCAAGTGGAAGAAGATCTATGGATGATGTACTTTGACGGGGCTTCTAATCAGAAAGGATTTGGGATAGGCATCCTATTAGTATCAACGAAAGGAGCACATATTCCTATTTCAGTTAAACTAGACTTCAAAGTTACCAACATCATGACAAAATATGAATCCTGCATCATTAGGATATAGGTTGCCATATAAAGACTCTAATTTAATAATTAATTAAATATCCTAGAAATGAAAGGTAAGTAGCAAAGCCTTGGCACCATACCAAACTCACTTAATAGATCTTACCAAGCATTTCACCCATATTACATCTTCCACAAGAAGACAACCAATTTGCATATGCTGTGGTAAAATTGGCCTTGATGATTAACATCCTAGGGGTGACTATTTAATGTCAATAACAATGGAAATCAGGAGAAAACAGTCGCACTGGTACACAACAGAACTGTACAATATTAATCTCACTGCCTGGTACTATAACATTTACCAATACCTAACCCATAAGGAATATCCACAAGGATCCTCCCCACAAGCCCAATGAGTGCCAAGGTTATGCGCCTCACAATAGTTCTAGGATAAAGGGAGGCTATATAAGAAAATAGACATGGGCATAAATTTACTCTATCTAACTCAAGATAAGGCTCATGAGATCATAAAGGAAGTTCACGGAAGGAATGTGAACCCCATATGAATGGGACAATTCTAGCTAAAAAGCTTCAAAAGTTGGGGTATTACTAGTCCACAATAGAGGGGGATTGCTATGCATAATGTAAGAAGGTGCCATTAGTGTCAGGTGTATGCTAACTTACAATATCAACCTCCTTCCTTCCTCTCATTGTTAACCTCTCTATGGCCTTTCTCTATCTGAGGCATCGACAGAATTGGAAAATTTACCTTCAAAGGACCAGAGGGCATGAATATGCCCCTGTAGCAATTAACTACTTCACAAAATGAGTAGAGACGGCCTCTTATGCGAAAATTACTTCCAACCATGTGGCAAAGTTCCTCATCAACAACATCATCTATAGTTACGGGGTTCCATATGAACTAATAAGTAATCAAGGGAGCCACTTCAAAAGAAAGTCACAACTCTATTTGAAAAGTATAGAGTTTAGCATCATAAGTCATCACTATACTACCCTCAGGTATATGGAGCAATCAAAGCTACCCACAAAAATGTCCAGAGGTTAATTAAAAAAATAGACGAGAATTATAAAGATTGGCCTATTAAACTCCCATTCGCCCTTTGGGGGTATGGGACGTCAATCCGGACCTCCACAAGAGCAACATCGTACTCCCTTGTGTATAGAGTAGAAGCAATGCTACCAATAGAAGTAGCAGTTTCAAATTCCAAAATCAGAATGGGTAAAAGCCCAGTATGAAGAATGGGTGATGATACATAAGAGAAGGTTAAGAGCATTACAAAACATCCAGATCTGTGAAGCCAAAATCTCAAGAGCTTTTAATAAGAAAGTTAAACAAAGATATTTACAAGAGGGTAATTAGGTGTTGAAGGAAATAACGGCACCAATACAGTGCCCAAGAGGAAACTTTAGGCCCAACAGGCTAGGAGCACACATCATAAAGACCATACTCCCAAGGGGAGCTGTGAAACTTATGGATATGAATGAAGTGAAAAATACTTAATATACTAATCTCGATCAGTTAAAGAAGTATTATGCTTGAAAGTCCACATTAGAATGTTAGCTAAACTCATAGCAAATTCACAAGGCCCATCCAAGGCTTAAAACAAACAAAAAGGAAAAACGCGTAATGAATGCCTGATTTTATATTTTGAATATGCACGAAGCCTTAACTGGCTTGCTTGACCAACTCCATAAAATTATTTGGATGTAGAAAAGTAGGCACAGGCAAAAGACATATGAAGTAAGGGGTTTTATTTATAGTTAGAGCAAAAATCAACACTTTTTATTACCATCCAAATTTTGAGAGCATAAAACCCAAAATAAAAAGTCCTAATAGCATTCTACTATGGAAAAGCACTAAACTTTATTAGCAAAACATAGGTAAAGCCTAAACTCCTAATTCTTTTTTAATTTCTTTAAATCCAGGGGGGTGTCTTCTGCAGTGTAGCATCCTTTGCCCTTTTCTTTCCATTTTGAGATGAGTTATCTTCTTTCTTCCTCTTAATAGTGATTAGTAATGAATCCACATTTCCATAGAATTTCATGAGTGTTTGGGTGCCAATTTAGAAGATTACTGTGCATAATTATGTGATTTTATGCCCTGTTTCTATTTTACGCTTGGATTTGGTGTTTTTTATGGTATTTTACAGAAATAGGGTAACAGAACCTGGGCACACGATGAAAATCAATGAAGAATTATGCAAGGAGGAAAGAGCCCATAAAAAATTAACCAAAAACCCACAAGAGACATGGTTTCCCCCAGCATATAACATGGATAACCCCGGATAGCATACACAGTCAACCTCGGTTAACAAGAATCTATAGAATTAGCTGGGCAAAGCAACTAAAGGGCACCACAGTATGTCTATTGTAGGGGTTAGGGTCCTTGGTGGGCCCTGTCGTCATTCCGTGGTGGCCTTCGTCCCCGAGTTGGCTTGATTTCTTCACGGCTATTTGACTTCAAGGTGTTTTTGATGTTTGCAGCCTGCATTTCTGTCATAACAAGTTAATTTTGATTGTTTCCCTGGCAGTCTATTCCACTCTTCAATGTCCATCATCTAGATTAGGATTTAGATTAGATTAAAGAAAGAGAGAGTGCATTGAAGTGAAGATTTGCAAGGATTCCAAGCCGAGTTTGCGATCCACGGATTCAAGAGTATCATTTGGCTGAGCATTTCTCTTCTCTTCTATTCTCTTTTCTCATTTTAGGATTTACATTTTGTAATTTTGATTATCTTTTGTTGTTTTGATCTTAGATTTATTCGAACACTTGCTAATTTTCTTAATCTTGCGTTCATCGCTTTTCGTATTTTGGAATTGTTAGATTGTTTTATCGAATCCTAAATGTTTATTGTTTTGTAAGAAACTTAATCACTTTCTTGCATGTTTTAGGTATTAGATGAAGAACTAAAAGATGAAGGATTTCACTTGATTATGTGGAGTCTTGAGAAAGTTGCCCCGAATGAGAAACCACGAATTTGATAATTGCATGCTTAATGAACCTTTAATGAACCTAAACAATTCGAGAGCCCTTGAGAAATGCTAATTGGTTAGATTTAGGCATTTCAGTTCATCTTGAAAGAGAATTGTGATGTCAATTATCAATTTTGAAGCAACCAATTAGGGAAGAAATGCTTGATTGATGTATGAATTGAGAGATTGCTTCTTTTATATAATTCCTTGATTATTTATCAATTAGATTAGGTAATAGATTAGTTTAGTTTCAATCTCAAATTTTAATTTGCTTAACCTATCTTAAGGGGAAAAAGCCCAATAGATCAACCTAGTTCTTGTGGGAGACGACCTTAATTATACAACACCACCATAGACTTGTGAGCCTTTCAAGTTTTTGGCGCCATTACCAAGAAGCTAGTATCCAAAATTGGGTCTTTTCTAATAGGTTTGAATAACCATTTTGTTCTTATTTGGAAAAAAACTCCAAAAAAAAAATTTTAAAAAAATTTGAAAAAGAGAAAAGTTTTAAGAAACAAAAACAACAATGGCAATTTAACATTTTTTTCCAATTTGAGCACGAATTATTTTGGAGGTATTTTAACCATTTAAATGCTTTTCTTACTCAATGTGGTTATTGTTTGGGTAAAAAAGAAATATTGAACATTATTGATGAGGATGTGAATAGTGAAACCCATGCTCTTTTAGAGTATTAGGGTTTTCATGGTAAAAATATTGATGAAGCAAGGTACTTGCTTGAGTGGATTGTCTGGGATTCATTTGAATTTAAGAAGGCTAGTCTTGTTTCTAGATATTTATTTCTTGATCCTTGTGCTTTCTATGCTTGATCTTTTTATACTCCTTTTTTGCGTGACTTGTGTAGTTCTTCTGACCATGAAACTAATTTGTGTCCTTATTATGTATGTTATGCTCAGCCTAACTTTATGTCACCTAAGGACAATACTGATGTTGTCTTAACCTTACCTGATTCATCCTTTCCTTTAGCTCAATGTATAGGGCTCGAGGTTGGTGAACTTTTGGGGTTGTTGCTAGATTTAGTGTTGTTGATGCAGGTTTTGATTCGGAAGATATTTTAGATGCTTTTGAGGGGTCAAGTGATGTGTTTGTGCATAAGAAGTGTCCTACTTTTGGTTTTGATAATATTATTCTCCCCAATTCTCTTGATCATTCACACGTTTTTCCCATTGTTCACTATTTTCTTCTTCCCCTGAGTATCACATTGATGTGCCCATTAGCGATCCTATGATTTTTGATGCTAACGTTGATTTGGGCTATGAGGATAACGTATTTGTTGCACTTGGTGGGAATCTTGATAATCTTATGTCCCTAAGTTATTTAAGAGGGTATGATCCTCCATTGACCCTTATTGTGCATACCTAGAGGACTTGCTTAGGAAAGTTACATGGACTACATTGTTTAATCCTTTCCATGATTTTTCTAAGGCCTTTGATAAGGTTAAGAGCATACTTATTGTATTTGGTGTGGTTTTCATTATTGCCTCTTACCTTTTATTTTTTTAACTATGGTCCCAGAAATTTGACAAGTTTCTACATGCATTAATGGCATCAAATTTGACAGGCCGTGTCTTAAAGTTGGGATAGAGTCGCTGATGCTCCATTCACCCCATCTGCAAGGAGGTCTTAGCTTAGGTGTTAGGTGCACCTAGCACCTAACTTGGTGAGATTGTTCTCTTCTGTTTCCTATTTTCCTTCTTTTCGTGTATTTTCTTTGAATAATAATGCTTTATTTAAGCATAGGGGAAGGGTTGTTTCATGTTTTTCATTTTGTTTTTTAGTTTGCATACTAGTTAGGGCATATAATTTTAGGTCTCTTTTTGTTTGCATTAGCGTGTCGCATTTAGTTTTATTTAGGTTTGCATATAGGATTACACGTAGGGATAGTATGAACTGCATTGAGATGCCTCCAATGATGTTTTTGCTAGGTATGATGGTTTTCATAAGCTTGAGTACTTTTAATATGTAATCCTTTTGGTGCCAAAATTTGTAAAGGTTTTATGAATATTTCTTGGTTTGACCCTTACATTGATTGAGAACTTTGTTATTCCTTGGAGTTGTTGGCACTAATGTTTGTACATGAGCTTCATTATATGAGCTAGATGTGACTTTGGTAGATATCCTGTGAGACTTTGAGTTTTCGTTAGACTAATCATTACATTTAGTCTCATGTTTTTTTATTTTTGTGACTCTTCCATGTTGAATCTCCAGAACTTACCTAGACTCTTGTTCAAAACCACATTAGCATGTGCAGTTCATAATATGATAGTCGCATTCTTTCTTTGGATATTTTTTAGCCACATAGCTAAATATCATATCCCTTGTGTTACATGTTTTTCCCCTTTGCTAGCCCCTTTGAGCTATAATCCTTTTCTTGTTGTGATCCCTTCATCTTAGCCCTTGGCCAAATACATGTTCTTACCTTTAAGCCAAGTCTATAGAGCATCACTTCCTTTATATAGTGGGTGGTTTTGGAGGTATTTGAATTTAAGGTGGCTGTGGTGTGGTTTGTTGAGGGATTGATGGCATTGAGCATTTGGTTTCATTCCCCTCTTATTAGGTTGTACAAGTACATATAAATTAGGTTATGAGTTGATAGTTAGTGATTTTATGTCTTTTAGTAATTGCAAATTTTATTTCATTTCCCAAAGAAGAATAAAATAAAAAAAAGCAAAAGGTTATGTTAAAGAAAAAGAAACAAAAAAAAGAGAAAACAAAAACAAAAACCCAAAAAAAACAACTCAGTGATTGGCATTCGATATATACATAACTTGTGTTCCTTCTTTGTCAACTCATTTCCTACATGATTCTTGAAGGATGTTCATTATGTTTTTGGGGTTTGAAGTGTTGGTGAACTCATGGTTACTTGGATCTTTGATTGGTTACTCCTTAGTCACTTGGCTAAATAGATCCACATTGCCCCGATTATTGGTCCACTCCTTTCCTTTAACCCTTCTAACTGACACTACAACCCATGATAAGTCCTCTTGATTGTCATGAGCACATTGACACTTAGTGGTAGAGAATTTGAAAGTCTTGGCAAGCTTATGGTAGATTGCATATTTGGAATGAGTCTTGAGTGAACCCATGCTATATTTAAGCACATGAGTGGGAGTGATTTACGTTTCCCTAGGTTCTACTTGACTATTTAGCTCTACAATGCCTCATACTAGCATGATGTACTTTTAGGTTCTTTGGCAATGATCAAGGTTGATATCTGGCTTGTGGGCATATATTTCTTAATGCATCCACCTACTCCTTTATTTGAACTATATTGTGAACTATTTGTGGATATCATTAATTGATACTCTCCCTTGTGACATGCTATAAGTTACCTAGTTTGAAGAGGCTGTTATGTTTTGAGATCTTAAATGCATCTCCGCTTATCAACTTGTCTAGTGTTTGCTTGGGGACAAGCAAAGGTTTAAGCATGGGGGAGTGATGAATGTAACATTTGCATAGAATTTCGTAAGTGTTTGGATGCCAATTTAGAGGATTACTATGCATACTTGTGTGATTTTATGCCCTTTTTCTGTTTTATGCTCAAATTTAGTGTTTTTGATTGTATTTTATAGAAACAGGGTAAGAAAACCTCAGTATGTCATGAAAATCAATGAAGAATTATGCAAGGAGGTAAGGGCCCATAAAAAATTGATCAAAAATCAGAAAGAGACATGGTTTGTCTGGTTCAATATTGTGGATAACCCAGGATATCATACACAGTCAACCCAATTTGACTAAATTTTACAGATCAGATGGGAAAAGCAACCAAGGGGTACTGCGGTCAATCCGTGGTGGGCCCTACGGTCAATCCGTAGTGTCCTTCTTCCCCGAGTTGGCTTGATTTTTTCACAGCTGTCCAATTTTCAGGCGTTTTTGATGTTTATAGCATTCATTTCTGCCATAAAAAGTAAATTTTTTGACTACTTCCTTGGCATTCCATTCCACTCTTCAACATCCATCATCTGGATTAGAATTTAGATTAGATTAGAGGAAGAGAGAGTGAATTAAAGTGAAGATTTGCAGGGATTCCATGCCGGATTTGTGATTAAAGGATTCAAGCGCATTATTTGGCTAAGCATTTCTCTTCTTTTTTCTTTTCTTTTCTCATTTTAGGATTTATGTTTTGTAATTTTGATTATCTTTTGTTGTTTTGATCTTAGATTTATGCAAACACTTATTAATTTTTCCAATTTGTGTCCATCTCTTTGAGTATTTTGGAATTATTAGATCGTTTTATCAAATCCTAGATGTTTATTATCTTGTAAGAAACTTGATCACTTTTTTACATGCTTTGGATATTGGATGAAGAATTGAAAGGTGAAATTCGATACTAGAATCTAATGATTTGACTTGATTGTGTGGAGTCTTGAGAAAGCCACACTAACTGAGAATCCACAAATTTGATAGTCGCATGCTTAATGAACTTAAACAAATTGAGAGCCCTTGAGAAATGGTAATTGGTTAGATTTAGGTATTTCACTTTATCTTGAAAGAGGGTTATGATACTTCAATTATCGGTTTTAAAATAACCAATTGAGGAAGAAGTGCTTGATTGATACATGAATTGAGAGATTGCTGGTTTTATATAATTCCTTGATTGTTTATTCATTAGATTAGATAATAGATTAGTTTAGTTTGAATATCAAATTTTGATTCTCTTAGCCTATCTTAAGGGCATAAATCCCAGTAGATCAAACTAGTCCCTACGAGAGGTAACCGTGATTGCTACAGTGCCACTATACGCTTACGGGCCTATCAATTAGGTTGGCACAAATTTCCTTCTTTGCCTCAACTTCACGTTTTGTCATTCAATCTAAATACTGCTTAAAGACATATGGAGAGTGTGGGACAGATGGCACCACAGTAATGGGAAGGCTAAGTTAATAGTTCTTCCAAGACTTGACATGGGAATATTAGTTCTTGCAATCTTTGCAGACACAACAACCCATTGTAAGGATGCACAGTTTATGATTGCATTGCCTCATTAGTCGAGACAAAAAGTAATAGGTTCCCTCAAACAAACTAAGAATCTAGACGTGGGAAAATGTCTTCTCATTAGAGACAACGTGCTATATGTGCCACCAATGAGCCACTCAATGGAAGGGAGGATCTTTCTCTATGAAGCTACTCTAGGTAGCCTTAGATTGATCCGTGTATAGTCTCTTTCTTTGGAAATATTACAAGGCAAGATATGTATCCACATTCCTAGGGATCTCTATCAACCTCAAATGCTCCAGCAGTCAGATCTGCATGCTAACAAAAAAATAAGTAGGGTCTAAACACCGGTCGATATCACATAAAAAAGAAAAAAAGCAACAAGAAAGACTCAAAAGCCGGCCAGTTTCAAGCTGTAAAGGCTACCTGCAGCAGCTATGGGCTGCCAGAGCAAAACTGATCTAGATGATAATGGAGTCGGTCCAGACATAAGATAGTCTAAGTAACAATGAGGTGCAGAGGGGTTTGGCCATAATCTTCTCTTCGACCACACTCAGTAAAGCTGCAGGGGCCCTATTCAAACTACGACCTATGAATAACGAAACACCAAGAAGACATAGGATGGTAGCCTTATACGCAAAAGTATTATTGATGGCTCAATCGATTTTCTGTAGATAAGAAATTAGGACGACAAGTTTACTACCTCCCCAAACAATATGGTGGTCACACTCTCATCATCTAAACCCAGGGAATAATGATAGAGAGCAGAAAGGTTACTGGAGGTGGCTGGTAAGGCAGGAGGACAATAAAGAGAAAGCTAAGGACAACACTAAATTCCTCCACTAATGAGCAAAGTTTGCGATTTCCAAAGCGGAGGATATGTAATTCGGGATTCCAAAAGGTAGCGACAGCTCTAAGAAGGTCCCAGGAAATTTTAACTTGACACAAGTTAAGATTGTCTAGATGGGAGCTCTTAAGGTCATGTTTGTCCACAGAATCAAGGAAGAGGAGCCAAGAATTCAACTCTTTTATGACAACTATTTTTTCAGAAAGCCTTACTCTGAATTTATGAAAATTCGTAGCATATAAGGCCTTAGGTTATACTAATAGCAGTGTTAGCCAATTCTAAATAGGCCATTGTATTGGTCAACTTCTTGACTATGCTAGGGGATATCAAATTCAATTTGAGATTGACAGAACAAATTAAGTAAATTCGATACCCTGGGTGGTTACTGGGTCGCTGCTTTTTCCTGTTCTTTTGCTTCATTTATTCCAAGCTTAGCTTGTAAATTTCAGCTGGTTGTAAAATTGTTGTTATTCAATAATATCTTACGCAAGACCATAATGCCCTCTAATTACTTAGTGTGTCCTTCCTCTTTTGAGTACTTGGGGGGGAGATGGGGCCTAATGTGCATTAGAATTAGTATGAAATTTTCTTGATTAGCATAAAATTTTCTTGTATTAGCATTGCATGAAAACTGAAATAAAATTACTGGGTCATAGTCAAAAGCATCATACATAGACCTAACAAACTTTCCCTACTAATTATCTACAAACCCACTACCACTTTCACCGAAGAAGCAGTCAGCATAGCCCAAAGCATATCCAGAATCAACCAAAACACGATTTGTACCTATATCAGTACAAGGGTTGCCCCAATAGCCCAAGAATAGCAAGGAGGATCATCATGCATTACTCCGGATGAGGAATCACCATATAAAATGCGAGGCACATAAGGTTCCCCAAGCTAAGTAGACAAGGCATAAGGATCTACAGGATTATTAGTCTAAAGCACCTCCACCTTCAATGATGACTCCAGATGAGAGCTCCCGCATCGCGCATGGGAAGACTTAAGAACATCTTCAACCCTAATAGAAGAACACATTCCAGATTGAGAAGCATGGGAACTTCATAGTCAAACATATTCTTCATGGCCCTGCAACATAGGTGAAGAAGAATTGACCAAAGAAGATGAAATATAACCTCAATTCAAGGAGAAAATCTCACCTCATCAGCCCGGGGATAGTGATAGGAGAAGAGTTCACAAATGCCCTCCGCAAGGAATGGAAGTGGCGTACTATCAACCCTGATTGCAGGCTGTTCTACTAAAGAGAGAAGAAAGAGATAGAAGGGCCGCCGACCAACTTAAAAATAAGGTAAACAACATACTTGCCTCAATAAAGGTAGGAGGAAATGGGAACTCTGGGCATTCTGATCTAGGGACTAATGGAATCTCCCTATAAGTAGTCTCTCCCCCTTCGCTAGACACCTCGATGTTTAGGCTCAGGATAGGAGCTTCAGCAACCATCACATGCAAATCAAGAATTTTAGATGTCAACAATAAGATGAATGCATAAGAAGAAGAGCATAAAGTACACGTACCAAGTGGGTTGTGAGGTCCAAGATAAGCCCGATAGTCACTTTGGCAGCCGACATAGCAAATAAAGTGAATGCCCTCCTTCATCTCCGCCATGTGTCAAGGGAAAGTGGCATCATACAGAACATAGACCGAGGAGAGTCCTAAGGAACGAACTGCAGACCACTACTAAAAATTTGGTTTATTCCGACGGAAAATGGATTCATTAGAATCCCCGACAGAATTCCGACGGATTCCAATAAATTCAAGGGAATTCCGGCGGATTTTCCAATGGAATATTTGCCGATGGAGGGAAAATTCAAAATTTTTTTGAATTTTCCGACGGAAAAATCCGTCGAATTCCACAGAATATTCCGTCAGAATTTTTCTTATAAATCTCACACCATACTTCATTTTTCAGTGCTCATTTCGTAAAATAGAGAGATATAGAGAGAAGGAGTACCGCCGCTTGCCGCCATCACCTCCTCCCGCCGTCATTCATCGTTGACTTTTTGAGAAGGTGTTGCATAATTATATTTAGTTTTGACGATAACAAATCCAAGTCTAACATATTTGTCTAAGTAATGTTGTTCCAAACAAGCTCTCCAAACAGGGCCTACACTGTTGTTTGTAATATTCATATTAACCTGGACGCTAAATGTTGAGAACAAGTCTTAGGAACAGGTTCCAAGCTTCAGTGATACAAGATCAGCAAACAACAAATCTCGCCAAACAGTTGGCTAAGTCTTAAGGAACAAGTTCTTACATTCAGCTATACAAGATCACCCGAGGAATCAAGGTGACCAAGGTGTTTGGAGCAGCATATTTATTCTTAACAAGATGACTGATTCTTACAACAAGAAGTCTTGGTTTGGTTTAATTTTTATCTTTTACACTCTTGTTAATATGCCAATCTTGAAAGTCTCAATTTAACACTTCTTAAAACGGTTTTTGACATTTGCTTTGGAACACCAATTTCCAAACAACCCTGCAAACAGGGTGCCTAAGGTGTTCCTGAAACTGCAGCAGCCTCGACTGACTGTTTTACCAGTAAATTTCCTTTGGTTGGGTGCCAGCTCTAGAGGATCTTTTTATGAAATCCTAGGCTAACTAATTAAGTTCTAAAAAGGATTATTTTTGATTTCAAAAAGATTGCAAAACCGTTTTTGCTAGGCTAACTAATTAAGTTCTAAAAAGGATTATTTTTTGATTTGAAAAAGATTGCAAAACCGTTTTTGCTAAGGATCTCTTTTCAAAATTCTTATCCCTTATTTTTAGGCCGTGATTGATTTCAAATTTGGAACCGAAATCTTTATCCTTTTTTTTTGGGCTAAATCTGCACAGCTATATTTAGTGGGTAATTAGTTTTTATCTCTTGAAAAATCAAATTCCCTTATTTTAGTAAAATCTTATCTTCTCTAGCCGTTGAGAATCTTTTTTGAAGAAACTCCCTAAGCTGCTAATATTAGAAGATTTTGTTATCCTTTTTGAAAGTATTAGCCGTTGGGTTTATGTGTTTAAATAATGAAATCTTCTCTCCCATTTAGATGTCCGGTTTTTACACAAGAAGTAAGAGATTTCCAAAAACTGCATTTCAAAGAGAAAAACCGTGACAGGCTTGTGCTTAACTGAGCTTTGAATATATTGGCATAATAGGACTTCATTGTACCTTACATCTACTTAAGTCAGAAGTACCCCCAGTAAGGTGTTTTGTACCCCTGTTCTCATATCAGAAAGTGAGTGAGTGTGTCCATAGTCGAGTGGACTTTGGACGTGTCCAATATAGTGTGATTGGACGTGGTGTAACCTGTCTTAGGGAAGAAGGTTACGTGGGTTACAAGTTGTAACAATGAGTGTTACTTTTGTAACGTGTTCAGCCCGTTAGTGAAGTGGTTAAATCCTACACGAGGTAGATCGTGGTTTTTCACACCTCAGTTGGGCTAGAGGTGTTTTCCACGTAAAAATTGTGTGTGCTTTATTTCCGCATTTATTACTTTGAATTTCGCTACTGAACCAATTGGGAACAACCGCTGCAAACAAGGCTTAAGGTTATTTGTGATTTACAAACAGTCTCTGCAATCAAGTGCTACGGCTGTTTGTCAGTTATTTGGCGTATTTGGCGAAAATCGGCCACCACAATTCACCCCCCTCTTGTGGTTGTGTACTCTTGGAATTCAACAAGTGGTATCAGAGCAGGTTCTCTTTCAAAAGGCTAACACCTTGAGAGATCCGTGAAGATGAGTGCACCACAAGGGATACTTGAGGGTCAATCCATTACTCGACCTCCTTACTTCAATGGCCAACACTATAGTTGGTGAAAAAACAGGATGGAGAACTACATACAAGCAGAGGATTACGAGTTATGGACGCTCATCAAGAACGGGCCCCTTGTTCCCACGAAAGTGCTTGAAGATGGAAAGAAGGTTCCCAAGGAACCCGTAGAGTTTGATGCTGAGGATTACAAGAAGATGGAAAAGAATGCAAAGGCCAAGAAACTATTATACTTTGGCCTAGGACCCGATGAATATACACGCATTTCAGAATGTGAGTCAGCTCAGGAAATATGGAATGCCTTGCAAGTAGCTCATGAAGGAACAAGTCAAGTTAAACAATCACGCATTGAGCTACTCATGAGGCAATATGAGCTGTTTGACATGGGTGATCGTGAGAATGTAATGGACATGTATACTCGCTTTACTCACATAACAAACGAATTAAAATCTCTCGGAAAATCCTTCACCACTGAAGAGTTGGTAAGGAAAATCCTAAGGATTTTGCCTCATTCATGGGAAGCCAAGGTGACAGCCATTCAGGAGGCCAAAAACATGAACAAGATCACCCTAGATGAGCTGATTGGAAATCTTCAAACGTATGAACTGAGAAAAAACTCTCAACAGAAGGAGGAGGCTAAGAAAGACCGAGGGCTTGCTTTAAAAGCCTTGGAAGATGATGATTCAGATCTTGAAGAAGAAGAGATGGCAACGATGACTCGGAAATTCAAGAAGTTCTTTAAGAAA
Organism: Carnegiea gigantea; assembly: GCA_029747015.1. Classification (NCBI taxonomy): domain Eukaryota; kingdom Viridiplantae; phylum Streptophyta; class Magnoliopsida; order Caryophyllales; family Cactaceae; genus Carnegiea; species Carnegiea gigantea. Next base: position 1,071,808 of record JAKOGI010000024.1, read on the forward strand.
GTAAAAGAGAACAATAAAAGGAAGGACTTCAGCAAAGGCAGAAACACCCCCCGAGAACAGTTCTCTGGGTGTTTCAAGTGTGGCAAATCTGATCATATTGTGAAGAACTGTCCACTACTTCGAGAAGAGCAAGAGCACGAACACCCTAGGAAACAAGGCAGGAAACAAGGTGTAAACAGTTCGGGAAAACGATTCTCGAAAGCAATGCTTGCTGCTTGGGGTGATTCTTCCGAGGATGAAGAAACTGAAACTGAAGAAGGTGCTGTAGCTCTCATAGCGCAAAGTGATACAGATTCAGATGACGAGTCAACAAACAGCCTAACTGATCTCAAGAACAAGGTACGTGGTCTCAATAAAGCAACTCTAGAAGAACTTCTGTACAATTTATTGGATACCTGTGCTGATTTAGCAAAGGAAGTTCGTGATCTAAAGCTTGAAAATGAGACCCTTAAAAATGAAAAACTGGGCTTATATGAAAATATTAACATGCTCAAGGAAAACCTCTTTATAAAAGAAGGAGATTATTCTCGACTGGAGGAAAAACTCCTTGAGGTGGAAGGAATGGTTGAGTCTTTGCTCGAGGAGAACAAGAGCTTGCATGCTAATATAGAAAAACTAGAAACCGAGCTTGTCACAACCAAGCGTTGGAACAAGTCCTCAAGAGCATTGGAGTGGCTAAACACTCATCACAGCCAAAACAAAAGAGGACTAGGATTTAAGCCTAAATAAATCGTTTACCCTGCAAACAGAAAGTATGTTGGATTACCTGAAAACATTGTTTGCTTTCACTGTGGTAAAACGGGTCACTATTGATACACTTGTCTGTCAAGAAGGTATGCTATTAAACAAAATGAAGGTTATGTAAAACAAGTCTGGATTAGGAAAGATGAGCTTTACCTATCTAAAAGAATGGGACCCAAGTGGATCTGGGTTCCCAAAACTAACCCTTGATTTGTTTTGCAGGCTGAAGTGAGAGAGAACAACCCAGCAAACAACCCAGGGCTAAGGTACAACCTGGCAAACAGCCCAGAGAACAACCTTGAAAACAGGCAGCTGTGGTATGTTGATAGTGGGTGTTCGAGGCATATGACTGGTGAAAAATCCAATTTTCTCTCACTTACAGCTTCGGATGGTGGGAGTGTGGCATTTGGAAACGGCAAGTCTGGGACAATTGTCGGTAGAGGTAAGATTGGTGAGTCCCACTCCCACTTGATTGAAAATGTATACTTAGTTGATGGTTTGAAGCATAATTTACTTAGTGTGTCCTAACTGTGTGATAAAAACAAACTAGTAGTGTTCTCATCAACACGTTGCTTGGTTGTAAACTCAAACACAGGAGATATCGTATTAAGGGGGAAGCGACACAAAAATGTTTACAAAGTATGTATTTTCACACTTCCCCAAAACAATCTGACTTGTTTGAGTGCCTTGAATGATGATATAATGCTCTGGCACAAGAGACTAGGTCATGCAAGTCTATCTCTTCTGAACAAACTTGTTTCTAAAGACCTAGTTGTTGGACTACCTTCCATCAAATTTAATGATGACAAGGTATGTGAAGCTTGTGCAAAAGGCAAACAAGTCAGATCTTCTTTTAAATCGAAAAAGTGTGTAAGCACTACCCGACCTCTAGAATTATTACACATTGATCTGTGTGGTCCTATGAGGATAGCAAGTAGAGGTGGGAAGAGGTATGTGCTTGTTGTAGTGGATGATTACTCTCGATTTACTTGGACCTTGTTTTTGGCATCCAAGGATGAAACCTTTGAGAATTTTATTGCCTTTTTCAAAAAGGTTGAAAAGAGAGTAGGACACTCCTTAATTAGCTTGAGATCTGATCATGGTACTGAATTTGAAAACGCAAGTTTTATTAACTATTGTAATGAACATGGTGTTGATCATAACTTCTCAGCTCCAAGAACACCCCAACAAAATGGGGTGGTTGAGCGCAAAAATCGCACCCTAGAAGACATGACTAGAACAATGCTTATTGCTAGTGGTCTTCCTAGGAATTTCTGGGCATAAGCATTGAACACCTCATGTTACATTATAAATAGATGCATGATCAGACCTATTTTGAACAAAACTCCTTATGAACTTTTCAAAGGCAGAAAACCCAACATTATGCACCTAAGAACATTTGGTTGTAGGTGTTTTGTGCATAATAATGGGAAGGATGCCTTAGGAAAGTTTGATCCTAGGAGTGATGAGGCAATATTTCTTAGTTACTCTTCTCACAGTAAGGCTTACAAAGTGTTTAACAAAAGAACCTTAAGTGTTGAGGAAAGTGTACATGTGCTTTTTGATGAATCTAACTCGTTGAGTGAGAATGATGCACAGGAGGAAGCATTTGAATTAGGTCTTGTTCGAAAAGAAGTGTTGCTCCAAGATAGACAAGGTAAGAACACCATGGAGAAAACAACTCCTGAAGGTGTTTCTCAGAACGACAGGCAAGATGAGAACCAAACAGGGGGAAACACCGTTGAACCCTGTTCGGGACAACACCAGTCAGGTTCCTCAGGAACAGGCTCGGGCACTGATTGTGAGCCTGAGTCTCCAAGTGTTCCAGTTAGAGTAGAGCATGTGTCTGTGGATCCACTTACTCCACGGCCATGGAAGCACCAACGTTTGCACCCTCTTGAGCAAATTTTTCTGATATTAATACTGGAGTGCAAACTAGGTCAAAGCTTAAGAATTTTTGTGCATTCTATGCGTTTCTCTCTAACATTGAGCCAAAGAATGTGAATGAAGCTCTTGCAGATTCAGATTGGGTCACAGCAATGCAAGAAGAACTTCATCAATTTGAAAGGAACAAAGTATGGCACCTTGTACCTCGACCTGCAGATAGAACAATCATTGGAACCAAGTGGGTGTTCCGAAACAAACTTGATGAGTCAGGAACAGTCACCAGGAACAAGGCACGGCTGGTGGTTCAAGGGTACAATCAGGAAGAAGGGATTGATTACGAAGAAACCTTTGCACCAGTTGCTAGAATTGAGGCTATTCGTATCCTAATAGCCTTTGCAGCCCATATGGAGATCAAGCTATATCAAATGGACGTGAAAAGTGCATTTCTAAATGGATACCTTAAGGAAGAGGTGTATGTCAAACAACCCCCTGGTTTCGAAAACAATGAATTTCCTGATCATGTTTTTCAACTTGACAAAGCTCTTTATGGTCTAAAACAAGCTCATAGAGCTTGGTATGAACGCTTGTCAAGCTTTTTACTTGAAAATGATTTTAGAAAAGGCAAGGTAGACAATACCTTGTTTCTAAAATCTAAGGGGGAACATTTGTTGGTTGTCCAAGTATATGTCGATGATATTATATTTGGTGCAACTCATCATGATCTATGTAATGATTTTTCAAAAATGATGAGGAGTGAGTTTGAAATGAGCATGATGGGTGAGCTTAACTTTTTCTGAGGCTTACAAATCAAGCAAACTTCAAATGGCACCATGATCCATCAACAAAAGTATATCAAAGAACTACTTAAGCGTTTTGGAATGGAGTCGACCAAGCCCATAGATACTCCCATTTCTCCTTCAACCAAGTTGGTAATGGATGATGGGAGCCCCTCAGTTAAGGAGAAACTCTATAGAGGCATGATGGGTTCACTCTTATACCTCATCGCTAGTAGACCTGACATTATTTTCAGTGTTGGTTTATGTGCCCGTTTTCAGTCTTGCCCTAAAGAGACTCATCTTAAGGCTGTTAAACGGATACTAAGATATTTAAAGCATACACCTGATTTAGCTCTATGGTATCCTAGAGGTTGTAATTTTGATCTTGTTGGATATGCTGATGCTGACTATGCAGGATTCTTGGTTGATAGGAAAAGCACCTCAGGTATGGCTCATTTCCTTGGACCTTGTTTGGTATCTTGGGCAACCAAGAAACAACATTCAGTTGCCATGTCCACAGCAGAAGCGGAATATGTTGCAGCTGCTTCATGTTGTGCTCAATTGCTGTGGATAAGACAACAACTCAAGGACTTTTGTGTTGACACTGGATGCATTCCTATCTTTTGTGATAACACTAGTGCAATTAACATTGCCAAAAATCCGTGTCAACATAAAAGAACAAAACATATTGACATTCGACATCATTTCTTGAGAGATAATGTTGAAAAGGGTTTGATTTCAATGAATTTTTGTACCACAGAAAATCAAATTGCTGATATATTCACTAAGGCACTAGGTAGAGATCAATTTGAGAGAAATAGACTTGAACTAGGTTTGGTGAAAACAACCTAAGAAACCTGTTCTCTCTCCCTGTTCGCAACTCTTATATGCTGCGGATGCAATTTGTCCATAGCAATGTTTGCAGTCGAATCTTTGTGCTATTTGAATATATATATAGATTGCAGAATGCGGATGCGTGTTAAAAGCCAACATGATTGGGCATGTTACTCTTATTACCGATGATTCGTATTCAAGAACAAGCAGCAAGAACAGGTATGTTCCTTGATTGTCAAATATGTGTAGCTAGTGTTTAAATGTTTTAAATTACACGCCTTCCCGAGGATAGAGTGGCGGCTACTTATGGCAAACACCCGTTGTAACGGGAAGATCTTTAAAAGATCTTGCCGTCTTCTCACCCTTTAAATTTGCCAATCTTTACCTCTCTCTTATATCTTTTCTCTTTTCTCTCGAGTACCCGGCAAATCTCCTTCTCTCAAACCCTAACCCTTCTCAAATTCTTGCTTAAATGGCTTCAATCGAAGGCTCTGGAAGTTCTGCTTCTTCAATCAGGGGAAGGAAGCCATTCGAATCAGCCTCAGAAACAAGTCCTGACCTTGTTGTCTTCACGCTGTTTTTAATGGCGATTCTAGAAGGTAAACCCTCTAGTCCTCCTCGCCCAATTAGCTTCAAACCCTTCCGGCTTTTGAAGAGTGTCGGACTAAAATCAGTAGGCTTGGGTTTGAAAGACATTCCCTACAATTTTGGTTGGGAATGGGTGGTATTTGAGGGATCAACTGTTTACCCGCTGCCCAAGTTGGGAAATCTGATGAAAATCTTGGGTCTAAAGATGAAGTCTTTGAGTCCCCTGTCGACTTCTCTGAGTTTGTTGAGCCCTGTTCTTTTGGGCTGTTCCCTAAAAAGGAAACAGTTGCTGAAACAGGGTCTGAATCCCTCAATTTTGTGTGTAAGGAGGACCTAAGGGATTATCTGAGAGGAAGTTCTGAGGAGAGATCCTTGGAAACAGGGGGAAGCCATGGTGGAAACATTTCCCCTGCTGAGCCTGAGTTAGCCACTCCGGTCTTCCAAACCGGAGAGAAAAGAAAAAGGGTTAAGATGGTGGCTAGGCGTAGCAGAACGCCTAGATCAAGGCCACAAACAAGGCCTCAACCCTCAAAAGCCTCAGCCCCCTCTCCTCCAAAATCTGCTAAGCCCACGCGCAAATCTGCAAGAATTGCCTTCTACTCCACTCCTAGAACCACAAAATCTTCCACTCCAGTCATTGAGGAAATTTCTTCCTCTTCTTCTTCTGCGGGATTCTCGGATTCGATTCTGAGAACACCCCCTTTAAACAGGGGACCCCGGTGTTCTCCGAGTCCTCCAAAGAACAAGCTCCTCCTAAGAAAACCACTCTCCCTGCCATTAAGTCTTCTCCTCCAACAGCCCCTCCCAAGAGAAAGACCTTCACCCCTTCTCTCTCCAAATCAGCTACACCTATGACTACCTCTTCTGCTCCTCCCCTCAAAAGCGCGAAAAAGACCACTACCTCCCCTTCTTCTACCAAGGTTGCGCATCTGCTCAAGCACAACATAGTGAGGGGGAAGATAGTGAAAGTTCCCTTTTTCCAGGAACATGGGTTAGAGGTGTTCCTGCAGAAACTGAGAGCCCGGCAATGGTTGGATCTCTTTGCAAACACCGAGTTGGGGTGTTCTGGACTCGAGTTGGCTGAATTCTATGCCAACTGTGCTGTCACCGAAGGAGCGGTGATAAGCACCATTGGTGATAAAGAAGTACAACTTGATGCCCGCTCTCTGGGTGACATTTTGGGTGTCCCCTCACATGGTTTTGATGTGTATGTGAGGGAGGATAAGTCTGTCTTAGGGACAGCCAGGCTGCTCGAGCTTTCACAGCGGTTAAGTCAAAACCAGGGTCTGCAAACACCCACCTCTGTGAAGAAGGGTGACATGACCCCCTGCATCAATTGCTCTTCATGTTCGTTATTAGGAACATAATTCCAAGGGGTCAGGGTCGCAATTAGGCTGATGCCCTAGATCAGTGCCTGGTGGATCTATTGGACAAGGAGGAACCCATTAGCCTTCCTGCCCTTATGATTCGCCATATTGCGCGTATTACAAACACTACTCGGGCACATGATCTTGGATATGGCTTTCTGCTGACGAAGGTCTTTGAGCATTTTGGGATAGAGCTCAAAAAGAAGGTGGCTGCCTAACTCATTGATGAGATAGGGACTGACACCCTTATGGGGTGTGGCTATGCTTTGGCCGAGGGCTCTGCCTCCAAACAGGGCACCAGACCACCTCGCCCTGTTCCTGGCCGTTCCTCAGGGAAACTTGAGGATGTTCTTCAAGATAATTCTCGGCTCAAGGAAGAGCTCTCTGCTGTCAAAGTTGCCTTAGATGAAGAGAAGGCCCTCTCTGCCAAACGCCATGAAGACCTCCTGGCCCTTCTCTCTTCTCTTGCTCCCAAAATCCCTTCTCCACAGTCACCATCACCCACTGCTCCCTAATTCTGTCGGATGTTTCCTCATGTTTTCTTCCCTCTCCCTTTATGTTTTTGTTTGGTATTGTATATCTCTGGGCTGTTAATGAAATCTCTTGTTGTTGTCAACACCATGTGATTGCCCATTGTTTATGCTTTTTAATGATGCCAAAAGGGGGAAGATGTCTGACCATATGACTTCCATATGACTTGCTCTATGACCTAGCACCTAGTGTGGATCCCTATCAGCATTCTTTAAGTTTTAAAGTTTTTTTAATTTTTGTCAATATGGTCACTTGGTTTGTCATCATCAAAAAGGGGGAATTTGTTGCATAATTATATTTAGTTTTGATGATAACAAATCCAAGTGTAACATATTTGTCTAAGTAATGTTGTTCCAAACAAGCTCTCCTAACAGGGCCTACACTGTTGTTTGTAATATTCGTATTAACCTGAATGCTAAATGTTGAGAACAAGTCTCAGGAACAGGTTCCAAGTTTCAGTGATACAAGATCAGCAAACAACAAATCTCGCCAAACAGTTGGCTAAGTCTTAAGGAACAAGTTCTTACATTCAGCTATACAAGATCACCCAAGGAATCAAGATGACCAAGGTGTTTGGAGCAGCATATTTATTCTTAACAAGATGACTGATTCTTACAACAAGAAGTCTTGGTTTGGTTTAGTTTTTATCTTTTAGACTCTTATTAATATGCCAATCTTGTAAGTCTCAATTTAATACTTCTTAAAACGGTTTTTGACATTTGCTTTGGAACACCAATTTCCAAACAACCCTACAAACAGGGTGCCTAAGGTGTTCCTGAAACTGCAGCAGCCTCGACTAACTGTTTCACCAGTAAATTTCCTTTGGTTGGGTGCCAGCTCTAAAGGATCTATTTATGAAATCCTAGGCTAACTAATTAAGTTCTAAAAAGGATTATTTTTGATTTGAAAAAGATTGCAAAACCGTTTTTGCTAGGCTAACTAATTAAGTTCTAAAAAGGATTATTTTTGATTTGAAAAAGATTGCAAAACCGTTTTTGCTAAGGATCTCTTTTCAAAATTCTTATCCCTTATTTTTAGGCCGTGATTGATTTCAAATTTGGAACCGAAATCTTTATCATTTTTTTTTGGGCTAAATCTGCACAGCTATATTTAGTGGGTAATTAGTTTTTATCCCTTGAAAAATCAAATTCCATTATTTTAGTAAAATCTTATCTTCTCTAGCCGTTGGCAATCTTTTTTGAAGAAACTCCCTAAGCTGCTAATATTAGAAGATTTTGTTATCCTTTTTAAAAGTATTAGTCGTTGGGTTTGTGTGTTTAAATAATGAAATCTTCTCTCCCATTTAGATATCCGGTTTTTACACAAGAAGTAAGAGATTTCCAAAAACTGCATTTCAAAGAGAAAAACCGTGACAGGCTTGTGCTCAACTGAGCTTTCAATATATTGGCATAATAGGACTTCATTGTACCTTACATCTGCTTAAGTCAGAAGCACCCCCAGTAAGGTGTTTTGTACCCCTGTTCTCAGATCAGAAAGTGAGTGAGTGTGTCCATAGTCGAGTGGACTTTGGACGTGTCCAATATAGTGTGATTGGACGTGGTGTAACCTGTCTTAGGGAAGAAGGTTACGTGGGTTACAAGTTGTAACAAGGAGTGTTACTTTTGTAACGTGTTCAGCCCGTTAGTGAAGTGGTTAAATCCTACACGAGGTAGGTCGTGGTTTTTCACACCTCAGTTGGGCTAGAGGTGTTTTCCACGTAAAAATTGTGTGTGCTTTATTTCCGCATTTATTACTTTGAATTTCGCTGCTGAACCAATTGGGAACAACCGCTGCAAACAAGGCTTAAGGTTATTTGTGATTTACGAACAGTCTCTGCAATCAAGTGCTACGGCTGTTTATAAGTTATTTGGCAAAAATCGGCCACCACAATTCACCCCCCTTCTGTGGTTGTGTACTCTTGGAATTCAACAGAAGGTTTTCTCGTCTGTAATTTGCACAAATTTGTGATGAATTAAGTATATACGTTGAAGTTAATAATTTGTATAATTAGTTTGCATGTAATTACATAAATTTAATAGTTTATATAGTTGGTTTGTCATATTGATGTTCGTTTGTTAGGATGATAAATTGTTCTCAATTTTGCACTTTATTGTTAATAAATATAATTTTTTATTAATTAAGCATAACTTTAATGCTAATATCAATTTAACGTCAATGATGAGAATTTGTTGTGTAATAAGTATATTCAAATATCTTTTTATAGTTGGGTACTATATTTTTTATATTTTCTAAATAGAAATTAAAAATACCGATGGAAACTGCAACAAATTCCGACGGAATTTCCACCGCCATCTGCGGAAAATTAATTTTTTTTGAAAAATTTTTTCCAGGCTTCTTTGCATCTAACAGATATATCCGTCATCCCTCCCCATTTTCGTCAGAGGGCCCTTCTGACGGACTGGCGACTGCCATCAGAGAGTGTTTGATGGAACATCTAATTCCGTCGGATTGCCTTTCCGACTGTGATTATTCCAACGGACACGGTTGACTGAAATATCCATCAAAAAATTCTTTTTCCGACGGAGAATACTACTTTTTCCATTGGAAAAACTAGATTTTTTAGTAGTGACACTGACTAACAAATTGGGATGCAACTTACTCAACCAAATACTGTACAAAGCCAAAAGGTCCTTCTATAAGGATCCTAAACTGGGTATAAAACAGAGTAGGTTCAACTTCAGGAGAAAAAACACGGTTCCTCAATAGGTAAAAGTTAGCCAACAAAAAAGCGGAAATTCAGTAAAAGGAAAACTCATTTGCTAAATCATTTTACAAAATGAAAAGGACTTTACCGTTCTCAGAGCACTAATAGCTGCGCAGACACACTGAAGATCTCCCCACTTCAACTGCTTCCTGATTCGATTTTCCTTAGTCTATGAAACCGTGGATCGAAAATTCATAGACGCTCAAGATCTCGGTGAAAGAGCTAGGAAATACTCATAAAATCAGAGCTACCCAAAACAACAGAGGTTAGGTGTCGCCAATAAAAAGAAAAAAAAAAAGAAGGAAGAGGAATCTTTCCTTAATAACTCTCCTTATACCCGCAAGGGGTATATTTGTACATTGCTCCCCACAAGTGCACTCAACCTTCCAGATACCTTGGTGGATTCTGTAAATTAAGGTGGATTATGCAGGAACTCCCCAGTTTAAATACCTTCTCCTATATAAATCAACTAAGTTGACTTACTAGTGAAAGTCGCAGGGGTTGCCGAGGTCGACAAAGATAGTTGTGCCAATAAGGAAAGTGAGAATTAACCGGAATTGTTAATACGAGGAGTGTTGGGCCCACCGCTAATCATCATTATAGGAGAAGTGATCTCTGGGAGGAAGAGATCCTGTGATTGGCTCAAAGAGATCAAGGAGTTGATCACATGAACATAAAACTCCTTATAGACTAACAGCTCTCCTGTGAACCAAGACCCGTTAGCATAGCGAAATCAATAGAAGTGATAGTCATCTCACTAAAAGGGAGGTGAAATCTGTTAGTAGTATTCCAAAATCACTCGACCACCCCACGAGTGATGAAGCGATTAGTTAAGTACACCACCCCACATAATGCAGAGTAGAAGGAACTTAATCACGCATTTTCTACAACAGCCTGAATTTGAGCCCTCCATGCACCGAGTTCAAGCATGAACTTTCTACGGGCACCAGCACCCCAAATTATATCATCTTCAAAGAAAGAAGAGAACATATTTTAGGTCCACACCAGATGGACATTAAAAAGGCAAATAGTAAGAAAACAAGTAGTAAGAGGAACAAACTCTTACCACATTTATAGTTGCATGGCTAGATGCATAGCGCCTGACATCTAGCAAAAGGTCATGCCCATCCCAGATATCGAAAAGCCTCCATTCTCTTTCGATGAAAGAATCTTGAGGAAGCCTTACTTCTGTATGAGGAAGATGAGCTCTTCTTATAATCATGATTTCCTTTCAAAATAAAACTAAGAAACGAAAGAGAGAGTAGAACCTAAGAACACGCACTTGAAAGCAAGAGAAGAGGATGGTGTGAATTATGCAAAGAAGAGCAGGCTATTTATAGAAAAAGAAGGTAAACCAAGGGAGATGCATATCGCTTGAGTTCTATCTAGAGGTACCTTGCCAAACAACAACCATCCAAGGAACTAAAAAGCAAGAAAAAACAAGCCCCCAAAAAAAAAAAAAAAAAGAGGAGGGCCACGCCTAAGGAATCGGCCGGCATCTATATCAAAGGGAACACTATAAAGTTTAAAGCATGCAAGGAGCTAGAAGCAATGAAGAAAAAAAATCAAAAGTAATTATAATAAGGGTCGGCCTATACCTATCCTCATGTATGCCAATGTTGGACAAGAATCTTGCAAAGAAAAAAGCAAAAGACATCACCCAGGAAGCTGGTCGGTTCCCTAAAGAAGGAGATACGCATGCAAAGACTAGTAAAAAGAGTAAAGAAGCAAAGAAAAAGAAGTCATGGACCAGTGTCAGCTCCGGCCGGTTCCCTATGTAAATTGGGGCCAAAAGCATGCATCAAAACAAGTGGCAATCAGATCATCAAACTGAAGAATTATCAGTACATAAATCGCACAATGATCAAAGGATTATCAGTGCGTAAACTGGACGATGATCGAAGAAGTAGCCAAAAGATTATCAATATGTAAATCGCACGATAATCAAAGAATTATCAGTGCATAAAACGGACAATGATCAAAGAGGTAGCTGAAGGATTATCAATATGTAAGTCGCGCGATGTTCAATGAATTATCGGCACATAAATCAGACGATGATCGAAGACATAGCCAAAGGATTATCAGTACATAAATTACACAATGATCAAAGAATTACCTGTGCAGAAATCAGACGAGGTGGCTAAAGGATTGTTAGCACGTAAACACACGATGATCAAAGAATTATCAGTGCATAAATCGAATGATAATCGAAGAAGTAGCCAAAGGATTGTTAGCATGTAAATTGCACGATCATCAAAGGATTATCTGTGTATAAATTGGATGATAATCGAAGAGTTTTGAAGGATTATCAGTGTGTAAATCACACAATGGTCAAAGAATTATCAGTGCATAAATCGAACAATAGCTTAAGAATTATCAATATGTAAATCACACGATAATCAGAGGATTATCAGGGTGTAAATCAGATGATAATCAAAGAATTTTGAAGGATTACCAATACGTAAACCAGACGATGATCAAAGGATTATCAGTGCATAAATCAGATGATCATCGAAGAATTATTGATTGGATGATAGATCGCTAGACCTGTAGCAAAGGTTCGTTACTCCAACAATAGGGGGAAAGAATCAATTAGTCTCACTAGACCAGTAGCAAAGGCCCACTAATCCGGCGAAAGGATAAAGTTATCTGCTTCAAGATGAAGGAAAGCTAGGCATCGGACCTTCAGATCCAATAGTGGTTAAGGTTCAGACACTTCAATAATGATAGATAGGTGCTAAGACTTCAATACGTCCAAGTCATGGCAAAATTTTAAGCACTTACTTTAAGTTTTGCCTAAAAATGGCAGACTTTAATTGCTCGATGTTGACGCAATTAACCTAGTCGTGAACCCGGAAGCCCAATGAGGTGATCAATCACAATAAAATGGCAAAAAAAAATGATAATAATGAGAGTCCAATTAGAGGAGAGGTGGCTCGAGTCAGCAAGGCCCGTTGGGGGGTGGGAGCCGGCCGATTTACTGAGGCTGGACCCTTTTTTCTCCCTTTTTTGCTCCCTTTTTTCCCGAATTCAAGTCCAACTCAATTATTAGTGACAATTTTGCAAGCGCGTCTGGTTAAGGGCATATTCCTGATAATACTAGAAAAGTCATTAAGCCTAATATGATTAAGATGCAGTGTTCTTTTCCTAGGTGGAGTCCATCTAATTATCACTTATAAAAGGGGGTACTTCAAAATATGAAAAAAAAAAAGAGAGAAAAAGGAGGGAATGAGCAATCAATCAATCAATAAGAACCAAGTCAATTTGTGAGATCAGAGCTGTTGAGAGATCATCTGAGAGATTCTTAGGAAATCATTGTCAGTCAACTATAATCCGAAATCTCTTATATAAGATTAGCGCCATAATCACTCCATTAGGTTCCCCAGGTAATCTGGTATGTTGATCTGAGGTAAAAATTTCATCTTTTTCTTCCTGTTTTCTCTTTTTATGCTTATTGTGTTCTTATAAGTCAATAAAGATACAATCTTTTAGGTAGTTCCTATCCGCTGCAAATTATTTATTTTACCTATCCTTGCATAAGACTAAAGATTGTACCGTTTTGCATGATTTTATATGAAATATTACTAATATTTGCATGATTGTATGTTAGTGTAATTAAAGCTTTAGATTTCTCATGTTAAATAGTAGAGGTCGCCAGTGATGATGGGCGATGATGTGATGCACACCATTGCATCATCATACCTTCGCCGCCGGAGTTGGATCCTCGGTTTGAGACTAAGGAGTCAATATGAGTCCCCACACCAGGGATTGTATGGGGGCTCATCGAAAAACTTTTTGAAGTTGAATTGATTCGTTTATTCACTGTCCCTTCGGTTGTCTCTATCGGTAGGATTCATTTTGAAAAAAGACTTGGTTTGTAAGTTTTTTTAAAAACTCATTAGCGATTCTATTAAATTGTATAATCACATTATTTGTATTCTTTCTTATTTCCTACCCCTTTTCTGATATCTATACTCAGCAGAGTGTTACTGATCCTACACGGTAAGATTGTTTTGAGTAGGAAAAAGGGTCCTAATTTGACACAGGAACTAGCCGATTCCTACGCCACGTAGGACATCTGCTTCCTGAATCAAACAATCATCATTGCCATGGATCAGGACTAGGAAAAACTGGACCTGATTTTAGTGCAGGAACCGGCTGGTTCCTGGGTTAAACTCAGGAGCCAGCTTCCTAGTTCAATTCGTTATTTTAGTCATTTTTTTAGAAAATAAAAAGGGAATAGCAATTAGCTCTCTTTTCCAAAAAAAATATAATAATCAAAATCAAAATAAAATACTCCTGTAAAAAGGTAGTCGAACCATTCGGGAAAAATCGCACCCTCGGAAGGTGGATCCTTACAGATGCTAATGGAGTCCTCCGAAAAAATCCAACGCCAACTTGGTCTCTATTATTGTATGATTAATTGTTGTCTCTAAAATTCAAATGCTAACAAGTAGTTTTCTTGTATTGTCTGTTCATTTACTTGCGATCTACCTCATTCTAGTTTGTTTCAATGCTTCTGACTTCTTACATATTTCGAATAAGATTTCTCCAGCTTCTTTTAAGCATTCTTATGCTCTTTTATAAATTTTTCAATTTCTTTTCAATTATTTCGTATTGTTTTAATATCCTTGAAGTTCGTTTCAATCTTGTAAATAAGCTAAATTAATCAGAAAAATATGCTCCACCATAAAAGAACAGGCCACGAAACAGGGGGGAAAAAACGAAATCAATCTGAGACTATTTCATTTAATAATTAGCAGTGGCTACAATTTATTTTTTAATGTCGGATAAGAAAAATATGTTGATTGGATGATACAGAGTTAAGCACATTAATGCTAATACTATGAGCACTTTAAACAAATTATCCTTGAACTTTTGATCAAAGGTGTCCTTGAACTACAAAGCTAAAGTAAATACCCTTAGTTTTATAAATTTATCTTTTCTTGTTATATTAACAGATGACATGGATGTTTGATAAGATGACATGACTTATGCTAATGCTACCTTATGTTGATATTTAAATGGGGTGCCTGTGTACGGAATTTATCAATTTTATGAATTGGAAGGAGTTCTAATCAATAAAAAAATATTATAATAATTTGTTATTAAGATTTTATTTTTATTTAGTATATTTTCTGTTTAACTGATTTCCATATAAACTTCTACATTTACCATTAGGATTCTAATATACTAGTTGTTGACCAGTAACGATCATAATTAAGTACCATAATCCCTGAGCGATATCGCAGTTATAATTGCGGATTAACTAAGCATTAATCTGCCATAATCTGTCATTATCTGACAGATTATGGTTGAGGTTATGGGCCTCTATAAAAGAGTGTGTGCATTATAGGCCAAGACACACATCTAAGCAGAAACATTTTCCTCAGATCTAATGCTCTCTGTCTTATCCTTCACAGAAACCTAGCCATCTCAGTGGGTTCTAATTTTGAGTGTGAAACTCTCAGTGACTCTGGTAGTCATCCATTCATAGGCAATTTTCAAGCAGGCGCCAAAGATCTGGCAAGCTTACACACAAAGGTAAACTCCAAACTACCAACAGTGATATCAGAGCTTGCCTGTTTTGATTCTAGCCCCGAATATTTTGATTATACATAAACTACATGAAATCAGAATGTGAATCTAGATATACAATACTTTGTGTTTATGCGATAAATACAACACATGCTAATCTGCTCGAATCAAATGTCTCGTTTTGAATTCCAGAGTCAAGTATTTCTGTGTGAAATATGTATTAGCATAAAGCAAGAAATTTATGTACTAATATTATGCTCAAATTCATGCTAATTTGATATGAAATTGTAAAATTTTCTAGTACTTCATCTAAGAGACCCGTGACCCCGCCCCTGACCCTAGTCTCTCTAGATCTGAACATGAAGACCACCCCTCCATTGACTCGACCCCCTACAGACCCAAATTACAAAAAAAAAAAAAAAAAGCGGAGATGAAAAGCTTACTTAAACCCAGCAGAATCGCGAGGAAGGGGCAGCGCGTGTAAGTCACGCGCCGTCGACAAAAACTATTTCCTATGTTTTTCTTCCTCCCACGGACATTGAACTCCACCAATCTACTGTTTCTGGCACGAAACCAAGCCAAAAACACTGGACAAGCCACATGTCTCAGCCACGCACTGCTACAGAGATGGCGCGTTGCCAAAGCGGGTGGCTTCAGTCGAATCCTCGGCTGCTGATCTACTCGCTGGTATGTTTTTTGGTTGGTTGTTGATGTTATGGACTCAGTTTAGGCGGCAGCAAGGTTGAGATTTATCCCCATCTGCGTTTGGACGGTGGTCTCGGTTGTGTACTAAGACTAAGGAAGAGGGCTGAAGCTCGGATGGTGGTCTCGGTTGTGGACTGAGATCAAAACAACCATAAAATCATCGGGCCTTGGTCGAGACAGAGAGAGAGTGAGGAGGTTGAGTGAAGGCAGAAAAAATGCCTTTGATGGTCACACAGAGAGAGTAGAAAACCATGGAGTCAGATGATGCCTTAAAAGCCGAGAAGAGAGAGACAACCTAAGAATCTTCAAGAGTTAGAGAGAGAGTGAGAGGCTTTTGAATGAAGTGGGTGATTCACCTCAATGAAGGCCAAAAATAAAAGGGGGAGGGGGGTCATGGGTTAAGCTAGGGTTTAAGTGGCCCAATTCCTATTTTTTTTCTTTTTTATTTTGATCTTGACACGCTAATTTTATTAAGGTTAAGTTTTTGATTTGGGCATCAACATTATTGATAATTCTGATAACAAATTTATGTGAAGGTTGATGCGTTAATGAGTTAAAATTCTAATTTCAAATTAGTTTTGATTATGAATGCATAACCTTGTTATTAAAACATTAATATGTTTAATGTTTAAATGTTTAGTTTTACATGCTCATAATGTATAAATTCATTTTATATAATTGATTATTTTATAAATGATTGATGATAGTGGAAGTATGAATTAGTTTCATACATATGTACCATTTCCAAAATGTTAGAATGTAAATTAGTTTTACATAGATTAAATATCTGTGTGATATCCCAAATAAATGTTAGCTTGTTTAAATTTTTTTTTGTTTATGTGGTCGATATAAATGTGTTTTTAGGGAACCATTGTAATTAATTGATTTAAATTTCTAGTTCATGGCTATATGAGATGATTATGAGTTTAGCGAAATTTTCGATCACATAATGTGAATGATGAAATTTTTTGATAATTTAATTACTTAAGGTATATGTGCCTTACGTCCATCTTTTAATGTGAACTTGTAAATATAGCAACTAACAATGCAATGATCAGTGAATTGTCCACAATTCAAAAGTTAGATGGATCTAACTATAACATGCGGAAACGGAAGATTCAGTATCTTTTGAACAAAAGAGACCTGCTGGAACACTTGACGATAACTAAGTTTCCGCCATCTGACAAGGACAAAGATGGCAAGCCTATTAATACTTCTACTGTGCAGTATTAAGAAAGCTTGCCGGCCTACCAAGACTGGTCTAAGAAGGATCGAAGAGTATGGTTTACTATGTTGTACTACATGTACGACGACCTGATCGAGGAGTTTGAGGTGTGTCCCACAGCGAAGGACATGTGGGACCAACTCAAAATCCATTTTGGACAAACATCCGAAACAAAGTTTCGTACTTTGCATCTAAAATGGACGCAGTACCAAATGGACTCTAGTCGTATCATGGCTAAGCATTTATGAATTATGAGTGGTATAATTCGTGGTTTGAAGGCTGCTGGTAAAGAAATTTCCGAGGGGGAACAAGTCCTAAATGTGATTCGGGCTCTTCTTGAGGAATCCCAGCATTGGCATCATGTGAAGGTGGTCTTGACTCATTTACATCATATAAAGACCTTTGCTGAGATCCAAATCCACCTCAAAATGAAGGAGGAATGCCGGAAAATGTTCGGTACTCCTAATGTAGCTCTTGTTGCTAAGGGAAATAGGCCCAGAGGCAATAAGAACATTTAAGGTCGGCAGGCTAAGAAAGGTTCATGCCCCCTTAGAAAGTTAAATCAAAGGTCGGGTTTGCTAAGAAGCAAAAGGCCAAAGGCAATGGAGAGAAAAAACATAGCACATGTGAAGTGCTATAATTGTGGTAAGAAAGGTCATTATGCTCTAGATTGTCCCGAGCCTCAGAAGGTACCTTTCTCTAATTATTCTCCTGAATTATATGTTTGTTCCCACGTATTAGTTGCTAATTTATTTCCTAATTGGATTGTAGATAAGGGAGCAAGCAAACATATAGTTCGGGATAGAGCTGGCTTCATGGACTTTCACTGCTATCCAGTGGGTTTACAATCTGTATGCTGGGAAACGACAGTGAAGAAGGCATTCTAGGCATTGGAACGTACCAACTCATGCTGTGAGGAGGGAATAAATTGCTCCTTTTTGATGCTCTCTACGCACCTGGTGTGTGAGTTTGTCTTTTGCCCTTAGTTTCTTTAATGAAGTCAGGTTTTGGTTTTAGTTCTTTTCCAAATCGTTTGAGCATTATGTATGGTGGCAATGTGTTTAGCTACGCTACTTTAAAGAATGACTTTCTTGTACTTGATTTGGATTATTATTATAATAATTCTCCTTCTACTTTTGTCTCATATTTTTATTCTAATTTAGAATCAATTAAATAGCCTTCTAGACTTGGTCATATTAGCTAAGATAGGATGCGTATGCTAGTTAGAGAAGGTCTTTTAGACCAACTCACTAAAGTTAAGTTACCTAGATGTGAGTCATGTCTAGCTGACAAGGCGATCACGAAGCCTTCTGGGAAGGCTTCTAGAGCGTCAAGTCCTTTAGAGCTTATTCACTCTAATATTTATGGACACATGAGTATGAAAGCGCATCATGGGGCTTTGTATTTCCTCACTTTAATAGATGATTATTCAAGATATAGGTATGTGTACCTATCATCACATTGTTATGAAGCACTTTATGTGTTCAAAAACTTTGTAGCCGAGATTGAGACCCAGTTAGATCGGTTCGAACTGATTATAATTGTGAATACCTCTCACATATGTTCAAAGAATTTTGTGAGGAAAAGGGTATGTGAAGACAGCTTATGATTCTAGGTACGCCACAACAAAATGGTGTGGCAGAACGTAGGAATCGAACATTGCTTGACATGATCAGTCAATGATCGCACACGCCAATCTCCCAATTAGTTTTTGGGGGGATGCGTTGCTTACAGCAACTTACATCCTTAACCGTGTGCCAAGCAAGAGCGTATCCGCTACCTTTATATGAGTTATGGCATAGTAGAAAGCCCTCCTTGGAAAATTTACGCCCATGGAGTTCTGCTGGTTATGTACACAACCCAACTCGCAAATATAGGAAACTTGGTTCAAGGCCTACCAAAATGGTGTTCATACGGTATCCTGAACACTCGAAGGGATATGTTATGTATGGTGAACACCCTAATGGTGGTATGATAGACGTATATTCACGTAATGTTGAGTTTCTAGAGGATAAGTTCTCAAGCATTGGTGACATCAAACAGGACATAGCGTTGTATGAGTTACCGCCAGACGATCAACTATCTCTCGGTGAGGGGGAGGATTTAAACACTCACCATGTCTGTTGGATAATTTTGAGTGTAAACCAAAGTATTGTAAGTATACGACTGTCACCGTAGTACTTGAGGGTCATCTCCACAGGGACGATGGAAAAGATTATGGTCACAAAGATTGCATTAACTAATTAATCTAATGTTAACTACACTAAACCAAATTAAATCACTTAAAGAGAACTAAAACTCTCAAGCTAAGAGTCTAATACATTTATCACCATTCAACTAAGTATCAGATAACTTAAATGAACTTACTAATTTAATCACCATTCAACTGAAATTAAAACATAGAATCTGAAAACCGAAATTGAACAGAACTAAAACGTGAACTAACACCATGAGAAAGAAAAATTAACCTTCTGCTCTTAATGACAACAAAATGAATTAACTTCCAGGTTCTATTCCTATGTCCATACCAATAACAAAGTTGTATAAAACACCCAAAACAGGGGAGGGAAAAACAGATCCGAGGCAAGAAGCTATCAACAGGAAATCGAACACCATCAACAACCATTATCATCATTAATCAAATCATCAGCAGCAAAGCAATCAGCAACCATTCAATCAGTGCTCCAAACTCATTTTCTCAAATCCGAAAGCACATCATCAAAATAACAGAGCAATAAGCAACAAAGACCTAAATCAACTCATCCCAAAATAATACAAACTAAGCACCAGAAAACTAACTAAAATCTCAAAATATAATCAACAAAAATCATCTAACATCAACCAATGAAATCAACTCAACAAACACAATCGAAGAGCACAAACAGAGCAAGTTACCAAATCTAGAATCTGCTATTTTAACTAACATCAAACATAATCGATTCAACTACACCAAGAAAACCAGAAACTAAGCAAAGAGAGTTCGAATTCTCAGTAATCATCTAACAAGCATAAAGCATGAATAAAGAGTAGGACAGACCATGGGGATGATTTGGAGCAGAACATCGAAACAGGACCTTGAACCATGCATCAACCGACCTCAAACCGAGCCTTTCTCTTGAAGTTTTCATACAATCCTCGTGATTACAACCCGAAATTGACAAAATCTAACTAAATTACAAGCACTTGGAGGCCAAAACAAATCTAAACATTCGAATTTCACGCATAGCACGAACCTTGAATCCCAGAAAAAAAATGAAATTGAAACCTAACATTAATCTTAAAAGCATAAACGAAATTGAACCCTAAATTCAGCCTGAAAATGGCTGTTACAATTCGAATCAAAATCTTCAAGAAAACAGAACAAACCCTAGAAGGCTAAAGTTTCGAATTGAAAACAAAACCATCAATGAAAACCGACAAACTTAAAACTCAAACCCTAGATTCTATCTCTCTAACCTTAGCTCTGGAGCTGGCTCCCTTCAATTTATACCCAAACTCTCTTCGATCTTGGCCCTTCAATCATAGATGTCGTGTACGATGGAGATGATGTCGTGCTGGCATGCTGCACTAGGGGTAATGTGCTCGCGTTTTGGAGTGGTGGATAAGGATGAAGATGGTGGAAGACGTTGGAGGTTTAGACAGACAAAGAGAGAGAGAGATGAGTTAGATAGACAGAGATGTAGATGGAGGAGCAGGGGGCTATCAGGTTTTCGGGGGTCAGGGGCCGAAAGGGAAGCGAGGGAAAATGAGAAATAAAAAGGGGGAAAGAAGTCACGTGATGTGCGCGTGAGCTGGGGAAGATTTAGGTTTTATTTTAGTTTTGTGTATTTTTTTTCCTTTTTACAAGGCTTTTCCTCAATTTATTCAATACCTACAAAATCAAATAAAATCAAATAAAAATCTAAAAATAACAATAATAACGAGCATAAATCGGGCATAAAAGTATCGTAAAAATAACATATTTTTAACACGAATAGTGTCACCGAGGGTAGTACTCTTCCGTTGTCTGGAAGAGATGATGAATTGTTGGTCACCCAAGAGAATCAACTTGAGAATGAGGTTTGCCCTCCCTCTCCATTCATGAACATGGGGTTAGTCTACTTGTTCATGATAGTAGAAATGATTCTCTCCCAGTTGAGGATTCTATACCTCTTATAGATAGGGGGAGGAATACCTCAGTGGGTCAGCCCAGCACAGGTCATGTACTCCGCAGGAGTGAGTGTAGAAGAATACCTCGACGATATTTTCAAATCGAAAAGGAAATATTCCTGTGCACTTCTTTAAGGATAGAAGAGCTCACCTCTTTTCAAGAGGCTATTAATTCACCAAACCACAAAGAGTGGATGGAAGCCATAAGTGATGAAATGGACTCTATGGCAAGAAATGAGGTTTGGGAACTTGTTGATCTTCCTTCCTAGCGTAAATCAATCAGAAACAAGTGGTTTTTCAAAATAAAACATCGGACTGATGGATCAATCGATAAGTTTAAGACCCGTTTCATGGGGAAGGCATTTACCCAAATTGAGGGGGTAGACTACTGTAACACCCTGCATTTTCGTTTTCCATTAAGCTAATTAAATGTCCTTTTTACGTTCTAAAATCATATTTTTAGTAACTGTATGAGTTAAATTATTGTCGATGTGCTTTTGGGAGCGATAATTTTATCAAAAAGGGGGTTTATTATTGCTATTATTGATTTTAAAGTCAATTCGTGCCATTTATGCCTTTAAATTATATCGATAGTTTAATGTAGTCGTTATTCGATTTACTTAGTCGTTTCCTGAAAACGATTAGGTTTTCAACCTTAGAATTAGTTTGTGGTTTATTGAATCGAACCTAGACGTATTTGAAATCGAATAATCGACGAAGAGTCGCATTATCGATTCGGGATAGGTTGTGAGGTACGAGACTAAAAATTAGACAGGCGATTTTAGTTGATTGGGCAAGCGACCAAGAAACAATCAAAAAAAAAAAAAAGAACATAAGGGGCCAAAGCCCCTTCTTCCACTGGGGAGAGAAACGCGAAGGGGGGGTTCTTGAGGCTCTTCACGGCACCCCCACCCCGACGACAACCCCACGGCAGAGAGAGAAAGAGAGAGAGGAGGGCCACCGGACGGCGAGTCGGGGCTGAGGTCGACGGCGGCGCACCGGCAGCTCAGGCGCTGGCCAACCCTCGTGACACCGCGGCAGAGAGAGAGAGAGTTGGAGCGAGAGTGAGAAGGAGCGGAGGGGGCTTGAGGAGCCGCGACCACGCCGGCGACCGTCGCAGCCAAGGCCGGCGAATCACCTCACGCGTGGCTGGGCTAGAACCGGCCGCAGACAGGGGCGAATCGACACGAGCTCGGCTGAACATCCGTCCGTTTTAGGGCATGCGAGGTGAATTCGAACCTCTTCTCCTTCTATAAATTCAATCCTCACCCTAAATTCTTCTAAATTGTGCCTAAAATTCTTAGAAATCGCGAGTTAGGTTTGTGGGCTGGGGCTAGGTCGTGAATTACGCAAAGGACAGAGGAGACTTTGAGCAATTGGTGTTTGAATTTGCTCCAAATTCAGCTAATCTGTGTGCCCTAAGCTAGGATCGAGGTGGGTGTTCTCGCCTCCTAAGTTATTACTATTTTCGAAGTTAATTTTCAGCAGTTTGATGTTACATGTCAAGTTAGGGCTTGTTAGATTCGTTAGAAATGACAAGAAATAAGTTATTCATGCTTAGGTTCGAATCAATTGTTGTTTCATGCCTGAAATTGAGAATCGATGTGAATTCTGTACATAAACCGTAGTCATGCGTGAACAGTGAATTCGAATTTATATGGACATATTTAGCTTCGATTCGAGTTAATGAGTTATTGTTTAAAACGGAATTAAAATCGAAGTTAATTTAACATATTTAGCTTCGAATCGAGTTAATGAGTTATTGTTTGGAAAGGAATTAGAAACGAAGTTAGTTTGATATGTTTAGCATCGATTCGAACCCATGAATGTAAATCATGCTTGAATTGTTAATTCGAAGTAATTTAAACGTGTTTAGCATCGATTCGAACCCATGAATGTAAATCACGCTTGAATTGTGAAGTAATTTAAACGTGTTTAGCATCGGTTCGAACCCATGAATGTAAATCATGCTTGAGATATTAATTCGAAGTTAGTTTAACGTGTTTAGCATCGATTCAAGTTAATGAGTTAATGTATGAAAAAGAATTAATATCAAAGTTATATTAACGTGCTTAGCTTCTATTTAAGTTATTTAGCTAATATATGAAAAAGAATTAAAATCGAAGTCCTTTTAATGTCTTTAGTTTCCATTCGAATTAATTAACCAAAGCATGCAAATGAGCTAATTTTCGAGGTAAATGAAGGGTGTCTGGCTCCGAATCAAGTAGCTCAGCCAATACATGATAAACGAATTAATCTCGAAGCTATATAAACATGTTTAGGTTCGACTCGAGTTAAACTAACTAATGCATGTAAACGAATTCAATTCGAAGCTAGTGAAATATGTTTAGTTTTCACTCGAACCTCTGTTCTCTGTACATTCATGCTTAGGAAAGTTGCTTCGAAATGTATCGTATATGTTTAGAATCAAATTATGTTTGGTTTATTGAATGAAGAGTTGTCGATTTATGGAAATATGGCTATATGTACGCTTGTTGTAACGCACCGCTGAATGGTGCTGGTTGCTCAGGTAAGAGCCTAAACCTCACTCCCTTTTCATAAGCTAATATGATAATATGTTGTGATTAATACATCGATGAATCGAGTTGGTAGTTGGATGGTTTGAGGAAAGAATTATGAGCGTTCGAGGTCCTGTGGTACGGTGCTTGTGAGGAGGGAGTTCGGGTTGTGAAATTACCGCAATCGTGTGGATTGCGAGGCCATGTGTGGCTCATTGTGTTGAAATGATTACGAAGTGTTTAAATGTGATATGTGTATTTCTTTTTTTCTTGTATGTCTAAAATGTAACATGCATGTGGAAGGGTGATGTTTTAGCAAATGACTTTTCATGTGTTTTAAATGAATAATAGCCATATCTAGTAACGAGCTAAGGCCTATTTTAGCTATTCAAATAGTGTTTGGAGGAATCCCTAAAACGTTTTTAACAAAAGGAAGATGAGAATTATACGTTGAATGATTTTATTGTTTGAAACGGAAAATTACTAGCCGTTATGGCCGATACGCTTTAAGTGGCTAAGATAATATGCTGCGGACAATATGATATGATGTAATGTTAACCTAGGGGATAAGTCCGGATAAATCCTAGAGGCCCTGACAAGGGCTAATGTAATGGTCCGATATGTTATATGTAGCCATCCCGGGAGTAAGAGCTTAAGCGTGAGCGTTAGGTCTCACTCTGGGGTCGAGAATAGTTCTCACCCAATCAGCACCCTGTAATGATCTTATGCCAGAAGTACTTTCGTACTGAGTTAAGAAAAGCAATTGGCCCTTTACCAATTTTAAACGATTAAAAAGGAAAGGAAGTTCTTTTTATGGGCCCAAAAGGCTATATGGAATGATGTATGAAAAGCTTATAAGGGTCGTTATACGACCAAACGAAATGAAACTTCTTTTGAAGACTAAGAAAACGTTTTCAACGAAAGAAAGAAAGTTTTCAATGAATGAGTTATGAAATGATTCTCAAGTATGGTTGAACGTGGATTCTAATCTTATGTGGCATCATTCTTATCCATAGCAAATTTGTCTGATTTAAAGTGTCTGAGATAAGAAAGAAAGTTATAGCACGTTAAAAATTCCATGAATGAAGGCGTCTCTTTCTAAAAGAGTGAACGTTGATATGTGAATAGCATGCGAGGGAGTCATATAGCTTAATATGATGTTTAAAGGTACTTAAATGCTTGATGTGTGTTTATGTGTGTGATCTGTATATTATATGAATGAAATATCAAGAAAAGTGTAAATATGAAAAGGGATAACCTTAAATACACATCATATGATTGAGGGTTCATGTGTAGTTTAAATGGAATGTTAGGAGGTTATGTTTGAAAGGAAAAGATCCTTATACTTAGCCTTTGATGCTTACTTACGTGCCTAACTGCTTGCTAGTAAGGAACTCCGTCATTGAGGAACCTAGAAATATGATTGAGTGGTCAAAGTGAAGTTTATATTTAGTGATCCTCCCATTAAGGTTCTATGAATATCTATTATGATAGTAAAGTATAAAAACGTGATATGTGACTAGTAAAGATAGTATTACCTGCAACGGTTTTGGTTTTGAGGGGGTTGGGGGACACTCACTGAGCGTGTGGTTGCTCATCCCACTACTCTTTCCCCTTTTCCCTAGGTTTTCCTTCTAACAGGAAGAAGTTGAGTCAGATAAGTCCAGAAGGAACCTATTGTTGCTTACAAGGCGTCGCATGTGCTCATTTGAAGGGATCTTACGTGTTTAATGAAGTCATGTAATGTACTCTTAGTTTATAAAGGTCTGTAAACGGTTATTCTAGTTCATGTAATGCATATGATACAGGTCGCTCTGTACGGCGGTTTGAACCAACCATCAAGTTAGTTAGATGTCTTCTTGGCTTAATTTAGCTATGTTTTGGGATGTAAATCTTAATACTCCGGTTTTGTTAACCGTTGAGTTGTGTCGTCCATTTCTTCTTTATTCATGAATCAATCTGGTTGGTGTACTCCGAGCGAGTGGCTCGTTGAGTTATGAACTCCAGCGTGTGGCCGTTGAATAATGTTTTATATGTTTACGCTTCCGTTAATCTACAGGGACTTATTGTAAGGCGTTTAGCCTGGAAACGGTCAGTTTTCAGGGAAAACTCTGCTCGTTTTATCCCAGAATTTAAGTAAGAAGTTAGAAAAAACGTAACGCTTCTGGCCTAAGGGCTGGGGGTGTTACATTGATGGTATCAGAGCACGGTCCTGCGACCATCGGCCGCGACCCGAGTCTTACATTTTATATAGTCACCTAGGAACACTTTGTGATTATGTGACATATGCCTGCTCTGTGTGCACGTGTGCTTTATAGTATGACCATTTGCGACTTATGTATGGCTCGAGAAGGTCGATTGAGTAAAAGTGGCGAGTTATGCGTTAGCGTAAGAGTCAAATAGCTCTCCCCACGCATTCAAGTGACGTTGTGAGTACTTCATTGGTGCAATATGTTCCTAATGTGCTAGTTGACTTCATTGATTGACTTTTATGTGATCCGGGTAAACCGATTGAATTAAATGTGAGCTGTGTGCTAGGATATGAACCCAATTCACATCCGTGTTCTTGTGTGAGCTAAGTGATGATTTGAGTGATAAATGTTTTCTTCTTGCGTCCTGATAAGATGATCAATAGTTCAAGCACGTCGATTTAAACTCGAACGATTGAAAAACCTTTCTTTAAGCTCGTCTTTGCCCCCGAAGTACGATTTACTCCTCGGGCCCTATAATGGAGTGAACAGACGTACTCGGTGGTTGGTAGAGAGGGAGCTAGAAGCAGTTAACCATCCTTTTATTAAAAACAAAGAGATTCGAAATAGATAAGCTATTTTTAATCCTTTGAAACTCAAGATTTTGAGATGTTAATGTCGTTTTGACTATCGAGCCAAGGTTATCTTACACCGAAGAATTAGCTTTTCGTTAGTAATGATGAGGTAGTCTAAATTCATTAATATGTGCTCTTATGTTTATCAAATGTTGCTTGTAAATGTGTATGTGCTAAGATGTGTACATCAATGAAATCTTTCATAATGAGCTAGGAAAGGAATGATTGGAAAATTTGTTGCTACGCTTGATAATCCTATTAAATGATACCTTCCGTTTTCAAACTCTGAATTTCCTGAGTATATTAGCGGCTACTCTTGTATACATGCTTGTAAGACTAACTGTTAGTGATAGGACCGCGTTGAACATCACACAAGTGTACCTACTGTTCCCCTTGCTCGCCATTATTGCTTAAACCGTGCAATACTTGCTTTCTATTATACAGATTGTTACTCGTGAATGGGTGAGATGTTTTGGCCCGAACGAACCTTGATATACCCAGAAAGCTCAAGGGAGAAAGAACCTAGCAGACTTTGGAATTGTACATCGTAAACGATCCCTCCTAAGGCTAGCGACCTATAATAAGACTCCTACGATCACCTGTAGGATAGATGTACCACGTAAGACCAGTAGCGCCACTACTCTTACCCCTTGTTATCTGATTAATGGCTAGTCTCTAGTTACTTTGGACAAGCCCAAGGCATACCTTTGGCCCTAGAATGCTAATGAGGATTGCTATCGTTTATGCCGGCCTAGGTGACTCCTGTACAATATTATTGTGAACCATTGTGTTTTACAACATGCTATGTTTTCATAAACGTTTGAAAGCCTATATTGTTATATGAAATGGCATGTATGGTTATTCGTGTGTTTCATAAGCGAGAGGTATAGTAAATAAACCACTTGGTACGTGTTTAAATTATTTCTAGTTGAGTGCGCCACTGAATTGGCCAAATAATTCAAGTTATGTGAATGCTTGCTTCATATAACCGTGCTTATCTAATGATAGCATAGCAACTGTAAGTATACCTCATAACATGATTACGTAACTGTGGCCTTTGCATTCGAATGCTTACCCTTGTATGTATCCTTACATGATGTGCTAAGATACTCGTAATGGTAGCGGAGTTACTCATTGCCTATATGCCTAAGCTTTATGTTTCATATGTTTGATTGAGTGGCTAAAAACTCATATGCCTAGCAAAAAGATCTTGTGGCCATAGGGGTTTCATTCGCATTTATTGGCCCTGTACCTTCTTTGCCTAGACCATATGACATGCCAACGTACTTGCGGTCATACTTGAATGCGTGACCTAAAGGGATATGAATGGATGTGTATAAAACAATCCTTGACAGGCTATAACTAAGTATCCTGGCATAGTATGACTAAGTTAGCTGCATCAAGTCTTACATGCTGAATTCTATGTGTACATGGTAGGTTTCATAGAGAATGTTAGATAGTGCTTTGCTAGCCATCATATATGCTACCAACACTGTCTTACTATACTTTGCTTAGCATGTTTGGCCTTACCTTCAACCTAGTTGTCTTATAGCTAGATATGACACCGTTTGGCATAGTAGCACTACCATTTCTCGGGTTACATGTATGTACACACATACTTGCTCGTAAGAACCTATAAGAAGCGGAATTGCATTGGTTAAACTCAAAGTTTGTTTTCCTTATGAGATTGCAAACTCCCCAAGTGGCAGTGCCTTGGGAAGCCACCTTACTGTGGCAGTTAAACCCTTGTAGAACGATAATTGAGTTATGTAAGAGCAACATTAGGTATGAGGAATCCTTTGCTAAACCCGCCACAACCAAGAAACCATGTATCAACCTCCCATGAACAACTAATGCGTGGATACGTACAAGTCTATTGCTGAGTCTTGTCCCACATCCCTGTCGTCTAACTCCCCAAGTTGTCTCCTTGCATGACTAATGGGTTGTACATTTATCCTCTTGTAAGTTTTGTACCGTGTGTGTGATGGACTGATTCATGCTGCATGTGATTCTTGGCTTGAAAATATTAAGTTATCGATTTTATGTAATGTCATTATGCCAAGGTGATTTGACCTAATGCTTGAATTGTTCTTATCACTCTAGAGTGTCATAGGGGTCTTAGGGTTAACTGTTATGACCCTTGTATGATGCGACCTAAAGTCATATCCTTGGACGCCAACCCATAGCGATGCATGTGCATAGAGCTCCTTGTCATGATATGAGTAGTGCGTAGGCGATTCAAAGTCCTTGTCCCTTTCGAAAATGAGTTTAATATGGTTTTCCACGCCAACTCATTTGCCCCTCTCCAATGCGATTTGCCCTCGGCGCCTAAATAGAGTGATTAGACGCTTGAAGAGGATTGGCGAAGAGGAGACTGGATACCATAAGCCATTTTCCTTCGATTTAAAAGAAGTAATGTCTTCAAAATGACCTTTTGGAAACCAATCACGCAGATCCTAGTTATGTGTGTGCATTCTAGGAAAGACTGAACTTAGATATTGAATTTCGAGGACGAAATTCTTTTAAGGGGGGAAGAGTGTAACACCCCGCATTTTCGTTTTCTGTTAAGCTAATTAAATGTCCTTTTTACGTTCTAAAATCGTATTTTTAGTAACTGTATGAGTTAAATTATTGTCGATGTGCTTTTGGGAGCGATAATTTTATCAAAAAAGGAGTTTATTATTGCTATTATTGATTTTAAAGTCAATGCGTGCCATTTATGCCTTTAAATTATATCGATAGTTTAATTTAGTCGTTATTCGATTTATTTAGTCGTTTCCTGAAAACGATTAGGTTTTCAACCTTAGAATTAGTTTGTGGTTTATTGAATCGAACCTAGACGTATTTGAAATTGAATAATCGACGAAGGGTCGCATTATCGATTCGGGATAGGTTGTGAGGTACGAGATTAAAAATTAGACAGGCGATTTTAGATGATTGGGCAAGCGACCAAGAAACAATCAAAAAAAAAAAAAAGAACATAAGGGGCCGAAACCCCTTCTTCCACTGGGGAGAGAAAAGCGAAGGGGGGGTTCTTGAGGCTCTTCACGGCACCCCCACCCCGACGACAACCCCACGGCAGAGAGAGAAAGAGAGAGAAGAGGGCCACCGGACGGCGAGTCGGGGCCGAGGTCGACGGCAGCGCACCGGCAGGTCAGGCGCCGGCCAACCCTCGTGACACCGCGGCAGAGAGAGAGAGTTGGAGCGAGAGTGAGAAGGAGCGGAGGGGGCTCGAGGAGCCGCGACCACGCCGGCAACCGTCGCAGCCAAGGTCGGTGAACCACCTCACGCGTGGCTGGGCTAGAACCGGCCGCAGACAGGGGCGAATCGACACGAGCTCGGTCGAACATCCGTCCGTTTTAGGGCATGCGAGGTGAATTCGAACCTCTTCTCCTTCTATAAATTCAATCCTCACCCTAAATTCTTCTAAATTGTGCATAAATTCTCAGAAATCGCGAGTTAGGTTTGTGGGCCGGGGCTAGGTCGTGAATTGCGCAAAGGACAAAGGAGACTTTGAGCAATTGGTGTTTGAATTTGCTCCAAATCCAGCTAATCTGTGTGCCCTAAGCTAGGATCGAGGTGGGTGTTCTCGCCTCCTAAGTTATTACTATTTTCGAAGTTAATTTTCAGCAGTTTGATGTTGCATGTCAAGTTAGGGCTTGTTAAATTCGTTAGAAATGACAAGGAAATAAGTTATTCATGCTTAGGTTCGAATCAATTGGTTGTTTCATGCCTGAAATTGAGAATCGATGTGAATTCTGTACATAAACCGTAGTCTTGTGTGAACAATGAATTCGAATTTATATGGACATATTTAGCTTCGATTCGAGTTAATGAGTTATTGTTTAAAACGGAATTAAAATCGAAGTTAATTTAACGTATTCAGTTTCGAATCGAGTTAATGAGTTATTGTTTGAAAAGGAATTAGAAACGAAGTTAGTTTGATATGTTTAGCATCGATTCGAACCCATGAATGTAAATCATGCTTGAATTGTTAATTCGAAGTAATTTAAAAATGTTTAGCATCGATTCGAACCCATGAATGTAAATCATGCTTGAATTGTTAATTCGAAGTTAGTTTAACGTGTTTAGCATCGATTCAAGTTAATGAGTTAATGTATAAAAAAGAATTAATATCGAAGTTATATTAACGTGCTTAGCTTCTATTTAAGTTATTTAGCTAATATATGAAAAAGGATTAAAATCGAAGTCCTTTTAATGTCTTTAGTTTCCATTCGAATTAATTAACCAAAGCATGCAAATGAGCTAATTTTCGAGGTAAATGAAGGGTGCCTGGCTCCGAATCAAGTAGCTTAGCCAATACATGTTAAACGAATTAATCCCGAAGTTATATAAACATGTTTAGGTTCGATTCAAGTTAAACTAACTAATGCATGTAAACGAATTAAATTCGAAGCTATTGAAATATGTTTAGTTTTCACTCGAACCTCTGTTCTCTGTACATTCATGCTTAGGAAAGTTGCTTCGAAATGTATGGTATATGTTTAGAATCAAATTATGTTTGGTTTATTGAATGAAGAGTTGTCGATTTATGGATAAATGTGGCTATATGTACGCTTGTTGTAACGCACCGCTGAATGGTGCTGGTTGCTCAGGTAAGAGCCTAAACCTCACTCCCTTTGACATAAGCTAATATGATAATATGTTGTGATTAATAAATCGATGAATCGAGTTGGTAGTTGGATGGTTTGAGGAAAGAATTATGAGCGTTCGAGGTCCTGTGGTACGGTGCTTGTGAGGAGGGAGTTCGGGTTGTGAATTACCGCAATCGTGTGGATTGCGAGGCCATGTGTGGCTCATTGTGTTGAAATGATTACGAAGTGTTTAAATGTGATATGTGTATTCCCTTTTCCTTGTATGTTTAAAATGTAACATGTGTGTGGAAGGGTGATGTTTTAGCAAATGACTTTTCATGTGTTTTAAATGAATAATAGCCATATCTAGTAACGAGCTATGGCCTATTTTAGCTATTCAAATAGTGTTTGGGAGGAATCCCTAAAACGTTTTTAACATAAGGGAGATGGGAATTATACGTCGAATGATTTTATTGTTTGAAACGGAAAATTACTAGCCGTTATGGCCGATACGCTTTAAGTGGCTAAGAAAATGTGCTGCGGACAATATGATATGATGTAATGTTAACCTAGGGGATAAGTCCGGATAAACCCTAGAGGCCCTGAAGAGGGCTAATGTAATGGTCCGATATGTTATATGTAGCCATCCCGGGAGTAAGAGCTTAAGCATGAGCATTAGGTCTCACTATAGGGTCGAGAATAGTTTTCACCCAATCAGCACCCTGTAACAATCTTATGCCAGAAGTACTTTCGTACTAAGTTAAGAAAAGCAATTGGCCCTTTGCCATTTTTAAACGATTAAAAGGAAAGGAAGTTTTTTTTTTTTTATGGGCCCAAAAGGCTATATGAAATGATGTATGAAAAGCTTATAAGGGTCGTTACACGACCAAACGAAATGAAACTTCCTTTGAAGACTAAGAAAACGTTTTCAACGAAAGAAAGAAAGTTTTCAATGAATGAATTATGAAATGATTCTCAAGTATGGTTGAACGTGGATTCTAATCTTATGTGGCATCATTCTTATCCATAGCAAATCTGTCTGATTTAAAGTGTATGAGATGAGAAGGAAAGTTATAGCACGCTAAAAATTCCATGAATGAAGGCGTCTCTTCCTAAAAGAGTGAACGTTGATATGTGAATAGCATGCGAGAGTGTCATATAGCTTAATATGATGTTTAAAGGTACTTAAATGCTTGATGTGTGTTTATGTGTGTGATCTGTATATTATATGAATGAAATACCAAGAAAAGTGTAAATATGAAAAGGGATAACCTTAAATACACATCATATGATTGAGGGTTTATGTGTAGTTTAAATGGAATGTTAGGAGGTTATGTTTGAAATGAAAAGATCCTTATACTTAGCCTTCGATGCTTACTTACGTGCCTAACTGCTTGCTGGTAAAGAAATCCGTCGTTGAGGAACCTAGAAATATGACTGAGTGGTCGAAGTGAAGTTTATGTTTAGTGATCCTCCCATTAAGGTTCTATGAATATCTATTATGATAGTAAAGTATGGAAACTTGATATGTGACTAGTAAAGATAGTATTGCCTGCAACGGTTTTGGTTTTGAGGGGGTTGGGGGACACTTACTGAGCGTGTGGTTGCTCATCCCACTATTCTTTCCCCTTTTCCCCAGGTTTTCTTTCTGACAGGAAGAAGTTGAGTCAGATAAGTCCAGAAGGAACTTATTGTTGCTTACAAGGCGTCGTATGTGCTCATTGGAAGGGATTTTTTTTTACGTGTTTAATGAAGTCATGTAATGTACTCTTAGTTTATAAAGGTCTGTAAACGATTATTCTAGTTCATGTAATGTATATGGTATAAAGGTCGCTTTGTACGGTCGTCTGAGCCAACCATCAAGTTAGTTAGATATCTTCTTGGTTTAACTTAGCTGTGTTTTGGGATGTAAATCTTAATACTCTGGTTTTGTTAACCGTTGAGTTGTATCGTCCATTTCTTCTTTATTCATGAATCAATCTAGTTGGTGTACTCCGAGCGAGTGGCTCGTTGAGTTATGAACTCCGGCGAGTGGTCGTTGAGCTATGTTTTATATGTTTACGCTTTCGTTAATCTACAGGGACTTATTGTAAGGCGTTTAGCCTGGAAACGGTCAATTTTCAGGGAAAACTCTGCCCATTTCATCCCAGAATTTAAATAAGAAGTTAGGAAAAATGTAACGCTTCTGGCCTAGGGGCTGGGGGTGTTACAACTATGAAGAGACTTTTTCTCCTCTAGTGTGAATTGCCTCTATTTGCCTGCTTTTGGCCCTAGTTGCCCATTTGGATTTAGAGCTATTCCAAATGGACGAAAAGAATGCTTTTTTAAATGGAAATTTTGAGGAAGAGATCTACATGGATCAACCTATTGGTTTTGTATCAAAAGGTCAAAAAGGACAAAGTTTGTCGTCTTAAAAGATCTATTTATGGTCTCAAGTAGTCATCCAGTGCGTGATATTTTAGATTCCATCAAGCCATTATCTCTTTTGGCTTAAACATGGTATCTGAAGATCACTGTTTGAATGTCAAGGAAACTACAAAGGGGATTATGTTTCTTACTTTGTATGTTGACAATATACTGTTGGCTGGAAACAACATGGAGATGCTCTAGGCCACTAAGCAATGGCTATGCTCCGTCTTCGAGATGGAGAACATAGGTGAAGCTAGGTATGTCCTAGATGTAGAAACAATTCAAAACCGTTCCAAGAAGCTTCTTGGTTTAAGTCAAGAAATATACATTAATAAAATCTTGGAACGTTTTCGAATACATTATTCTAAAACCATAGACACTCCAATTGAAAATGATATAATCTTAATTCTCGACCAATATCCTAAAACAGACAAAGAAAATGAGAAAATGAACAGTGTCCCTTATGCAAGTGCAGTAGGAAGTTTAATGTATGTCACGTTGTGTACATGGCCAGACATTTGCTTTACGGTTGATTTGGTAAGTCGTTACCAAAGTAATCTAGGGCCTGCTCATTGGCAAGCCATCAAGAGGATCTTTTGTTACCTGTGTGGTACGACAGACTTGGTCCTTTGCTACCAAGGTGGGGATCTTAAGCTGAGAGGATATGCGGATGCTGATAGGGGTGGATCTGGATGAGCCTAGGTCTACCTCAGGATATGTGTTCACCCTAGGCGGGGGAGCCATATCTTAGTGCAATAAGAAACAAGACTACATAGCACTTTCGACTATAGAAACAGAGTATCTTGCTACTGTCTTGCCACTCAAGAGGCAATATGGTTGAGAAGTTTTCTCCAGGATCTCAATCTCACTCCTAGAGTTGATGATCATGTAGAGCTTATGTGCGACAATACTGTTACTATCTAGTTTACTAAGGATCCAAAGTTCCACAAGAAGACCAAGCATATTAAGAGGCGTTATTATTTCGTTCGAAACACCATAAAAGAGAAAGAGGTTGCCATTAAGTACATATCTACAAGTAGAACGATAGCTGATCCTTTAACTAAGTCTATTCCTAAAGACGCTTTTAAAGCTCATGTGATGAGCTTAGGTCTGCATAGAACTTAGTTTTCGGATGTATGTAAGTGTGTGATGGACATATTTTTACTTGTGTTAAGTATTTATGAAACGAAGAATGATGTCTCTTTTCAGATGTTCATGAATATACAAGTACATTATAAGGCCGACTATAATGTAAACGGCCTTCTGATTGGCCTAATCACATAGGCAATCTCCTTGACACTTGAGTAATAGGCATGATGAGACTAAATTATATTGGCGCTAGGTGTGCAATATTGATTATTCATACTAGGGATGTATGAATGAAGAGGATAATCACCTCAGTAAGGCTAAGATGAGACTCGGGGGAGTTGAATATGAAATAAGTTTTCATATCGAAGACTTATAGCCGAATCTTGAGTGCTGAGATTAACATGGGGTATGCTGATCTAGTAACTCAGGTTGATTTTTTAGGTAAAAGCCAGACTTATGATTCACATGGTATAGAAGAGTGACACGCTCAGTTTGGTGGGAGCTATGCCTTATGACACACTTTCATACTGTGTGTGCTAAACGTGGACCTATTTCATAAGTGATAAATGAGCTCCCTTTCCCTATCACTGTGTGACTCTCATTGACAATACTCATTGGCTTAGAGCTGTAATATGAAGTCAAAGTATGATGTTGCTACCTTAATGTATTATCCAAGGGCCAAGATGTATACGGTCTAGTCGGACACATTAGGAAAGCAGTTACGCTAAGAATGGATTATTTTAATTGTCTAAGGAAGAATCATTTATCCATCACCATATCAAGTTCGGGCGATTATATTAAGTATATAATCAATTGATATATCAGACATAAAGGGACAATGTATGTCATTGGTGATGTTTTGAATGATTCAGGGTATTGATATTTTGTGAAGGTGTTATATTAGTTAGATGGTTACTTGATATAGCATTATGGTTTTGTTTTTGGTCGCATGCTCAATTCCCAGAATGATGTGTGAGGGATTTTATTAGCAGTGAGATATGAGCCTCGTGGTCTTTGTGACCGAGGGGGAATTGTTGACCAGTAATGGTTACAATTAAGTACCATAATCACTGAGTGATATGGCAGTTACAAACTTACAATTGGGGATTAACACAGCATTAGTCTGCCATTATCTGTCGTTATCTTACAGATTATGGTTGAGGTTATGGGCCTCTATAAAAGAGTGTGTGCATTATAGGCTAAGACACACATCTGAACATAAACATTGTCTCCAGATCTAATACTCTCTGTCCTCTCCTTCACATAAACTTAGCCATCTCAATGGGTTCAGGTTTTGAGTGTGAAACTCTCAGTGACTTTGATAGTCATCCATTCGTGGGCAGTTTTCGAGCAGGCGCCAAAGATCTGAGAAGCTTCCGCCCAAAGGTAAACTCCAAACTACCAATACTAGTATTTAATATTCAAAATTGATGCTAATTTGTTGTAAGAAATATATAATTACTTGTATAATATGATTAAGTAGGAGAAGATAATATGCCAAAATTTAACGCTTGAAATTGGTCTGTTTTATTATTTTTTTTGAAAAATAAAGTGCATGTATAGTTCTAGAGAAGTATAAGATATGTACAAAAATTGTTCAAGCTATTAATTGACTAATCGAATTTTTCAAGCCTTTAAAACAATTATGCATATACACACACATGTATCTATGTATGTATGTATGTATATATGTATGTGTGTGTGTGTGTGTGTATATATATATATATGTGTGTGTGTGTGTGTGTGTGTTGTGTGTGTGTGTGTGTGTGTGTGTATATCATATTATATCTATATATATATTATATATATATATATATATATATATATATATATATATATATATATACATATAAAATTTGAATTTTAAAAAATATGGAATTAGCAATGAATTATTTATATAACAGTTCAAGAAGCAACATCAAATTAAGCCATCTCATTTTCTAACATATGTGTCAATAATTAGAAATTAACATACTATAAAAAATATTAATTGAGTCAAAGGAGATTTACTTTTGTTTTAAAGTATAGGGATGTTCTCCACCCTCCACTGAAAGTGCAATGGCAATTTAGTTTTCGCACTCCCGATACTAATTAGCAAGTCTTGAACTCATGGCACCAAGTTGCAAATCAAATAGGAGTAATTTATTCTGGGGGCTACTTCTGCAATTTGGAGCGGGAAAGATATTTAAATTTTATCATATTGAATATGGAGTATTAATGCATATCAATTTCTAAACAAACGTCCGTAGTATTGATTAATTTCATACAATATATAACAATGTTGATTATGGGCAATTTTCTTCCTCTTGATTTTTGGGTGTTCTTCCTCTTGATTTTTATGCATGTTGTTACTTTATTCATTGTTATTTTGATCACAATAAAAATCTATTATAATTTATGCATATGTTAGATTTAGTTAGATTTAACATTTAAACTTTTCTAATCCATTTGATTTTTCTAATTTTGTAGGTTAATCAATAATCAGAATTTCAAAACTTGAATTCTAGAACATACTAGGTCCAAATTAATATCTAGACACTAAAATTTTCTCACCTTATTTTATATAGGTTAGACAAATTTTTCCAACTTCTGTTTGGTTTAAATTTATTTCATGAAATGTCAAATAATGAATTATAATTTCCCAAGATTTTGACTGAAGCTAAGATAACAACCCTAGGTAGCCCCAGAGAACCAAATATTATAGGGTACCGTACCCGAACGCTGCCCTTCGTCGTCCGCAAATTTAAAAAAAAAGGCATATTCAATATCAACAGCTTCAAGAAACCGCGGCGAGTCCAATACTGGAAAACTTCATACACTCCACCGCCCCTTCTCTCCCTTCATGTCTTTATCGAATTATTTTCCTGAATTCGCTTAATTCCTCAGAAATCCAGGGCTGACTGAAATAATTATTCCATCTTCAGTCTCCATCCCTTTCAACTTTTTTCTTAATTTTTGGGTATTTTTTCCTGGTAATTCTGAAAACCTAATTTAATTTAATTCTGAGGTTGAGGGTGTTTTAGGAGTAGTTTCCTTTAGGAAGAGACTAGTATTTTCTTGACACGCAGATAATAGACTGATTGCTTTGAGTTCTTGTTAGGAAAAATATTAGAGCAACAACAATAGCGGAAGCGATAGGATGAGTTAGAGATTCAGAAATCAAGTGAATAACAGAAAACAGAAATAAGAAGACAAGAGATTTTACGTGGAAAACCCAAATCGGGAAAAACCACGGACGGCGACAGCACACCGACAAATTTCACTATGAGCAGAGTAGTACACCACAATCACTTCAGTGATTAAGAGCAGAATTACAATACTCTCAATTGTATTCTCTCACAAACAACCTCACTCTCTCAATGTGTTTTCTATATTGGAGTTCAGGAGTTATTTAGATCCTAGGCTTGACCCCCTTTATATAGGGTCTAAACAGTAGGGGTTTTCCCTTTAAAGTAGAACCCTAGCCGCCAGGAGGAATCCCCCTCGAAGACAGAAACCCTAGCCGCCATCCGAAAGAGGCGGCGAAAAGACACGTGGCACGACCGTGCCACGTGGCACGGTCACCCAGTGCCACATGGCACGGCCGTGCCACATGGCACGGCACCCCCGTGCCAATTTTCTGCCTCCCTCGGCTTGGTACTCCTTCGTCGTGGCATGCCCGTGCTCGTGCAGCGTCGTCCCACCGTGCCGGTACTCGAATTTTGGGCCATAAAACCCAACAATCTCCACCTTGGACCAAAATCTTCAATGTTCAACTTTCCGTCGCCGTCGTCTCACCCCAAAGGGTGATGCCCCCTATGGGGCTATGCCCAGCAGGGCCCTCAAAAACTGCGAATGCCAACTAAGTCCAAGCAATGCTTGAACTTAGCTCTAGGGAGATGACTTATATGAACTTTCCTTCATATAACCTGTCACAGTAGATGCCTGCAAGACATAGAGGCCTCCTTGCCTCAAACCCTTCAGCAGAATCCTACTGCCCTTTGAGACCTTCAGAACTCCACCTTCAGCTGAATATTTGCACCCTTTGGATTCAAGGGTGCCCAACGAGATGAGGTTACGCTTCAAGTCAGGAACGTGACGAACATTCGATAAAGTCCTGATAACACCATCATGGGTCTTGATTTTAACAGTACCGATTCCAGTTACATTACATTGGGCATTATTGCCCATGTGAACAACAGTTGAGTCAACTGGATCATATGTTGAAAACCAATCCTTGTGAGGACACATATAATAGGTACACCCAGAATCAAAAATCCAATCAGAATCGCTCCCCCCTTCAGTAGAGGTAGCAAATAGAACGTCACCATCAGAATCAGATTCAGCAAACGAAGTTTCAGCAGGCTCCTGAGAATTATCTTCCTCTTTCTCCTTCTTCTTTTGCAGTTTCCAGCAGTTAGCAATAATATGACCCAATTTACCACAGTAATTGCAGGTCTTTCCAGTATGAGGATTTTTAGACTTAGAACGGTTCTTACTCCTATTACCGTTCCCCTTTTCAGTTGCTGTACCCCTTACTGCTAATCCCTCAGCAGAATCAGCATGAATGTCAAGATCAAACTTCTCTTTAGACAATAGGTTTGACTTAACATCTTCAAACGATATAGTATTAGAATTACTATATAGCATAATCTCCTTAAAGTGTTTATAAGAAGGGGGTAACGACACAACAAGTAAAATAGCCTTATCTTCATCCTCAATTTTCACATCTAAACTCTCCAAGTCAACAAGAATAGAGTTAAACTCATTCAAATGCTTTTGGACAGGGGTACCTTCAGCCATACGAAAGGTATACAACCTTTCCTTCAACCGAATCTTGTTGGCGAGGCTCTTCGTCATGTAGACTCCAGCCGAGCCCAAAGATCCACCACAGTTGTCTTATCAAGCACCTCTCGCAGGACATGTGGTGCTAAGCACAACTGTATGGCTGAAACCGCCTTCAACTCCAGTTCCACCCATTCGTCCTCCGTCAACAACCCACGTCTCTTCTTTACATCTTCAACCCACTGTTCTTCTGTCATCTTCTCGGGTTTTACGTGAGGTCCCTTCAGAACCTTCCACAACCCGTGCTGAATGAGAACTGCTCTCATCTGCACCTTCCAGAGATTAAAACTAATCTCCCCATCGAATTTCTGAATATCTACCCTCATGATTGAAGACATCCTATAACCAAAGCTCTGATATCACTTGTTAGGAAAAATATTAGAGCAACAACAATAGCGGAAGCGATAGGATGAGTTAGAGATTCAGAAATCAAGTGAATAACAGAAAACAGAAATAAGAAGACAAGAGATTTAACGTGGAAAACCCAAATCGGGAAAAAACCACGGACGGCGACAGCACACCGACAAATTTCACTATGAGCAGAGTAGTACACCACAATCACTTCAGTGATTAAGAGCAGAATTACAATACTCTCAATTGTATTCTCTCACAAATAACCTCACTCTCTCAATGTGTTTTCTATACTGGAGTTCAGGAGTTATTTAGATCCTAGGCTTGACCCCCTTTATATAGGGTCTAAACAGTAGGGGTTTTCCCTTTAAAGTAGAACCCTAGCCGCCAGGAGGAATCCCCCTCGAAGACAGAAACCCTAGCCGCCATCCGAAAGAGGCGGCGAAAAGACACGTGGCACGACCGTGCCACGTGGCACGGTCACCCAGTGCCACATGGCACGGCACCCCGTGCCAATTTTCTGCCTCCCTCGGCTTGGTGCTCCTTCGTCGTGGCATGCCCGTGCTCGCGCAGCGTCACCCCACCGTGCCGGTACTCGAATTTTGGGCCATAAAATCCAACAGTTCTCTTAAAGGCTTAATTGATTTTCATGTGCTTGCAGAATTTTCATGGGAGTTTTGTCAAGTTCCTGCTGTTTATATTGTAGATTATACGCTCTCATGTATCGAAGTCGTACTCTCTTCAGACTTGAATAGAGTTTTGGTCAAGTCCGCCCTTTTCTTTCTTTTCCTCATAGCATCCTGGGCTGTCCCACAAACTTGAAATACTTACCTTTTCTCATTCCAACCCCATCCATGTTCCGTACCACACCATACCGTAGTCTGTCTATCTCCTCTTCCTAAGGAAACTAGCATCCCCGCGACAATCTCTCTCCTCCTATTTCCTCTCCTCTGTTCCTCCATCCCCTCCTTTCCCTCCCTCCTGTGTATTCCCCCCCCCCCCCTTCCCAGGTCTTTCCTCGTATTTTTTTTTTCCGGGAGTCAGGGCCTCCGTCCCTCTCTGTTTATCTCTCTCTCTCTCTCTCTCTCTCCGCCCCTGCCCCCGCCTGTCTCGATCTCTCACCTTTCTCTCTCTCTCTCATCGATGATCTTGGTGGTGGACAAAGAAGGTTCAATGCATTGTTGTTCAAACCTCGATCGCTTCCTCCATTGCACAACTGCCGTCGTCCCGTCCCGTGTCCTCCCCAAGGTACAGACCCTTTCCTTCCTTTCATTCTTCCACCATGAATTTGAATCAAACTCAACTTTTGATTCGTAATTTGATTGGTTGGAAATTGAACATTTACAGTCGGAGATCAGGAACCTAAACACTCTATGGCATCCATGGGAGAGAGACAACGTGGAGTACTTCACATTGGGTGATCTCTGGAACTGCTACGACGAATGGAGTGCTTATTGCGCCGGTGTTCCCATCCTTCTCAACACCGCCGAAACCGTCGTTCAGTATTATGTTCCGTATCTCTCTGCCATCCAGATTTTCACCAGCGCCCCTTCTCCTCCTATGTTCAGGTCAGCTAGCCTTCAGTTTTCCATCTTTACCGACAAGTTAAGCTTTAGAATTCAATTAATACGAAAATTGGGGGTCTGATTTTCAGGGAAGAAATGATGGAGTCGGGGTACAGCGAATCGTGCAGCGATGAGAGCGAGAGTGATAAGATGTCAAGATGGGATGGATGCTCTTCAGAAGAAGGAGGGTTTGAGCAAGAAAACCTCCCCCAACTCAATGACAGATTGGGTTATCTCTATTGCCAGTACTTTGAGAGATCCAGTCCTTATGGAAGAGTTCCTCTCATGGACAAGGTAACGTTTTTTTTTTTTTTTTTTTTTTTTTTTTTTTGGGGTTCCCCTTTTTGGAGCTGCAAGCTTCTGTTGTTGATAATGCTACTGTTTCACTTTGTTTTCTTTCTTTTTTTTTTTTTTTCGGCTCGTTGCTGCTGAACTCTTCCCCTGTTTTTGGAGTTTGCTTTTGCTTTATTGTGTTCATTGCTCCGAGATTAGTGTATCCGTACCAATTTGGAATACATGGACAGAGATTGGGTTGCCTTTGGTAAGGAAAGCAAATCTGGATAGTCAAAAAAATTTCCAAAAAAAAATCTGGGTTCAAAACTTCAAATGATTTTGTCACTAGAGAATTTGAGATACAGGGGATTTTTCTCTTTCTTTCTGCTATAATTATTCCTTGATTTTGCTCCAATACCAGAATGTCTGACAGAAAGTTGAAAGATCACAGGAAAATTATTCTTTGCAGTATAAAGGAAATAATTTGTTGCATCAGCCTTTTTGATTGTAGATGTCCATTTTTCAAACAAATTGAAAACTTTAGTTTCGGCAAAAAATTCTAAATTCAATATTAGTTTTGCCTTTTTTTTTCCTTTTGTTGGGGCGGAATGCTACACTAGGCAGCGGTGTATGTCGACAATCTTTATCTTATTATGTTTTGATTGGATCACCTTGTTTATAAGTTAGGGCTAATACTGTTACATTTGACCTTTTTAGATGTGACTTGGAGAGAATTTGGGGAAAGGATTTGGGTTTTGGAGTAGCCCTATTATGGACGTGTAGCAATATTGACTTGTGCGATTTTTAGTGTTAAAAAACTGTAGATGAAGCCAGGGAGTAGCCTACACCTTAATGGGTGAAAAGGGATAAGTGCGAATTGGAGTGGTTAGAGTAATATAGAGTTGGCTTGCACTCTATATACTGCACAACTTGTTTAGAATAATCTAGAGTTGGTTTACACTCTGTATGTCACTGCACAAGTTTGTTTTTTATAGTGGGTTATCATGGTATGACCATTATTTTTTGCAGGCACTTAATGCTATGTAATTTTGGATAAGAGATAATTGCCCATGCTTTAATGATATTGTTGAATCACCCGTTCACCTCCTCTTGTAGTCATTTCCAAGTGCACTGACTGTCATCTTGTTTTTTACTTGCTACTCTGTTAACTGGGCAAAGTAAAATGATTGTGGACCTTACGGGTGTATGTTTTGTGCATAAATGGTCAATTGATAGTGACCCATAGATGAGCACAAAGTCCTCAAAGTCTTAACAATTCTAAGATTGTTTCGGCACATCATGTGGAATATTCTGTGATGCTCTCAGTCACTAACCCTTTTTTTAAACTTTTTTCAGATTATCGAGTTATCTCGGAGATACCCAGGGTTAATGTCATTGAGGAGCGTCGATCTGTCACCAGCTAGTTGGATGGCGGTTGCCTGGTCTGTTTCTCGTCCTTTCATTTCGTCTTACAAACGTCGACGATTTTTTCGTGTTTCTTTAGCTACTAGCTTTCATATCAGTCCTTGAAGACAGATGTTGATTCTATATAATGTTTTTACTCTCGTAATTTTTGTCCATATGGATATGTTTTGTATTTTTCTGAGCGTAGCCATTCAACGTAACGGTGTGCAATTAGCTCACTATTGTCAACATTTGCACAGGTACCCAATATATCACATACCGATGGGGAGAACCATCAAGGACTTGTCTACATGTTTCCTTACCTACCATACTCTTTCATCCTCCTTTCAAGGTACCTTTCTCCTGTCGAATCAAAATAATTTTAACTTCTAAACACCTTTGATGAGAGTTAATTTCGTTTTCAACGTGGTCCTTTTAGCCGACCATTGTGATGCTCTGGAACCTTTATTTGTGCTTTGTTTACACACTATGACACTAGCTAGTGGGATTATTGAAGCGTTACCTAGGGATGCTTTTCATCAATGTCTTTGTCTTAATTTTTGATGTGGATCATGTAGATGACCCCATGGAGGGTATGGAGTGGGTGAAGAAGAGAAAAGAAGGAGAAGGCATCCCTCTCCCGGCTTTTGGCCTTGCCACTTACAAGATGCAAGGAAACGTATGGGTCGCAGGTAGGGGTGGCCGGGATCAGGAGAAGCTCGCCTCTCTTTGTAGCGTAGCTGACTCATGGCTAAAGCAGCTCAGGGTCGAGCATCATGACTTCAACTATTTCAATGGGATCAGGCGAGGGTGAAAATCTCTTGATGACCATATTTTGCTCTTTAACAGCGGGAATTTGACCAGAAAGTTTTTCCACTCTTGCTGGAGGTGGTCGCTCATTAGAATGAGGTCTGACACTCTTTTAGATCACATTCAGAGCCTGTATGGCTGTGATGTTGGTTGGTCGAGTCTATGCCTCGTAACAAGGTCATCAATTCTGGGAGGTTCTCTTATTTAAGATAAACCCAGCCCTTACACCATAGAAACAGTTAATTTATGTGCTAGTGAGTTATTCTACTCCGTTGCCATGTTGCATTTTCATG
The DNA here is from genome assembly GCA_029747015.1 of Carnegiea gigantea. Lineage (NCBI taxonomy): Eukaryota > Viridiplantae > Streptophyta > Magnoliopsida > Caryophyllales > Cactaceae > Carnegiea > Carnegiea gigantea. Next base: position 1,115,830 of record JAKOGI010000024.1, read on the forward strand.
TTGCCCAGAAGATGCCATCCTGCTTATTTTGTTCAGAGATTAGTGGGGATTAGATTCATAGCAGTTAGATCGATGTATAGGGAGGAGAGAAAGGCCCAAATGTACTGTCATCAAGCTCGGTAGTTAGGTTAATCACTCTTCATGGATTTGTGGTGTACATTCTCTTTCGCTATAATGAATCCATGAGACATGTTGGAAGTTGGCACAAGCCTTTGCTTTGCTCTATGTTTCTTCCTTTTTGTCCTTCCCCTATTTTGGTTTTTTTATTTGCTGTTGTTTTGCGTGACTCTTATTAATGAGTTCGGGTGGTCCTGCAGCTACCCCTTCCGGCATCATAGACTTCATCACTCCATAAAATGTGAATGGCATGCTTGTCTTTATAAGATTGAGAGCGAGTTTCTTTCACAAAAGTAGGTGGTCCCTATAGTCTTATCCCATTAACTTTGGTCCTCGTAATATGGTCTGCTTAATAACTTAGAGAAATCTAGTTGAATTAGAATATGGGTCACGAGGTAAAACAAGGCAGTTCACCGGTGGAAAAAGACACAGTACTTGTAAGTTTCTGAACTGCATATCTTGATTTCACTATCATAATTTGAAAACTACCTATACAATGTGATTTGATAGTCTTGATGTAATTTAAAACATAGTGGAATGACCAACAATTCTTAGTGTGATTCAATATACCAATTTATGATCTCTCTTGAATTTTATAATGTGCTACACTGCTACTGTATATGCAATTATATTTTAGAGTACATTTGTAACAAGCTAATATGTTGTAGCAATTTGTTTACCAGAAATTGTAAGTGTAATTTCTATTCCTTGATGGTGAACCCCCCCCCCCAAAAAACAAAAAAAGAAAGTCTATTTCTCTAACCATATTTGCCAAGATTTTTCTTCTTATTGGAATAATTTTTGCTTGCTATACATGAAAAAGTTGGATTTTACAATTATTGAGCTAGTTTTGCATGTTCAAATCCTAATAATTTCCTAGTAGTTTTAGCTAAGATCCTAATCATACCAATCTTTGATTAAGGTTGGGTTGCATGAAATTTAATTTTGAGTTATTTCTCTACTAGTCTTTTAATACTTTTAAATCTGTGACATTTTAATAAACAAAATAGAAATAAACTACTTTGATTTTAACCTGTTTTCCTACCTTCTTTCTTAATTTCTGACCTGTGATCTTAAAATGGGGGAAAAGCAACCACTCAGGTCGTGTAGAAGAGTATCCAATGTGCAGCTTGGTCAAGCCACCACAGTAGTAACGCTTCTGGGATGACAAATTCAACAGATTTTTTTTTTTTTTGGGGGGGGGGGGGGGGAACCACTAGTCAAGTGCCTTATATGCATTAAAAAAAAAATCGAATTTCATAGCACTTCTCCAGTACTATTTAATTAAATCTTGCAATTTTTCTGAACAATTTGTCCCGGAATTCCTCCATGTAGCCCACCTCTCTCATCCCTCTTATTTACAAGGAAAAAAAGTTTGAAACTCTTTAGAACTCTCTTTTAAGTTTCACCGGACAAAACACTATCACCAAGCTAAACTGGTCATCGATAGAGGTGATCAATATCGGTTAATATGAAATTTGGTTAATTGAAATTCAGTTAATAAGAAATTCAGCTTGCAAAAATTATGAATTGAAAACCGAATCGAAACTTTCCATTGAATTTTTAAGTTCGGCAAAAATAAAAACCGTAGCTGAACCAAAAAACTCGGTTAACCGAATTTTCAATGTGGTTATCAGTTAATCATTAATTTCAATGGTTAAATTTCAATTTTCACTCATTTTTAATGTAATTTAACTATTTATGACACCAAATATTAATTTACACATTATTCTATTTTTAGTCTTATCTTTTTATAATTATAAAATCTACATTTGACTAATATGAAATTAAGTATTTTTTGTTAAAAAAATTGAATTTTTGGTTTTGGTTAATTGTGTGGTTACCAAATTTCAAATGTAGGACCAAAACCCAAACCACAAAAATTTTTCAGTTCGGACAATTGTTTTGAAAAAGCGATGAGGTTAACTGGTTTTCCTGTTGTTCGGTTTGGTTTTTTAGTTTTTCGGTTTTACATTTTTTTTGCTCACCCCTAATCATCAATATCCATTTTTCAAATTTAGAAACAACGATAGGTTTAGATTATATTTAAGTACGGTGTCAGAACTTTAAATTCAACTAAATCATGTTGTTTCAATTTGTTATAAATAATTGTGGTCAGTATTTAACAACTTTCAACAATTTTCAGGATCAATCAACAACTTCCAACATTATTCATCAATTTACACAACTTTAAACACCATTGAACCCTTTTCAAAGTGCTTAACAGATTGGATTACATATCGCCTAATTGTCTATCGAAAATAAAATTCATTTTATTAATCACATAAATATGGATATTATTCTAAATTGTGAAAGAAATATTATTTTAAAAAAATAAATATTATATTATTTAAGTAGATAAACGTTTCATTATTTAATAAACTAAAGAATATTTTAAAGAATTTAATTAAAATTAATAAGGATATTTTGACACCAATAGTCCGTACTTCTGGTGAATTAGAGACTAATCATCCATACTTAAGAAATAATATCCAGTGTTCTCGTATGGTGCAAAGTGTAGTTTAAAGGATTGGAAAGGACTAGCTGACTGTATGACTAATAGGTGGCCTTTCCTTTTTGGGAGCCCACTTTTAAGAAATTCACCGTAAAACGTGATTATAGTAGAAAAGTCTCAGGATGAGTCATCTTTTGAGGAGTCTTTCCAGGCAGCGTATAAGTCAGGACAAAGCATATTGAAAAGGCATGTTATGATTCGAGAGGATAGTTTTGATTATTGAAACTGTTCCTGGTAACTATCTGAGATTCAAAAAGGAGTTAGGGTTTTAAGATGGTATCAAAACTGAGTTGTGATAGTAAGTTGCGTATGTAGATGGAAAGCCGTGGGCAATCACCTAGCAAGATATATATAGATATTGGAATGGACCGGTAGTTATAAGCACGCTTAAGGCAGTCAGTTTGTAAGGCTCAATGAAGACATTGTGCTCTTGGGGTGAACGTAATACCCCGAGTATGGCATAAAAGACTTAAATTGATCACTTATATTATCAAATGTGTACCTTTCTTTTTGAAGAATGTGTTAGCTGTAGAGTAGCCTTAGGATATGCGACCTCCAAGGATGTTTTTCAATATAGTATATGAGTGAGGACAACGCATATGAGAAAGCCTCAGGATGATATGTGGGGCCAATTGACAATCTTTGAGATCATTTTTTATAATTTTCTGCGGCCCAAAAAGAGGTCAGAGCATTACAAGTGCTTACTACTTTGAGGGTATTTATTTTGTGTTTGTACATACCATCACCAAGTAAAATACAGTTTGACTAGGTTATTTGAACATCTAGTGCCTTAAATCACAAAATAATATATACTATCATATCATTGTATCTGCAAACTTTAGGGATTTTATTTTCTTTGTATGAACACTGAGCCATAAAAAACTTTGATTTATATATCTGATGAAGTGCTACCTTGCTTGTTATACGTACATGATTCGTTTTCTTCGCATTTCCCAACACTATCAGTCATGTAAGGTGCATATAAATTACAAGATCACTAAAATACTAAGGCTCTATTTGGTCCTTAGAAAAATTGGTGGAAAGAAAAGTTGATGCAAAAAAAAAGGTGAAGGAAAAAAAAGTAGGGAGAAAATGCATTTTTTTCTTGTTTGAATTGAGGAAAAAATAAAAGAATTTGAATGAGAAATTTAAATGTTGATGAACTACTTGAATCATGTTGATGTTATCTAAGCAATGTGAGGTTGGAGGAGGTTGAAAATTTTCCTCAAACTTTCCTTGCAATTTTATGAGAAAAATTTTATCACTTGTTTCTAACAATTTTTCCATATAATTTTCCTCCATATTTTTTTTCTTTGTGATTTTCTCTAAATCAACCACAAGAAAAAGGTAACTTTCTCAAATTTTTTTCTTTCCACCAAATTTTCCAAGGTCTAAACTGGACCTAAGTGAAAATATGTTTAACTTGGTAATAATATATGCAAAATAAATACCCTCAAAATACAAAACATTGAATGTCATTTCTTAATTATGAAGTACAGTGTTAAATGCCCCTGAATGGGAAAAATTTGATTTTTCCTAAATGGACTCATCCAAGCTAGACCCGTAGACAAGGCCCATACCTTGGATAATGGGCCCATACCTTGGATAATAGGCCCTAAGACGCAACCCTATGGGCTCCCCATAGGGCCCTTCCATGCCGAGACCGGCGGCCCATACGGGTGTTCCAGGTAAGATTACTATTTCACCCCCTTGCCGAAGGGACTATAAATATTCACCTACCCTCCTCAGGAAAGGGGTTGGCAGTCTGATACATTGAACTCATATTGCATTCCCTTTCTTTTGACTTTTAACTTGGACCTCGGCTGACTTGATCGTCGAAGAGGCGTTCTACGGTCTACAACCCAGGGGTGCTCTTTTTATAGGTTGGGTCATTTGGAGAAGAGGACGTCAGGTGTTGCGCGCGAGCTGTCAGATAAACCTGTTTCTTCATCCTACACCATCATCAACAGTACTTCAGAAGAATCGTCCGAAATCAGATTGGTGCCGTCTGTGGGGAAGGAGTGGTAACGATGGTGGTAGGCGAAGAAACACGAGCACGGATTCGCAAGGACAAGGCCTCCGCGGCTAATGCCTCGGCGTCCCCTGAGGTGCAAGACTCCTCGGAGAGTTCGCGGGCAAATCCCCGACCAGCTAGCCCGCCTCTTCCCAAGAGAGAAGCCTACGTCACGGTGGATGCCCTGAAAAACTTTATGTCTACCATGATGGACACTATCACCCGACTGGTCTCAGAGCAGGTTAAAACGGTTATAAAAGCGGCTAACTCGTTCAGGCTGCTTCCTCATTTTGATTATGTACCTACCGTCTCCCTGTTACACAGAGCGGGAGCGGGAGGTATCTCAGTCGAATAGGAGCAGTCGGCCCTAAATGGAGCAGCTAGGTAGGCGTGCGACAGCGAGACCTAGTGACCGCCCCACGTAGGGGGCAACAGCCAAATCAACAACTGCTTCTACTCCCTATGCAACCTATTCCAGGCGAACGGCCTGGCTCGAGGAACAAGAACAGACTTCCAAACCTCGGGGGTGATCTCGGGTAGGCGACAGCTCAGCCCGGAACACCGTGCCCACCTTGACCGGTCGCCCGCGAGAGCTTCGAGGCACGGCCGGGAGAGGAAAAGTCCTTCTGTTGCTAAGGTGGAGCACCATCCTGAAACCCCCATCACGTTGTCGGGAATAGCCGCTTGGCCGATTGCTCCTCCCTTCTCCAACCCATTTAGCATAGAAATCATGAACGCTCCGGGCTACGGGAAATTCAAGATGCCCACGGTAGACCTTCACGATGGGACGACACATCCCGAAGAGCATCTATGGGGTCTATAAGGTGCAGATGTATGTGCATGACGTAGATGATGCCGCTTATTGCCGCTATTTCCCTGCTACCTTAAAGGGAGTGGCGCAATGATGGTTTAATGGTCTGCCCCCAAGAAGCGTCACTTGTTTTCAGGACTTAGCTGACAAATTTCTTAGCCAATTCATCACCAGTCGGAAGGAAAGGAGGACTAGTATCCACCTATCCAAAATAGAGCAGGAGCCACCATAGTCCCTCGCCGAATTTGTCAAGCGCTTTCATCAGGAGGCGGTGCTGATTTCGGACCTAGAAGATGGGTGGCTTATACCTCTTTCTTGAACGGTCTCAGGAGCGGCCGTTTCAAGTTCTCCTTGCTGAACAGAAGCAGACCACGTTGGCCGAGGCCCTGAGAAAGGCCGCAGATTTCATTCGCACCACAGAGATCTGCGCTGACGATTCCGACGCCCAGAAGAAGGCTAGGATCCGGGGGATAAGAATCTTAATCATGGTGACAAGAATTCCGGCCCCCAAGGAAGGAGGCCGTAGTTCGAGGCAATTGACCCTCGGTTTACTACCGATGCCAGAAGCATCCTGATGGAGGTTAGGGGACACCCCATGCTCCAAAGACCGCCATCCATGACCGCAACCCTAAAACCGCAGAATGTCAGGAAATACTGCAAGTTTCATGAACAAAGTGAACACACCATTACTGAGTGCCGAGAGCTGAAGAAAGCCCTTCATGAATTGGCAGACAGGGTTCAGATCGACCGATTTTTAAAGAGAGGACCCCGGTTCATTCGACAAGAATAGGAGCCCGTACAACTCCAACCGTGAAATGAGGAGTGTTCGACGGAAGTTGTGGCCATAATTGTTGGAGGTTATGCAAAAGGAATGACCCGGTCAGCTTTGAAAGCTCAGCTCAAAAGTACACAGCAGCTACTTACTACTGAGCAAGGACCCCGCAGAATGGTGCCCACAATGGAGTTTGGTGGGAAAGAAGCTCGACGATTTGCCTCTCCGCACAATGATCCCTTAGTTGTTGAGATGAAGATAGCAAGTGCAATTGTACGGCGAATTCTGATCGACACGGGTAGCTCTGTTGACATCATAACCTGGGATTGCTTGAAGAAACTCACGTACCCCAGACGTGACATCGTCCCCTTAGTGCACCCCATCTTGGGCTTCGGCGGGCAGGAGGTGAACCCACTGGGATGATCCGCCTCCCTGTACGCTTTGGTCACAAGCTCAAATCCAAGAACTTGGAGGTCAACTTCTTGGTCGTTGATGTGCCCATGGCCTACAATGTGATCCTAGGGTGTCCAACCCTTCATAAGGTGAAGGCCGTCATCACCCCATACGTCATCCAGCTCTAATTCGAGGCTGATGATGGAAGCGTCGGTGGAATGCGTGGGACCAACGGACGGCCTTGGAGTGTTACTTGGTGAGCATCAAACCCCTCGTAGAGCGAACGAATGACCACGGACCTGACCGGCCGTCCGAGGCAGAGAAGCGTGCAAGGGCTGGACTAGCCACCATGGTCCCAGAAGCATTGGTCTTCCACACCCTCACCTTGGCGGAACCCTCACGGCCTTGACTAGAGGCGACAGGTGATGTGGAGCAAGTTTCGCTTAAAGAAGAGTAGCCTGAGCACGCGGTTCAGCTGGCTCAAGATATCATGGCCCTCGATTGGCGATCACTGCTCTCCCTCCTATGGGAACATAAAGATGTCTTCGTGTTTGGCCCTGAGGAAATGCCCAGTATCGCCCCCACTGTTATGGAATACTGACTGAATGTGGACCCTCATCACAGGCCGATCATCCAAAAGAAGCACCATATGGGCCCGGAGAGTGTGGTCGCTGCCAATGCTGAAGTACATAAGTTGCTAGAAGCTGGGTTTATTCAAGAATGCTAATACCCTGAACGGATCTCGAATGTGGTGTTAGTGAGGAAGCCTAACGGGACTTGGAGAATGTGTATGGATTTCACGGATTTGAACAAGGTCTGCCCAAAGGAAAGCTATCTGCTGTCGAAAATTGACAAGTTGGTGAATGCCACGGCCGGACATGCCTTATTGAGTTTCGTGGACTCTTTCTCCGGGTACCACCAGATACCCCTCTGCCCGGAAGATCAGGAAAAGACCGCGTTCATCACGGACCGCGGCCTCCATTGTTATAAGATGATGCCTTTTGGATTAAAGAACGCAGGGGCCACTTACTAGTGCTTGGTTAACAAGCTGCTCGAACCCCTCATTGGTAAGACCATGGAAGTCTACGTCGATGACATGATAGTAAAAAGCAAGACCGATGGGGATCATGGCCATGATTTGAGGAAGACGTTCGATATACTCCGGGCCTTTAGTATGAAGCTTAACCCCAAGAAGTGCATATTTGGGGTACGATCGGGCAAATTTCTCAACTTCATGATCAGCAGCCGCGGAATCGAGGCTAACCCGGACAAGATCTGGGTCGTCCTCGACATGAAGCCGCCACGGAGTGTAAGACAAGTGCAATGCCTAACCGGCTGCATAGCCGCCTTGGGCCAATTTATGTCCTCGTCTGCAGACAAGTGCCAGTTGTTCTTCTGCGTCTTACGACAGCAGGCAAACTTCAGTTGGGACTAGTAGACTGACGAGGCTTTCCAAGCCTGGAAGACATACCTGGCTCAGCTACCCAAAATCGCCAGCCCCCTGGAAGGGGAAATTCTAGTCCTGTATTTAACTATTTCAAAGCACGCGGTCAGCGCTGTTCTCATAGTGGAAAGGGCAAAGGAGTAGATCCCTGTGTACTACGTAAGTTACGCCTTGGTGGGGGTAGAAGTTAACTATCCCCTTATAGAGAAGTTTGCCTATGCCCTAGTGATGGCCAGTCGGAAGATGAGGCCTTACTTTGAGGCTCACAAGATCCTAGTCCTAACCGATCAGCCCTTAAAGAATGTCCTTTAGAAGTTAGATGCCTCAAGGCGGCTCTTCAAATGGGCCGCTGAACTATCACGCTATGATTTGGCCTTTAAACCATGGCAGCCCATCAAAGCCTAGGCGTTAGCCAACTTTCTGGCCGAGAATATAACGCCAATCGAGGAAGGTGATTTGCACCCGCGGCCCTGGAACTTGTATGTGGACGGCTCGTCCACCAAGGACGGGAGTGTTGCCGGCCTTATCATTGAAAGTCCTACCAGGGCACGGCACGAGCACACTTTAAAGTTCATGTTCAGGGCATCCAATAATGAAGCAGAATACGAAGCCCTCATTGCGGGAATAGAGATATGTTACATCGCGGGGAGGCGAATTCTATCCAAGCCTTCTCTAACTCCCAGTTAGTCGTTAGCCAGCTCAACAGCGCATATGAAGCAAAGGACGACACCATGGCTACCTATGTTCGGCGGGTACGGCAGGTGACTAACTTACTAAAGCACTTTGCAATCACACACATCCCTCGCTCAGAGAATCAATAGGTTGATGCCCTGTTTAAACTGGTAAGCTCATCCGATGACGGGAAGCCCAAAAACATTCAGTGGGAGACCCTGACGAAGAGGAGTATCGACCTATACGAAGTTTTGTGGTTAGACAGAAGCTCGACATGGATGGATCCTATCCGCGTGTACCTTACTTACGGTACCCTGCCTCCGGATCCCAAAGAAGCGGATAGAGTGAAGAAGAGGTCGAACTAGTTTATCCTATATGAGGGGATCTTATATAAGGGATATTTTGCCTGGCCCCTCCTACGTTGTGTAACCCTGGAAGACAGGAAAATGATATTGGAAGAGCTGCACGAAGGCGTTTGCAGCACACATGCCGGAGGTCGCACCCTAGCTATTACAGCCATTCAAACTGGCTACTATTGGCCCAGTTCGTGGGAGGATGCCATGACACTAGTGCGGACCTGTGACAAATGCCAGAAGTTTGCCCCCATCCAACGAGTCCCCTCCATCCCCATGACGCCAATCGTCAGCCCCCTGCCGTTCACCATGTGGGGAATGGATATCCTCGGTCCTTTCCCCAAAGCTACGGGGCAGCATAAGTACCTTTTTGTGGCAGTTGACTACTTTACCAAATGGATAGAGGCCGAGGCTGTAGCCTTTATAACTACCGCTGAAGTGCGAAGGTTCATTTGGCGGAACATCATCTCTTGCTTTGGCATCTCTCGTGCCATCATCGTTGATAACGGTAGGTAGTTTGACACCAGTAGGCTCACGGACTATCTCAGGAGCTTGGGCTGTCAAGCTCGATTCACCGTTGTGGCTCACCCTCAGACCAACGGCCAAGCAGAGGCGGCCAACAAGTCTATCCTCCATGGCCTACAGAAGAAACTTGATGATGCAAAGGGAAAATGGGTGGAAGAACTGCAAGGCGTCCTATGGTCCCTTCGCACCACTGAGAAAACTGCTGCTGGCGAAACCCCTTTCATGTTAGCTCATGGGTCTGAGGCTGTTCTATCCATAGAGGTCACCCTCCACACTTATCAGTTAACAACTTTCCAAGAAAAGTTGAATAATGCAGCGCTCCAAGAAGTCCTCGACCTCCTCCCCTCCATCCGTGGCAACGCTCTCCTTCGAGAGGCCCTCTATAAACTCTGCATCGCACGCCTGCACAACCGTTCTATGCGATTGCAACCGAATCATGTGGGCGACTTCATTCTCCGGCACATGGAGGTCGTAGCTTGTGCGGGGGAACATGGAAAACTCACTGCTAATTGGGAAGGTCCATACAAGGTTGCGTCTCAAGCTGTACCGGAACGTATCAGCTCGAGACTATTAGCGGCTCTCCCATACCACGAACCTAACATTTCAGCAACCTGAGAAAGTACTGTACTGTACTTACGCTCATGCTTTTCCCTTTCCTCCAACGGACATGTATTCTTTGATCACAAGTAAAAAAATCAGAAGCCCACGGCGGCCACGTTTGCACTTATACGCACCCTCCTTTTCTCTAAGCACGACCTGATGGCCAATCGCTACACTCTTAGCCCCAATGGGGGTTAAGGGTCTCTAAGCACAGTCTTATGGCCGTTCGCTGCACTCTTAGCCCCAATGGGGGCTAAGGGTCCTTGAGCACGGTCTTATGGCCGGTCGCTACACTCTTTGCCCCAATGGGGGCTAAGGGTCCCTGAGCATGGCTTTTTGGCCGGTCGCTACACTCTTAGCCCCAATAGGGGCTAGGGGTCCCTGGGCACTGCTTAATGGCCGGTCGCTACACTCTTAGCCCCAATGGGGGTTAAGGGTCCCTGAGCACGGCCTTATGGCCGGTCGCTATGCTCTTAGCCCAATAGGGGCTAAGGGTCCCCGAGTGCGGCCTTATGGCTGATCGTTACACTGTTAGCCACAATGAAGGCTAAGGGTCCCTGAGCACGACCTTATGGCCGATCGCTACACTCTTAGCCTCAGTAAGGGCTAAGGGTCCCAGAGCATGGCCTCATGGCCGGTCGCTATACTCTTAGCCTCGGAGGGGGTTAAGAGTCCCGGAGCAATGCCTCATGGCCGGTTGCTACACTCTTTGCCCCAATGGGGGCTAAGAGTCTATAACCACGACCTCCCGGTCGGTCACAATGCAAGTTGCGTATTCCTTAGCCAAACAACACGTCACTTGCTCTTCCGCTTGGGGGCTGCTACCCTATGGCACATGAAGAACGAAAACACAAGCTAAAATGAAAGAATAAGTACGAAACAGAAGAACGATCAACGAAAGAAGCTGGTTACCAGAAATGAACGTTTTTCATTAATGAAGTACGAGTACAACCTCTAACCCAAAAAAAAAAAAAAAGACAAGGAAGAAAGAAGAAAGAACAAGGAAAAAAGAGGGGGTTACACATCAGGCTCTCCACTATCCTCATGACCCTCCTCCTCAGAGGCCTCGGCCTCAGCATCCAAGGGGTTAGTTGCCTCATCCCCTGCACCCTCACCCTCGCCAGGAGGAGGAATAAATTCCACTTCCTCAGGGTCGTGGCCTTCGTCCTTGGCCTGCTGGCGCTCGTCTACGTAGTGGAGGTAGGCCTCAAAATAGCTATCCTCCTGAAATTCCTGAGCTAGCGTCACTATGACTTTATGCAAATACCCCAAGGTATCAGCACGGCCCTGCTGATAGCCTTGCTCCTTGGCTTAAGCCACCCTCTCAGCCCTCGCGGTCGTTTCAGCCTTGGCCTTTGCGAGCGCCTCCTCTAGCTGGCACCACAAATACTTCTTTTCGGCTTCTCCGGCGTCCTGATCAGCCTTTAGCTTTTCCCAGCATCGCTGGTACCGAGTCGCTAGCCCCTCCAGCATTCGGCTCTCCGCCGTGGCTGTCGCCCCCCGAGCGAATGCTTCGGCCATTGTCACCTCCTGCTCGGTGATCTTCGGGGAATCCGAGGTGCCCAAGATTGCTAAGTCTCAGGACTTAACTAAGTCCTAGACAAGTGAAAACTTGGTCGCAAGATCCGCCTTGATGAAATTGGTGGATGGCAGCTGGGCGCTCGTGGGAGAACCGCCGACGGCTTGAGAAGCAGCTCCCATGGTCTTAGAGGGGGTTTGTTCCTGGAGGTCGGGGGTATGATCCCCAGTTGATTGACTACCAGATTGCCGAGGGACGGACCATCCGGCTCCTACTTCCCCCGCATGGGTAGAGGCGGACGCCGCGGTCTCATCAATGCAGTCCTCATTTCGTTCCCGCTTGTGGACCGGTAAGTTGATGGCAGGTTTCTTTCCGCGCAGTACTAGAGGGGGTGCCTGCGGTCAAAATAACTTAGTTATATTACTCCAAACCTGGGATCACAAGAAAAAGGGGTGAATAAGGTTCTGAAGTGTACCTTCTTGGCTTGTTGGTTGACAAGGCGTTGCCTCTCCTCTTCTCCACGATGCTTGGCGTCAACTGCCACTTGCTTCAGAGTGGCATCCCCGGTCTCAAAGACCGTCAATCTCGCCCTCGCTTACTCTACATAAAATAAAAGGGAAGTTCGATCAGAACCAAATAGAAAAGTTGACTAACATTGGGATGACCAATACCCTTAGAAAAATTCTTAAGGATCAAAAGGCCCGTCGCGACAACGAAAAAGTCGTTTTCAAAAAACTTTAACTTAGGGAGTCAATTCAAAAGTTCTCTATCACTAGACTTGCTCTTCCTCCTCTCAGGGCCCTTCATAAATTATATCGCCTAAGCCATAAACTTCGGGATGGGCTGGGGCTTATCGTCCTCCCCTATGTAGAATCGGAAATAACGGGCCGTTTTTCTTTCCTTGGCTGTGGGCTCCCCAAAAGGGTTCCTAACAGGCTTACTCTCATTCTAATCAGGAACGTCTCCACAACCTAACTCTCGATGGACAAATAAGAAGTCATATTTTCAATGCTTCACCTTTGACTTCTTCTCGATAACCGTCATGAATCCTAGCCTGTTGTTGAAACAATACCATCCCAGGTCCCTGGTCTCCTTGGGGGCCCTCTGGACGGCATGCACGAGACTAAACGCTTGTGCCGAGCAGGTGAGGCCGCGTATTTTGCAAGTAGCGATAAAAGAGCAAATGTTGTGCCATGATGTAAGCACAACCTATGCGGGCGCCAGTTCATACTTGTTCAAAATCTCTTCAATCACCCGGTGAAGAGGAAATCGGAGACTGTAGTTGAGAGCCACACGATAAATAGCTATACATTTGGCAGGCGGCTCATTCACGGTGGTGTCTGCCTCGGGGATTATGAAGGTGTATCCAGCAGGCAGGAGGCATTGCTTCTTGAGGGTCGTCCTTTTTAGTGTAGGAACGACTTTGGGGTCGGGAAAGTGACTGCCCGGACCGTCTTACAAGTCCAAGCGGGTTAGGGCCCCTGGGAACTCTGGTCCCTCTGCAACGATCTCTAGAGCCAGTCCTATGGGCAAATGGCCTTTTCTCTTAAGTATCGACTTACTCGAAGCCGGAAGCCCTTCGTGGGACGAGGAGCTAGTCAACGCCCCGTCCGAGGACGAACCTCTCGACAAGCTGTCAGAAAAGGAGAAGGAGGTCTCTCCCGAGGTAGAGCTAGTACTAGTGGAGGCCACTTCAGCCCCTGATTTTGATGAGCTTAGGGCAGAATAGGGATTACCTTGTGTACCATCGGCCAACAACTCATCTGGAGACATGATGCAGGGGGTAGACTTGGTGTTTGCCATTCTTCGTACCTGAAAATCAGTCATAGAGTTAGCTATGGTGATCTCCCATGGATATGAGACCTCTACCTCAGGACTGAGGACACTAGGGGTGGAGGAGTACTCGCAACTAGACCACGAGGGAGTGTCTGGTTCCAAAAGAGGCACCGCGTAGGGAATCTTTGTGGGTTCCCTGCATTAATTCTTTCAGGGAACACCCGCCACCGCCCAACCATCAATAAAGGCCGGGAGGCTAGGGAATTGCGAATTGCGGCCCTCCACTTGGGGACAGGCTAACCCCTCAGGAACGTCCCCACTAGATGAGCAAGACGATGACATAATTTACAAGTATAATAAACAATGCTTCGAAGAGGTACGAGGGTGTACCTGCGGAAGATGAAGATTCAAGGAGGTTGTTTAAAGATGAGGATGAATACTCAAGCAAAGCCTTCAAAGATACAAGGGGGGAGCTTGAGACACTACAATGAATTTGAATGCAAAATAGGAAAGGGGGGTAGAGCCTATTTCTCTAGAAATCGTTTCTCTGTAGGTGGTTGAAGTACGAGATGAGCAGATGACCCTTTCTGCCAAATCCTCACCCTTATATAGAGCAAGGAGGCAGGACACACCTCTCGAGAATACCCAACAGGCAGAACCCTTCCCAACTGAGACACATGATGACTTGTTATCACCTCGTCATTAGTAAGAAACCCTAGACCTCGGGGGAGAATGGGTCTCTGAGTGCACTCCCTGACGACCAGTCGCTATCTGCCTAGCCCCAAGAGTTGGGGGGTCCTTGAGCATGGCCTTATGGCTGGTCGCTACACTCTTAGCCCTAGTGGGGGCTAAGGGTCTATAAGCACGGCCTTATGGCCGGCGCTACACTTTTAACCTCAAGGGTCCATGAGCATGGCCTTATGTCCGGTCGCTACACTCTTAGCCCCAATGGGAGCTAAGGGTCCATGAGCAGGGCCTTATGGTCGGTCGCTACACTTTTAGTCCCAGTGGGGGCTAAGGGTCCGTGAACACGGCTTTATGGCCGGACGCTACACTCCTGGCCCCAATAGGGGCTTAAGATCTATGAGCACGGCCTAAGGGCTGGCCACTACACCTTTTAGTCGGTTGTTATACTCTTAGCCCCATTTGGAGCTAAAAGGATCCCAAAGTAGGTCCTAGGGCCGAGCGCTCCACTCAGCCCCAGTAGGAGCTAAGGACCTCAGAGCATGCTCTGTGGCCGATCGCCACACGTTTAGCCCTTGTGGTGTCTAAGAGTTCCAGAGCACAGCCTCACTATCAGTCGCTATATTCCTAACCCTAGCGGGGGTTAGTGGTCACAACATGTGCACGCAAACAAACAGAACAAAGAGGCGAGTCGTAAGAGGATATTTTATTGTAACAGCCGAATCAATACATAGTTTTCCTGCAAGCACAAAAGGCAAGTACATATGGAAGCCCCTATGCCTACTCCTCGTCACTTGACATAGGAGAAGCATCACCTAAACCCGAGGCCTCCACAGGACCGCTAGAGGATGCAAGGTTAGCGGGCGGGTTCATAGGGCGCAAAATACAGGCTCCCCTGAGCCTGTACTCGACGTTCTCGAACCAAAACTCGAAGGGACCCCAATGCAGCTGCTGCAGGGCCCACATCAGGCACTTCGCTGAGATTCTGTATGTGATACCCCGCTCCGCAACCTCCTTTACGACCATGGCGTAAAAGATCGCTTGCACCATCTCGAGCGTGTTAGAGTCCTGAGCGTACTGCGTAGCCACACTAAGGTCGAAACTCAAACAGAGGATGAGGTGATCCTCAGGGAGGGGCCTCGGGTGCTCGGCCGAGGTCTCCATCGGCAGCCATTGAAAGGTTTCTCGAGCGTATTTGGTCGCCATCTCGATGCTAGTGAAATTCAGAAAGAGAACCATTTCTTTCTGCTTTCCCTCTCTTCTCTAAAGGATTGGAGAATGGGCAGGAGGTGACATGACAAAGAAAGACTCGTTGCCCTCTTTATAGGGAAGGAAGCAGCCCGGAGTACACTGCCTTTCCCGAGGCATCCATCAACTAGTCCACCTTCGAAATGTGGCACTTACAAAAAGGGACCCCATTCATGAAAATAATAAAAGTAAAGGATAAGCAATGAAGGCGAAGAATTGTCTGCTTCTGAAAGAAAAAGAGGGCGGTATTTTATTAGCAAGATCTGTGATTACACACAACCCTCCTCATAGGGGGAACATACAAGGGGAGGGGAATCTTAATACTACTCCTCGTTCGCTCGACAGGGGGGCACGTCCCTCCGTCTTGAAGTCACCGTTGGGCCTGGCCGAGGGCTATACACCGTCTCCACCGGGCGAGGGCACTTGGGCATCTTTAAGCTTGTCCTTTAGAGACAACAGCCACACTTCAATGATGTCCCATCTCAGCTTCCGTAAGTCCAACATCAGGCTCACCCCAGTCTCCCTCCTAATGAGCCTCAGCTTTGCTGCGTCATTGATCACCATGGCATAAAAGATGGCCTGTACCATCTCAGGGATATGGGCAGCATGTGCAAATTGCATTGAAACAATATGGTCGATCTCGGGACAGTAGGTCATGAAATGCAAAGGGAGCAAGTTTGGACGAAGGCTTGATGTTTCCCTCACGGACCAGCGAAGGTTGTCCTTAACATACTCCGCCACCTGTACGGTGTCACCAAAGGAAGAAAAGGAGGTCGTCCTCCCTCTTTAGGGACCGCCGGCTAACATCGTGTTTGTCGAAGGATCGGCTGGATGAGAGGCCTGAGCTCGTTGGAGCCTTCAGGCATTGTCCCCGAGCCATGCTTCCACAGAGCCCCAGTTCAACTTTCGCATGGCCTACATTATGCAGTCCATGGTAAGCCTGCATGAAAGGCCCAACTCAATGGGGTCATCTATAATCATGGTGTAAAAGATTATCTGCACCATCTCTGGGGTGTTGGAATCGCGAGCATATCCCGTCGCCACCTCAAGGTTGAAATGGGGACAGAGGCTGTGGTAGTCCAATGGAAGCGGCTTAGGGCCAGGAGCCGAGGGATCCCTTAACGACCATCGAAAGTGGTCACGGACGTACTTGGCTGCCTGTTCCGTGCTGGCGAAATTGGGAAAGAGCTTCATTTTCAATTTCTCTCTCTTCTCACTTTTCGTCCGCAAGGGAAAGTATGAAGTTCTATGAGCATCTCATCTTCTTTTATAAAGAGAAGAGACCGATGTCCAAGGAGGTGCAACCCCCGACGATACAGCAAGCCACTCCGACCTCGCCACGTAGCTTCTACAACTTGGAATCCTGACCAAAAGTAAAATGCAAACATTTTTGTGGCCCTAGAGCTCATCATTCAACACAAAGTGCAATGTATAGCGGGAAGGAAACAGTTCTCTATGACAAAGAAATGCCATTTTATTATCAAAAGCACCCACGAGGGGCAGCCCAAGGAAAGAAAGGGGATGATACAAGAGACAATCTAAGATAAAACTAAGGCTACTCCTCGTCACTAGAGGGGGCAAGGGGCTATTTGATCCCGAGCTCTCTTCCTGACCGTACGAAGGACCACGGACCTCCACTGCGATGAGCCATTGCCAAAGCTGCGCTTCTCTTAGTTCGCGATCGACACGACTCATCCAGGCCTCAAAACTTGACCACCTCAAACCCACCAGGGCCGACTTCAGGCTGGTGGCCGACTGCAGGCCTTCGGCCATAAAACCATGTACCATATATAACTCTACGGCTCGTTCAATAACATGGAATAGAATATCGCCTGCATCATTTCAGAGAGCTCAAAGTCGATCACCGCTCCCTCAGCCTCGGGCAATAAAAAGCATGGACATAGGACGTGATAATCTTGGGGAAAGGGGTGAGGCGGACGTGTAGCTCTCCTCCAGCGCCAGATAAAGGACTGCCTCACATAGTCAGCCATCTCGCTGGTGTTGTAGAGGGAAGGAAATGCCATATTGAAAGGGGAAATGGGCGTACCGATCATTCTTTGTCCTCCCTCCTCTCCCGTTGTACCGCTTCCTCCCGAAGGATGGATACCTGAACATCATGTATAGGAGTATGAAGTTGTATTTATAGAGGGGGCGTAGGGAGAGTTGGGAGACAGGGAGATACTCCCAAAAGCCTAATGGCCAACTCATTTCAGCCACGTTGCCATCTAGTCAGCACAAATTGAGACCAGCACAAACCAAGTAATGACTATTTAGGAAGGCATGAAAGCACTGCATTTTCATTACTGTCAATATAGGTGATAAAAAAAAGAAAGAAAAAGAAAAAGGAAAAGCTAGTGGGGGGAGAGGTCGCGCGTTCAGGGGCTTAATGGCCTCACCCCTGTTTGTCATCGTCAAAGGGGGAGGCCGCCCCTTCACTGGCTGAGCCCTCACCCTCTAACTCCACCTCTGAGCCCTCTTCCTGTGAGCCGGCTCTTGAAGTTTCCTCTAGTGTCGCCTTCATCCGGAATTGGGTTTCGAAAATTCAAAGGTGCTCCAACGAAGCTCAGTGAGGGCTGACTCCAACGTTCGAAGCGCTCGCTCGTGCAAGACCTCAAGCATTTCGGCCTCATTCAGAAGCATTGCATAAAAGATTACCTAGGGCAGCTCTAGGAGTCCATAGCCCTCGACAGCCCCCTCGGCCACGGCCAGCTCATAGCTCGGGTATAAGGCCTAAAAGTCTTTCGGGAGAGGCGACGGGGGAAAGGCAGCCCCATGCCGGTTCCATGCAAAGTGGCGGACAACGTACTCAGCCATCTCCTTAGTACTGAGGGAGCATGGGAAAACCATGGAAAGAATGCCGGATAACGATCGTTACGGAAAAATAGAGAATGGATCACCCCCTCCTCGGCAGTTGCCCTTTATACTTGTGAAGAAGGCAGTATCCTAAAACTGCCGTCTAAGTCTCGAAACTTGCCCAACTATAGTCGGTGGCCAGAGGGTAGTCCGTTACAAGGGCCCGGGATGCATGCCGACCATGGATAGTTCACCACGTTCTACCTGACTACTCGCCTAACTCGACGTGCAGGTGAAATGTGGGGGGCTAAGTGATTGGAAAAAATCCAATTTTTCCTAAATGGGCACATCCAAGTTAGACCTGTAGACAAGGCCCATACCTTGAATAATGGGCCCTACGACGCAACCCTAGGGGCTCCCCCTAGGGCCCTTCTATGCTGAGACCGGCGCCCCATGCGGGTGTTTCAAGTAAGATTGCTATTCTACCCCTTTACCGAAGGGGCTATAAATATTTACATATCCTCCTCAGGAAAGGAGTTGGCAGTCTAATACATTGAACTCATATTGCATTCTCTTTCTTTTGACCTTCGATTTGGACCTCGACTGACTTGACCATCGGAGAGGCGTTTCTAGGTCCACAATCCGGGGGTGCCTTTTTTGCAGGTTAGATCATTCGGAGAAGAGGATGTCAGATGTTGCGTCCGAGCTGTCAGATAAATCCGTTCCTTGATCCCACGCCATCATCAACACTACTTCAGAAGAATCCTCCGGAATCACCCCCGAAAGCACATATTGGTGTCCAAAATCCATTTAATTTTTACGTTGGCTCCCTCTCCCTCTCCCTCTGGTAAAGATGTACGAATTCAAAGGATGCACTTGTGCAGAACATTTGAAGTTCTACAGTAAAAGAAGTTATGAATTGTAGTTTAGTTATTATGTTAAATTATGTTTCATTGATATAGTACAAAATATTTAATCTTAAATTTTTAACGTGGAGATGGTATGTTCTTATACGCGTGTAACCGGGCTTTTATATTTTGTTAGTAAAAATAATACGTAGCTATTTTGGAATCTGAAATTAAATTATGCATTTCATAAAATCTAACAATAAAGAAAATTATTGTACCAGTCCTCAATAGCAGTAATAAAGATCCTTCAACACAAACTTGATTTGTATTTTTTACTCCTACTTCAAACCATGCAAATAGCAAATTATTTATGTATTACACATATCCATCAAAAAACAATTCATTAGTTTCTGACAAACACTTACCATATAATATAAAACTCATAAAATGTATTTGTTTTCTGTCAATAATAAATGAGTAAGCATTCAAAACTAATTATTTTTGATGTATACGTATTTAGTTTTAACAATCTTGTAATTACTTTTTGAACTATTTATAATTAGATCCTAATTATACAATACCCCTAATCTCTAAGCCCGTGTTCCGCACAAGTTGTTCAAAATTTTTAGTTAAAATATTTTTAGAAATATTAGATTTAATCTTATAATTTAAATTTGTAGAAATAATAATATTAACATATCAATAATTTATTTTATTTATCCCGTGCTACGCACGGGTTATTCTAGATTTTTAGTTAAAATATTCTTAAAAATATTATAATTATTCTTATAATTTAAATTTGTAGGAATAATAATATTAATATATGAGTAATTTATTTTCTAACATATGAGTAATTTATTTTCTTTTTGTCTTCATTGAAGTAGTTGAAAAGGTAGTATTCATTGTGATGATTTTAACTTGTATATTTTTAAATTTTTTGTTTTTAAATAAAGTCTTAATAAATACCTAAGAGACATGTATTATAACCGCATCGTTTGCACCCATATATATATATATATATATATATATATATATATATATATATATACATTGTAATCCGAATATAACTTACGTGTCATGTTCAAAATTCATCTCCTTTGATTTGTCAATTCGCGTCGGGCTTTTCTTATTTTTCAATTTTTTTGGGTCTGTCCTATACGGTTAGATCCTCGTCATCCTTCCCGTGTTTTTATTATCATTCCGTTGTCTTGCTCAGGGAATTGTGTGGAATGCTACACTTGATAGGGATTTACTTTATTTTTATATGATGATATTATAGGTGAAACTTGTGATAGAAGGATTATCTAAGATGTATTACTTAAATGGATATATCATTAAAAAAATATCATTCCTTTGTCTTTAGCGATGGTTAGTGACTAAATCCATTGCTATGGAAATATATCTAACAGAAGCCCATAATGTTAGAAATGAAACATTATTGATGTATTTTACAAATCATAAAGTATTTTGCGAATATGGTGTTAACCTTTGAAGGCAGTATGTTTTAAAAAAATTTAATGTCAAGTTTGAGTCAAGTCCAAATATGACTTAGTTTGATCAAATTTTTAATTAATTTCAATAAACGTCTATAACTTCTTATGCTCATATTTACCTTAGATATAGTAATTATAATAATATCATTCTTATTCACAAATCACATTTTTATATTTATACTTTCTAATTTTGCCACATCCAAAAATAATTTTCTACCTACATAGAAAAGATTAAATTTTACCCCATCAAGTATCTTTGGTGGTAAACTACTACTTCTATAGTACAAAAAAATTATTCCTCTTAAAACTAAGAGTTATATTATTATGAAATATAAATACAATTGCTGTTTCAAAGAGGGAAGATTAGAACAGGGAAAGTATTAAAAAGTCCGTAAAAAGATAGGTCTACCAGGTCTACTACTTGTAGGCCTTGATGACCTCAGCTACCAAAATAGATGTCTGGGTCACTCATTAGCCCCGACATTGGGAGGCCCGTGATCCAGAAACAAGGCCCGCGGTCTAAGCTGCACGCGTCATTGCGGAGCTGGGCCACTTGCCCGTAAGGCCGGCCGGTGCTGGTGATCCGCCCACAGCCCAATTGTTCTTTTTTTTTTTTTGAGCCAGCTCTGCTCCAAAACGACGTCATTTTGAAGCGAGGGGAGGCTTTTTTTTTTTTTTGGTCTGACGCGTGTTCCGAAGCAAAAAAAAGGAAAAATCTGTGCTCACAGTAGCCGTTGGGTTTTAGCCATTGCTCAACGGCTACTTTGAGCCTTTTTTTTTTTTGGGTTTAATTTTCCTCTATAAATATCCATGTGTAGTTTGTGTAAATTTACATTCAAAAAAATCAAAACCTCTCTCTCCCTTACATTGTTGATTGTTTTGAAGAGGTGGAAAAAGTTGGGTTAAAGGAAGAAAGAAGTAGAGAAGAAAGAAATTTGGGTTGTTGTAAGTATTTATGTTTGTTTAATTTGTATATTTGTATTAATATTTAATTTGGTGAATTTGTTTAGTAATACCCCTATCTTTTGTATTTGACTTGTTTGTTTGTAGTAATATTATTTAAAATTGGTCCAATTTTTATAATAAAAAATGACAATTAAAGGTTATGCATTTGTTTGTTAATTATAGCTAACTTTAGCTCATACATAATATTATACATATGTTTTGAATTAAATTGTTTGTCAATTTATGTTTTGTGGGAAACTTTAGCACATATATATGTTTAAGTAAATTAGTTTATGGTTAATATTATACATAAGTTGAAGTAAGTTAGTTTGTTGTTCATTGAAATGAGGTGGGAAAGTTTAACACACATGCATAAAGAATTTATTTGCCACATGTTAGAAATTTTGGTGTTTATTATGATGTATATGCGTTATGTTCATTAAATTTGATAAGCTAAGAAAGATTTAAACTTTTGATAATATACCGAACAAATGTGAATGTAATGTCATGCTTAAAATTGTACTCGTAATATAATGCCGTAAATATCGATAATTATAAGTTTAGTTTTTTTTAATTTTGGTGTTTCATAAGATCATGCTTAAAATTGTAATGTGATGTATGAGTTATTTTCCTTAAGTTTAACATGTTAGGAAAGAACTAATGGAAAAAATGTAAATTTTAGGAAATGGTGCAACTTATAACCCCCCAAAAAAATGTTTCATGTATGTAAGTATCATTTGTGGCCATATGGATCCAAATAACCCCCGTACGTTTATGAGTTTACTTGATGGAGATGATGAAATAGATAATGTTGAGCGTAGTAACACAAGTATGCCTAATACCCACATGCAATACCCACCATATCATACCCCACCAAACTATCATCACCCCCCATATTACCCGAATGTATCAACTGGTGGAAGTGGCTCAAGTCAAAACGTCCAACCTTATCCCCCACATTATTACCCCGCACATTATTATGCACTCCCTCCACCTAACTACACCTCCAGTGCAAGCAACTCTACTCCCTCTTCAACACCAACCGGATTAACTGCAACCTTGAGGCCTTCTCGTACTGATAATGATCCCACTACTGATGAATTAGAAGGGGTTGATGTTGAGGGGGGTAGTGTAGGGGTCAAAAAATGGTCTGTTGAAGGGGATAAACGGTTGATCACTGCTTGGATTAACACCAGTGTTGATCCCATTACCAAAGCCGACCAAAAGAAGACATCTTTTTGGGGTAAGGTGGCAACCGACTTTAACATACATGCCCCAAAAGGGGCTATGCGGAGAACGGGGAAGACTTGCAATGCTCGTTGGAATCGGGGATACCTATTAGTGAACAAGTGGGTTGGAATCATGGATGAAATGGAACGTAATAATGTCAGTGTGTCAGGCATGGAAGATATTGTGAACCGTGCTCATGAGGTGTTCTTTTAAAGGATGGGAAAGAAATTTGACTTAGAATATTGGTACTATTTGCTTAAAGATCAACCCAAGTGGAGGACATACTCCGCAATTCTAGATGGAGGACTGCCAAAGCGAACAAAAATAAATGAGGTGGGTGGGTATTCTAGCCCCTCTACCCCCGACGATGATGAGCTTGAAGGTGAAGTTGATGGGGTTATCTGCCCCATTGGGAGGAAAGCCGCAAAGAGAAAACTCCATCAAAATGCAAACAACGTAAAGAGGCAGTTAGAAAGGATGTGGAGCGAGCATTTGGTGTGCTATAAGCTCGCTTTGCCATAGTTCGTGGCCCTGCTCGATACATGAAAGAGAAAACCATGTCGTTAATAATGAAAGCATGTGTCATACTCCATAACATGATTGTAGAGGATGAGCAAGATTCGTATGACTTTGCTTTCGATTACGAGCAAGTGGAGGGTACTACCTCGGAGCCTAACGTTCGACGTAACGTTCATCTGTACTATGCGACTTACTTACGTAGAACAATACAAGTTCGGGACCCCGAAACACATGCGCATCTCCAGGCAAATTTGGTTGAAGAAATATGGAACCGCAACAGAAATAGGTCATAAATAATATCCTATAATGTGTTTTTTAAGTTGAATTGTTGCATTGCGTTTCTGATTTTTTTTTTTTTTTGGGGTGCAAAACTTGTATTGTTTTTAAAATTTTTATTTTCAGCACATGTATTGTCATTATTTAAATCTAGCTTCTGTAATTTTATAAAAGTCGAACTACTACCCACATGAGTACTTCTATAAATTATAAATAATATATTCATGTGTAGTCTTTTACATTAAGTGTAATACTGGACTTATAAAAAATAATTAATCATCCACTAAAAAAAATTAACCTTTCATTACAAAAAACTAATTTATCTTCCAATACAAAAACAAAATAATTCATTATCCATTATACAACATAAAAGTGTAAAACCAAATAATAGGTTTGTGGTGGAGTTCACAAGCATTATTATATTTGGTGATCCAAGTTAGTGATCTATGAGATGTAGAGAAGAGAAAAAAATTAAGATTGTGGGATGATGTAAAAGATGTGAACCCCCACTTATGATCCAAACTCTTGGATCATCAATGTGGGTGCTCTTAATTCCATATTTTTGGCAAGCAGGGTGGACTTAAGTCCCTTGTGTACATGGAAAAACCAAATCCATTGCATCCAAATTTGCACATGGCATATTATCCCTTCCAAATTCAAGTATTTAATGCCCCCTCCCCACCACTCCACTACAAGCCAAAACGTACCTGATCGATCAAAAACCCCTTCCCCACTGCTGTCCCATGTCCATTGGGAAATTAATTACATTTATATTGATAAAATTACATTGAAAATGAAACTATTTATCTTAATTGATTAATTTATTATAATTTTCATCCTAAAGTTACTTAAAAAAATGAACTTAGTGCATATTCTCCTCAACTTGTCATGAATACTTATTATTAATTTCAACTATTTTTAGCATCACGTAGCAATTTATAATAACTTTTAGCACTATTCAACACTTCTAAAAGTACTTAGTAGATAAGAATATATCAAAAACAATTGCTTTGTTCTTTATCAATAAGAAATGTTATTTAATAGTAATACACATACCCATATTATTTGAATTGTTAAAATGCATATTATTGTCAATAAATCAATCCAACCAAACAAATGTTTCACTACGTCACTAAAATTATATAGTGATCAAAAATTGAAATTATCAATGCTCATCAAAATTACTGATGTACAATACCCCACACTTAATAAATTTTTCCTTTCTCCTATTTATGTTCACCTATTTGTAATATCGACAACCTAGCCTCTCTGTTTAACGTTTTAGCCCTATGCCCCCCCCCCCCCCCAAAAAAAAAAAAAACAAACCCAACCATAGAATGCCATTTGAAATTCTGTGATAAGTTAAAAAGGAGTCATAAATTGTGTCATACCTATGTGAACTTATGTTGACATTGTACCAAATATCCGATCCAAAATTTCTTATGCAGACTTGCCATCCCTTGATGAGCTTATGGCCCGACTTTCATAATTTTCGATAGTGCTAACCCAAGTATTTTGGATTTTAAATAATTACACAAAATAAATTTAGCAAATGAATTGTGGAATTCAAGTAAAGACACTTTGATACAAATTACGTAAGTATTTTTTACCACTATTTCAAAACAATAAAACTAAAACAATTTAAATATTGTATATATCAATTAAGAAAATATATAATTTTTAAAACTATTTATAATAAAAATTTAGATATAACATTAAACTCATAAATATATACCTTATGTTCTATAAAAATAGATATTTAAGTATAATTAATTATTTACAATGTATACGTATTTGAGAAGTTCATACATTTAAATTTTACCTAAGTACGTTAGACCTTGATTATATAAAACCATTCTACACCATTCAACAATTTCAAGTAATCTAAGATTTTTCAATAGCTTTTAATCTTTTTAAGTGACCTTTACCAACAAATGCCAACCAATATTTTTAACAACTGCAAATTCTTGGTGAGACTATCTCACATAAGAGTTACTGTGAGATAACATTCTTCCAAGATAACTTTTTCGACGTTTTGTGGTGACTAATAAAATTATAATAGGTGTTGAGGTGATTTTTAATATAGGACTGACTAGGCAATTTATTGTATGCAATCGGATGGACATCTCATTTGTCCACCCATGACCCACAATTATGGTTATATTTCCCCTTTGTTTTTGTTTGCATGATTTTTTTTTTTTTTGGGTTCATTTTGTCTACTTTTGTTTATACATTATTTACTCGGAAGTTTGATATAATATGTTCGTCCTTTTCATCCTCTATTTTTTTTACACATTAAAAGAATTTATATTTGTTAAAAAAATATTTCCTCCTTTTTGTCTTATTTTCTATTTCGTAGTTCACTGTTCATTAATTTTATGACCTATTTTATCTTCTTTCTTCTTTCTCTTTGTCTTTTGTGTAAGCAAATATGGAGAAGACCAATGAGCAAATAATTATTATTTACTTTACTTATTTGTGAATTGCACATCGTACATGCTCCCCCTCCCCCAAAAAAAATATGCTCACACATTTTTTTAAAATTCTTCTACTGAAATATTAAGGCATACACTTATATTTACATTATGGATCTACGTTCACTATTTTTGTATAAAAATCCTAATTTTTAAGATAAATATTAATTGAAAATTTGTATATTTATTTTCCGTATTTTTATTTAATAGAAGCATATGGATTTGTTACAAAAACAAACAAAAATAGGAAAAAATTCACTATAAATTTTTATATGTATGGATACAATATTAATGAGTAGCACTGCATATACCAGTGAGCTATATAATATATTTAATGAGTAATACAATGTTAGTAAGAAATATTTATATTATCTTTTATTATGACATAAGCGCATTCATATTATACATATTTAGTTAGTGTAATACAAACATAATCTAACTCACTAAAGATATGTCATAGCTCACTAAATATAAGTAATAGCTCACTAAAAGACGAATACATCATACGTTAGAATATGAGTAAAAAAGTATATGTGCTAATTAAAATTGTTTACTATATTACTTGTTCACTCATTTTTTATTATGAATAATTAGTATTTCATGCTAAATCTTATTGGTCACAACATACATTTTATAACTCACTAAATATCTATCATAGCTCATTAAATAAATAGCATAGCTCACGAAAAAGAATAGTACAGATAGCTAACAAATAACATTGTCAAGTTCTTGGGTTATGTCACAATTCAATTATTTTTTTACTATGACATAAGGGTGTTTGTATTATATTTTGTGAGAATAATACAAACGTAGAAAACTCATTAAATATAGTCCAACTCACTAAATATATGTTATAACTCACTAAATATATGTCATAACTCACTAAAAAATTATAGATAATTAGAATATAGTTTAGTGAGTTTCAGATGCACAATAATATTTTTTTAGTACAATAGTACATTTTAATAAATTATATAGTATTTTTACTAAGTGAAACCTAGGATACATAAGATACATTTGTTTTGATCTATCTGCTCACTAAAAGTATGTATTAGCTTACTAAAGTTGTATCTCAGTTCACTAAAATATTGTGGTGAGTTATACATTATTTTTAGTAAGCTGAAATTCGATTGTACAATTATTTCTATACAACTAATTGTATGATATAACAACTCACTAAATAAATATCATAACTTACTACAAAAATATAGATAACTACAATATAGTTTAGTGAGTTTCAGATGCACAATAATATTTTTTTAGTGATAAGTTATATAGTATTTTTACTAAGTGAAACTGAAATGCATAAGATACATTAGTTTCAATATGTCTGCTCACTAAAAGTATGTATTAACTCACTAAAACCGTGTCTCAATTCACTAAAATATTATAGTTACCTATACATTTGTTTTAGTGAGCAAAACTGGGTACACAACAGCTTATTTTAGTAAGCTATATCGTATTTTTAGTGAGTTGAAATCCAGTTGTGCAATTGTATCTGTACAAGCGATTTTATGATATAACAACTGGATTGACTAACAATTCATCTAAAAGTGACTTTTATTCTAACTATTCTTAAATGATTTATTAGTTGTCCCAATAATTATTAAAAATAACTATAAAAATATCAATTTTATGGTATAACTTATGCAAAATAATCTCACGTAAGATTAATTGTTTAATAAGTGAAAAACAATGCATCCTTGTAAAAAATGAAGGAAGATGACTGCAGATGCCAGTCTAACAGCATCGGCCCCATCGCGATAAGACCAATTATATAATTTAGTTTTCAATTTTCAAATAGTTTCCACCTCACGTGTTCCACGGTTTGGGCCAACAATAATGAGTGGTTCTATTCACTCGTTTTTTTTTTTTTTTTTTTTAATGGATCGTAGTTGTTCTTTTTTATTCAGTAGCAACCCTCCACTTCTTATTTCTTGCCTAATTTTAAATAGACAGAATCAAATTTTCCTTTTTCTTTATAGCATA
Organism: Carnegiea gigantea; assembly: GCA_029747015.1. Classification (NCBI taxonomy): domain Eukaryota; kingdom Viridiplantae; phylum Streptophyta; class Magnoliopsida; order Caryophyllales; family Cactaceae; genus Carnegiea; species Carnegiea gigantea. Next base: position 1,143,840 of record JAKOGI010000024.1, read on the forward strand.
AATGCTCCTTTTACATATGTCCCTTCGGGCCTAAATCAGAGGATATTGCACCCAACTGATGATAAAAGAAGACAGGTATTTATACCTTTTTTTGATAGTAAAAAGGGGATTTTATATAAGGGTATCGTTCAAATAGGTACATATATTATCATAGGGTTGGAGGTGAGTAGTCTCATAGGCTACTCAATTGGGGATTTTATATAAGGGTATCATTCAAATAAGTACATATATTGTCATACGGTTGGAGGTGAGTGGTCTCATGGGCTACTCAATTTCCATCCCATTTAACACAACTCCAAGTATGAAAGGAAAAACCAGCAACAGTACGAAGTATTTCTGAAATATAAAAACCTAAAACAAAACGTAAAATAGTTTTATTTCGAAGCTTTGAGGTAACTAAAAGACTTTCGCCATCGATAATGATGCTAGAGAAGCGCACTTGAAGGGCCTACTTGAGGCCGAAGACACACGCCTCTGCTTCAGCCACATCCACGCCATGAAACCCAGCCACTTATACCTATGTGAACTTAGGTTGACATTTTACCAAATATCCGATCCAAAATTTCTTATGCAGACTTGCTATCTCTTGATAAGCGTATAGCCCGACTTTCATAATTTTCGATAGTGCTAATTAGAAGTATTTTGGAGGTTAAATAATTACACAAAATAAATTTAGCAAATGAATTGTGTAATTCAAGTAAAGAGATTTGATACAAAATAGATAAGGATTTTTAACCAATATTTCAAAGCAAATAAAACTAAAACAATTTAAATATTATATATATCACTTAAAAAAATATATTATTTGTAAAACTATTTATAATAAAAATTTAGATATAATGTAAAAATCATAAATATATACCTTATGTTCTATCAAAAATAGACATTTAAGTATAATTAATTATTTACAAGGTATACATATTTAAGAAATTCATAAGTTTAAATTTTACCTAAGCACATTAGACCTTGATTATATAAAACCATTCTAAACCAATCAACAATTTCAAGTAATTTAAGATTTTTCAATAACTTTTAATCTTTACAGGTAACTTGTATCAATAAATACCAACCAATATCTTTAATAAGCACAAATTCTTGAATGAGACTATCTTATATAGGAGTTACTGTGAGACAACTTCTTCTAAGGTGACTTTTTTTTAACATTTTTTGATGACTAGTAATATTATAATAGGTTTTGAGGTGACTTTTTAATATAATATTAATATTGACTAACAGTTCATCTAATATTGACTTTTATTACAATCATTTCTAAATAATGTTATGACTTTTTGCTTCTCTTTGCTTCTCTATTTTTATGATATAATTGATAATATTATTTGATAATATTATTGTAATATTTTTGTAATATTTTGTGATAACTTTAGATATTAATAAGAGATCGTATTTATGTGTTCAGGCTGTAAATCTTATCTCTTTCCTTCTCTCCTAAGATTATGGGATAGCTTTGTATCTTCTATGTTGTATATATTTGAGGCAATATCAATGACAAAACCAAGCAAGAGGGTTTCCGCCATATACACACGACTCCCTACTTCGAGTCTATCTCTCTTTGCTTCTCTATTTTACTTTATGGTATCAGAGCACGTTGACAAAATTAAACACCAAGACTGATTGATTAACTCACTACATAAAAATGAGCCATGACTAAAGATGGAGAGAAGAGGAGGTTCGTATTCGAACCACACTCACCTTATTACCTTTATTCGTCCGAAGGGCCAGGGATGTCAATCACAGCAGAGGTGTTTGACAGCGATAACTACGATCTCTGGGAAAAGGCCGTATGAGTAGCCTTGAAGTTGAAAAACAAACTAGGATTTATCGATGGCACCCTGACAAAACCTGAACTCAAGGAAGGCAACTTTACTGAGTACCATGCTTGGACATGGTAAACTCAATGGTGTGTTCGTGGCTACTACATGTCATCGATTGAAAACTATGACCTAGTGCAACATATGATGATATGACAAAGACTATGTGGGAAGATCTACATGAGAGATATGGTGTGGCAAGTGCACCAAAAATTTATCAAGTGAAAGCTACTATAGCCGAGTGTAGACGAGGAGGAATGACTGTGGTTGAGTTCTACTCTAAACTAAGAGGACTTTGGAGTGGACTCGACAACCATGTCAAGGTACCTACATGTAAGTCCAGTGGATGCACGTGCAAAGGACGTGAATAGCATATAGCTTCCAAGATTAGCACATGTTCAAGGCCAAGAAATCTTATCAATTTCTTCTTGGCTTGAACGATGATCTCTATTCACAAATTCATGGACCAATTCTTGCCATTGAAACACTTCCATCCTTGGAGAAAATCTTCAACATCATCACTTAGGAAGAACAGCACAAAAAACTTATGGTTGGACGCGACGATCGGTTCGAAACGGTAGCCGCATATGCTGTTAACAACAATGGAAAATTCCTTAGACCAAGCGAGAAAGATACATGTAAATATTGTTTTAAATACGGCCATGGCAAAATAATTTGTTATGAGCTTGTGGGCTACCCACATGGTTAGGGTGCTCGCAGAAAAGGCAGAAATCGAGGCAGAGGGTCGCGTGGTGGACAAGTTGCTGACAACCAAGGACGTGGTGTAGGACCGGAGATAGCCTACTCAGCAGCCGGAGCTTACGGGGTCTGTGCAGTAGCAGCCGCAAGCCACAGAACGGGAGGAACGCAGCAATAACGTGTCACTCGGATTCACAGGTGAACGAGTTCAGCGTTTACTTAGGCTAATCGAACCCTTCAACCCAGATTATGAAAAATTGTCAGGTGAGTCTCCTTGAATAATATATTCCGCAGAGTCACGACATATGACCGGATAATTACAATCACTTAAAGATCAATCACCCATAGCACCCATACCGGTTAATTTGCCAAATGGAGAAAAAGTGGTAGCAAGCATTGAAAGAAGTCTATTATACAGGACCATATCACAAAGAGCCTGATTGGAGTGGGTAGAATGCGGGAAGGAGTCTATTATGTTGACAAGTTCACATCACAAACGGCTCAAGTTAATGTGATAGGCTCTTACAATCTATGGCATAGGCGCCTGGGGCATCCCTTGGACCAAATTTTATCTTTGTTACCTAATGATTTTAATATTAGTAATAGTGGAAATAAAGAACCATGTGATATTTATTTTCATGCTAAACAAACACGAACAAAATTTGTTGCTAGTCATAGCCATGAAACCGAATTATTTGGATTGATCCATTGCGATATTTGGGGTGCACACAAAGTCCCTTCCCTGTGCGGTGCACAATATTTTTCTTTTCAATTGTGGATGATGCTAGTCCAGCCACATGGGTATACTTGATTAAGGAAAAAGAGGAAGCCTCAACTTTGTTGCAAAATTTTATGATTATGGTCAAAACTCAATTTGGAAGAGATATAAAAATGATTCGAAGTGATAGTGGTCTAAAATTTCTCTCCGGACCCATGGAACACTTTTATCAACAAAGAGGAATAATATACCACACAAGTTGCATTGAAACTCCACAACAAAATGGGGGAGTTGAAAAAAAAACACAAGCATGTTTTGAATGTGGCTCGGGCCTTGCGGCTTTAAGCTCAACTGCCTATTGATTTTCAGGGGGAAAGTGTTCTTACGGCTGCATATTTGATCAAGCAAACATCTACATGGAAAGACTCCTTACGAGGTGTTGTTTAGTACCAATCCATCCTATGATCAAATTAAAACGTTCAGGTGTCTTTGCTATGTTCATTTTAAACAGGGCCTAAGGACAAGTTTGCCTCCTAGGGTCAGAAATGTATTTTCCTAGGCTATCCTTTTGGAAAAAAGGGTTGGAAGGTTTATGATATGGAAACCAATGAAATTATCATGATCGAGATGAGATTTTTCATGAGACGATATTTCCATTCTCCACGCACCAACATGGTCAGCTTGAAGTTGATCGATTAATTGGACATCTCAAGAAGTTGATCATGCTTGTTTGTTTGATTAAGGAATCCTTGAGGGTGATCATATTAGCCATGATGTAGATGAAGAAAATAGTAGTTCAGCCGAAGGTTTTCGTGAGGATTCTGTACGGCCTGTGGCATCCCTTGCCCCATCTGGGCTTGCCAACAATTCTATGAAACCTGTGGCCCAAGTCTTGTCTACGCCGCTAGCCTCTACCATTGATCCTGAGTTGGTTGGATTGCTGGACACTACAGACCCACAGCTTTCAGCAGCGCCTGATTGTGACCAATCCATGTCCCCTTCGCCTGGGCCATCCTGCAGCCCCCACATCTCTGTCGCAGCCTACTGCAGCTATGCCCAACAAACCTAGGCCGAATGCCTCCCCTGATGGACTGTCCACAGACAGGGGGAGCACTGTGCCTCAACCCCAGCCCAGTCACAGTGCCTAGGCTTAGCCCACTAGAGCCAAATGAGCTCCATCCTATTTGGACGACTATTTTTGCTACAATGCTCCAGACTCCTCTCTTGCATCCCCACTTCCACTCGGCCCTTCTGGTACTCCTTATCCTCTTGTTAACTATATCACTTGCTCTAATTTTTCGAATAATCATCAAACTTTTCTTGCAACTATTACAAACATTGTTGAGCCCAGATACTATCATGAGGCTGTTAAAGACTCTCATTAGCATTAGGATATGTCAGAAGAGATTCGTGCTTTGGAAGACAACAAGACTTGGACTCTTGCAAAATTACCTCTAGGTAAGAACCCCATCAGTTGAAAATGTGTTTATAAGGTCAAATACAAGTCTGATGGGACAATCGAATGTTATAAAGCCCGACTTATCGTCAGAGGCGATCATCAACTGAAAGGTTTTGATTTTACTGAAACGTTTGCTCCAGTGGCAAAATTGTCTAGTGCACGAACTTTCTTAGCAGTTGTTGTTGCCCACGGATGGGAACTGCATCAGTTAGATGTAAACAATGCATTCCTTCATGGTGATCTCGAAGAGGAGGTTTATATGCGCTCCCACTTGGCTTCACTTCTGGCTCTCCTGCCAAAGTCTGCAAGCTTTGTAAGCCTCTTTGCGGATTATGCCAAGCACCTCGACAGTGGTTTACTAAGCTCTCCTCTACTCTTACCACTTATGGGTTTCTCAAATCTTATGCTGACTACTCCTTATTTACATACCGTAAAGGTTCAGCATTCTTGGCACTTCTGGTCTGTGTCGATGATATTATTCTAGCAGGTAATGACTCTCGAGCTTGTACTGAGTTCAAGGCATACTAGAATGACTGCTTTCGCATTATGGATCTAGGGTCTTTGAAATATTTCTTGGGTATTAAAGTTGCACGTGGCCCTTGTGGACGTTTCCTTTGTCAACGTAAGTATGCTCTTGAGATAGTCGAGGAAAGCGGTCTCTTGGGTATAAGCTCTCCACTTTTCCTATGGAAGAGAATCATAAACTTGCACTTGCTAAGTGTCGTGCGTTGGATGATCCTAGCCAGTGTCGACGTCTAGTTGGACGCCTCATTTATCTTGCTATCACCCGACCAGAATTATGCTATACAGTTCACATACTCTCTCAATTTATGCAAGATCCCAAAGCAGAACATGTGAATGAGCACGTTGAGTACTTCGGTATCTCAAAGGTACTCCTGGCTATGGCATTCTACTACGATCTGATTGTGATCTTCACATTTGTGCCTATTGTGATGCAGACTAGGTGCTTGCCCCCTTATTAGACGCTCCATTACTGGGTATTTAGTTACACTAATCTGGCTCAAGGCCTTACTTGCCTCCCTTGGAATTTTTCACACGTCCGCTATGCAACTTTCATGCAATAATCAAGCTGCTCTTCACATTGCGAAGAATCTAGTATTCCATGAATGTACCAAACACATTGAACTTGATTGTCATTTTGTCCGGGAACGGTTAGATACTGGTGATCTTACTTTTTCTTATATCTCAACCACACAACAACCTGTCGACATCTTTATAAAAACACTTGGACGTAAACAATTCAGTTACTAACGGGACAAGTTGGGCATGATTAATCCTCATGCTCTCACTTGAGGGCGAGTATTGCCATATAGTTGATAATATTATTTGATAATATTATTGTAATCTTTTTGTAATATTTTGTGATAACTTTAGGTATTATTTAGAGATCATATTTATCTGTTTAGGTTGTAAATCTTATCTCTTTCCTTCTCTCCTAAGATTATGGGATAGCTTTGTATCTTCTAGGTTATATATATGTGAGGCAATATCAGTGACAAAATCAAGCAAGGGTTCTGCCATATACACACGACTCCTTACTTCGAGTCTATCTCTCTTTGCTCCTCTATTTTACTTAACAATCATTCTTAAATAATGCATTGGTCACCTCAATTATTATTAAAATTTACAATAAAAATATTCATCGATAACATAATTTATACAAAGTGATTTCATATGAGGCTTATTATTTACTAAGTGAAAAACAATACGTCATAATAAAAAAATCAAGGTAGATGACCAATTAAAGCTGCGAGTTTAACAGCATCGGCCCCATTCCGATAAGAGCAATTATATAATTTAGGTGTCAATTTTCAAATAATTTCCACCTCACGTGTTCCGCGGTTTGGGCCAACAATAATGAGGGGTCCTATTTATTCATTTTTTTTAAATGGATCGGCGTTAATCTTTTTATTCAGTAGTAAGCCTACACTATTCTTATTTCTCATCTCAAGGCTTAAGCAACGCATTTTAAATATACAGGAATCAAAATTTCCTTTTTCTTTAGAGCATAAATGCCCTTTTTACGTATGTCCCTTTGGGCCCAAATCAGAGGAAATTGCACCCGACTGATGGAAAAAAAGACAGGTATTTATGCTTTTGTCGCTATCTGCATGCGTGGATTTATATCTTACATGCATCATTATTTGTAACCGCAGATTAAGTTTTTTTTTTTTTTTTTAAAAATGCAAATTCTAAACTTGCAATAATATATTAGTCTGTTCCATGCGTTTCAGTAACCTACATTGTCCGCTTTGTTGGGGAGGCAACATATATGATAATTATTAGATTCTTTATTAGACTTGTTAATTTGAATGGATGAGTTAAATCTATTTTAGGTCTAAATTTATAAATGACAAATCATAATCTTAAAATATCGGATTTGTGTAAGACCCAACAAGTTAGAAGCGTTTTTTGTTAATCTTTTCTCCTACAACTATTATAAGAATTAATATAATATTTTTAATAAATAAAAAAGCATCCAACTTCAAACTTCAAACTTTAATTTTTCAGCTCCTTTTTTGATGTTATTATACTATACCTAAGACTTTTTTTAATTTTTTTATCAACAAGAGAATAAAGAAAAATAGAAAAGAAAAGATCAAAGAAAATTGCATACACAATTAGTTAAAATTCCTATACAATATACTTGATAATGCTCGTATTATTCGTCTGGAAAAGATGAACAACCACATGCACGTTTTTTTAAATTTATTTTTGCTACCGTACCAAAGTTGTCATAGGAAAAAGGCCAAATATTTTCAGCGATAGTACTACACAGAAGATGTTATAATAATATATTAGAGTAATGATTTAGGAAGAACGATATGAAAAATTTAAAAGATGATGAAAATATAGGAATTTTGCACTTTTTAAGTAAGATTTTAACTATTACATATGCTCATTAATGGGTAAAAGATTAGCACATATATTAGGTAAATAGAATTTTAGTATAAAAATATATATATTAACAAATTAGTCTAACATAAGCGGATCAATCCTAGGGGTTTAGGATTCAAAACTTTGTCCAAAACTATAATTTTTTTAGTAGGTTTGGAATGAATTATCAAATTGAGTAAATTTTTGTGACGTCTATTCCGTATTAAATAGAAGGTTGGTTATGATGTTGAAGGACCACAAACAAAGTCATGTTCAATCGAATTTCTTTTCCTGTTATCAACTTGCGATTAGTTCATAATGGAGTAATAGTGAAATTAGCAATGCAGATGATGTTTTCTCTGTCGCCTCCCATTGATTGTAACGCTGGGATTCTGTTAGGACTGAGAACATAGCACGTGTGTGACACCTGCATTATTGGCTATTGCCTTGACAGGAACGAAACGCGGCCTCAGATTTTATTTATTTATTCATTTATTTTGCCGCGGGCCCTAAGATATTGACCCCAACATTTTTTTAAAATTTTTATTTTCAAAAATTGTACTCCTTTGACGCATTCAAGATTCAAGCGCAAGAAATCATGGTATTCACTTCAGAAGAGACAGAGAGAGACATCATGCAGCAGAGCCAAAGTCTAAAGTTGAGAACAGCCAGAATTTCATAATTATCTTATCCTGATGATGATGACGATGATGAAATAACTTGCAGTGAAAATGGAGCCATTGCCATAACCATGCACTAACCATATGGAATACGTATCTCAACCAGTGACTGCCAAATTGCAGCTCGAGAAATCAGATTAAGGCCCTAAAGTAAATTCCAATTTATTAACATCAATTAATGTCAATTCGCTTCAACTCACTTTAATAATTTTAATAAAAAATACCTATTTTAATTCACTTTAATCAACTTCAACCTACTTTAACGAACTTCAATTTATTTTTTACTATTTTAACCAACTTCTATTCATCATATAAAAAATTCAACAAACTTTAACAAATTTCAATCCACTTCAATCTACTTCAACCCACTTCAAAAAAAATATAAACTTTGATCATCTTTAATTCATTTATACCAATCTTAATAAACTTTAATTATTTATTATTCATTTTCCAACACAAAAAATAGACCCTAAGCCACCACAACCATTGATTACCTTTTTTTTTTTCCCTCAACCTTTATTGCCCCTTGGATTTGGGGCAGCGATTATTATTTTTGACGTGTCCAGAGTAACAAAAAATAGACCCTAAGCCGTATGATTGGGACGCGCTTCCCCGCTTAATTCGGACGCCGAACGAAAAGAAAAAGAGGGGACAAATTTGTGCGCTTCAACGTGTTGCATTTCAAACTCAAGAGACAAAAGCCATCAAACGTCAAGTTCCTTTTGACTTCTGGTTCTTGGTTTATGGATGACCTTTAAGATTGGAGTTAGCTTATGGCACCTACTAAATTGTGGCCACGAATTTCGACGGAACTTTCTTAACTTCTCCATTTGATATTTTGTTAATTAAGGCTAATTTTCATCTTTTTAAAAAAAATATTTAGGCCATCTTTAGAATGAAGGCTTTCTGGGCTCATATATATATTTTAGGCCTATTCATTTCATTGGTATTTTATAATTTATTAATTTTAATCTACTTCAATCTACTTTAATCCACTTCAACCTACTTCAATCCATATCTACCTACCTCATTCAAAATTTTATTCAAACTATTTTAACCAATTTTAAAAAATATACCAACTTCAATTCAATTCGACTAACTTCAACCAACTTCAACCTATTTCAACCTACTTCAACAAAAATTACCAATTTCAATCCACTTCAATCTACATTAACCTACTTCATCCTTTTATCAATTTAATTTACTAACGAAAAGAATATGCTCTTATTAGATATAATTGATGCTCCCTCCACCTCATAATGTTTATCTTGCTTTCTTTTTATGTCTGTCTCATACTTGGTGTAGAGGAATCAAGCCAGAACATCGAAAATATGCACGATTAGATACGGGGCTCTGCAACCTTCAATGGAGATTACGGTTTGAAGAGGCTAGCGTCCGACACTTGCTACAGAATCAGTCAGACCATTGCCCCATACTGATACTTCCAAGAGGATTTGCAACTATACATAGTGCTCGTCGGCCTTTCCGATTCCAAGCTGCATGGCTATCACACGCCCAATTTGAAGAATGCGTCACAGATAACTGGCAGCCGGATCTCACTCTTGGCCCTCTTCTCCAACACCTAGCCAAATCCTTTGATGACTGGAATAAACGGGTATTTGGCAACTTGTTCCATCGAAAGAAAGTCCTCTGGGCTAGGATAGAGGGTATCCAACGTGCTCTAGCAAGAGGTCCAAATCGCTTTCTGACAAAACTGGAAACTACTCTGAGACGGGAGTTGGATGTAACCCACGAGCAAATTGAGACAATGTGGTTTCAAAAATCACGAATGGAAGCGATACGCGATGGGGACCGCAACACCCGCTACTATCATGCCAGCACCATCATTAGACGGCGTACAAATCGAATTGAAACACTGCAGGACCCCGTGGGTAATTGGCTCACGGATGAAGAGAGCATCAAAGCCATGGTGCGAAACTTTTTCAAAACTCTCTACTCGGATGAGGGCACACCATACACTCCGTATTCACTGCCTCACAACCGATTTCCCTCCCTCAGTTGCAATGAAATGGATGATCTCTCCCGACCCTTCACTGGAAGTGAAACAGAAAAGGCCATATTTGAAATGGGTCCATTTAAAGCTCTTGGCCCAGATGGATTTCAAGCCCTTTTTTACCAGAAATATTGGGATCTCATTGGCCCCAAACTAATTCAAACGGCACTAGATGTCATGCATGGAAAAGGCATTCCGGCTGGATTAAATGATACCTTCGTCGTCTTAATTCCCAAAGTGTAGAATCCCCAGTCTGTTTCACAATTAAGACCCATTGGGCTCTGTAACGTAGCTTATAAAGCAATCTCTAAAGCTATCGTAAACCGATTGAAACCCCTTCTCAACAAAGTGGTATCCCAAATGCAAGCAAGTTTTGTACCCGGTCGACAAATTTCAGACAATATTATTACTGTTCAAGAGATGGTACATACCATGAAACGGAAAGGTGGAAAAACGGGCTACATGGCGATCAAGGTAGACCTCGAAAAAGCCTATGACCGATTGAGATGGGCCTTCATCAAAGAGACGCTTCAGGAACTACGACTTCCCCAAATGTTAAACTATAATGCTATGTATCAACTCTACGACGTTCAACATTCTCTGGAATGGAGAGAAGACTGTAGACTTTTTACCTACTCGTGGACTTCGACAAGGCGATCCTCTATCCCCATATATTTTTGTCTTGTGTATGGAGCGACTCAATCACTTGATAGAAGAGAAATTGACGAACGGGGAGTGGAAACCGGCCTTTGCTAGCAGGGGCGGACCTCCCTTGACAAATTTGTTCTTTGCGGATGACCTCGTCTTATTTGGGGAAGCTAGCCTCAAACAAGCCCGGGTAATCAAGTATTGTTTGAACAAATTTTGTGAAGCGTCAGGGGAACGAGTTAGCCTACAGAAATCAATGGTTCTATTCTCAAGAAATACGAGCCATGAAACTGCCGAAATTATAAGTGTTGAATTAGGAATTCCCATGACCGATGACTTGGGTCGATATCTAGGGATGCCAACCATCAATGGAAGAGTTACGCGGCAAACATTTCGGCATATCACTGAGAGAGTGGATCGAAGGTTGGCTAGTTGGAGAGGAAGGTTGCTTTCAACGGCCGGACGTCACACACTGATCCAAGCCACTATCTCGTCAATACCTGCTCATGCCATGCAGACTGCAAAGCTCCCCCGAACTTTATGTGACGAAGTGGATAGAAAGGTTCGAAAATTTCTATGGGGTGGCGACGACACACATCGGAAAATACACCACGTTTCGTGGACTCAACTCATAAGGCCTAAAGCAATAGGGGGATTAGGGCTTCAAGCGATGAGGCAAGCAAACTCAGCTTTTCTTGTCAAACTCGGCTGGAGAGTACTATCAGAGAAAGATAAGCTTTGGTCCCAAGTGGTGAGAGCCAAATACTGTGATGGACGTTGTGACATCGACATATTCGTAGCCAAACCCAAAGCGTCCAATGCATGGAAAGGGATCATTGAGAATGCAAACTATATCAGAGATGGCATTAGAGCGGAGGTAGGTAATGGAAAACGTACCCTATTTTGGTACCATAACTGGGCCATTGCAAAGCCTCTCTGCAGCGTTGCCATTGGCCCTATTCCTCCTCAACTGGAAGATGCCACAGTATCAGAACTTTGGGATGTTAACACAGGCTGGCAGTGGGACCTATTTGCACATGTCTTACCTGGTGACATCCTCAGTACCATAGCGTCTTATGAACTCCAACCGAGCAATGACAGTGAAGACCAATTGGTTTGGAACAGCTCGAGCCACGGTGATTTTACTTTAAAGTTTGCCTTAGCTCACATTCAAAACCGAGACCAAAGCGCCAGAGACCCCTTCTGGGCCACTATTTGGAAGGGCAACATCCCTCTAAGAATAAATTTCTTCCTGTGGCTTGCTGCGCATGAAAGACTCATGATAAACTCCCGCCGATGTGCTCGTGGATTGACCTCAAACCCGATTTGCACTATATGCGACTCCGCCGAAGAAACAACCCTGCACCTGCTTAGAGATTGTTCTCTTACAAGGACAGTCTGGAATGCCATGCTTCCAAGCCATGACCGCAGCAGTTTCTTTACAGGTTCCCTAAGAAGTTGGCTTGCCTATAACCTAGGACGATCGGGGACGGACAACAGAAACTGGTCTACCTACTTTGCAACTACATTATGGTGGATTTGGAAATGGAGAAACAAATGCATGTTCGATGAACCCAACTTCATTCCACACAACCCACGTAGGGTTATCCAGGAGAAAACGGCGAGCACTCTCCAGGCCATGCAGTCACCAGCGGGCAACTCCCTGACTATTAGAACCGAACAATTCATAAGATGGGTACCCCCACCACCAGGGTGGTACAAGTTGAACGTTGACGGGGCGGCGAAAGGGAACCCGGGTATGGCTGGAGGTGGTGGGGTGCTGCGCGGACATCGAGGTGAATGGATCTCAGGTTTTGCGGCTCACTTCGGCTACTGTTCCTCGGTAAAAGCCGAACTCAAAGCGCTGTTACAAGGCCTTCGCTTAGCCAGGGATTATGGCGCGAGGAGAATTATGATACACATGGACTCACTGGTGGTGTCCCGAAAGGTGCAAGACCCAGTTTCGACTCATCAACCTTACTACTACCTGTGGAAAGAATGCCAAGACTTACTTCTTAATCCAGAATGGCAGGTGACACTGGATCATTGCTATCGCGAAGCAAATATAGTGGCCGATCAATTGGCAAACTTGGGAGTGGAACAACTATTCCCCTTGGCTATCTTCGAACGTCCTCCTAATGCTATTTTGTCGCACTTAGCTCACGATTGTAACGGGGTTTCTTGGCCCCGTATGATCCGAAACTAGCAATAATATTTTAGGGGCGTGGCCCCTCGTTTCACACCAAAAAAAAAAGTCCAGCTTTTCTATTATCGGTGCTAAAAATTTTCTCCCTTCTAACAATAATAGAAAACACAATATTAAATGAAATTTTCTTAAAAACATAAAGTATTGTCTAAACATAACAAAAATTATGGGACGAAAGGAGTATAAAATTTAGCATATATAAGTTGCTCTTTGATTAGGCAAGTGCACTCACATTGCTTATTAAGTAGTGTGTTAGGTTGCATGTAGCACTCCTAATAGTCGAAAAGGCTAATAATGTAATTTTATATGTAACATTGCTTACTTTGGTGCTAGGCTCCAATATTAGTAAAACACGGTACAGGTTTTAATTTGAAAAGATGTAGGACGTGTATTATTTGACAATTTTAATAAAAATTAGGGTAACATTCATTTTTAAAAAAGTTGACTTCTATAAAATGTAAAGTTATATGTATGTCTTTATACGGTTGCTTTTGAAAATATTTGGGCCATAAATACGACCATTATTTAGTGGACTTTTTTTTTTTTTACACATTGATTACAATTAAATAATTAGACACATGATTTTTACTTTACAATTATAATTACTTCAAATCATTTACGTTCAAATCAAACACAAATATTCATTGAACGTAGCAAATTGTCACAATATTATGAAATTAACATGGAGAAAAAGGCCAGAAAATAAATAACTTTTTCTATATGTTCTAATATAATAAGTATTGTAACATCATGTAACAAATCTAAATGTCAAACAAAAGGTCTTAATATAATAGGAACCATCATGTTAACCTTCTTATTTGGTACTGACAAATAAAACGTCTTGGTTATAACCCTTAATTCTCTATTAAACGTTCGCCATTTTTTTACCTTTTAATACATTTGTTCGCATATATCACATTTAATTCGGTTATGTCAATAACTTACCCGCTTTAAACAACCACGCCTTTTAAAACAGATTAACCCTTTTAAAATACTCAATATGTTAATACGTGTTTAAAACGCATATTAGACGCCAAATTGCTAATAGAGCTAGACTCCCAAATTGTGTTAGCAAGATTCTCCCCAAACCTTCACATGAACCTTTTGTTTTTTTAAATAAAGTTAAAGTAACCCTACTTCTCCTGCTCCCTAACCCTTAGTTTTTCCAAGGCTTCAACTAATGATCTTAACCTCCGATCACCTTTTTCATTTCTAGCCACTTCACAGCCCGAAAAAACTTAAGAGGTCCCAAGTCCTTAATTCGAAAATGACTATTAAGACATGCTTTAAATTGAGCACAAAGTTCACCATCATTCCCAGGAAGTACTAAATCATCAACGTAAACAAGCAAGGCCATGAATTCGTCACTCTTTTTGTAAGTTAACAAGTAACAGTCTGGCTAGGACCTAACAAACCCATACTCGAGAATTAGTGGATAATTTTGCTAACCACTGCTGTAGGGCTTGTTTTAAACCATATAAAGACTTCTGCAGTCTACATACCTTGTTAGAACCTATGGTCTTGAAGTCAGGAGCTAAGGTCATGTAAACCTCTTTTTCTAAGTTCCCATGTAGACAAGCATTGTTGAAGTCCATTTGGTGAAGTTCCTATCTTGTTGCTGCTGCAAATAGGCGTGCTCAAAATCGGTTAACTGCTTTTTCGATTCGGAAAAAATGCAAATCATGAACCACAACAAAATTATCGGTTAACCGAAAATTGGTTAACCAAAAAATCCGGTTCGACAAAAGCCAAACCGTAAACAGAACAGAAATATCCGGTTAACAGGAATTCGGAAATGCGATTCGATTAACCGAAATTTCGGTTCAGTTTATGATTAACCAAATCCCATACACCTAACCCAAGAAAAAAAGCTCGACCAACTAAATTCTCATACGAAAATTAGCAGAAACAAAAATTCTAATACAAAAATCAGCAAGTAAATCGACAATATTACAATATGACTCCTCGACCACTGGGCACCGAGCAAGTAAATCAGCAACTTAGAGTGTTAGACAGTTACTCACCGTTAGAGTCTGGCCGCGGGAAAGCACAATAGAACTGAAGATGACCAGAGAGATTATCGATCTGAGCGTAATACTTGAACCGCCGGGGCTTGCACTTGCAGGCAGGGAGCGAATAGTCGACGGTAGAAATGGAAGGATTCAGGCAGAAATCGGCCTCCGACGACCAGAGAACGGCGGTCTTCGACAGAGATGATGCCACCGTGAGCAAGAGCAGAGTGAGAGAGAGATTAGGGAGTAGGAAAGAAGTGGGAACAACTAAGTGTTGAGGGGTGAGGGCTGAATGTTGAAAGTGAGAATTTGGGATACTGGGTTAGGGCTGAAACGAGAGGCTTAAATACCGGTGTTTTTCCTTTAAAAAAAATAAAATCGGTTCGGTTCAGTTAACCACGGTTAACCGAACTTTTTCCCCCTGAACCAAAACTGAAGCATGAACCGAAAAAAATCGGTTTAGTTAACCGAACTGAACCGAATATTTAAGAAAATTTGTTCCGGTTAACCAGTTTTTCGATTCGATTTTTCGGTTTTTCACTTTGATTTTTCGATTTCAGTTTATTTTGCTCAATCCTAACGGCAAATGAAAGAAAACATCTTGCACTAGCCATTTTTACGGCTAGGCCAAAAGTTTATCATAATTGAAACCTTCTACTTGCTTTTCTCCTTGTATAACTAAGCAGGATTTATGCATCTCAATGTTGTCATATAATTTTAGAAAAAAATAAAAAATTTCTCTGAGAAGATTGAAGACAACAAGCAATTAGAAAGGCTTCTTAGATGTCTTAGATATACTTCAGATTTTATTAAAGATTTAGCTTAATTAAGAAAATCATTGCAGCATAAACTCAAGAAAGAAGTAAACTGGACATGGATTCGTAGTGATTCAAAAATCATTCAAAACTTCAAAAAGTGTGCAAAAATCTAGCTTCTTGTTCTTAACTTGGCTAATGAAGAAGATAATTTAGTTCTTGAGATAGATGCCAACAATCAGCACTATAGTGCAGTACTCAAAATTAAAGAAGGGAAAAAACTCGATCTACAAATATTACTGTGAAAGTTTTAATAAAATAGAATACAACTATCTCACAATGAAAAAAGAAATCCTTGTAGTCATATGGGAAATTGAAAAGTTTTTAATCTTTTTATGCCCAAAACCTTTCGATCTTATTTGAACTGATTGCAAAGGAATGCTTAGATTTGTGAAAAAGAATTAATCAAATATGCAAGTGCAAGCGGAACTCCTGCGTTGGCAATTATAGCTTAATATATTTCCTTTCTCTATTAAACATATGCAGAGATCGGAGAATTTGACACATAGTTAACTCGTGAACTTGGGAATGATGATTATCAAAGCAGAGCTCCTTCCGAAAATGGAGAAAATCCAAAATAAAATGTCATTACTGCTAGAATGGGTTTCTTCTTCTAGTAGAATCCTTATGGACATTTTGAAATTTCATATAAAAAGTAGACCATGCTTTGGTTTACTCCCTTCTGCCTATTTGATAGTACAAAAATTCAACTTTTTAGGATTACAAATGAATTACTTAAGGTGTTCTTATAATATTCAAGAAAAAATGCGTTCAAATTTTTAAGAAAAATGGTTCAACGACTTATACACAGCTTGCATTCACTATTATCAAAATTATTCCGATAATATTTGGAAATCATGGAGTACTATAATTTTCTTTTTTGATAGATCTAGAGTTGATGGTGTTAGATTTTACAAAATTTATCAAATGTGGACTTTAATGGAATGAGGAAAGAGCTAATACATTGTGGGCACCTTCAGTTATCATAATGATTTCAGCGAATATATGAAAGTAGAAGGAGGTACTTCAGAAGATGTCTTTGATTATCTATTTGATGTTGGAGTTGAAAAATTCCAATCAGAAAAGGAAAATAACTATTTCATGAATTATTTTAAAAACGGGATCTAGAACATCTTGAACTTGATGAAGATTTTGATAGTTATCTAGGTAATGATGGAGTGAAAAATATTATTGGAGAAGAAGACATATAGAATCTTAATATAGATGACTAATCTTGTTGGTATTAAGTGCTCTGAAAAGTTGTATCATTATGTGTTACCTTGTCAAGTCAGTAAAATAACGCAGGGTTCTATAGCTATGTGAAAGCATTTTTAACAGTATGTGTACTATAACTATTAGAGCATCCTATATATTTCACCTCTTCTATAAAAGGAGAAACTAAGTGATTGTAAAAAGAATACAGTCATTTGAGCGTACTTGAGCAAAAGAGAAGTCGGATATCTTCATTTCTCTATGAGCACGCATCCTTAATGATCTTAGCAATTTAAGTCCATCTTGAAATCTTTTCATTATAATATTTCCACTTTCTAACTTCCAATAAATGAAATGTCCCTATAGGGAACGTTATTTAATCAAACCTTATGATCTAAATATTATAATTTCTTGACTAAAATCTCACTATCCTAGAAAATATAAAGACTTGATTAATGACTACTGTCCGAGGTAGAAAACACAATGGATTTGTGTTGCGCCTGATCTAAGAAATGTGTGGTTGAGATTAATCATCTATATAAATTGGAAGGTATAAGAACACTAGGGTCCAATGCTGACTAAATTTAAGTAATAGTCGAAACTCTCTAATTAAGCTTTATTATCTTACTAGGCATGGTAGGCATATAATTACTAAAAATATAATATTTATGATATAAGTAATAGATTATGATAACTAGTGCCAGTAAAGTCAATTATAAGAAGTGAAAACATTATTATAATCATAGTTCCCCGAAAAAAGCACAAAAATTTAACTATTTACATGTCGAAAACCACATTCTAGGTCACAAAGAGAAATTTCATAAAGTTTTGGGCCATAAAAATAAATATTTGTCACCTTGAAATCATTTAACCCAAACAGTTGTACCTCGAAAACATTTACCTGAAACTAAGACATTCAAAAATATTTTTTCCAAAAATGTGAGGTCAATAAATTATTATACCTAATCTTAGTGGACCAGAAAGAAATTTCTTTGAACAAAATGGAGGATTGATTTATCTGGGAGGGAGAAAAAAAAAAAAAAAGAAAAGAAAAGATCAACAACAAGGCAAAACCTGTAGATGATCATCAGAAAAATTTAAAAAAAAAAATCAAATTGAAGAACTTTTTTTTTGGGGGGGGGGGGAGACAAAAAACAAAATCACTTTTTTTGTTGTCTTGTTGCTGGATGTTTAGGGTGTGGGCGGAGGGCAAATATTCAACTTTTTTTTTTATAATTATAGATAGGAGGCAACGTGAAATTGATGGTTTACAAATAACTTTTTTTTTCCTTTCTTTGTTTGTTTTTTTTTCTTTTTTTTTTCTCTATATTTTTCCTTTTTTTGGCTTTCGGGTAGGGATTGAGCTAAAGAGATAAATAGGTTTTGGGCTATCCTTTTTAAGATTGCCTAGTCAAATTCTAGGTTCAACTTAATTGAATTTATACTTTTGTTTTGGGAAATAAGCAAATGAGGAAATTATAACCTTGAAAAAAGTTGAGTCAAATTCGGTGTCTATGGCTAACACACTGTAAGCACACTTGTGTTGTAGTTTCGATTAAAATATCATTTCCACAAAGACCAATGTAATCTATTGAGCTTATCCTTCTAAAATACTAAACAAAACGAATATTGAGTTGGAATGTCTTCTAAAACTAATCTATCCCAAGTTGGAATACTAATCACCGATATAAGACTTCTATCAATTTTAAATGCCTGGGGATGTATTTTACCTACAACGAATTAGATCTGATGAGTATGTGCTTTACTTTACTTTGGATGAATCAAAAGATCGTTCCCTTATCTTTTGAATTTACCGAGACCAGTAGGCAATTGCATGTGTTATCTTGTATAAATATGCCTTTATCAGTATTGCCGAAACCATATTCATTGAGCATTCAATTCAGTTTGATTGACAGACCTTGTTATCATTATGTGGATGAACTGATTGTGTACTTATAGACGATGACTTGTAAAGATCTTAAGATTAGCTTGAGAAATGAGGAAAGGCTAGATGTGTGTTTCTATGGACCGAAGAAAGAAAAACCCTATTTTCGCCCTAATTATACTGTGCAAGCAAGTGAATTATCGTGTCAGTAATGCATTGAATATTAATGATATGCGAACCACACTCGGTATATACATATCCATAATTACAGTTTATGAATTTAGAGATGTTTCATCTGAGAATTTAGGATTGTTTTTCCTTAAGAAACATTGATTTTCAGATCAACCTAGTCCTAAGTGCTCAATTCATTTTCAGAGCCCCTATCACATGACCCCCAGAAAAGTTCAAGAAGCTAAAGATTTAGTAAGATGAGTTGTTACAAAAGGGAGTTATTTGAACAAGTGTGGCACCATGGGAAACCCTAGTTTTATGTGTGTGAAGAAGGAAGATAGAACCTTGTGGTTGTGTACTGTATACAGAGAGTTAAACAAGATCGCTATCAAAAATAAGTGTCCTATACCTTGAATAAATGATTTATGAGATTAACTACCAACAACTAAAGTTTTTTCCAGGAATGATTTGAGGTCCGGATATCACACCTAAACCATGCAACCATAGTTTATCTTTTGCAAGAATGCCCTTTTATAGTAATTCTTGAAATTGTTTACTTGTCTCATCTTCAAAACTTGATGCTATCCAATATTGTTTAATCTCCTTTGCATTTCAACCTGATATTTTCTATTAGCGTGATCTTCTATGTCTTTGCAAACCCATTGTTAAATGGGCAATACGTTTTTATTCGACCTTATATGGCCGTCAACATTCCAATGCTCTCGACCTTCACTATCTTTATTTCATGACCATGAGTTGTAGTCCATTCCATTGAGAGCGGATTCACACAACTACCTGACATCTCATTTATTCATAATGATAAGCTCGCATAACTTGTTCTGAATTCATAATGTAATTCAACTTTCATTGGTGTGGGTAATTGCGATTGTCATAATCCTGTTACTCTCTTTATTTTGAACTTTAACTCCCACACATATATCTTACATTATGATAAATAAACTTCCGCATTCCCTATTTAATTTTATTATTGTACTCGAATTGGCTTCATATGAGTAAAGGCATGTTCTTATTGTAGCTTGATCAATCTATTTATCTATCCATTGACACTTTGCTCATCCAATCCATTTATCTATCCATTACACTTTGCTTGTGTAATCTATTTGCCTATCTATTGCACTTTGCTTATCCAATTTATCGATCTAATTATTGCACATTGCTTGTCCCGTCTATCTATTGCACTTGTCTTGTTGCTTGTGGCTATAAAGTCACCTAGTTGAAGCTCCATTGCTTGTCATCGTATTTACAATTCATCAGTTAAACCCGAATATAACCAGGCCATCTTTCTCCTTAGTTGATTATTTATTGGACCCCTTATGATCCATATTTATAAACCACAATTCTTATGGCATTATATTTCAGTATTCATGATACACTTGTGGTTGTCTTTATTCTAACCATCATATGATAATCTCTCCTTTATTTACCTTTTCTAGTCTCATTGTTCATTTCTTTTGTATGCAATGATTCGCCTGGCTAAGAATTTCATCACTCTCATCCCTAACCATGGTCATTTTATTGCCCGTTATCGATCGGGAGTAGATCCTGGAGTAGTCTGATGAGGGGAGATCATATGATGCATTAGAAATATTAGATGAGGACATTTTGATAAGGGCATAATCTCAAGTACTGTCTAATTATATTGGAGTGAGCTTGAAGAAACATTCAGTATAAGGTCAAAGCTAACCCAAGCAAGTATTAAGAGGGAAAATTCAAGTACTTATAGAGGTGATACAAGGTCGACAAAAGAGTTCTGCTGGTAAAACAAAGAAATAACCAGAGTCTCATATAGGTTATGAAGTATTTCAAAAGGCTTTTCCAGTCAAGGTAGTAAGAGACCGACTATCCAAGGACAATTAGGGACTAGTTATATGGGACCTTATGATTCATTGAAAGGTTAAATCCTATAACTTGTTGACTGCACCTACCTGTTGAACCCGAACATGCATATAACGTGTTTTATAGCTCGTAACAGTATCAGAGTACTTATGAGGGTACACAACAGTTTCCATTAGTGGACAAGGTGGTGAACCAATAGTGAGCACCTCCTCAGTAGTAACAAGGTTCTTTTTTTTCAAAGAGAATATCAATTTTGAACTAAAAGCGAGCCAGTGAAGTCATTCAGGATCTATATACTCGTTTGCAGGATTAAGCAGCTATGCACTTTGGGCTAATTATACCTCTTTGGAAGGAAGCAATGAAAACCAACTATTGATATTTGAGGCAGTTTTGCATACTTGAAAAAGCTTCATAAGTTTCAAGGACGAAAATCTTTAACGGGGGAAAGTTGTAATAACTCAGCCCTAACCTATATTTATTTATCTAGATGATATTTATTTATTTAATTAATCATATATATTCATTTAATTAATCATATTTACTGATTTAATCATTCATGATTATTTGTTTAACTAAATCATGTTTATTAATTGAATTACTCCCAACTTATATATTTATCGAATTGCCTTATGCCATCTAAATTTTCCACTTTCATTTATTATATTTAAGCATCCGGGTCGGGGGATATTTCATTTGGGTCCCATTTTACAATTCAAGTTTTCTTGATTATTAATTCAAATTTCGTTAATTGATTAAACTTCAGGTGAATCGTTAGTAGGCCTCGACAATTATGATTGAGCGCTAAATTATTTTCCATACGTCACAAAATTTTAAGTTTTAGCTACGCAAAAACTTGGGCCCGAATTTATTTATTTTGGCCCAATTAATTGGGCCCAAAATTTGGGCCCAATTCCTAAATTGTATTTATTTATTTAATTATCTCATGTCAAAGATTTTCTCAAATATATTTATCGCATTTAATCATCCCAGTGGGAAAAAAATTATTTAGAAGAATTGATAGTAGGCCCTAACAAGTTTAATCTAAGTAATTTATTTTGTTTTCCTTAACATTACAAAAATTTAAATTTGAGTACGCAAAAACGTTATCATTATGAAGTGTTGTATTCCCAAATCTAACTTTCTTCGGCTGAATTTAAAGCCCAACATATTTTCTTCTTAACCTAACTAATTATCATGATTAAGTTCAATCATAGTTAGCCAAAAGGTCACTTTACTAGATAAAAACCTAGTCAAGTATTTTGTCATTTTATTCATAGCCGAGTGATCACACACACTTCTCTCTCTTCTTCCATACTACATGGCCAGCCACCCTGTAGCCCAATTCCAACCATTTCCATCCACCTTGCAGCAACTAGTCAGCGACCCCTGTGCCACCAAGACAACCACCAGCCATCCCCACAGCCCCCTCAAGCATCAAACATCATTTTCACCCACTTATCTTCAAGCAAAACAAGTAATCTTGAACTTGATCTTGCTGGTTTTGCTTTTTACTTAGTTTTGATTCTTGTTTTGATGTTTGTGATCTTCGATCATGATGTTTTGATAAAAAATAGGAGTTATTTTTATTGGTTGATCATGTTGTTTTGATAGAAATAAGAGTTACTTTGGATATTTTAATTGTGGGATAAGTTGGAAAGTAAGTAAGGGTTGAAGTTGATCATGTTCATGCAAGCTTAAGTTAAAACTATGTTTATGGATTGATTTGTATTTGATTTTATAATTTTTAGTTTTATTGATGATTATGATGATGTTTTTGGTGATTGGGAATGGTTTCAAGTGAGGATTTATGTGAAAAGAGAGGGAAAAGCTGAAACAGTGGAGGCTGAAAATTTCAGGAAAACAGGACAGACTTCAGGATTAAACTGGTAATGATTAACCCATGGAAAAATTATGATTTTTGGTGGATAGATATTTCAGTGTGTTATATTTCAAAATACTTTTGAATTGCCTTAATCTGAGGTCTATGAAAAAAGTTATAGTCATTCTACCAAAACTATGAAGAATGGACCAAACCTGATACACTTATATTTTAGACCAATTTTGGGAACCCTATTGTGGGAATCATGTTTTGTGTTGCGAATAAAAGTTTTTTAGGACTTTTTAATCTTTTTATATTGGGGTTTTAGGTCTTCATTTTAGGTCAAGGGTGAAAGTTATGAAGTTTTGAAATGAACTGACCTACTTTGGTGCAATTGGGCTGTTATTGCAATTTCTGTACAGCGTATACTTGGAGGAAAATTCTGAACATTTTACTATAGATTGTCCATATTATTTTTGAATTTCTTATAAGATTTCATGAACTTGGATTGAGTATTTTGAGTTTGGTGATTTTTTGAAGCATTTTGAATAATTGTGTAAAGAGCAATAATAAAGATTGAGTGAGATTGATTATACACTCATTTTGTGTATTTTGGGCCAAGCAAGGTTATTTAAGGGGGAAATGATTATTTAGGACTTTCAAGGAGCTTTTAGCTTGATTAATGAGAAAGAAGAAGACAAGTATATAATTTGGGAGCTTGTTTATGAGCTTTGAATTAATTATAGATTTTACAAAGAAAATAACATGTTTAGTGAGCTTAATAGCTTCTATTGAGTTCAATAATTCATTTGGGGTGGAATTCTATATCTAATAGATTTATGAATGAAATACGAGAAGTGGGAAGAATTTTTAACTCAGAAGCCATATTTATTAGACCAAGTTATTACAGTTTGTGCTATTTTGAACCAAGATATATCTCTTTTGGCCTCAAACCTCTATTACTTACTCAATTCAAAATATATCAAATGTATTTATCAAGTCAATCTAGTGTACTTGTTGTTATCTTCAACCAAACTATACATCAATGAGCCTTAAACCCGTATCAGCAACTTATTTCAGAAAAGGTCAC
Organism: Carnegiea gigantea; assembly: GCA_029747015.1. Classification (NCBI taxonomy): domain Eukaryota; kingdom Viridiplantae; phylum Streptophyta; class Magnoliopsida; order Caryophyllales; family Cactaceae; genus Carnegiea; species Carnegiea gigantea. The sequence goes on from JAKOGI010000024.1 coordinate 1,167,852, forward strand.
AATCACTCTCTCAATTGTCACCATCAAGACCTTTTCCTTTGTTATCTCATTTGTCTTATTGTGGACTATTTTACTTTCATTTACTTTATATCAAATTTAATTACTTTCATCAATTCAGTTTTAAAGTTATATTGAAATACCCAAGTTATGTATACCATTTAATTACTCAATTTTTGCTACACATACTTTTACTTACTCAATTATGTGAGTAAAGATTATTTACTAACTACATATACTTACAATGACATTTATGAAACAGAGTTGAGGCCTAGTTACCGTTCCCTGTTATACATAAATGTTATCAAATCAAAACATATTTATAAAGTCAGATGACGTTTATGAAATAGCTGACTTGTATCAAGTCAGATGACATTTTTAAAGACTCAAGCTACGTCCATTGCCTGTATCTTTAGAAAGCGGAACATGTTTATCAAGTTACAACTCTTAATGATTTTATCAATGAATCAGTTTATACAGTGATTTGCCATTTACCTTGTGACCTTGTCAGTTATCATCTATAGGGTGTCAGCCCATCATTTGCCCGCACGGCTTCAGGCCAACTATTGATCGGATTAGCAGGTGTACACCTATGTATAGATCATATAATTACAAGAGGTTCACATCCAGATAGTAATGAGAAATTCAGCTTCATATTACTTTCATTTTCATTGTTATTGCGAACTAAATAAATTGCAAAAGCGGGTACCCCTCAACAGTGTTTCTATGCTTATTTTACAATACAGGAAAGCATATACAGAGTTTTTGCTCACATTTTCGAATTGTTTTCATGTTTTCCATTTTATGTGATGAAGTATCATATGTTTCTCCTTTTAGCACGCCCTCTTGGAAGTCATCAATGCTCATAGTGGATTCAGCACAGCATAAATATTGGGATCGACCTCAGGGTCAAGTTGGGTTTATATTCAATACGTTTGTGTAGTGTATAGTGCAAGTTAGCATATGGTATGATTAAGTCGATAGTATTGAAGTTGAACTATTATGGGCTTTGGTCTTGAAGTGTTTCAGTTTAATAGATTTCGTGATTGTGAACATGAGTTGTAAGATTAAATGGTTTTAGTGAGCCTTGTCCTTATCAAGATGGCGGTAGTGCCTTCTATTATTAAGTTTTTCACTGCAGTTTTCCATAAATCAAGCCATTAACATTTTGGGGGCGTTACATGAATGGACCTAAGGGTGTCTTGGAGGTCAGAATAATCAGGTGGGGGCAATTGAGGTGAAGAACTAGGTCCTGCTTGACTAGAGTGGGAGGCGGGTTGGTGGAGTACGGGTCGAATAACCTCCTCATCACTAGGTACCCAGCAAAGGTTACCTCGGTGAAGAGGGGTGGTGCGCTCAATATTGGAAAGCTGCAAAAGCTGATTGCCCGGGTAAATCCAACACAAACGGCCAGCCTCGACTTTGCAAAAGTTCATAATCTCAAAAGCAGCTTGATCAAGCTGCTCAGACCTAGAAACTGTATCCCTATATTGGGCTCAACTCCCAAAAATCTAATAATAGTAGTTATTAAGCCACTAATGACTATCCTACCTTTAGTGCTAACAGCAGCACTATGCAATTACCTAGCTAAGAATGAACCTGGATCAAGTTGGACACCATCAAGCATACAGGATAGAAAGTACAGCTAAGAAAGTCTCAGGACATCTAAACTATCGTCCTGAGCAAACAAAGAACAAGCAAAGATACGCTGAGCGACTCTAATGCAGGGGTTCCTAATATATGTACATTTCGATGAACTAGTATTGTACCTAACACTCCCTGAAAGTTCACCTCAAAATGCATTCGGGTTGGATTCATAAGGGACTTGGCAATTCGATATATCCATGCTAGTTGGAAAACCGAAAATACTATTGAAGGTATCTAAGTTCAATTCATAGAATTAACCCTGCAAATAAAACGATATATATTCAGCTTGGCATTAAGGTCCTCTAGTGACCTCGACATGGAGTGCACTTAAAAATTCTAAGGTCAGGTCCCTATATGTATGCTATTTGAGTTTTAAAAAGTGGCTCATACCACCTCTAGCAAACAACCAATGAATATCATCCAACATTTTCAATCGGGCTAACAAATCCTCATCATAGTATCTAGTTGCTACTACTACATGTTCATTCAAACAATTATATCTAGCAACATGATCAGGATGAGTCGAACCAAGAGGGTGAAGAATATTACCTCTAGCATGTGCACTGGTTGATGTTCTAGAAGTCCTTTCGGGTCAGGGTGATGCTTGACTTTATGGACCAACCTCCTTGGTGCTCCTGTGTCTTTTATTTGGTGCAATGGTTACAAAACCTAACCAAAAACAAAACTAAAACCAAAAATAGGAAGAAAAACCTAGAAAATTGAAGAAAATAAGTGAAAATCGGAAGAAACAGAGAGAGAAAAGGATGGGTATGGTGGATGAATAAGGGTGAGATGAATTTTGAAGAAGAAGAAGAAAAGAGAGGAAATTTTGTGGATGAAATGGGAAGATTAAGAGAAAGGAAGGAATTTAGTGCGAAAATGAAGAAAAATGGAGAAGATTTGAGGGAGAGTGAAGGTATTGGTTATTGAGGTTTTAAAGAGAGAAAAGGGAGGAAGAGAGAGAAAGTGTCGAGTAAAGAAAGGGAAAACGGCACCGCGGTCAAGAACCTAGACCGCGGCTCGTAGCAGCCCACCATGGACCGTGGGGCTCACCTACGGACGGTCCGTGGTGTCTGCTGCTGCTCGGTTTTTTAATTTTTTAAAGGGTTGAACCCTACAGTCGTATTTATGGTTTTCTTGACTGTGGTGCCAACATTTTATTCACATATATATTTTTTCTCTTGTTTTTTCTCTTTTTATTTCTTTTTTTCTATGCCAACTAAAATTAACCAAAAAAAAAAATAAAAACTATGAAAAGGAAAAAGAAAGAAAGTTTGTGTTGCCTTCCAAAAAGCGCTCTTTTAAGGTAAAGAACTTGACCCTTGTTCTATGCTTAGTCCAGATCAACCTTATCGCGAACCACAAAGTCGAACTTCTTCAATTGAAGGTACCATCTTAACAATTCTGGCTGCAAGTCCTTCGTCTTCATAACTTGGTGCCACAATGCACCATCTGCATATAAAACAAATCGCTCTCTAGGCCTATCAGACGAGCTATCATCTACTTGCTTAACCCCTAAATCAAAATTGGCATCGAAACCTTCTAAAGGGGGCATAGAATGAACAATCGTGCAAACCTGCAATACTCACTTATCGAAGAATCATTAGAAACAGGGGCCTCAACCTTGGGCTTGTTAGGTGGTATAGGAGCAAAAAACTCCACCCTAACATACCCTTGGCCAAGGTCCTCATATGAAATCCATTCATAATCAGGAGGGTCTTCATCATTCAAGACATCCTCCATATCATACTCAGGGGAAAAGGGGTAATACATCCAATATAGAAGAATGAGGAGAAACCGCATCCTCTTTCCCATGACTAAACACAGTGAGCCTCGCCTCTACCTCAAAAGAAATACGACCCTCTCTCACATCAATATGGTAACCAGCTATCGCCAAAATGGATTTACCTAGGATAATTTGGGCATCATCACTTTCAGGCATATCGACTACAATAAAGTCTTCCCCCACCAAAATGTCTCCTATATTGACTAGCACATCCTCCAACATGCCTATAGGTTGTGTTACAGAACCATCAGCCAACTGTAGTGAAAAGGGGGCGACTAGTAACGGTCCTCGGTGCAGCTTATGAAACAAAGAGTAGGGCATTATGCTGACACTTGCACCTAAATCACATGGCCCTCTCTCAATTTCTATCTTACCTACAACGCATGGGATAGAAAAACTACCTGAGTCAGGAAGCTTATGGGGAAAAATGGCGGGGATCTGAACAGAGTCATTCTTTATAAATGTGGCAGTCTTGCCACAATAGTTGCTCTCCATACTACCAACCATAGTTATCTCTCTACCCTCTTCCTTTGATACTTCCTCAAGGTCAGTTAAGTCCTTTTCGTCTTCTTTCATGGTGACACAGTTATAATACTCACGAGGATTGGGTTCAGGCTTATTAGGAAGTCTATCTAGGGGTAAAGATGAAAGAGCAGCTTTTTGGGTAATTTGGGCCTCTAACATCCTATTATTAATTGTAAGCACATTAATCTTTAAGGCTAATTGCTTAATGTGCCCATCTTATTTATGTTGTTCCTAAGCATTTTTTCCATCATTAGCTCTAAATTTGGCTTTTGGGGCATCTGAGAAGGGAATAGGGGTCTCCGAAAACCAAGGGTACTCTAGTATTCATAGGGGGCATATTCATAATGTTCGGATTCTACTTATAAAAGAGATTCGGGTAATTCTTCCAACCTAGATTATAGATATTAGAGTAAGGGTTATTGGACGGTCTCAGGTTGAAAATTTGAACATAATTAACTTCATCAGGGTCCTGGAAAAAATGACTCCCAACTTGATAGTTCAAAGATGTATGCTCAATTGAAACACAAATCTCACAGGGGGAAGGGGCACGAGAGTCTACAGCATTAACATTTAGTTGGTCAAGTCTTTTAGTCATGGCATCTACTTTAGCAGAAAGTAAAGTAAAAGCATGAACTTCAAGCTTACCCCCAACCCGCCTGGGTTGGGCTCATTCAGTGGACCATTGAAAGTTATTAAGCGCCATCTCCTTAATAAGGTTCTAGGCTTCATCCTCAATCTTGCTCAATAAAGTTCATCCTGCCGCCACACTAATAGTGGACCTCACAGCTTAGGTCACACCATTACAAAAGGTCTGGATAATCATCTAGCACTAAAGAATATGATGGGGGCACAAACACAGTAAATCTTTAAAATGCTCACAGGCTTCATAGAGCGTCTCATCCTCTTTTTGTAGAAAGTTGGTGATTTGATTTCTCAGGCTCGTTGTCTTGCTTGGAGGGAAGAATTTAGCGAGGAAAGCTCTTGTCAACTCATCCCAAGTAGTTATGCAACTAAACGGCAAAGAGTGCAACCAAGCACTCGCTTTATACCTTAATGAGAAAGGGAATAATCGCAGGCGAATCGCATCACTGGAGACTCCGTTTAACTTTAGCGTATTGCACACCTCTAAAACGATCAAGAGGTGCAGATTCGGGTCTTCCAAAGGAGTTCCGCCGAACTGATATTGTTGCACCATGGAAATAAGTGTTGGCTTGAGTTTGAAGTTGTTGGCATCTACAGTAGGCCGAGATATGCTTGAGGTGATCCCTTGAACTTCAAGAGTAACAAAAATCACGAAGGATCTTTCTTTCTTCACCCGCTACGTTTGAATTCCTTCTTGCCTCACGCCTTTGTTCTTCAATCCTTTGCTTTTTCCTCCTTAAGCGAAAAGTCCTCTCATTCTCTGGATCAGGCTCGTACAAAACTAGACTTCACATTAACTAGGAAAAATTCCAGCAAGCACTTTCAGCAACACTACTAGCGCAATTAAATAGGAAAAAGAAAAATAACAAGAAAACAAAACAAAATAAAATAAAATAATAAAACTGCTTAGTCACGTTCGCAAGAAAATACTCAAGTGGTGGTTAGTCTCAGATGATTCAAGTGGTGGTTGTGTCTCAAGAGTCTATGATGGGTGTTTGATACGGCCACAAGCGAACGGTGGCATTGTAGCAAATCAAGATCGATCCTCTAGAGATTAGGTTGATCTACTTAGGCTATGTTCCCTCAAGATATGCTAAGCGAATCAAAGTTTGAGAATGAAATTTAACTAATCTACTATCTAATCTAATGGATAAACAATCATTGAATTATACAAATCTAGCAATTCCTCATTTCATGTATCAATCAAGCACTTCTTCCTCAACTGGTTATTGTAAAACTGATAATCTAAGTATCACAACCTCTTTCAAGGTGAAGTGAAATACCTAAATCAAATCAATTATCAATTTTCAAGGATTTTTCTATTAGTTTAGGTTCAGTAGGCACACGATTATCAAATCAATGGTTTCTCAATTCGTAATTCCCTTTCAAGAGATCATGCAACCAAGTTAAATCCTACGATTCCAGTATTTGAGATTTCACCTTTCAGTTCTTCATCGAAATACCTACAACATGCAAGAAAGTGATCAAGTTTCTCATAAGACAATAAACTTCTAGAATTCAATGAAACAATCCAACAATTCTGAAAGCACCAAATGATATCAACACAAGATCAAGAAACTAAAAATGTTTACATAAATCCAAAATCAAACAATAAAGATAATCAAATCTACAAAACATAAATCTAAATCTAAAGAAGAGAAAAGAAAAGAAGTGAAAAGAGATGCTTAGCCAAAGAACACACTTGAACTGTCATGCTAACCTAGGATGGAATCCTTATAAGTCTTCACTTCAACTCTATCTCACTCTCTCTCTAATATAAACTAATCTTAATCTACTTGAAGAGAGAAAAGGAGTATAAGATAAGATGATGGTGTGTGTGTGTGAAGATGAGAGCCCCCCTTTTTATAGTAAAATTCCTGGAAGCCGAAAGCCACGCGTAATAATGGAATTAAAACTGCCAGGAAGTCGAAAAGTTGCAAGAAAACAAAAAGCCTCGCGGAAAGTGAAGACACCACGGACCATGGCCAACACCACGTCCAGACCGTGGTCAGCTCTAGCTTGATATTCTTCTGTTCTTTCTTCCTTCCACGGGCATAGCAACTAAAGCGTGTCCGTAAGGTGTCCAAATACACTAATTTAGGATTAAATATGGGGTAAAATGGTCCAAAAACCTGCAAAATACATAAAAGAACCATACCAGAGCATAAAGTGGGAAAAAGAGTATAAATTATCACATAAAGCACCAAATTTTCCCTACATATGCAGCAAAAATGAGCTTAAATGATATACAGTTTAATACTTATCAAACTCCCCCATGCTTAAACAATTGCTTGTCCTCAAGCAAACACTATAGAAAACCTACAAGCGGAGATGCATCTGTGATTCAGAACATGTCAACCCTTATAAAGTAGGCAAGCCATAGCATATCATAAGCAAGAATATCAACCAACCTCAACCCCAAATAGTGAGAAAAACATTTCAAAATTAGGAGGAGAAGGTTTTCGAAGAAGTAAAAGACCACAAGTTCGATATCAAACTTGATCACCCCTAAGGAACCATAAAGCTCATCATGCAAGCACAAGGAATCGAATAGAGTCAAATGGAATGGTAAAACCTCACTTTGGGGAATGTGGAACACTCCTACTCATGTGTTTAAAATATAACATAGGTTCACTCAAGACTCATTCCAAAGATGCAATCTGCCATATGCTTGCAAAGACACTTAAATTCTCCACCACTATAATGCAATATACACATGACAATCAAGAGGACTTTATTTGGATTGTAATGTGGGCTAGAAGGGTTAAGGGAAAGGAGTTGACAAATGAATTTAGGTAATATGGAGCTACTTAGCCAAGTGATTAGGGAGCAACCAAAAAACCATGAATGTCACTAATACTCCAAACCTTAAACAATACAATGAACATGTCTCAATGAATCATATAGGAAATGAGTTGATAAAGAAAGAAAGGAATATAAGCTACTTACATATCCAATGCCAGTCACTTATTCATTCTTTTTTTGTTTGCCTTTTTCTTTTGCTTTTCCCTTTTTTGTTTTTTTCTAACATGATTTTTTTCTTCTTGTTTTTTTTCCTTCTACTTTTTTCTCTCTTTTTTTTTTTTGCTTTTTTTGGGAAATGAAACAAAAATTGCAATTATTGATAGGCATAGGATCATTAACTATTAACTCACAATCAAATATATGAACACACAACCCAAACAAGAGGGAGCCAAAACAAATGCTTTAATATCATCAATCCCTTAACAAACCAACATTACAAAGCCACCTTAAACTCAACTATCACCAAAACCACCCATTACATACATGAAGTGATGCTCCATAGACTTGGCGTAAAGGTAAGAATATGTGTTTGACCAAGGGCTGATATGAAGGGATTACAACAAAAACGGATATAAACTCAAAGGGGTTAGCAAAGGGAATAAACATGTAACGCAAAGGTAGGCTATTTAGCTATGTGGCTAAAATGACCAAAGAAAGAAATGCTTCTATCATCTCATCAACTATACACATGCGAATGTGGTTTTGAACGAGAATCTAGGCAAGGCTTAGAGATGCAACATGGAAGAGTCACACACATGAAAGAAATATGAGACTAAATATAATGAATTAGTCCAAATAAGTCTCAAAATCTCATGGGATATCTACCAAAGTCTCAATTAGCTCATAAAATGAGTTCATGTACCAACATTAGTGCGAACGACTCGAAGGGATAACAAAGTTTTCAAATAAGACAAGGGTCAAAATGAGAAATATTAACAAAACCTTCACAAATTTTAGCACCAAAAGGGATTACACATCAAAAGTTACTCAAGTGCATAAGAGCTATTTTGCCTAAACAAAAGCATCATTGGAGGTTATTTCACGCCATCCCTACATGCAATCCTATATGCAAACCTAAAATGCAACTAAATGCAAACAAAAAGAAAACCTAAAACTATATGCTCCAAAATGTATGCAAACTAATAACCAAAATAGAAAACATATAAACTACCCTTTCCTCATGCTTGGATAAAGCATTATTATTCAAAGTAAAGAAACTTAGGGAAGGGAAATGAGAAACAAAAGAGAACAATCTCACCAGGTTAGGTGCTAAATGCACCTAAGTTATGCGGCCTCGTAATATCAGCCACTCCATCACAACTTCAAGACTCAACTCATTAAACCAGATGCTATTAACGCATGTAGAAGCTTGTCAAACTCATAAACATAGAGTTTCCAAGCATGGTAATAAGAGAGCATGAAAATAATCACAGCAAAGAAACTTAGTGCTCTCTTCAACAAAGCAAAAGCTATAGAAAAGCCAAAAGAGAAAGTAAAGAAAGTGTTCCATATGATTTTTCCAGGCTAGTCCACTAGCAGTATGCAATACGGGTCAAGGGAGGTATCATACCCACAAAAGTATCCTATGGAAAGAAAATTATCAACATTTCCACCAAGCAAATTAAGCATTTGATCCTCATAGCCCAAATCACTATTAGCATCACAAATCATAGGATTATCAATAGGAGCATCTGAAGAATACTCGGGAGAAATAGAGGGTTGCGAATAAACAGGTGAAACATGGGAATGATCAAGGGGGTTAGGGAGAACAATATTATTAAAATCAAGGCTTGGAAAGTCCTTATGCACAAACACATGACGTGACCCCTCCAAAGGATTCTCAACTAGATCATACACCTCCTTTAAAGTATCTTCTGACTTAAAGCATGCATCAACAACATCAAATCTAGCATCAAACCAAAAAGGCTCACCCGCCTCAAGCCCCTTGTGCTAAGCTAAAGGAAAGGATGAATCATGTATGGATAGGACTGCTTTAGTATTGTCCCAGGGTGATGCAAAGTTAGGTTGATCATAGCATACATAATAAGGACACGAATTAATTTCATGGTCAGAAGAGCTACACAAATCACACCAAAAAGGGGCACAATAAGGATTACAATAGAATGCGCAAGGATTAGGAAATGAATATCTAGAAACACGACTAGCCTTTTCAAACTCAAATGAATCCCAAAAGCTATCCACTTAACCAAATAGCATGCATTATCAACATTTTTACCATGAAAATCCCAATACTCTAAAAGAATACAGGTTTCACTATTGACACCCTCATCAACAATGGCTAAAATTTTTCCATTTACTCACACAATAACCACATTGAGTAAGAAAGACATTTAAAAGTTTAAAATACCTCCAAAATAATTCATACTCGAATTGGGGAAAATAAAAAATTGCCAATTTTTTATTTTTTTGCCTTTTGTTAATGTCAAATTTTTTTCGGTTTTTTTCAAAGAAAAACAAAATGTTAAGCCAAATCTGTCAGGAAAAATCTAATATTCGATGCTACTCCACAACAACGGCGCCAAAAACTTGACCAACACTGCCGCAAGCACACGGGTGTTCATAGTATAGATAAAACATATAGTTCTTCAGGGACTAAAGTAATCTATTGGGCCTAGTCTCGTCAAAATACGCTAAGCAAAACTCTATTTAAATGGATTCAATTAATTACTGCAAGTAAACTTGTCTAAATCAATAAGAGAAAAACGTCTAGGAATTTCCACAGTTATGAAACAGAATTAGATCAAAATGAATAAATATATGCTATTCTCTAATTGGTTAATTCCGAGAAATTGCAATCTTGTCAAGAAACTTGATCTACTCTTTCAAAATCAATCAAATTTGCCTAAACTAAGGAAATGTCATTCTTTCAAACTAATTTGACTAAATCTAAGTTCAATATATTCGATTACTTACTAGCCCTCCTGACATATAAATCTCTCTTTTGAGACGAAGTTATGCTAAGTCTATTCAAGCAGTCCAACAACCAAATGTCGTCTTTCGAATGTTCACTCGATTGTTTCAAGTATTCAAGTAAATTTTGGCCAAAAATCAACTCACAACATATCGAACACTTGATAGAATGAAATCAAATCAATCATGAAAATAAGCACAATTCCTTAAATCAAAACATAATCCAATAACAATTCCAAAAACTACTAAATTCTTATACTTAGAAAACTACTTAAACATGATAAAAGATAAACTAACCAAAAAGAATTGCGGAATCTTAAGCGAAAGGGACTTGACTGAGATGGCCTTTACCAAGGGCTTCAGAACCGCCTCAGGATCAAACTCTCACACACTCAAAACTCATACAAAACTAAACAAAGAACAAAATTTGAGAGAAAACAAACTAAACTAAACTAGGCTAATTCTACTTGCTTGCTTTGGATTGCCTTGCAGTGCTCTTCCTTCATTACAGAATGCCTTTATTTATAGAAAACTTTAATTGATCTCAGCCACACATCCGAGGAAAAATGAAGAGGCAACAGTTACAGGCATACCATGGTCTGACCGTGGTCTACGTTGGATTGGAATTTTTGCTCTTTCTTTGCTGTATGGTTGTGGCATAACATGGATGACTGTAGGGGAGGTTAAAACACAGCCATTAAAGGGCAAATGCTAAACAAGAAGACTAAAAATCCTGCAAAACACATAAAATAAATACATCCAAGCATAAATCAAGAATAGGAGAGTAAATAACATCATTAAGTACAAAATTTTCCTAAAAAGAGGGAAAATAGCCCTAAAAAGATGTACATATAAAGCACTTATCATTTGTTCTAATTTTTCTTTCTCTCGACGGGCATAGTGGCAGGGGCATCCATGGTGAGTCAAAAACTCATCATTTCAGGGTCAATGCTTGGTCAAGACAGCCTCAAAATCTGTAAAGAGCATCAAAAAGCCATGCCTAAGCATAAAACCGGAATTAGGGGTGTAGATTATAAAATGAAGCTTATGAATTTCCTAAAAATGCATTAAAATGAAGCAGAAATTATATAATCTTTAAGCACTTATCAACGGCCTTGTGGATCTCGCTGCAAGTTGTATTCATCCTTCCCTTCCTCTACTTTATAAAGCAAGTGGTAAAGCAATTCATTCTATAAGTCTTAATGGGTTTCTAGATTGTCTAAAGAGAGAACCCCCGATTAAAGTTTGATGTTTTTGTAAACTTTTGTCATATCATAAAATCATTCATTTAAACATTTAAAGTGGCCTTCAAATTCTTCTCGAGTCTTCAACCTCCCCATAGTGAATATTCAAACTCCTTGGTCTCCTATCATACATAGGTATGCACATTCATCCAAACTCTTTCCATTATAATATTAGAGTGAACATGTCGTCCTCTATTTCATCATCAAGTAGACCCTCGCAAGGGCATAGGTCCCCTTCATAAGGATGGTCGGAACCTGGCCTTCCTGAACCTTCTGGCTATGATTGATGGCTGGTTCATCTTATTATTCAGTTTTGATGACAACAAACCCAAGTGTAAAATGCTCTTAAGTAATGTTGCTTCAAACAAAGTTCTCCAAATAGGCATACACTGTTATTTTCAATATGCGTCTTAACTTGTTTGCTGAATGTTGAGAACAAGTCTTAAGAACAGGTCTCATACCTTGATGACTCACGCTCAAGTCAAGAACACCACCTCGATGAGTTGATTGTGTGTTAAGATCAGTTCCTGAACTCAAGCAATACAAGAACAACCTGGCAAACAGGCTAGGTGTTTCAAGGACAATCCAGCAAACAGGCCTTTCTGAACTCAAGCGATACAAGAACAACCTGGCAAACAGGTTGGTCTAGGTGGTTGGGGCAGCGTATTCGTCTTGAACAAGATGACTGGATCTACAACAAGATGTCTTGGGTAATTTAGGTTTTATTTTTTAGACTCTTGTTAATATGCCAATCTTGAAAAGTCTCTAACTAACCACTCTTGAATTGGTTGCGCTATTTGCTTCAGAACACCAAGTTTGAACAACCCTGTAAACAGGGTACCTAGGGTGTTTCTGAACTGCAACGGCCAAACCCGGTCACTTTGGAAAACTTATTTTGGTTGGCCAAAAGCTCTAATATATTTTGATAAAATTCCAAGACAGCAATTTAAGCTGTAGGAAATCTTTTGATATGAAAATCACTTGGGAGATTTGCAAAACTGATTTTGAAAAATATTTACCAAAACCGAAAATATTTCTCTCTTATCCTTTGGAAAGTGATTAATTCAAAATTCAAGCTGAGATTCTTTTCCAGGTATTTCACGGCTATTTTTAAGGGGAAAAGATAGTCTTTTATCCTCCAAAATCAAATCCCTATAATATTGGGAAATTCTATCCTCATTGGATCTTTTAGCCGTTGAAATTCTCTGTGCTAAGCAAAAATCTCTCTTTGCTAAACATAGCTGATTTTATCACTTCTCCTTGTTTTTGACCGTTGGATTTTTTGTTTAAAAACTCAACATTTCACTCCCATTCATGAGACAAGAAAAAACGAGAAACATACACAACATACGCAAAAAGGGAGAAGTGCAAAAGTGGTTTTTCTAGTGAGAAGAATTTTTCGAGCTACTCTTGAGAAAAGAAAAACCGAGACAAGTTGTGTTTAAGCTGAGCTTTCAAGATATTGGCGTACTAGGACCTCATTGTACCTTACATCTGCTTAAATCAGAAGCACCCCCGTAAGGTGTTTTGTAACCCTGATCTTGGATCAGAAAAGTGAGTGAGTGGTCCTCAGTCGTGTGGACTTTGGACGTGTCCAATCTGGTGAGATTTGGACGTGGTGTAACCTTTCTTAGAAAAGAAGGTTACGTGGTTGCAAGTTGTAACAAGGTGTGTTACATTTGTAACGTGTGAAGCCCGTTAGTGAAAGTGGTTAAATCCTACACGAGGTAGGTCGTGGTTTTTCACACCTCAGTTGGGCTAGAGGTGTTTTCCACGGAAAAATTGTGTGTGCTTTATTTCCGCATTTATCTTGTTGATTTTCGCCTTTGAGCAAATTGAAAACATCTGGTGCAAACAAGTCAGAAGGTTGTTTGTAATTCAAGAACAACCTCTGCAATCTGGAGGGTGTTTGTCAGTAAGTACGCGAAAATCGAACACCACAATTCACCCCCCCTCTTGTGGGTAAGTACTCCTAAATTCAACAAGTGGTATCAGAGCAGGTTCTCTCACAAAAGGGCTAACACCTTGAGAGATTTGAAGATGAGTACACCACAAGGAATCCTTGAAGGGCAATCCATTACTCGGCCACCCTATTTCAACGGCCAACATTATAGTTGGTGGAAGAATAGGATGGAGAACTATATTCAGGCAGAAGATTATGAGTTATGGATGCTCATCAAGAACGGGCCCCTTGCTCCCACCAAGGTGCTTGAAGATGGTAAGAAGGTTCCCAAGGAACCCATAGAGTTTGATGCTGAAGACTATAAGAAAATGGAAACGAATGCCAAGGCCAAGAAGCTATTATATTTTGGCCTAGGTCCAGATGAATATACACGTATCTCGGAGTGTGAGTCAGCCTAGGAGATATGGAATGCCCTCCAAGTAGCTCATAAAGGAACAAGTCAAGTCAAACAATCACGTATTGAGCTACTCATGAGGCAATATGAGTTGTTTGATATGGGTGATCGTGAGAACGTGATGGATATGTACACACGCTTCACCCACATAACAAACGAGCTAAAATCCCTGGGAAAATCCTTCACCACAGAAGAGCTGGTGAGGAAGATTCTAAGGATTTTGCCTCGGTCTTGGGAAGCGAAGGTGACAGCCATCCAAGAAGCTAAAGACATGAACAAGATCACCCTCGACGAGTTGATTGGCAATCTTCAAACCTATGAACTCAGAAAGAACTCACAACAAAAAGAGGAGCAGAAGAAGGATCGTGGGCTTGCCTTGAAAGCACAAGAGGATGATGACTCTGACCTTGAGGATGAAGAGATGGCCTTAATGACACGAAAGTTCAAGAAATTCTTCAAAAAGGTCAAAGAAAACAGCAGAAGAAAGGACTTCAGTAAATCCAGAAACACCCCCGAGAACAGTTCACAGGGTGTTTTAAATGTGGCAAACCAGATCACCTTGTGAAAAACTTCCCTCTGCTTCGAGAAGAGCAGGAGTTCGAACAACCCAGAAAACAGGTTCGAAAACAACCTGTGAACACCTCAGGCAAAAGATTCTCGAAGGCTATGCTTGCTGCCTGGGGAGACTCTTCTGAGGATGAAGGTGAATCTGAAAGTGAAGGAGATGTTGTAGCTCTCATGGCACAAAGTGACTCAGACTCAGATGATGAATCCACAAACAGCTTGACTGATCTCAAGAACAAGGTACGTGGTCTCAATAAAGCAACTCTCGAAAAACTTTTGTATACCTTGATGGATACTTGTGCTGAATTGAAACGAGATGTCCGAGACCTAGAACTAGAAAATGAGATCCTTAAGAATGAGAAACTTGAGGCTGAAAGAGAAATTCTAGCTTCACATCAAACCATAAATGACCTTAGGGAGACCTTGATCTTGAACGAAGTAAAATATACCACCAATCAAGCCAAGGCTGAAAAGGAAACCCTTGAGCTTAAAGAAAAGGTCGAAGTTTTGCTTGCTGAAAACAAGAACCTGTCGGCTAAAGCAAAACGCACAGAACACGACCTTGCCACAAACAGGTTGTGGAACAAGTCCTCATAAGCCCTTGATTGGTTAAACACTCACCACAGTCGAAACAAAAAGGGACTTGGATATAAGCCTAAACGAACCGTTTACCCAATCCATAGAAAGTATGTGGGATTACCTGAAAACAATGTTTGCTTTCATTGTGGTAAAACTAGTCACTATCAATATTCATGTCCTTCAAGAAAGTATGCCATTGAAAAGAATGAAAGGTATGTGAAACAAATCTGGATTAGGAAAGGTGAGCTTTATTTGTCTAAAAGAATGGGACCTAAGGGGATCTGGGTTCCCAAAACTAACCCTTGATTTGTTTTGCAGGCTGAAGTGAGAGAGAACAACCCCACAAACAACCCAGCAAACAGGGTAAGAAACACCCTGGCAAATAGCTCAGAAAATAACCTTGAAAACAGGTAGCTGTGGTATGTTGATAGTGGGTGTTCGCGGCATATGACCGGAGAAAAATCAAACTTTCTCTCACTTACAGATTCAACCGGTGGGAGCGTGGCTTTTGGAAACGGCAAGTCTGGGACAATTGTCGGTATAGGTAGCATTGGTAAAACTCTCTCCCACTCAATTAATAATGTGCACTTAGTTGATGGTTTAAAGCATAATTTACTAAGTGTGTCCCAACTGTGTGACAAGAACAATCTAGTGGTGTTCTCACGAACACATTGCTTGGTTGTCAATGCCAACACAGGAGACGTTGTGTTAAAGGGGAAGCGTCACAAAAATGTTTACAAAGTTTGTATTTCCACACTTCTCCAAAACAACCTGACTTGTTTGAGTGCTGTGAATGATGATATAATGCTCTGGCACAAGAGACTAGGTCATGCGAGCCTTACTCTTTTAAACAAACTTGTTTCCAAAGACTTGGTTATTGGACTACCTTCTATCAAGTTTAATGATGACAGGGTATGTGAAGCTTGTGCAAAAGGAAAACAAGTCAGATTGTCTTTTAAATCAAAAAGGTGTGTTAGCACTACCCGACCTCTTGAATTATTACACATTGATCTATGTGGTCCTATGAGGATAACAAGTAGAGGTGGGAAGAGGTATGTGCTTGTCATAGTGGATGATTACTCTCGATTTACTTGGACCCTGTTCTTGGCCTCCAAGGATGAAACTTTTGAGAATTTTATTGCCTTCTCAAAAAGGTTGAAAAGAGAGTAGGACACTCATTGGTTAGCTTGAGGTCTGATCATGGTACTGAATTTGAAAGTGCAAGTTTTACAGAATTTTGTAATACGCATGGTGTTGATCATAACTTCTCGGCCCCAAGAACACCCCAACAGAATGGGGTGGTTGAGCGCAAAAACCGCTCCCTAGAAGACATGACTAGGACAATGCTTATTGCTAGTGGTCTTCCTAGGAACTTTTGGGCAGAAGCTTTGAACACATCATGTTACATTATGAATAGATGTATGATTAGACCTATTTTGAACAAAACTCCCTACGAACTCTTCAAAGGCAGAAAGCCCAACATTATGCATTTAAGAACATTCGGTTGTAGGTGTTTTGTGCATAATAATGGGAAGGATGCTTTAGGAAAGTTTGATCCCAGGAGTGATGAGGCAATATTTCTCGGTTATTCCTCTCACAGCAAGGCATACAAAGTCTTTAACAAAAGAACCTTGTGCGTTGAGGAAAGTGTGCATGTGCTTTTTGATGAATCTAACACCTTGAATAAGAATGGTGCACAGGAAGAAGAGTTTGAATTAGGTCTTATCCGAAAAGAAGTGTTGCCCCATGAGAGACAAGGTAAGAACACCATGGAGACAACAGGCCCAGAAGTTGTTCCTCAAAACGGCAGGCAAGGTGAACACCAAACAGGGGGAAACACCGTTGAACCCTGTTCGGGACCATGTTCTTCAGGAACAGGCTTACAAACAGGTGCAGAAACAGGCTCAGGAGGTGTTCGTGAGCCTGATTCTCCAAATATTCCGGCTAGAGTAGAGCATGTGTCTGTGGATCCACTTACTCCACGACCATGGAAGCACCATAGTTCACACCCCCTTGATCAAATTCTGTCTGATATTAACAGTGGAGTGCAAACTAGGTCTAAGCTTAAGAATTTCTGTGCTTTCTATGCCTTTCTCTCTAACATTGAGCCAAAGAATGTGAATGAAGCTCTTGCAGATTCAGATTGGGTCACGGCAATGCAAGAAGAGCTCCATCAATTTGAAAGAAACAGAGTATGGCACCTGGTACCTAAACCTGCAGAGAGAACAATCATTGGAACCAAGTGGGTGTTCCGAAACAAACTGGGTGAGTCAGGAACAGTCACTAGGAACAAGGCACGGCTGGTTGTTCAAGGGTATAACCAAGAAGAAGGGATCGATTATGAAGAAACCTTTGCACCAGTTGCTAGAATTGAGGCTATTCGAATCTTAATAGCCTTTACAGCTCATATGGAAATCAAGCTATATCAAATGGACGTGAAAAGTGCATTCCTAAATGGATACCTTAAAGAAGAGGTGTATGTCAAACAACCCCCTAGTTTTGAAAACAGTGAATTTCCTAACCATGTTTTCAAACTTGACAAAGCTCTTTATGGTTTAAAACAAGCTCCTAGAGCTTGGTATGAACGTTTGTCAAGTTTTTTACTTGAAAATAATTTTAGAAGAGGCAAGGTAGACAATACCTTGTTTCTAAAATCTAAGGGAGAACATTTATTGATTGTCCAAATATATGTTGATGACATTATATTTGGTGTAACTCATCATGATTTATCCAATGAATTTTCAAATATGATGAGGAGTGAGTTTGAGATGAGCATGATAGGTGAGCTTAACTTTTTCTTAGGCTTACAAATCAAGCAAACTCCAAACGGCACCATGATCCATCAACAAAAGTATATCAAGGAGCTACTTAAGCGTTTTGGGATGGAGTCGGCCAAATCCATAGACACTCCTATTTCTCCTTCAACCAAGTTGGTTATGGATGATGGGAGTCCCTCAGTTGAGGAGAAACTCTATAGGGGTATGATTGGGTCACTCCTATACCTAACTGCTAGTAGACCGGATATTGTTTTTAGTGTTGGTTTATGTGCCCGTTTTCAGTCTAATCCTAAGGAAACTCATCTTAAAGCTGTTAAACGGATACTAAGATATTTGAAGCATACACCCAATTTAGCTTTATGGTATCCTAGAGGTTGCAATTTTGATCTTGTTGGATATGCTGACGCTGACTATGCTAGGATTCCTAGTTGATAGAAAGAGTACCTCAGGTATGGCTCACTTTCTTGGACCTTGTTTGGTATCTTGGGCTACCAAGAAGCAACATTCAGTTGCCATGTCCACAGCAGAAGCTGGATATGTTGCAGCAGCTTCATGTTGCGCTCAACTGTTGTGGATAAGACAATAGCTTAAGGACTTTTGTGTTGACACTGGATGCATTCCTATTTTTTATGATAACACAAGTGCAATTAACATTGCCAAAAATCCATATCAACATAAAAGAACAAAGCATATTGACATTCGACATCATTTCTTGAGAGATAATGTTGAAAAGGGTTTAATTTCGATGAATTTTTGCACAACGGAATATCAAATTGCTGATATATTCACTAAGGCACTAGCTAGAGATCAATTTGAGAGAAATAGACTGGAACTAGGGTTGGTAAGAACCCCTGAGATACTTGTTTCCAAGACATGAACTAGGTTTGGAAAAAAAAACCTCTACACCCTGTTCTCTCCCCTTGTTTGCAAATCTTATTAGCAACTGATGTGATTTATGTACAATGAGTGCATACACTCGAATTGCGTGCGTTTTTTTTCTTATTTATACAAAGAGTGCAGCATAAGGGGATGTACTAAGGATCGCTGGAGCAGCTCTGCCACCCCTAGTACCAATGAGTCAAATCAAGATCAAACGGTGAGGAACAGGCAGGTATCTTGATCGAACGGAAAGAACAGGTACGTCCCTTGGTTGTTCGATGCATATGGGAATGTGTTTGCTTTAAACCTCCCCCCTTACCAAGGCACACGCCTTTAATGTTCTCACCCGTTGCAAACCTAGAGATCTTTAAAAGATTTTGGGTGCCCTCTCTCTCTTTAAATGCCCTATTCTCAGTTCTTCTTTTCACCTGACTTCATCTCGCTCAAAAGCAAACCCTGCAAACAGCCTTAAACCCCAATCTCTCTCCTCTAGCAACAATGGCTTCCAACAACACCTCTCACTCAAAAGCCCTGGTTCTTGCGTCCTCAATCCCTGCTCCCCCTCGCCCAATCATGTACAAGCCTTTCAGATTTCTAAAAAGCTTGTTCCTAAAGTCAGTCGGGATAGGGATAGACGATATTCCCTTCAATTGTGAAAGGGAATTGGTGTTTCTTGTGGGGTCAGTTGCATGTCCCATTAAAGTAGAGTCGGAGGGTGCACCATCGGGGCCTCAAGACAAAATCTTGGAAACCCCTGAAGGGTTTAGTGATAATTTCGAACCCTGTTCTTTTGGGATGTTTCCTGAAACAGAGCCAGAAACAGGGAAAGACTCTTTTGACGCCGTGTGTGTGGAGGATCTGAATGTCGATTTCCGAGGGAATTCGAATGAAACATCAGAGGAGAGTCAGGAGAAGGATTCTCTCCCGGAGGCTGAACTCACTACTCCGGTTGCTCAAACCGGAGAGAAAAGGAAAAGGGTGAAAATAGTGGCCAGGCGTAGCAGAACGCCAAGAACAAGGCCAAAACCAAGGTCTCAGCCCTCTCAAACTCCCTCTTCTTCAAAATCCTCCAAGCCTTCTCGCAAATCTGCAAGAATAGCTTTTCAATCCGCTCCCCGTATCTCCAAACCCTCTGCTCCAATCATCGAGGAGATTTCCTCTTCTTCTACCGAGGGGTTCTCGAGTTCTGACTCTGAGAACACCTCTTTCAAACAAGGGACACCGGTGTTCTCCGAGTCCTCTGAAGATCAAGCCCCTCAAAAATCAACCTCTAAACCTGCTGTGAAGCCCTCTCCTGCAAACTCACCCCTCAAAAGAAAGCCCAGAACAGCTCCCCTACCAGACGCTACCACCTCTGTTCCTCCTCCCAAACGCCCAAAGAAGTCCACTCCCTCTCCTATGTCTGACAAGCATGCGCAATTGCTTAAGCGCAATGTCGTCAGGGGGAAGGTAGTAAATGTACGTTTTTTCAAGGAACAGGGTCTGGGGGTGTTCCTGAACAAGTTGCGAGTCCAAGGCTGGCTCGACTTATTTGCAAACACCCAGTTGGGGTGTTCTGTGCCTGAGTTGGCTAACATTTACGCCAACTGCAGTGTCACCAAAGGGGTGGTGACAAGTTTTGTAAATGGGCAAGGCATTAAGGTTGATGCGCCCACATTTGAGAAAATATTGGGGGTGCCCTCACAAGGCTTTGCTGTGTATGTGAGCGAAGGCAAGACTGCCCTGGTAACAACCAGGCTCCTAGAGGTGTCCCAACGCCTCAGTCAGAAACAGGGCCTGAGAACACCCCTCTGGGTTAAGAAGGGTGAAATGACCTCCCTGCACCAACTACTGTTTATGTTCACCATCAAGAACATAATTCCGCGAGGTCAAGGGCGAAACTCAGCAGATGCCCTCGATCAATGTCTGGTGGACCTACTGGATCGGGAGGAACCAATAAACCTCCCTGCAATCATGATTCGCCACATAGGGCGAATTGCGAACACCACCCGAGCTCATGATCTTGGCTATGGGTTTCTGCTGACAAGGGTGTTTGAGCACTTTGGGATAGCGCTCACACGGAGAGTGGCGGCCCAAATCATTGATGAGATTGGGATTGACACCCTGCTAGGGTGTGGCTATGAGGTTGGCAAAGGGTCAGTCTCCAAACACGGTCGTCGACCACCTCGACCACCTGTTTCTGGACAACCTTTCATCAAGGTTGAGGCTGTTCTTGAGGACGATGCTCGCCTCAAGGATGAGCTCTCCGCCGTCAAGGCTGCTCTTGCTGAGGAACAAGCCATGAAGATTTGCTTGCCCTTCTCTCCACCCTTGCCCCCAGCATTCCTCCTCTGCAAACGAAACCACCCCCTGCTCCCTGATTGTCTAGGCTGGTCTCTAGTCTCCTCCTCCTCCTCTCTTAGTTTTGTTGTTTTGGCATTTTACTACTTTTCTTTGCAATGAAATATCTATTTGCAATGCTTTATATGCTTTTCTTGTAACCATCCTGTTTTTCTTGCTTTTTAATGATGCCAAAAGGGGGAAGAATAGTGTAACCCATTGACAAAGTATGACGAATGAGCCTGACCTTGACTCGATAGGGTGGGTTGACCTCTAACTCCTTGTACCTACGTGGATCCCTATCAGCATTCAATTTTTTTTAATATGGACACTTGGTTTGTCATCATCAAAAAGGGGGAAATTGTTGAATTAGTATATTCAGTTTTGATGACAACAAATGTTGCTTCAAACAAAATTCTCCAAACAGGCGTACACTGTTATTTTCAATATGCGTCTTAACTTGTTTGCTGAATGTTGAGAACAAGTCTTAAGAACAGGTCTTACACCTTGATGACTCACGCTCAAGTCAAGAACACCACCTCGATGAGTTGATTGTGTGTTAAGATCAGTTCCTGAACTCAAGCAATACAAGAACAACCTGGCAAACAGGCTAGGTGTTTCAAGGACAATCCAGCAAACAGGCCTTTCTGAACTCAAGCGATACAAGAACAACATGGCAAACAGGTTGGTCTAGGTGGTTGGGGCAGCGTATTCGTCTTGAACAAGATGACTGGATCTACAACAAGATTTCTTGGGTAATTTAGGTTTTATTTTTTAGACTCTTGTTAATATGCCAATCTTGAAAAGTCTCTAACTAACCACTCTTGAATTGGTTGCGCTATTTGCTTCAGAACACCAAGTTTGAACAACCCTGTAAACAGGGTACCTAGGGTGTTTCTGAACTGCAACGGCCAAACCCGGTCACTTTGGAAAACTTATTTTGGTTGGCCAAAAGCTCTAATATATTTTGATAAAATTCCAAGACAGCAATTTAAGCTGTAGGAAATCTTTTGATATGAAAATCACTTGGGAGATTTGCAAAACTGATTTTGGAAAATATTTACCAAAACCGAAAATATTTCTCTCTTATCCTTCGGAAAGTGATTAATTCAAAATTCAAGTTGAGATTCTTTTCCAGGTATTTCACAGCTATTTTTAAGGGGAAAAGATAGTCTTTTATCCTCCAAAATCAAATCCCTACAATATTGGGAAACTCTATCCTCATTGGATCTTTTAGCCGTTGGAATTCTCTATGCTAAGCAAAAATCTCTCTTTGCTAAACATAGCTGATTTTATCACTTCTCCTTGTTTTTGACCGTTGGATTTTTTGTTTAAAAACTCAACATTTCACTCCCATTCATGAGACAAGAAAAAACGAGAAACATACACAACATACGCAAAAAGGGAGAAGTGCAAAAGTGGTTTTTCTAGTGAGAAGAATTTTTCGAGCTACTCTTGAGAAAAGAAAAACCGAGACAAGTTGTGTTTAAGCTGAGCTTTCAAGATATTGGCATACTAGGACCTCATTGTACCTTACATCTGCTTAAATCAGAAGCACCCCCGTAAGGTGTTTTGTAACCCTGATCTTGGATCAGAAAAGTGAGTGAGTGGTCCTTAGTCGTGTGGACTTTGGACGTGTCCAATCTGGTGAGATTTGGATGTGGTGTAACCTTTCTTAGAAAAGAAGGTTACGTGATTGCAAGTTGTAACAAGGTGTGTTACATTTGTAACGTGTGAAGCCCGTTAGTGAAAGTGGTTAAATCCTACACGAGGTAGGTCGTGGTTTTTCACACCTCAGTTGGGCTAGAGGTGTTTTCCACGGAAAAATTGTGTGTGCTTTATTTCCGCATTTATCTTGTTGATTTTCGCCTTTGAGCAAATTGAAAACATCTGGTGCAAACAAGTCAGAAGGTTGTTTGTAATTCAAGAACAACCTCTGCAATCAGGAGGGTGTTTGTCAGTAAGTACGCGAAAATCGAACACCACAATTCACCCCCCTCTTGTGGGTAAGTACTCTTAAATTCAACATTGTAATATTATGTGCATATCAACCATAAACTATGGGTTTCTTCTTCTGCTTCATAAGGTTATTAGAGACGTTTGTAAGGATTCGAACTTGGCCATTGACTAAAGGATGCCACCATTGTGGCATAACATCTATTCCTTCATACGTACCTGCGAAATTAGGAAGCCACCCTATATTGCCTATGCCTTGGCCTAAGCTTGCACCCTTCAAAGGGCCGCAGGTATAGTTAAGGAGAACAAATGGTATGACTTTAGTAACTAGAAGGGCTTTATGTGCTCAATCGAAAGCCAAAGAACTAGAACTACAACTCTTTGTACGTAAAGAAACAGAAAGGGATTTGGGATGTCCCCATACGGAACAACATAAAACCTAATAGAAGTTTGTATGAAGTGTCCAATGAGACCATGAAAAAGGTTATGGATTGCTTCCAGTACTATGTGTGGCCTCTTAAAGGATGGTAACTTCATCCACTTCTTTCCTTCATGGTCATGGTGCAAGAGAAAGGGAGGGCGAATGAGGAAGGGAAGCTAAGAAAGTGAAGCCCAGTGATAAGGAGATGCTTAACTGGCTTCCCAAGCAATCATACTTTCAATGTGATACTTTTCTTATCGTAACCGGGCTGCTATACATCGAGGGTTTTTCGAAGGGCATCTTTCACACCCATTATGTTGTGCTTCTCTCTTGACCTGACTGACTTCCTTTTTTCCTTGCAAAGGAAGCCCAACAAAATCTCGTTCGAGGAAAAGGGTGGAGCCATGACCCTGAATTCGAGGAGGCGAGGGCCACGAGGATAGATTAAGAACTTTGCCTGTGTACCATGGCCTAGGCTTCCATTGAACTTACTGTCCCTGGTTACCTTTTCATTTACTTTAGTGCCTGCTCAAGACTAATGTATTGCTTATTATAAGATATATAGTTTAGCGTCTCTTTGAGGACCAACCATCTTCTCGTGTCATCCATCAGCATTACTCCCAGCATCGGAGGAAAGTAACCAAGAGAGGTTGCGGACACATAGGCAAGGGTATAGGACCAAGGTCACCTGTACAAAATGGGCCCCCCTCCAAGGAGTCACGTTCTTTGGTCGCATATCCAACCAGGTCTAAGAGCATGGGCTGAGCCTTAGAGTAGCTCCCAAAACAACCACAAGGTTAGCTACGATCATCCTTTTCCTTAACGTAAACATTGATATCAAGTTAGAGCTGAGGAAAGGTTAGCTCGCTCATGGGACATTATTCTACGTCAGCACCACAAGCCACCTTAGTCACTGACGATCAAGTGAGTCGTTACTGAGGCATAACAGCTCAACTAACCTTTTACATTCCATTATGCTTTTGTCCATTGTACTTATCCCCTTTCCCTTCTTATGATTTTATGTGCCTTTACTCATCCTCTCAAGGCCATTAAGGCGGCCTTATAGTCACTACTTGGAGGACAAAATCAATAAGATGACGTAGGGAAAAAAAGATGATCGAAAAGTCCTCTTTCAAGGATACAAAGCGGTAATAAGTCCCAAAAATGGAGATGGAAGCATGGAAGAGGAAAAAGGAAGAGCTAAACCACCGTCTGGAGCATATAGAGTAGGAGATCAAGAACGAGCGAACCTCAAGAAAATAGGCAATAAAAGCAGCTAACCGCAAGGGTATGCTTGTCGGGTCGAAGAGCAAACTAACATGTTCTAGGAACTCTTAGAGATCTGGTCTCCTGACTTATAGGAGAAGAAAGAAGAAAGGATGGTCTGAGGCTTAGGTCAAGTAGACCCAAAACATTCATCAAGCTAGGAAGGCCAGCTAGAACCCCTCCAAAGTAGGCTCCTAGTATGAGGAGCTTGAGGATGAGGAGGGTCTTGGTGATTCCTTTTATTCAAAGTGTATAGGCTTTAGATTCTGGCCTCCTTATGACTTCCTTATAGGTTGTTCCTTAACCATAGGATTGCGTAACTAAGCGAGCGATCCTCTGCTTGTAAAATGTGTCCTATAGGTTGTTGTTGCCTCTAACCTAGTCAAGAAGTCTGGGGCTTCATATATTGTTGAATTGTTCAATTCTTCCTTGAAAGTAATAAGCTTGTGGGTATAAAGAGGCATTTTAAGGGCAGGCCAACGTCCGATCTATAGACTAACATAAAGGTGGTCTATCCTTTGGTTGTTTTCTTAGTTGTCTTCATGGACGAGAGTATTCCTTCCAGCTCATCGACCCATTTCTCCTTAGCATCACCTACCTTATTTTATAAGTCGCTTAGGATGGCCTTGTTAGGTAATTCAGCCTATTTATTAGTTTAGGGATGTGCCACGATAAGGAGTCGGGCTTAACAACCGTAAGCCTTCAGGACCACGAAGAAGATAAATCCACATGCAGATCCGCAAGTTGGGATACAAGCAAAACACATTATATAACTATTCCAAAGCACAAAGTACAATCCATCTATAAAAGAGCAAAAAAAATGAAATTAAATGAGCTAAAGAGCAAACAGCTAGAAAGCAAAGCATTTAAGAAGCAGATGATTCATAGCTTATTTGGAAAGTTGTCAAGTTAGAGCAAGAAGCCTATCGATACATGATGACTATGTCTTTAAGATTATATTTTTGGGGCAAGAAGTTCGATATAAAAGTTAGAGATAGCCAACCCCCCTCCCCCAAAAGGGTTAATTCAAGAATTTTGAATGTAAAAGTATATACAACCTTAAAGTATTCTAATATAAAATGCTAAAAAAGCTGAACAGGAAGCTCCAAAAAGTAATCAAATATAAAAACTCAAAAACATTAATCAATGTATGTTATTAAACTGGATGAAGCACAAGTATGATATAGGAAACATGATTATTGCAAGAATTTTAATAGTTTAATTTCAAAATAAAACTCAACAATGTAGAAGAAACAAATAAAAATCACACTATTATATAATTCCAATTATTGCTCAGTCCTTACTTAGAGTGTGGTTAGGCTATTGCTGGCATTTTCTATATCATATTCTTTGTTGTGGCGATAGAATGACCATCAATTCTTATGACTAGAGAAATGATAAAAAAAATTTTCGAGTTTTGGCAGTAACTATATGGTCCGCCCAATTGTACAATTGCAAATGCATGATTGGACTCATAATTGTCCAACTGGAGCACGTCACATAAGCAAAATCAAAAAACAGCTAAAAAAAAAAAAACAAAAAGCGCTCAGAAAAACTGTTAATTCAAAACACTCACAAACCCACAAACTTCCCCTCACGCTCTCTCCAAAACTGCCTACATTCGTGCTCAATTTGATGAAATTGTGCTGTGTTTGCTCACAGATTCTAGCCAAAAGTATTCGAAAATCTTCCTTGAAGCTTGAAGCAAGCATTTCGATGTAAGTTTTACGAACAAACGAAATTTGGTTGCATGTTCGGAACAACATAATGAATTCACTCGAAACGAACTGGCATTCTAGGTTTTAAGATATCTGCTAGTGATGAATCAAACACTCCTCAAAAAAAGTATGTTGAAAACCTTAAACTTAACATCAGTGAGCCAGAGTACATAATCAGTGAGCAGTAATCAGAAATTTATGTTTTTGTTAACACATTCACAAGGAAACACTTAATGTGCTGTTAATTAATACTATAAAAAACATTTTTATCTACATTTCTAAAGAAAACCAAAACCAAATGCAGATCTCATTATGCACAACATACGTATGTTAGAGACCTATATATGTTATTTTAGTGAGCTATGAAACATGTGTAGTAGGTTATGACAATACTGTACATCAGTCTAAATTTCCTAAGTGAACATGCTATAATAAGTTATACCTAATATTGTAGTGACTTATGACTTGAATTTAGTGAGCCATGACTAGAATTTAGTGAGCTGTATATTATGTTCTAGTGGCTGTCAGCATATGCGTACTATAGTGAGTTGTACCTTATATTATAGTGAGCTATGACTTGCATTTCGTGAGCCATGATTTCAATTTAGTGAGCTATATTTTATATGCTATTGACTGTCAGCATGTGCATGCTTTAGTGAGCTGTACCCCTTATTATGTTGAGTTGTACCTTACATCCTAGTGAGCCATGACTTGAATTTAGTGAGTGGTACCATACATTCTGGTGTGTAGTCTAGAACTCCAATCTCTTTTCATATACTATTTTATATATCTATTGAGCTGTAGCTTATATTCTAGAGAGTTGTACCTTATAATCCCTTCTACAGTTCTACATGTTATGGTGAGATGTATCTTACATTCTAGTGAGCCATAATTTGACTTTAGTCAGCTACACCTTTTATTCTAGTGTGCTATCACACTTACTATAATATTAACATTAGAGATCGAAGAAAAAAGGGTCAAGCACAAGCCGTCAAGATATAATTATGGAAGTTGTCAGAGAATCTCTTTTGATCTAGCAACCTTCAGGTAATTACACTTCAAATATATCCAAACACACGTAGTGTAGTTCACTACACTAAATTGTATTTTTCTTTTTTATTGAAGCCTAAAGGATTAAAATAAGATAAATGAAATAAATCAAGGAATGGAAGAGGATATTACTTATAATACAGGCCAAGGTATGTTTACATTATGTAAGTTTATATGTAATGATCCAAATTCCAGAGGAAGTTACTCATAATGCAGGCTAAGTTTATATGTAGTGAGGAGAAATTGTAGTAAAAGGGCTTGTACCATATATTCTAGGTTAACTGCTGCCAATTAGTGAGCTATAAACTATGCTTTAGTGAGCTATAACACATGTCTAATGAGCAGTATAAAAAGTCATCTTCTTTATTCTTATGTGCCATGTGCAGTTAAGCATTCAATCTCTTTTGGTATACTAGTTCATATATGTAGTGAGTTCATCTCAAATTTTATTCAGCAAGTAAACTATACATCTATAATTATATTTAGTGAGCTGAACTGAATATGTAGTGAGCAGATAGTTTTTTCTTTTTTAGTGAGCTCCGGTTAGATTACATTAAACATTGCACATTTATTGAGTTACACATCTTGTTCACTTATACAAAGGACCATATACAGCTGCAGAAGAAGCAAAGAAGACAACTCCACCAAATCAAGAACATACTCCACAGTTTGAAAAGGAGCAGGAAAAACTGTCCACACTAAAGAACAAAATTTCTGAAGGAAAACCCAGCTCATCAAGTGCTACTGCAAAGAAAAGAAGGGTGAAACAAGAAGTTAGGAAGAATATATAGAAATATTTACACCACTCCAATAAGTTCAGAAGATGAACAGGTGCAAGCTTTCACAACAGATGAGCATGTAAACCAAACTGTGCATGCGGTGGAAGAATCACAAGCTACTTAACAGGGAAAGGGAGAACAAGAATTACGAAAAACAATAGAACGACCTTAACAAAACACCCCCACAGCAGGGGAAAAACAAAAGGTGATGCAGGAAAAAAGAAAAAGGAGTCAAAGAAAAATGATGCATAAGAGAAGATTGGCAACAGAAAAGAACAAAATGGGGAAAGAAGAATGCAGAGCAGAGCATCCCCAAAATTTCCAAAAAACATTGCTCAAGAAAGCTCGGAGAAAACAATTACTGACATTCATCGACAACTATTAGAGCAAACAGATGACACCGTAGAGGACACCACTTACAAAATTCCTCCCCATGGGCATAATGATGAATCTGACTCTAAAGATGAAGTTTTGGTGAAGAGAATCAAGAAAATAAAACAAGCACTAAAGCCCAGATCAAAGCAAATCCAAATGAGGTCAAAAAGGTGTGTAAGGGTACAAGCTGAAAAAGAGAGGTAGGCCATCAAGAAGAATCTAAAAAGTCTAGTAAAGCATGGACAACTCTCAGTTTTGCAACATGATCAACAAAAGAAATCCTCGAAACAGCAAGTAAATACTACCATTCATATTCAAGACCCCAAGTTTGTGTAATTCGTGCAAAAACCTGGAGAGGTAGACACAAAGCCCAAAAAGATTTTCCAAACCAGAATGTCACCTTCAGGGTTTGTTGCAATGATTGAGAACTTCAATAAGGCACATAGGCTGGTAGTATGGGGTTTGGACAATTCCTCCATTTGCAAGTAATTGAATTGCCAGAGGATTTATGCAAATAGTGTTGACCTATACACAGTTACATTGTACATATCTGCTGACAAGAAGATTAAGATTACACCAATGGATGTGCATCTCACATTAGTAGAAGAACAGTTGAGGAGTTTTATGACAAAAAACCAAAGGATGCTAAATTCAATGAAGTCCTCTCAGCATGGAGAAAGGAGTAAAATCTATAAGATGGGTCCCCAAAGCTCAAGCAAGTGCCATAGTACATACTGAGCCAGGCTGATGTAAGGAAAAGTTTCAAAAAAAATTTTGGGTTGTACATGGTCTCTTCTTTTTACAACGGTTCGAATAATATACATTATGCACGCTATTTTACAAAGAATATTGCTAATGTTGAAGACATAGCAACAATTGATTGGTGTCAGTACACCATTGATAAATTGTGTGAATCTGTCAAAAAGAGGGCTTCACACTTTGATGGGCCTATTCTCTTCTTGGTGGTAAGTTCCTTCTATTCCATCAGAATATCATATTTTCAGTGAGCGCAACATGGGTTTTAGTGAGCTGAGCATATATTTTAGTGAGCAGAATAATTTTTTTAGTGAGCAGAACATATATTTTAGTGAGCGGACACCGGCACTACCAACAACACTTTAGGCACCACCACCCTCCCCTCTATAAAAACACATCAAACACCACCATCCTCCCCCCTAGAAAAAATACTTCAGGTACCACCACCCTCCCCCCCTTACAAACGTTACAGACATCACCACCCTCCCCATCACCAGTTGAGACAAAACAACCACAACACCCATCACAGGCTCTTGAGACACAACCACCACTTGAATCATCTGAGACACCACCACCACTAATTCTAAAAACACAATCAGAGCAAATAGACAAGGATATGACAGGTCCAACACAATTATCAATTAGGCATGAAAAGGTTGAAACAAAAAGACAGAAAACAACTGAATGAGAGCAAGCAAAGCAAAAATCTCTTGGCAGATAAGATAACCAAAAGAAAACAACACATAAACCCGGTAAGAATGTTTAGTGAGCAGAATGTTAATTGCAATGACTAGAACATAATTTTTAGCAAGTTATGGGTAAGTTGTTGATAGATGACAATTGTATATTATAGTGAGCTAGAATGGCGCATCTGGTGAGGACACATCAGTTTTAGATGGCTTTAGGAACAAGCAAAGAGGACTTTATTGGTAGTGAGCATTATTCATTTTTTAGTGAGCTGGTGTGCATTTTTAGTGAGCAAAAGATAAATTTTACAGAGCAGAAAGTACATTTTAGTGAGTAGAACATATGTGTTAGTGAACAGAACATATATTTTAGTGACTAGTGAGCCACAATATATATTTAGTGAGCAGAACAAATATTTTAGTCAACAAAACATAATTTTAGTGAGCATTGAACCATATTAGGTATTTAATGCGCTATATTATCATCAAATCTGATATAATGTTTTGCAAAAGAAAAGTGCACCAAGAAGGCAAGACATTAACCAAGGAGAGAGCAAGGACCAATGACAGAACCCTACTGCTCTCCTTTTGTGGAGAGAATCACAGAGATTACGGGGAAGTTGTCAGCCCAGGAGAAGATCGTTGCTAATCATGTATTCCATCAATTAGAGGGCCTTGATTTAAAATAAGTGCAAAACTACCAGACATAAAATACTTACAAATGCTTAAGTTATACTGAATATAAACTTACATTTTTTCCCTTTTCATACTATATCAATGAAGAAATGTTTGACATCAAAACACATGTTGGAAATCGGTATCACATGTCAACGATGTGTCTAAGAGAATACATTGATGCACATGTGATTAATATCTGGGCTGCTATCCTCAATAACCTAGAGAGAAAAAGAAGTGAAGGCTCTCCAAGGAGATTTTGTGCACCAGTTGATGCGATGGTAGTTATATACTTATCTATGTTCATAAATACATATGATCAAACATTTATTGAGAGTAATACAAAAATGCAGTCAACTTTAGACCCAATGATAAATATAGTAAAATTAGAAGAGGCAAGCTACATTGATTTTTAAACAATACTTGAGAGAGAATTCCAAAGATGTGACAAATGGATATCGGCCAAACAGTTGCAACTACTAGGCATTAATCTAATACATTTTTATTGTGTATTGGACTACCACATTATATGATATTATTCATCTTCCAATTTGAAGATTTCATCCTGGCATGTCACAAGAAGCACTTTTTCATCTTCGGCTTTGATTTAAAGGAAGAAAGGCTTGACATTATGGACAACATGCACATAACAGCTTCATACAAAACCACATATGATGAAACACATCTATTAGTGTTATGTTCAAATGTTCACCGATTCATTTTAACTTAGAATAAATCAACACACATATTTGGCGAGCTAACACACTTTTTTGGTGAGCTAACACACATATTTAGTAAGCTAACACATATATATAATGTGCTGAAAATTAATGATGGACAAAAATTTGCTTAGTGAGCTAACACACATATTTGGTGAGCTGTTAAACAATTCCAGTGAGCTGAGCAAAAATGTTGGTTGTACACAGGTAAGAACTTTTGGGAGATTTCTTCAGGGCAGTTTTGGACATCCCAAACATGAAATTGTCAAGAAAATAAAAGCAGTGTGTTTGTGCCAAAAATATGCTATTTATACAATATCTTATGCTTAATTGTGCTTGTAATAATAGTTATTTTTAGATTTTTATTTGATTTTATTTGATTTTGCTTTATTTTGGTAGGTGTTGAAAATCAGGAAAAATTGTGAAAGGAATGATGAAAAGAGATTAAGAAAAAATGAAATAAAATAAAAGCCTAATTTCAACCCGAACCCCACGCCCATCTCACGTGGCACTCCCCTCTCTCATGACCTCCCCTCCCCCTTAATTCTCACTCTCCTCTCAGCTGCCTTGAGACCTAACATTCAGCCCCCCATTCTCAGCTTTATCCTTACCATCTTCATCCTCTCTCTGTCTCTATCTCTCTTGAACTCATCTCTCTCTTTCTCTTCTAAAACTCCATCAACCAGCATCACCATCTCATGTCATCCTCATCCACCGTCGTTCACCACTGCCAGCACATCGACATCCATCCACCATCCATGCCATCCCACATCAAGGGTTGAGATCGAGCTTATTCAGGTACAAATTGAAGGCAGCGTCGACTGCACTGGGGAATCTAGGTTTGTTTTACGTTTTTAGGTTTAATTTTAGGGTTCTTGATAGTTTTACTTCGAGTTTTAGGAATTTAGGGTTTACTTTCATTAAAATTCCTCTGTTTTCATTTAAGTTCCCATATCTAGTTTTTAGCCTTCGAAAGTCTTATAGCATGTTTTTGATTAGTTGAAATTGTTAGAACATCATATTTTAGTTGAGAAATTTGCAAATTTGGGTTCATTTTAATGGTTTATTTGTTCAAGTACTCGGTCTTATTTTCGCTCTTCTACCTCTGGAAGCCATTTTAATGGCATTTTTGTGAAGTGCATTTGGTTCTGAAAATCCAAGTCCCTCACCTCCTTTACTCTTTATTTTGTTCCTTTGATTTCGGGTTCTTGAATTACACATTCTAGGCCTAATTTCGTTGTAGGCTTTCATTGAATGTGTGTTGTGATTTTAAGTCTGAGTAATAAATTGCCCTGAAATTGCTTCAACTAATTCTATCCCTTCCCTTCCTCTGTTCTCTCTGTTCTTGATGGGCTTATTGCAGTTATCTAGGTAAATGGGAACCTCCATTAATATAGGCCAAGAGAGGAGTCTGGGGTTGAGCTAGGTTGAGCAAGGACACCCCGGTGCTTCCTCTCTTCTCCCTGGTGTATAGCAATATCATATTTCCCCTCCCCTGTTTTGGTTCTCTTTTGATTTTAATTGCTCCTTAATTGTCATTTTAGTTGATTTTAGTCTTTGCTATTTTGTTAACAATAGTTTGGTAGAGGAAGTTATTTCAATGCGTGGGTGTTTATTCCTTTAGTTTCATTTTACTTCGTTATTTCATTTATCAAATGAACGTCAATGACATAGATTTGTATGTTAGGTAAGTTTGGAGTAGGGGATGTGCGTACTTAGCTTTGAACCGTTCTTATTTGGCTTTGAATACCTCCTTAATTTGGTTGTTATTTTGAAAAATTGTGAAAATGAGATAAAATAAAAGTTAATTTAGCCTATTTGGTTGTTAGAATAATTTAATTTTGGTTAGGATAATTAAGTTAAATGTGACCCATTCTCATCCTTGTCCCTGTAGAGACAACCCTCAAGTACTAAGACAATAGTCATATACTTGTAGAATATATTTACATTCAAAATTATCATACACAGTGCGAATGAAAATGCCATAGAGAGCAACAGATCAGGTCACAAACTGTGGAATATTCTATATGAGGCACACAGAGTTTGACTTCAACCAAGCACATAAATGGGATTGTGGTTTCAAGAAAAATGAAGTAAGTCTACCAAAAATGTTTTCTCTATAAAAATATCTTAATGTAATAGGAGGACAGTACTGCTATGAGATCATCAACAATGAAGAAAATATATACAAGAATAGACTGAAGAGGCTCATGAAGGAGTTTCATGATGAACAACAGGCAGAAATGAATGCAAAAGCAAGCCAACCTCAGGTGCCAACAACATAAGTAATTAACCTTGCTTTAGTTAGACTAACTGTAGGAACTAATGTACCCCATACTTTCATATGAACACTATTACTATGCTTACACTTAATAATGGTGAAATAATATTATGTAGTATATATTATTGAATATTTTATATCTTTTTCTATGCTTAAAACCAGTGAGATAGAGGGCAAAACTAGTAAGCTAACAGGCAAAACCAGTGACCACTAGTATGATATAAACTTACAACTATTATTAACAAAGTTTTTCAAATATTAAAGTGCACACAATGTGATTGACATAGAATACTATTCTTTTATAATGTTAAATCATCAAGAAAGTTGAAGATAGTTTTGTAAATTATAGTGAGCTAACGGATAAAACTAGTGAGCTATGATTCTTCAACAGTGAGCAACCTATTATAAGTTTCAAAAGTATTAAGCCTATTATAAACTTTAAAATTATTCAACATGATTTGCTTAATTCTCAAATAAAAAAAATTCTCATCACATCACATCACAAGAAAACAAAAACATCATAATGAATAAAAATATAAGTTCAGAATTTATTAATCAAATACAAATTTACATTTGAAGTTTTGTTTAAAATAACTATTGTATGTGCCAGATGCAAAAAGCTTCATTAATGATATAAGCCAATGCCATGTTCCCAAACCTAGACAACCCACATTACTTATAGTCAGCAAATATAATTGCTAGAGAGCGTAAAGAAAACAATAAACACATAGAAAATAAAGAACCTATGATCATACCAATTTCATGCTCGATTCCCAGGTAACCTATTTCACAAAATAAACTAGCATATGCATATCTTTAGCAAGCCAAAGTATAAATGTAGTGACTAGATACATTATATTAGTGAGCCAATACACATTTTTAGTGAGCAAATGTACTATATTAGTGAGCGTATTATCCTTGAATGCTAGGAGCTTTAGAAGCAGGATTCAACTAATTGACAAGAATGCTAACCCCATTTGGTTTTGCCTCAACCTTTCATCAAAAATCAAGCTAAAAATCCTATACATTTCATTAAAATCTACTGCTATATTAGATGCACTTGCTGGATTAGATCAACCTGCAGCAATAACCTAAACCATTGCAGAAAGCACATATTTGTAGTGAGCATATACATATGTTTAGTGAGCCAACGTATCAATGTAGTGATGGAACTTGTAAGACTAATAGTGTGAGAGCTGAAAAATATAGTGAGTCAATACATAGTTATAGTGAGTAGATACACTATATTAGTTAACGTATTAATACTTTTAGTAAGCCAAAACATAGTATATTTCTCCTAAGCTTAGCAACAAACTCAATAAACTCTGAAAAGATATTAGTATAAGAAATATAACTTATTCAGTGAGATTGTGAATAGAATTTAACCTCAGGTTGTGATACATCTCCTTCATTCCTTCAAGAAAACCTTACCTTCCCTGAGCTTAGAATATTTGATGTCTTCTCTGATGTATTCTTTCTCCTTACATTCCTTTCATCTTTCTTTGTAGAATCTTTAGGGTTACCAATGATTTTATTACCACCACTAGACTGTTGATCATTTTCTGTGTCAGAAACATAAACTGAACCCACAACAATACCAACATTAAACTTTAACTTGACAAAGGCTTCTTCATATAGCTTTCTTGCTTGGGTATTAGATTCACTTGTAAAAAGTAATGCCTCAAACTGCCTTGCATATGAACCCTCCATATGAAACCAGGAACCCCAACTGTATTAACACCTAGAGCTTTTTCTACAACCCGGGAGGGTCCGGCTAGCCTAGTCCATCATTTGAAAATATATTGATTAGGGACTTTAGGCACACAATGAACGTTGAAAATATGCAAACAGTGGCAGCAAAGAATACCACTCTCACAGTACTTTTTACAGTCGCAAATAATATTTTGGTTTGGAAGATTATACCGAACCACAAACCCAAACGTCTTCGAAAAATAATCATTGTAAGCAACATATGTATGCTCTGTACAGTACGGGATTTCACTTGAGCTAAGAAGATCTTGACAACACCTTCCCCTTTAATGTATTTATCCTCAAACACTTTGTACAAGTTGTTCGTATAGATTTTCAAAGCATGCTGCAAAACGCTAACATGTGGCAAGTACATCTTAGGAAATCCATCCTTATTTTTCACATTCTCTCTCCTTAATCCTCCACTCAATAACAATGTCATAAAATATATTGTAAAAATCAAACAACCGATAAGTGGCATTGACTCTCTTTGATAAAGAAGCATTTGTATACTTACTTCTTTATGACGATAAAATGCCACCAGAAAAAACATCCTTGCAAAAAGTTGGACACCATTTTTCTTTCAACTGATACAATCTAACCGATCAAGTATTTTCATCACATTTATACTCTTCAACCAGCCTAACGCACAAAAACAGTGAGTAGAAAGTAATAAGTTATTGAGCATAACATGTGACCTTAGTGAATAGAAAAGCACAATTTAGTAAGAAGACACATTTAACCTTGGTGAGCAGAAAGTAATAAGTAGTGAGCAGAAAGTAAGAAGTTCATGAGCACATTAATAAACAGAAACAAAGAGGGGCTCACCTGTGCCAAGAAAAATTAAAGTCTGCTTCTGTATTACATCTCATCAAAGCATAGTCAAACTTATCAACAAATCCACCAAAAATCCTGAAATAACAAATATTCTTTTTTGAATTCTTCAAGATGAACCAAGTATAAAACATATGTTTTGCCAAAGAGAAGACCTTTTCAATAGCATTTGCCATAGAAAATGCTTGGTCCATCATTATAGTTTTTGACTGCACATTATCTATAGCTTTCAGAAATGTTTCAAATAACCAAACAAAGCTCTCAATCTTCTCATTCATAAAAAATTTGCATCTCACCATAACATTCTTCGCATAATGATTAATATAAACAAAAGGTGTGCATGTCATCCCATAATGGTTGGTCCTATATGTCGTGTCAACTACAAAGCGATCACCAAACAACAAGTAGTCAAATTTCATTTGTGAATCTCTGCAAAAGAAGCTCATCAAACAATCATTCTCATCTAAATTAAACTTATAAAAAAAAATCTTGCTCGTTGACACACCGAGTTTCTAAAATGCACATCAAATGATTGCCATCACCTCCATCTCTTTCGCTAAACCCGAGCAATGGCAAACCCCCAACGTTATTTTTTAGAAGCCGATAAGCATGGAAAACTGTCACACCATTTCTTCTTATCTTTTGGAAAAAAATCAACATGAGCTTTCTCGACTTTTTTATGTGACCTCAACTTATGAACCTCTTCTTCCAAAAGCAATTCATGATTATGAATCATGTTATGCTGCTTACAAACCCATTCCCCATTAACTTCAATGTAAAAAAAGAGCCCTAGCTTTATAATTGCACCTACAGCTCTGTTTTGTAAATGTCTGATCTTTTTTCCCATGAAACCTTTTAACACCATATTTGCTGTAACAAAACTTCCTCGAACGCACCTGATGTGAACCCTCTCTCCTCCTCAACTTGCCACATCGTATGGAAAACCCCTTACGAAAAGCATACTCATCGTATACCTCAAATATTACATCTGTAGAACTCACCCTTTACCAATCAGTTCTGATTCATCAGCTTCCTTCACTTCAATAACACGTTCATCATCAGCATCTACGCATTTCTTCTTATCAATCACAACACAATTAGACACATTACTAACAATATTGCCATTATCAGAAGCCACATGTTTGCCTTTTGAAACGCCAGTAGGATCACACAAAACTCTAATGTAATTATCACCATCAACAACCTCAACAACAGAACGATCTAATGTAGATAGAAAAAATGACGTATAATCTGCAAGAACAACATGATATTTGTGGTGAGCAATAATGCATAACTGGTTAGCACAAGCTAAATCTTAGTGAGCCAAATGTTTGTTTTAGTAAGCAGAAATCTGCTTTGTAATAGAAGGCAACAAATTTTTTATAGTGAGCTATACTGATTATAGTGAGCTATTGTTTTTCCTATTAGACACAAAATTGATTATAGTGATTACATTTAGTAAGCACAAAACTGATTTATGATTGTTGAGTACAAGATGAATCCCAGTGATCTAAATGTATTTATTTAGTAATCTAATAATTATATTTAGTGAGCACATAACTGATTATTGTGAGCTATTGTTCGTCATGTGTTCATGGTAATAATAAAAGTATCATATGCAAAAACAACCAGGATTTTTGTGGCCAATTATAATGCATAATTGGTGAGCACAAGCTAAAACCTAATGAACCAAACGTTTTTTAGTGAGCAAAAACCTCCTGTGTAGTAGAAGGCAACATATTCTTTATAGTGAGCTACACTAATTATAGTGCACTATTCTTTTACCTATTAGGCACGAAAATTAATTATAGTGATTACATTTAGTGAGCACAAAATTGATTTATGATTGTTGAGTACAAGCTAAATCCCAGGGAGCTAAATGTATTTCTTTAGTGAGCCAACTACTGTATTTAGTGAGCACATAACTCATAATGGTGAGATATTATTTCTCATATTATGCAAACTAAAATTTACAGAGAATGAAGTATATTCAAGCATTAAACGAAAAAATATTGTTCAACTTGTATCTTGACCGGTATTAACACAATTGCAAATACCATATACAACTCAAAACAAAAATGAAATATTCTAGCAAACATCTAGAATAACAAACTGCAAAAACCAACTATATATTCAAACCAAGAACTACGTTATCTTTTCAGAACATGACATCATAACAATGAATACAATCTAGTTGGAAAGTCTCGAAATTAACTCATCAGAACGCAAATTTAAAACACACAAGTTCCAAACCCGAACACAAAAACAGAGATCGAAAATCACGATCAAACTTGACAAAGAATTTGCATTTGAAGAGTCTTCAATATCAATAGCGACGTTGAGATCAACCCCAGCCATTGAATAATTGCTGAACACTAAAGCAATTGAAGCAGCACAGAGCAATCAGCAATGGAACAAAGAAGTGGGCCGAATGAAAACTGTGATTTCTAAAACGTGAGAACCGTGAATTTCCTTTTTTAAAAAAAAAAATAAGAGATATATTGGGCTGGATAGTTGCCTGGACCAAAAACCGCTAATTGTGGGCCCGAGTGGACAATTGAGATGTCCACCCGATTGTACATAATAACTTGCGGAGTTTTGAGGCAAAAAATCTATTCAACACTAAATTTCCTAACCTAATTTCGAACACGTCAATGTTAATTTTTTAAATTATCCCGAAGCAGTAAAATACTATTGTTAATCTAATTAGGCATCAATATTAATTTATGTTATTCTCTCGTTTTAAGAAGAAAGCCTTCCAAAACATCTATTAATATTCCATCCGTCTCTATGCTCCATTATATGTGTACTTGCTACTCGCATTAATCAAAGCAAATACGGGCCACAGCAAGGCAGGCACTATCTTATTTGTCTATGTGATTTTGCTCATATTTCATTAGGCAAGTACTTTTCTTATTCGTTTTCAAACATTTGGTTGTTCTTAATTTGAATTTTATTACTAATTGGTTTATTAGTAGATTTCCAATAGTCTTCCTTTGAAATTAACGAGTTCGTTACTAATAATGTAATACTAAACACTACAACAAAAGTGGGCTTTGACAACAGGAAAAACTATTACGATAGCAAATGAAAGCGTTGCGACAGGTCTATTGCAACAATTTTTCAACCGTTGCCTTTAGTGGGGGTTGCATTAGACCTACCGCAACACTTTCTGATTCTTAGGCAACAGTTTTTGTAATTGTTGCATAAAGTCACGGAAACTGTTGCCATATGCCTAGCTATTGCAACACTTTTGAATAAATACTATGGCAACGTATCTTTCATTTATGGCAACAGATTGAATAGATATTAAGCAACATATATCTTTCACCTATTGCAACGTTTTGCAAAAATAGAAACCAAATGCCTGGCTTTTAAATACTTCAATTCATACAATCTATAATTTCATTGGATCCCCTTGTGTACACAACATGCCACCAAATGTGGTTTGTAAATGAAAGTTTGACTTCACCTTTGATCAAGCATCAACACCACATATATAAATGAACCATTAATTAATGAAATCCAAAATAATGTAAACCAAATTCCTCGAATTACCGTCCATATAACAAAAGTCCAAAAATACGTATACAATTAATTTTCCAAAAATAAGAAAAGGAGGCAACAATTTTTCCGCCCCTTGAATCACTGTACGTATACAATGATTTTTTCCCAAATCACAAAAGGGGGTAAAACAAACAAATATCTTCGAGGATAGCGGCCTTCATAATAAGAACTCTCACTTATGGAGGAAATGGATGACGAAAATATCTACACAATATATAAAATCAGATAGGCATTAAACACCCCAAAAGAAGAAAAAATCAACAAGTTTCATATCAAGTTAGAATGAGATGAATGGTTCTTTAAGCTATCACATACCACAAAATAGATAATAGCCAAAGCAAAAGTCCACCTAATATATAGATTATTGCCAATACAAAAGTCCATCTGCAAATAAGCGATAAAGATCCATTATTAGTTTTCTTAAAATTGCCAAATAACTAAAAGACCATAACTTCGAATATCATCAACCATGTGCCAAGCTTGAAAGAAAAATATAGCAAGCAATAAAAGGGGTAGGTTCATGTAACGCCCTCAACCCTAGGACTAGGAGTGTTATCATTTCCCTTTAAATTCTGGAGTGAAACGGACAAAATTTCCTCTGACAACTGACCATTTTCCAGCCTTAAAGCCTTACATTAAATTCCCTGTAATTAAAAGCAGCAATAAAACCAACCAACTCAACGGCTACCCGCCAGAGTTTACTGCTCTACGGGCCACTCGCCCGGAGCATATCAACCAGTGCAGTTCAACACTAAAACAAAGAAACAATGAAAAGTACAACTCCACGGACCACACGTCCGGAGTACTTAGGTATACATCCCAACTATAAACAACCTTAGCTAAGAAATAGTTGGCTCACATGGGCATATAGAGTGACTCTAGATGATATACAACACATGCACACAAGGGCTTAAATTGCATAATAACAAGCCCAGAAGACCGAAAAGGACAAAAACCAAACCAAACCAAATAGTATTCCCCCATCTCAATATGGCAGATATGATGATCATTGTTGATGTTAAGAGGAATACAACCAGTTTTCCCCCATCTCAAGCATGTCCAACAAATTCGTAAGTGGTACTTTCACAACACGCACCATACCAACATTTTCAGCTTCAAGTCACAAAATTGGATTAGGGGAGGAGATAATCAAAGGGGGAGGGATTTCTTACTGATGTGGTGCAAAGTTAATGATCTGC
This sequence comes from Carnegiea gigantea, assembly GCA_029747015.1. Taxonomy (NCBI): domain Eukaryota; kingdom Viridiplantae; phylum Streptophyta; class Magnoliopsida; order Caryophyllales; family Cactaceae; genus Carnegiea; species Carnegiea gigantea. Next base: position 1,208,935 of record JAKOGI010000024.1, read on the forward strand.
AAGTACGGAAGATATTAAATAGCGAGGAATATTAAATAAGGCATATCATATTTCTTTTCTTACCAGCTTCTGATAGATTCTTACAAAACTCATAGGTCCAGCAGTGCGCATATTGTCTGGCAGTCTACAATTTTAATTACATAAGTTTTCTATCATACAAAAATGAAGAAAAATAAGTCAGGTGTAGATCATTATTATTCTTTTACTTAAAAAAGTACACACTTATGTCAATATGAACAGACAAGTTTCCATTTTGAACTTCCATCATTATTCAACCAAGTACATCATCTTCATATCGATAATTGATAATCACATTCACGGTCAAACTGTGAGGATCACGTAATGTAAATGCAGACCATGAAATTTGAAGCAAATTAAGCCTAATATCATGAAAGAAATAACAAAGAAAGAGAGAGAAAATAGAATGATCAAGCTTAACGCATGCTTTTGTATGATACTGGGATAAATCTAAATTATTACACACACAGGTGCACACATTAGTAATTTACAACAGCCATCAATATAGGATATTAAATTGGGGCTTTTCCAAAAATAAAAAAATAAATAAATTGGAGTCTGGGAGCAAGGATTTTATAGTGTGGCAAGTCATAACTGCATTATGTATACCTTGTCAATGCTATTGGCGGTTCGCTCATTTATACAGAAGGCAGTTCCAGGGGGTGTGTCTATGAATATATTCATATCTCATGTGTCAACAGCTAAGGTGGATGTAAGTGTATTAGGCTCTCAGCTGCTATATTGTGATAGATTCGTTAATGATTTGTATCAATCATGGTGAACAAATGGTGGTAAATAGCAGTGGTCCTAGTAGGAGAAAAAAAATGACATTCTGTCTACAAAGTGTGGAACCTGATGATATACATTAAGGTTCAACAGTAGGTGGTTGATGAAGTCTAAACCCCCCTCCCCAAACAATTGTGGACCAAATTTTTTGCACAGGGTATCATCCTTTTGAGCTTTTTAAAATACGATGAGTGCATTGACTTGTATGTCTATTCACTTAAAAAATTCTAAGGATTTTTACGCACAAATTTTGAATGTATTT